>CM064575.1:83720455-83962955 GCA_032716605.1 Paralithodes platypus | reverse complement strand
AGCATATAGGTACAAGTATCTCTTTATTAGCATATAGGTTGTATCTCTTTATTAGCATATAGGTACAAGTATCTCTTTATTAGCATATAGGTACAAGTATCTCTTTATTAGCATATAGGTTGTATTTCTTTATTAGCATATAGGTACAAGTATCTCTTTATTAGCATATAGGTACAAGTATCTCTTTATTAGCATATAGGTTGTATCTCTTTATTAGCATATAGGTACAAGTATCTCTTTATTAGCATATAGGTACAAGTATCTCTTTATTAGCATATAGGTTGTATCTCTTTATTAGCATATAGGTACAAGTATCTCTTTATTAGCATATAGGTTCAAGTATCTCTTTATTAGCATATAGGTTGTATCTCTTTATTAGCATATAGGTACAAGTGTCTCTTTATTAGCATATAGGTACAAGTATCTCTTTATTAGCATATAGGTTGTTGTTGTTGTTGTTGTTCCCTAAGCTGCCTGGCCGAACAGCCCCGAGTCCCTGAGGAAGGCCATGGCCACGATCGGGCTTTCCCACAGAGCTCTCATTGAGTGTAGATTATGTTGTTGGCGTAAGTGGTTGTGTGAAATGCAGTCTTCTATGATGTGTTTAATGGTATGGGGTGCTGTGTTACATCCCGGGCAGGCGTCGACAACGGAGTCATCCAATCTCTTCTGATAGCTCAGGAGAGCTGGATGGTGTCCGCATCTCAGCCTGGCCAGGTGGACTCTGTCCTCGCGAGGAAGGGAGGATTCGGAAGGATGGATTTCTGGAGGTTGTGCATGCAGCTGCGTGTTGTCTGTGAGTGAGTGGATGGATTGGCGAGAGATATGAGTATGGATGTGCTTCTGGAAGTTGGTTCGGGGTGGGCAGGGAGGGAGAGAGGACAATAATTGTGTGTGATACCGTGTGCTGGGTGTTGTTTTGATATTTCTTGGTGTCTGTGGGTGTGTTGCCATGTAGTTTAGTGGGTGGTCTTGGTTCGTGGAGGCTGCTGCCAGGAATTGAGTGCCTCTCATGTCCAGATGGTCTTTGACTTTGAGGATTTTGGTTTCTTGATGTAGGTGATCTGTGGGTGCAGTAGCTGTGCAGCCTGTAATGAGCATATAGGTTGTATCTCTTTATTAGCATATAGGTACAAGTATCTCTTTATTAGCATATAGGTACAAGTATCTCTTTATTAGCATATAGGTTGTATCTCTTTATTAGCATAGAGGTACAAGTATCTCTTTATTAGCATATAGGTTGTATCTCTTTATTAGCATATAGGTACAAGTATCTCTTTATGAGCATATATGTACAAGTATCTCTTTATTAGCATATAGGTTGTATCTCTTTATTAGCATATAGGTTGTATCTCTTTATTAGCATATAGGTTGTATCTCTTTATTAGCATATAGGTACAAGTATCTCTTTATTAGCATATAGGTACAAGTATCTCTTTATTAGCATATAGGTTGTATCTCTTTATTAGCATATAGGTTGTATCTCTTTATTAGCATATAGGTTGTATCTCTTTATTAGCATATAGGTACAAGTATCTCTTTATTAGCATATAGGTACAAGTATCTCTTTATTAGCATATAGGTTGTATCTCTTTATTAGCATATAGGTTGTATCTCTTTATTAGCATATAGGTACAAGTATCTCTTTATTAGCATATAGGTTGTATCTCTTTATTAGCATATAGGTTGTATCTCTTTATTAGCATATAGGTAGTATCTCTTTATTAGCATATAGGTACAAGTATCTCTTTATTAGCATATAGGTACAAGTATCTCTTTATTAGCATATAGGTTGTATCTCTTTATTAGCATATAGGTTGTATCTCTTTATTAGCATATAGGTACAAGTATCTCTTTATTAGCATATAGGTTGTATCTCTTTATTAGCATATAGGTTGTATCTCTTTATTAGCATATAGGTACAAGTAACTCTTTATTAGCATATAGGTTGTATCTCTTTATTAGCATATAGGTACAAGTAACTCTTTATTAGCATATAGGTTGCATCTCTTTATTAGCATATAGGTTGTATCTCTTTATATGCATATAGGTTGTATTTCTTTATTAGCATATAGGTTGTTACTCTTTATTTGCATATAGGTACAAGTATCTCTTTATTAGCATATAGGTAAAAATATCTCTTTATTAGCATATAGGTTGTATCTCTTTATTAGCATATAGGTACAAGTATCTCTTTATTAGCATATAGGTACAAGTATCTCTTTATTAGCATATAGGTACAAGTATCTCTTTATTAGCATATAGGTTGTATCTCTTTATTAGCATATAGGTACAAGTATCTCTTTATTAGCATATAGGTACAAGTATCTCTTTATTAGCATATAGGTTGTATCTCTTTATTAGCATATAGGTTGTATCTCTTTATTAGCATATTGGTACAAGTATCTCTTTATTAGCATATAGGTTGTATCTCTTTATTAGCATATAGATTGTATCTCTTTATTAGCATATAGGTACAAGTATCTCTTTATTAGCATATAGGTTGCATCTCTTTATTAGCATATAGGTTGTATCTCTTTATTAGCATATAGGTACAAGTATCTCTTTATTTGCATATAGGTTGCATCTCTTTATTAGCATATAGGTTGTATCTCTCTATTTGCATATAGGTACAAGTATATCTTTATTAGCATATAGGTTGTATCTCTTTATTAGCATATAGGTTGTATCTCTCTATTTGCATATAGGTACAAGTATATCTTTATTAGCATATAGGTTGTATCTCTTTATTAGCATATAGGTTGTATCTCTTTATTAGTATATAGGTTGCATCTCTTGCACTATTCTATCGCTATTACAATAATCAGTGTTCCTCAGAGCTCTCTCAGTGTATACCACCCCCTCTTCGTAGAACACGTAGCACTCGTCTTGCAACACAATCCCACTACTCTGTGCAACTCTCCAGCACAATACGTAGACGGAGGTTTATCTGAAAAAAAAAACCCAAGAGTGAAGCGTTATTCTCAATCTTTCCTCTATTCAACAGCTGAGCTCTGGAACTCTCTCCCAGAATCAGTCTTTCTCTCATCCTATGACTTGAATTGCTTCAAACTCCGTGTGTCCAGCCATTTTGGCTCGAACGTCCCTTGATTTTGGCCCTGTCACTCTTTCAACTCTGGGGGAGGCACTCGCTACTGGGAGTTCTGCTTTTTGTCTCCCTCACTCACATAGGAAAAAAAACCCAAAACCCCAGAAATACCGGTACACAGCGATAGTATACAAGATAGACTCCTCAAGTTTATAGCTATTACACTTGACCTCTCAAGATCACAGGCATTATCATTAAGGGGAGGTTTTTAGTTTGGTCTCTAGATATCCATCAAGCTTAAGATTATACCCCCTTGAGCCCCTTTCAAGATAAATTTGTACATTTTTCGGTAGAAAATTTCCCGGCTGAAAGCCGGTTCCTCTTAAATTACAGGCTCGCTATCGCTCGCCAGGATAAAATCGAAACCTAAATTGCACGAAAGGGCCTTAAAATTGACGGAAATGGGGCGAAAGTTCTTAAAATCGCCAAACTAATGGGGCGACTGTCTTAAAATCTCAAAAGCAATGGGGCTAAACATGAGGGACAAAGGAGTCAAGAAAAAACTCCCTCAAGTCGATATCTCCCCTTTTAAACCCCCTTCTGTACCGGCGATGTCCTATATATTTTAATTTAGCTATATTTAGACGATTCTGTGCAGCTTAAGAAGGATCTGGGGTCGTATAAAGGGTTAATTAAAATACTTCAAAGCCTTTTACTTGCTGGAGCCCATTTTTAAGCTGAATAAAATCGTCTATTAGTAGCATGCACCATCATCCCCCCCCCCCCCCTTTATTAACCCTATGAACTCTCTCCTATCCCTCCCCCTACCACCCCACACCCCTATCCCCCATCCCCACCTTCTTTCCCCCCCCCCCCTTCTACTCACATTTTGACCCCAATGCCCTAACGACTGTCTTAAAAGTACCCTCCCCTTCCTCCTATCCCTTACCACCCTACACTCCCCACCCTCCATCCCTTACCACCCCCCTACACACCCCCACTTACTAGAAGGATAAAATTACACCCCCTTGAGTCCCTTTCAAGATAAATTTGTAAATTTTTCGGTAGAAAAATGTCCCGGCCGAAGGCCGGTTCCTCTTAAATTACAGGCTTGCTATCGCTCGCCAGGATAAAATCGACACCTGAATTGCACGAAAGGTCTTAATATGGGGTGAAAGTTCTTAAAATCGCTAAACTAATGGGGAAAACGTTTTATAATATCAAAAGCAATGGGGCTAAACATGAGGGAGAAAGGGGTCAAGAAAAAAATCCCTCAAGTGGAGATCTCCCCTTAACCATGTTTGCCCTTTTGAGACAACGTATAATTATGTAATCCCATGTACTTATGCTTTATGTAATCCCATGTACTTATGCTTTATGTAATCCCATGTACTTATGCTTTATGTAATCCCATGTACTAATGCTATATGTATGTAATCCCATGTACTAATGCTATATGTATGTAATCCCATGTACTAATGCTATATGTAATCCCATGTACTTATGCTATATGTATATAATCCCATGTACTTATGCTTTATCAATAACAAATCCAATCATCAATCCATCACTTACCACCCCAACCCCACCTCTACATCCCCACCCTCAACCCCACCTCTACATCCCCACCCTCAACCCCACACCACCTCCCAAGAACCCTCCCCGTACTCTCACCCCATCTCCTACCGTCCCCGCCCCACCCTCCCAAACACACCCACCCACCCACCCCCTCCACACACACACGCACACACACACCGGTACCATCCAGAAATAACCAGTACGCTTCGGTTATACGCGGTTTTCTGACTCTTACGATATACCCTAGAGTTCTTATCTCGACCAAAACATATGATTCGCCTCTTATTATGACCACCGCGATGTGTGTGTGTGTGTGTGTGTGTGTGTTATCTCGTTCCCTGGGTCAGATACTACGGTTGTTGTTCTTAAGGGGGAATGGGTGAATAGATTTCCTCATTTATATATTTTTTTTAGTTACCTCGCTAGACCTCCATCAAGTGTAGAAAAACACCCCCTAGACCCCTCTCAAGATCAATTTGTACATTTTTCGGTAGAAAAATGTACCGGCCGAAGGCCGTTTTCTCCTAAGCTATAGGCTCGCTATCGCTCGCCAGGAAAAAATCGACACCTAAATTACACGAAAAGTCTTAAAATTGACACAGAAAAGGGGCGAAAGGTCTTAAAATCTCCAAACTAATGGGCCAAACGTCTTAAAACCTCAAAACTAATATGCTAAACATGAGGGAGAAAGGGGACCAGAGAAGCGACCCATCCCCTCTTATTAAGGGAGTACATGCGCAGGTGTTGAAGCGGACTGAGTGTACCCCGAAGATCCATTTCACATAGGCTACGCACTTGACCCTTTCATAAAAAAGGCACTGGGAAGAAAGGCACTGGAACAAAAGGCATAGGAAAAATGTTACAAATTACGGACTAAGAAAAGATGGCACATAAACAAATGTATTCAGGGAGTAATATATCGGTAAAAAAAAATCTATGCAATACTGAAATGATAATTATACTGTATACCTGGTAGTGTACTCACCATAGGTTAGGTTAGGGTAAGTTTTGTTTTCTGTGCGAGTGGGGGAGACAAAAGGCAGAGCTGCCTGTGGCGAGTGCCTCCACCAGAGTTGAAAGAGTGACAGGGCCAAAAACAAGGGACGTTCGAGCCAAAATGCCTGGACACACGGAGTTTGAAGCAATTTAAGACATAGGAAGAGGGAAAGACTGATTCTGGGAGAGCTGTTGAATAGAAGAAAGATTGAGTTATGTTATGTTATATAGAAATAGAGTGTAATTAAAGCACAAGATAGAAGTACAATAAATTTATTAAAATTATGTAATTGTTGAATAATACATAATTTAGGAATAAATCCTGGAAAACAAATTTGTCTTATAAAGGCAAAGCTGCCTGTGACAAGTCCCCCCCCCCCCCCCCACACACACACACACACAACAAGTTGAAAGAGTACTAGAGAATCAATATCAAGTTTCAGTACGGTACGTTAGAGGTAGTTTAGGTGTGTCGGAAAGAAGTGGGATGTGCTTGTTAACACTATCTGGTGCAACGTCTCGGGGGTTATTATGGTATTTGGTTTAATTATTATTGGAGGGTTTTATTTGTTTTAGCCATTTTCGAACAATGTGTTTTTAGTTTACCCGCTAGACTTGGAAAAATGCCTCTCCAAACCCCCTTAAACTAAAAAAACGTCCCCCAGACCCCCTTCAAGCTAAATGTGTACATTTTTCGGTAGAAAAATGGCCCGGCCAAAGGCCGATTTCTCCCAAATTGCGGCCTCGCTATCGCTCGCCCAGGAAAATTCGACACCTTGTTGGGTTGAAGCATCATATAATCGCCAAACTAATGCGATGAAACGTCTTAAAATCTCCAAGCTAATGGAGTAAAACTGGGAGGTTCCAAATTGGCCCGCCCTGCATCTAATTGGGTTAAGTGTAGTGAAATTAATAGGAGTTTAAGTGCCATCAGCCAATCAGCTCGAAGTAGAGTTCTCTAGCTTAAGGGGAGATGGGGCGTTTTCTGGTCCCCCTTCTTCCTCATGTTTAGCCCCATTAGTTTTCAGATTTTAAGACGGTCGCCCCCATTAGTTTATCGATTTCGAAATATTTCGTCCCATTTCTATATCAATATCAAGACCTTTCGTGTCATTTAGGTGTCGATTTATTCCTTGCGAGCGATAGCGAACCTGTAACTTTAGGAGGAACCACGGCATTTTGTTTTACTGAAAAATGTACAAATTTATTATCAAACGGGGATCTTGAGGATAATTTAATAAGCTTGATGGAGGTCTGTGGAGGAAACTAAAAAAAAATAAAAAATAAAAATACATACATTAATAGAGAAAGAGAGAGAGAGAGAGAGAGAGATAGAGAGAGAGAGAGGTAGAGCCTATTAGTGCAGGGTACAGCTCTATTCCACCACCATCATCATCATCATATTCATCACACCTGTATAACCTAATTAGCAGATAATTATGCTCACCAAGGGTACGCAATTATCTCGAGGGGGTGTTCAAGTTTTCATTTATATACAGTATTTTGTTTGTCATGAATGTATTCTCTGTTTGTATTTATTTAGTTTTGTAAGCTTGATGGAGGTATAGGAGGTAGGCCTACTGTATATCTCTAAGGGGGGGGGGGGTCTAGTGTGTGTGTGTGTTTTTTTTTTTTTTTTTTTATAGCAAGGAAACTAAAACTAAATTAATAGCTAAATATATCGACCAAAAACTAAAGCCTACCTCTTTAAGGGGAGGTTTTTAGTGTTTCCTAGACTTCCATCAAGCTTGAAATTACACCCCCTTGACCCCCTTTCAATATAAATTTGTACATTTTTCGGTAGAAAAATGTCCCGGCCGAAGGCCGGTTCCTCTTAAATTACAGGCTCGCTATCGCTCGCCAGGAAAAAATCGACACCTAAATGGCACGAAAGGTCTTAAAAGTGACATAAATGAGGAAAAAGTTCTTAAAATCGCCAAACTAATGTGGCGAACGTCTTAAAATCTTAAAAGCAATGGGGCTAAACATGAGGGAGAAAGGGGTAAATAAAAAAATCCCTCAAGTGGAAATCTCCCCTTAACGGATAGTGTGGCCTGTCCCCCTATCACCAAACAAAAGTTAATATTATTAGTTTCTTTAAGGGGAGATGGATTTTGTTTATGGTCCCCCTTCTTCCTCATGTTTAGCCCCTTTAGTTTTCAAATTTTAGTACGTTCGGCTCATTAGTTTGTCGATTTTAAACCATACGAAGCAGCTTTTAGTGGAAGCGTTAAGAAAGCTGCCACAACCGCTATTTCGCTACATCTAGCAAGATTACAATGGATGAATAACGTTTAATAGGTAAGTATAGGCTTCTAATTGCATATACTAATTAGCCTACTATAAAACATTAGGGTAATTATGCAATATTTTGTTATTGTGAAATCAATTATATATTGCTAAATTGAAAGGGTAATATATTTACCATACCAATCTCCATAGGTGTTTCTCGTAAAGAAAGTGCAATCGGTGATTACCAAAGACAGAATAACCTACATAAACACTTAGTGAGTGCACACATACAAGAAACAAAGTCCGAAACAGAAGGATTGAAGTGAAAATAAGAGAAGAAAAAAAAAACAGTGACTACGAACATGACGCCAACAATGGACGGGGATCAAAACAAATCCGACCCAGAGTGCCCCGACTGCGGAATCAAGTTCGCAGGTGAAAAAAATGCAATCCAATGCGACTACTGCCGTGAATGGCTGCACTATTTCTGCACAGAACTCCCTGCCTATCAAACTCTCAACTATGCAAAAACGCAAAGGAAATTCATGTGCAAAACATGCTGCCTAACAAAGCTTGACACAAAGGGTGAGTGGGTGGCCGAGGCAGAAGCAGCCGTTCTCCAACACAAGGAACGACTAACCGATTCTGGAGCGATAAGTAAGGTAAGAAAAATCCCTGTTCAGCTCCAGAGCAACAAAGCTGTCACCAACATGCCAGCTGACAATACACCAACAACCAAGGAATTAACTGGGGACACTGACCTAGGCCAAGGCCTACCCAAAAGCCCAGAAGTAGCCGTAGGCAAGAGTGACGGTGACAACCTCCATACCAGTACCACAACAAACATGGCTATAGGCCTAGATCTAGGTCTGGGGAACACACCAGAAAATATTAGCATCACAATGCCAGATGCCCATAGTCTCCCCCCCCCCCCCTCCCCCCCGCAACACTAGCAGACACGGCAGAGCCTCCTCAAAATGCAGCAAGACAGGTGAGGTCGGGGACCCCAACGAGCACACACCCCACATGCAACGGATGCAGCCATAATGCTCCTACATACAGAAGAACAGGTGAGGCTAGTGCTGTAAATTCAAATTCATGGAGACCTAGGCCCAGAGCTGAAAACAGGGGCACTTATATTAGGAGGAAAAGCATGGAAGTATGCAATTTCTACCTAAGAAATGAATGCCGATATGGAGTAGTGGGCATGGGATGCAAACAAGACCACCCAAAAATATGTGCAAAATTCATGAAGCACGGGCGGGATGAAAGGATCGGTTGCAAGCGTGGATGGAAGTGCATCGACTACCACCCATATGTATGCAGAATCTCGCTCAACAAAAGGGCATGTACTATGAGAGACTGCAATCTTCCACACATCAAGGGAACCAAAATACTGACGCCCAGAAACAACGTCAACAAACCAAGGGAACACGCTACAGGACACATCCAAAGGGAATTTGCCTACACACCAACTCATGAGGAAAAATTAGAAAGCCAACGCAATGCCCTCAGAAGCTGGCCAACCATCCAGCAAACTCACAAGGTCAGACCAGCAGCGGTACACACGGCTATGCCCGACCAAGGTGCTTTTTTAGAGGTAGTAATGGGACGTCTTCTGGAAGTGGAAAAACGGTCTCAAGTGATAATGGAGAGATTCCTAGCCCAAACCGAGGGGCCAGACATGAACCACAGAGGAAGGTGCAACTACCACTAACTAGTTTTTTTGTGGGCAACATCAGAGGACTTTACCCACGAAACAATCAATGTAAAGTCCCCATGTTGGAAGAAATTGCAGAGGAAGATAACTCAATTTTTCTAGCCCTCACAGAAACACACTTGAACGAAAACATTTTGGATGCAGAGATCAATATCCATAATTTCACTCTATTCAGAGCCGACAGAGAGGACAGAAGCCACGGAGGAGTAGCACTCTACCTAAGGGAGGATATGGCTTCAAATACCGAAACTTTAGTTGCATTCTCAAACGGCACAACAGAGCTACTAGCAGTACACATAAGACAAACCGACATGCTCATCATAATTTTGTACCGACCTCCAAACACGACAGGGGAAATTTTCAAGGAGGTCACAGAGAAGATACAATCACTCCTACAAAACCTGCCAACTCCCGCTACAGATGTCATCATCACAGGAGATTTCAACCTGCCCATCATCAATTGGGCAACCATGAAAATAGACGGAGGAACCAGGGATGAAAAGCAGCAAGCCAAGGAGCTAATGACTATCATGGACACTGCATACATGAAGCAATACATCGAGGAACCTACAAGAGGCAACAACACACTGGACTTACTATTTGGCAACAACTTCGACCTGGTACACTCGTACGAAACTGTAAAAACTATGATGTCCGACCACAGCCTCATCAAAGTTAGAACCCCCACACCACGCCGCCACACCACCAAGAAGATGTCAACAGGAATCAAGCCAAATACCCTGCACCTCTCTGAAAGATCTCAACTTCTACAGCAAAGATATAGACTGGGACAGACTGAGAGCAGAACTGGCAGTAACTGATTGGAGGGCACTATTCGAAGATAAAAACGTCGACGAAACTCTCAGTATCCTCCAGAAAACAATGCCTGGAGACCTGTAAAAACACCATACCACCCAAATCAAGCAGGAAGCAGATCAAGCAGATTCCCAGAGATAGAAAAATACTAATGAAGAAAAGGACGTACTTGAGAGCCAAGCAAAGGAAGACCAGCTATGCGCACAATATCACCAAACTACAAGAAGAGCTCGATGAAGTTGAACGTAAACTCATCCAGTCACACCAAGAGCAAAGAACACGCGAAGAACTCCAAGCAGTTGCAAACATACGAGTAAATAGCAAATTCTTCTATGCATACGCAAAAAGGAGACTCAGGAACACCTCAACAATAGGACCACTTGCAAAACCTACGGGCGAACTTGAGAGTGACCCAACCGAAATGGCCAAGATACTCAAACAGCAGTACGAAAGCGTCTTCAGCCCGCCAAATGAAGACAAGAAAATCGAGAATGCAACGACTTTCTTTGGCAACGCTCCAGGGACACCACATCAACTCTCCTCGGTAACAGTATCAACAGAGGACATAATAGCAGCCATCGACAAGATTGGACCAAACTCTGCGGCAGGACCAGACGGCTTTCATGCCCAACTGCTAAAAAACTGCAAACATCAGCTAGCCTTGCCTCTAAAACTGCTGTGGAGCAAGTCCCTCCAAACTGGATATGTACCACAATCCCTAAAAGAAGGTACTGTCACACCAATACACAAAGGGGGTAGTAAAGGCATAGCCAAAAATTACAGACCAGTGGTGCTGACGTCACATCTTATTAAAATCATAGAAAGAACAATACGAGCTAAGATGGTCAGCTTCCTGGAAGATAACAAGGCATTCAACGAGGGGCAACATGGCTTTAGACAAGGCCGCTCCTGCCTTTCACAACTACTATCACACTACGACAAAATCCTACAGGATATTCAAGACGGAGAAAATGTAGACGTCATATATCTAGATTTCGCCAAAGCTTTTGACAAGGTGGACCATGGGATCCTTCTACATAAACTCAAATCACTGGGAATAATTGAAGATGGCTCCACAGCTTCATCACCAACAGAAAACAAAGAGTCACGGTTCAAGGAAGCCTATCAGAAGCAGGTGGGGTCATCAGCGGAGTACCACAAGGATCAGTACTGGGACCTCTCCTATTCCTCATCATGATAGGAGACATCGACAGGGACCTGGAACACTCAACAGCCTCATCGTTTGCAGACGACACCAGACTCATGAAGAAAATCACCTCACAACATGATGCTCAGCTACTACAACAAGACTTGGACAAAATCCTGAAGTGGGCAGAAGAAAACAACATGGCCCTAAACGGAGACAAGTTCGAGCTTCTAAGGTACGGGAACAAGAGAGCACTACAAAACGACACCAACTACAAAAGTGGACAGCAAGAAATTACCGCCAAGGACACAGTGAAGGACTTGGGAGTAAATATGAGCAGTGACGCCACTTTTTTCCCAGCATATTACCAAAGCCACAACAACAGCAAAACAAATAGCAGGCTGGATCCTGAGAACCTTCCACACAAGAAATGAGAGGTGTATGTTAACACTGTGGAAGTCACTGGTCCTACCACGACTGGAGTACTGCTCTCAGCTCTGGTCTCCCCAAAAAGTAGGAGAAATAACAGAAATTGAAGCCACCCAGAGGACATTCACCAGTAAAATCCATGGGTTTCAACACTTTAACTACTGGGAGAGACTCAAGGAGCTGCAGCTGTACTCACTTCAAAGACGTAGGGAGAGATACATCATCATCTACGTCTGGAAGATTTTGGAAAAAAAGGTACCAAATCCAAACATCCAAGAGACTCAACACCAAAGGCGAGGGAGGCTGTGCTATGTGAGGACTACGCCGGGATCAACACAAAAAATCAAATCCCTGATCCATCACAGCTTTACATACAATGGAACCAGACTGTTCAACTGTATACCAGCCCCTCTCAGGAACATGACCGGGGTGTCTCCAGACACCTTCAAGAAACACTTGGACATGTGGCTGGCCAAAATACCAGACCGGCCACCAACACCAGGATACCCCAGCACCAACTCCAACCGACTTCTGGAATGGAGAGTGGAAGAAAGGGAGCTGCCTGGTCGCAGTGGAGCCCCAGCTCAACTGTGTCACTAACGGACGGAATACAACAAAGTGTAACAAAGTGTAAGTGTAACCAAAACAATTGCATACTCCGGTGTGGCAGCATCTGAGATAGTTGCCAAATTCGCAAGTTTTCACAATTCGTAAAGTGGGGTAATTTCGGAAATTTGTCGAGTTTGTTTTTTACAATTTCTCCTGACTGTAAACACATTGTAGAGATTTAACTAGGACAAGTGATGTGTAGTGATAATGCGCCGTGCGCCGTAATCCAGGAAGCCTCCTAAAATTATTCCCCATAATATCCTTATCCTTTTCCTAAATGATGTCCGAAGTATTCTTGAAAAGTGTGGTAAAAGCGTTTCCATTGTATAATGACACTGGCTTTTATCGCCAAACTCCGAAGTTATGACCGCAGTCCGAAATCACCCCAGTTTACAGTAATTTGCGAAAAAGGAGGGTGCAAATAGGCTACTTAAATTGTTCTCGGATGTTATGAAATAGGCCTATCTTGTGACAATCGAATATTATATCTTAGTCCTTCTACACTCCTTTAATTTGGTCTATTTGTTAGTGTTCTTCCAACAAGTACAGTATAGGCGTTTGTCAACGAGGACGCTGGAACTGTCAAGGTTGTGGGCGGAGGAGGGGATTTACCCATCTAAAAATAGAGAGACCGACCGCGGATTTTTTTTCTCAAAAAATGCGGTCCAAGCCGCATTTTCCTTTACCATCATTATCTCCGATAGACTGGAAATGGTGTCGTATTTTACACCCAAATGCCATAAAAGGGTGTCCAATATCAAGCCAACTCAACCCTGCTCCTACACAGGCTTGAGGTAGTGAACAACTGTGTTTAAGTCAATCCGATTCGGGCTTTAACCCCTAACTATCGGCGCGCAACATAAGTAGAGTATAATAAATCTGGACTATCTGGCGGCGCGCGACATAGGTCGTGTGGCAATTTCAGCACGTAATGTTGCTGAGAGAGAGAGACAAGTGGTGGCAGGAGAGTAGCGAGCGTATGACTGCTCCAGACCACCACGGCGAACCTACTGACACGAATCCCACCTCCTCCCTCCCTCTCTCACTCGCTACATACTGAATTGTATGGGGAAAGTACCGAATTACATGCTTTTTGCACTCGTGTTGCGCGGTTGTTGCAAGAAAACTAGCCATCATAAAAGGATCGTTGTGGTGTCATTGGAAAGCTCTGTTTATGCCCTTTCAGGGATAGATACTTGTTTTACGCTCTGGGTCTTATTTAGGCATGAAAATGATCACGTAAACAGCCCTATTTTGGGTAAAAACACCCCGCTGGTGGCTACATATTATATACCGCCTAGGCCGCTCTTAACCCGCAGAGACCCAGCGTCGCACGTGTTGCGTCGGCAGTCTTTGATCACCAACTCCCAGCGACGCATCACGTGCGTCCGACATATAAAAAACACTTACGTGGCTCGTAAGGTAGGAAATGGCGGGAGAATAGGAGGGGGCGGTACCGTAGTGTGTGGGGGAGCCGGGCCAGTAGGTGTGAGCGGGCCGAGACTGCCGCGCGGCTGGTGGTGGTGGGCTTAGTGGGGATAGTTTACACCCCTAGTTTACCGCCACTTTGAACCTTCATTACTCCGGTCGTATGGGAGCTAGAGGCTTGAGATTTATGTGAGATACTCCTTAGGATGTATGCCGTACAATGCCATACTCAGTTTTTACCCTAGTGCTCCCGGGCGGGTGGTCATGCGGGGGAGACGAACTATTGAAACCCCCCCCCCCCCCCCCCCGCCCCCCAAATGACCGAAATGAGTTTTTTTTTTATTTGTGTGTTCATTTCTCACCATTCTCTTCCATTTTGGCTCAACAAATTTTTTTGAAGCTCCCCCCCCCCCAACCCCCCCCCCGCCCCCCCCCCCCCAAAAAAACTGTCAGAGGTGATTTTTTTTTGTTTTTTTTTTCATTTCTCATCCTTGTCTTCCATTTTAGCAAACAAAAAAAATAAGTGAAAATGGCTTGGGACTGGGGTGAACAAAATATTATAACTAGCCGGGGCTCAACGGGTTAAGGTGTTAAGTATATATCTGTAAGCAAGTCATCATATTTCATTGGCGAGTGTTAAAAAAATATATCTATCTAAATGTAGTCTTAAATTAACCCAAACATACGCCAAAGTAAAGTTATTCACGATCATTCTAAATTGGGCTTTTGTGTATTTCCTCTTTAACAAGTAAGTGTTTATACTTATAAGAGTGTGCAAACTATAAATATGTTCTAATGTATACCTAGGAACCCCAAAAGATTCACCAAACCCAAATATACGAAGCGTTTGTTGACGTTCTTAAAACAAAACAAACGAACAACAGCTTGCGTACGCTTATATACGATATAGGGAAAGTAATGCTTCTTTATTAAACCCTCTAAGTAGCATATTATCATTTATTATGTAAATGTTTGTTAAACTAATGGAACTGAAATTGTGTACTTCGACTTCCAAACCAATCTGATGATCTCTGAACTTTGAAATAATTGTAATAGTTTCGAAATCTAACCTTGTTCATTATAACGGAATGAAGGTTCTTGGTACGATGTTGCCAATGTAGCTGCTACCGCTAAATCCAGCGAATCACTTCCATCTAACGACATCAAGATGTGATGAATTCTAGCGATATTCAAGGACTCAAGGCATATGACGCGTTGCCCTTGGAGTCGTGCATCGATTACGAGGTATTGAAGGAGGCTGTCCTGCGGGCATATGAGTTACAACCAGAGACGTACAGATTGAAGTTCCGGGGTGTAACGAAGGGTCGTGAGTGCACCTTTCTTGAGCATGCCCGGGATCTGTCTGATGCATTTAGAAACTGGCTGTGTTCTGAGAAGGCATCGATGTTTGAGGAGTTGAAACAGCTGATGCTTCTAGAATTTTTTTTTAAGTGTACGGGCAACGATCTGACGTTGAATCTTAAAGAGAAAAACCCAAGAACTCTTCAGGAGGCAGCTGAGATGGCTGACCTTCGGATGTCACTGATTCGTGGGTGCGGGTCTGCACAACGGAACGATGCTGGTAACAAGGGGCGCAACACTCCCCCCCCCCCCCCCCCCCAGTCAGTGATACACCATATAACCATTACAACAAGAGCAACGATACTAAGTCTGACCATAAACCTAATACCGTCCCGTTTAACCCTTTCACATCCTTATGATGCAGAGGTTGCCAGATTAGCAATAAGAAATAGATTTCTCTCACTCTTATAATTACCTCCCCAAAATTAGTTTTCTGCCCACAGCTAACTCAAAGACAACTGCAGAGGTTGAAATAAATAAACTAAAGGTTTATAAATACCCCTGACGGTAACAAAGGCTTTAAAGTATCCCTAATAGGCTCAAAATTGCGTCAAGGACGTGAGAGGGTTAAGAAGGGTCAGGGCCCTTCCCCACCTCAAGGGAAGCCCAAGGGGGAGTTAGAGTGTTTTCATTGTCATGAGAAGGGGCATTTTGCAAGAGCCTGTCCAAGCAAGCTACCTAATGCAGTTGTGTCTTTGGCTCGCAACATTGGGGTGTCCCCGAAGTCGTCTGAGTTTGCCCGGGGTATAACGTCAGAGGCTGGGACACAGCCAGTGGAGAAGAATCCGGAAGGCTCGAACCCTGTCCGCGATGTCTTTTGTGACCATCGAGGGCATGGCTGCGTGAAGTGGGCTGGTAAGAAGCATGGAGTTGAGCTGTTGCGAGACACGGGTGCCTCTCAGACTTTAATGAAGAACTTTACTGGTAGACCAATAAACACGGCACGGGTGGTTGTGGTGCAGGGTATCAATGCTGTCAAGTCATACCCGTTGGTCAGGATGGAACTGGAGGTGGATGGTGTGACACAAGAGTTGGATGTGGGTGTTGTGGAGAACTTGCCTGTTGGGGGCGTCGACCTCCTTCTCGGCAACGACTTTGCGGTGCCTACTTCTGAGGTTTCACCCTTAGTCGTTGCCGAGAAGCCGGCCGACGTGAGTAGGGAGGAACAGGAGTGGGTAGAGAAGTGTCAAGTACAACCTATGGCGTGCGTTGTTACTGGACCTCTTGCATCCAAAGTGTCACAGCCTATTCCTCAGTCTTCTGATCAACGGAGGAACGGTCGGAAGAAGACAGCTAATGTTGGTAAAAGTTTGGAGAGTTTAGTACCAGCAGTGCTTCTTGGCGACTCAGTATTGGCACCATTGTTGGAGTCTGGAGAAGCCCCAGGACCTGGCACAGCTAGTGAGGAGGTAGGGCAGGAAGAGACTCCGAGGCAGCAACGTTACACACGGAGAGGAAAAAGGGTTGCTCAGTTTGATATTGGGGGAGGACTTGGGTTGCTTCGGAAGCATCTAGACAGGTTGGTTCCCTCAGATATTTGTAAACTGCAGTTGGAGGATCCGGAAGTTCAGACGTGTGGTAATGGTGCTGTCGAGATCAAACACGAGGACGGGGAAACATGTCATGTGAACCTGTTGGAGGAGGTTGTGAGGCAACCACCTGAGCAGCCTACTGTCCCTGCGTTGGTCTGCAGCGGCCAAGGTGGAGAAGGAGAGAGGGGCAGTAGGGCACAGGTGGAGGAGAGTAGGGATTGTCATGTCTCGGTGGAGCAGTGGGCGGGGGACATGAGTCTGGTGGTTGTGGAAGCGCTAGAGCACCTGCCTGAGCAGCAGTGTGCAGCACTCCAGCACCAGCTCGGTTCATACCCCACTGGTCGTGCCGAGTCCCCGAGCCTCACAACTCAGGCGGTGCAAGATGTTCCGCGGGCAGGTCACGTGAATGTTGGGAGACCGTTAGCCTCGTTGTTTCGGTGGTTCAAGGTGGGTGACGAGGCTTGGACATGGTTGTCAGGTCAAGGTCGACCCATGGCTGCCAAGGATGTTGTTAAAAATTAGGACTTTGAGCAGATTGGTGAGGTTGGCTGCGGCATAGAAGTGCCCGGTCGTCGCATAGCCTCCCAATGCTGCTCTAGTCGAATGCAACAGCCCTACCATAGACCGACTGTATCTGGCCATGTCGCTAAAAGCAGTGATGCTGCGCAGGCAGATGTAGTCGTAAGGAATGCGGGGGTGCGCATGTACGGTATCGTCAGGGAAGCCTTGGCAATAATCAACTATGGGAGTGACTGCACAGGTGGTACTGATTGTCCCTCTCATGACCTGGCTGTTCTAGGGACGAAGGTGGAGAAGGAGGGAGACTACAGGTTAGAAGCTGCGGTCTCGGCTGGGTTGTGGGAGGGTACTAGGATTGTTGTTCTGCAAGATAAGTTGCTTACTAGGCTGTGGCAGTGCATCTGCATGTTTGTTGCTTCTCCAGGCCTGATGTACGGGGTAGAATCCGACATGCAGGCTGGAGATAGTGCAAGGCTCAGTTTAATTCCCTACCGTATAAATCCTGCTCGACAGCCTGTGGTGCAAGCAGAGCTGGATTACGTGTTGACAAAGGGTCTGAGGGATAAGGAATGTCGTGAGTGGTCGTTGCCTGTAACTTTGCAACCTGTGTTAAGTGGCAAGATCAGTGTGTGTGCATTATCCCTGACAGACACCTATCCATTGCCCAAGGGTCTGAGGGATAAGGAATGTCGTGAGTGGTCGTTGCCTGTAACTTTGCAACCTGTGTTAAGTGGCAAGATCAGTGAGTGTGTTGATTGCGAGAGTGTGTGTGCATTATCCCTGACAGACGCCTATACCTTATCGAGAGTTGACGACACCATAGACCGCCTCGGGGCTGCATCGCCTATCACGAAGGTAGAACTAGTGAAAGGTTATTGGCAGGCCCCGTTGCCGGAAAGAGCGAAGAGAAAGGCCAGTCTTGTGATGAACTGGGCAGTTTATCAGTGTCAGGTGTTGTTGTGCTGCCGGAACACAAGTTGGATGTGTGGCATGCTAAGGGCACTGATAATGTTTTGGCTGATTGTTTGTCACGGGAGGGTTTGTTTGCAGGAGAACCCTCGCCGTTCAGTCAGTGTGTGTTGAGAGTGGAGAAAAACTAGGCTTGCCCCTGTAAGTGCAGCCGCCATAAACATATTAAAAATTAAAAATCACATAAAAACTCTTTCTTTTGATAGTTAATTGTAAGTTGCCTATGTTATAGCTAAAGTCCTAAGTTGAACCTGTCTTTCACTTAGGAGGCTGGGCTCTGTGAAGCTCGCTCAGGGAGCATAGTAGGCTAAATTATACTATTATGTTTGGGAGGGGTTATAAGATTTTCTTTATGTTGATATGTTGTTTTATGTGAGACTTGAGCTTTGCCTTTCATTTCTGGTGGAGTGGCTATGTGGGACGGGTCTTGTCGGCATTCTGCCTTGTTAGATATCGTGCTCGCCTAATGTTGAGCGTCCTACATCTTGGGCGGGGTGTGACGCCTGCCAGCGTTGGCAGAATCGCCTCCCGGTAGCCACTAGCGCTCGCCAGGGCAGTGAAATGGGCTACAGTCTATCTACAATGTTGTACTTTCTTTCTTGTGAATCGTCATGTCACAGGCAGTATAGAAGTGGTCTTTATTTTCGCCTGTGACAATGCATTATATTTTATATCATGAGTTGAACATAAGATGCATTGTAGTGAAGGAGAGAGAGAGAGCGAGCGAGCAGGGTGGGGGAGGTGAGTGTTGCTTTTCCTCCGCCCTCCTCCCTCCCGGAGGAGTTGTTCGCCCGCGTGGTCTTTTCTCTCGGTTTTGATTGGCTGGTGGTTCCTGGCGCCTTCTGCAGGCCTGCTGCCTGGTGACGTAGCGGCCTGTGATTGGCTGACCACCATGCCTTTGTGTGATCCTGAGGAGGACGCTACCTTCCTCAGAGCTTGCCTGACTAGCATACCCTTCACATATCCCTTGCCACCTGTCACCGACTTCTACCTATAGAGCACTTTCTCTCTCTCTCAACTTCTTACCTCTCATTCTTCCTCTCTATTTAATATCATAACTCCCCTTTGGTTCTGCACGATTTCATATATCGGCCATCGCATTATATGCTGAAGCTCTCAGATATTATATGTTTAGTTAGGCATTTTAGAGGGGTTACCATTTTGTCTGTAGAGGTTCGACACACTCACGGTGTCTCCCTGCCTATTCGTTGGCTGTCTGCTGGGCTATTTAATGCTAGACTGGGGTAGGGCTACTTGTGTTGTGATTTCCGATGTGTAACAGGTTTTGCTTAACCTGTACAATCGCAACGGAGACGTGGGAAGCCTAGGTGGTCTTTCTGACTGTGTACCTTGTGAGTTTAGCACTGTGCTGCGAGTGAGGGCTTTTGCCTCTGCCACCCAGCACTGTGCTAACTCGTTTTGTTTTGACTTTGAGAGGGTCGCCAGGAGAGAACCAGATACTAGCGATCTGGATCTCTCAAGAGAGCACCCCGTCAATTAACGTAATTTGGCCGCACAGTCTTAAGGGCCTCGCTAGGCTACGAGCCGCTTGCTCAGCCATTGTTTCCTAGCCTACGACATCCCAGCTAGACTTTATTAGCCTAGCAGACACCCGTTTAGAATTATAAACTCTTATGTTATGTATGCAGCATTCTTATTCACGTTGACCGTAAGCCCTGGTTGTTGTTGAGTTGCACAACCTGAGCAGGTTTTTTGAGTTGCCTGACGAAGGACTTCTTTTGTTGTTGGAGATAATACTAGTGTGCATTTATCGTTATTCCCGTGTCAGTTAACACTGTCTGCCTCTACACTTGTCCCATATTGTCCCTGCTTTATATAACAGTTCAAAATCCGATACGATCATCTTACCCCAGCATCAGACTTTCTTCAGAAGATTCCTGCTCGATGCTTTGGGACTTTCGTTCACTTTCTTTAGTATAGGAGTGACAGTTCATTATTGTTTAGAGTAACTTTAAATATACCTTCTTCTAGTTTGCATTAAATCATTGCAGTGATTTAATTAAGATCCCTATCTTTTCCTTGTATACCTTATTAACGTAATTGTATGTTGTTGTGATCAGGCAGTATCAGAGATCATCAGCCTGTAGTAGTAGTGCACTTATACTGAGTTATAGGATACCCCGTTATCGCAGATTTAACTCTGGAGGGTATAGGTGTTTTTGTGCGCCGGCATTATAAGTTCGAGGGTTGGATCTAGTGTTACCGTTGTGGCTGTGTGCTTTCCTAGTCCAATGATTAAGAGCCCTTGTTTTATACGAGCCCCGGTCGTAACAAGGTGTCAAAACTTTCCTGGCGAGCGGTAGCGAGCCAGCATATACTATATATATATATATACTGTATATATATATATATACCGGTATATATATATATATATATATATATATATATATATATATATATATATATATATATATATATATATATATCTATATATATATATATATACTGTATATATATATATATATATATATATATATATATATATACTATATATACAGTATATATACACCTGGATGGGGGTAAACGTCTTAAAACAGTAGGCTGAATGGGGCCGAATGGATACAAGCCAAAGAGAGAGGGAGAGAAAGAGAAACAAAGCGAGGTGGGCTCCCTTAATGTGTTGTATTAATCCACCCACTACTGATGGTGACTCACTCGGTAGCTATGTGGCTGAGAGTAAGTATTGATCCGTAAATATTGGAGTATAAGTATTGATCCATAAGTATTGGAGTATAAATATTGATCCGTAAATATTGGAGTATAATTATTGATCCGTAAATATTGGTGTATAATTATTGATCCGTAAGTATTGGAGTATAAGTATTGGAGTATAAATATTGATCCGTAAATATTGGTGTATAAGTATTGATCCGTAAGTATTGGAGTATAAGTATTGATCCGTAAGTATTGGAGTATAAGTATTGATCCGTAATTATTGGAGTATAAATATTGATCCGTAAGTATTGGTGTATAAGTATTGATCCGTAAGTATTGGAGTGTAAATATTGATCCGTAAATATTGGAGTATAAATATTGATCCGTAAGTATTGGTGTATAAGTATTGATCCGTAAGTATTGGAGTGTAAGTATTGATCCATAAATATTGGAGTATATGTATTGATCCTTAAATATTGTAGTATAAGTATTGATCCGTAAGTATTGTAGTATAGGTATTGATCCGTAAGTATTGGTCCACTATTGGAGTATAAGTATTGATCCGTAAGTATTGGAGTATAAGTATTGATCCATTAGTATTGCAGTTTAAGTATTTATCTGTAAGTATTATAGTATAAGTATTGATCCGTAAGTATTGTAGTGTAAGTATTGATCCGTAAGTCTGTCAGTATTGATCCATTGTAGACTTCCGCTTCTAGAGATCCAAGGGGGTATTATTTGGCTTTGGGGGAGACACTCGTTACAAGCAGCCTGCCTTTTGTCTCCTTCACACACATAGCAAAAACATAAATATTTAAGATCATTGGGTATGTTGATGGTGATTTACCTTTCTAACTGGTATAATATGGGTTTATTACCACCAATATCTAAGGTATGATAAAGGTATATAAGATCATTGGGTATATTGATGGTGATTTACCTTTCTAACTGGTATAAGATAGGTTTATTACCACCAATATTTAAGGTATGATAAAGGTATATAAGATCATTGGGTATATTGATGGTGATTTACCTTTCTAACTGGTATAAGATGGGTATGATGAAGGTATATAAGAGCATTGGGTATATTGATGGTGATTTACCTTTCTAACTGGTATATGATGGGTTTATTACCACCAATATCTAAGGTATGATAAAGGTATATAAGATCATTGGGTATATTGATGGTGATTTACCTTTCTAACTGGCATAAGATAGGTTTATTACCACCAATATGTAAGGTATGATAAAGGTATATAAGATCATTGAGTATATTGATGGTGATTTACCTTTCTAACTGGTATAAGATAGGTTTATTACCACCAATATTTAAGGTATGATAAAGGTATATAAGATCATTGGGTATATTGATGGTGATGGTGAATGGTGAACATATGATAAATGATGTACAGATTGGTGACCACCTAGGAAATAGCGATCATAAATCTATTTATTTTAATATACAATGGACAGGGAATGCTAAAGAGAATACGACACTTATCCCAGATTTCAGAAAAGCCGATTATGGGGGGCTAAGAAGAGACTTAAGGGTGGACCCTATTGTTAAGCAATTAAGTCAGGATATGCCAGAGTTAAACTTGCCACCTACATATAACCAGTTTATTGCTTCACTCCACAATGCTCAAAATAAATATATCCCTAAAAGAACATTTAGATCGCAGCAGAACCAACCAAAATGGATGACTAATAAGCTAATAGATCTTATAGGAAAAAAGAAAGGAATATATAGAAAAATAAAGAAAGGCGAAAATCATCTACATATATACTATCAGACTCTATCAAGACAGGTTAAAAGGGAAATCAGGAAAGCAAAAAGAAATTATGAAATAAGGATAGCCAGTGACTCAAAAAATAACCCTAAAGCTTTTTACCAACTATATAAATCTAAAGTTAGAGATGTAATAGGCCCCCTAAAAACTTCAATAGGAGAAATAACAGAAAATGATTTAGAAATGTGCAGTACATTAAATAGTCAGTTTCTTTCCGTTTTCACTAATGAAAATTTGGCACAGATTCCAGAAGTCAATATGGTATATAGTGATAGTATAGAAAATATGTTAAGTACAGTTAGTATAAGTAGAAATGATGTGCTTAAGGAAATTGACAGACTGAAACCTCAAAAATCGCCTGGTCCTGACGAGGTATATGCTAGAGTATTAAAAGAATGCAGAGATGAGTTAAGTAGCCCATTAGCATTTTTATTTAACAAGTCTTTAGAAACAGGTTTAGTTCCAGAAGCTTGGAAGCTTGCAAATGTAGTTCCGATCTTCAAAAAAGGTGATAAATCGATAGCATCCAATTACCGTCCCATTAGTCTCACATCAATCATAGGAAAGTTGCTAGAGTCTATTATTGCTAGGAAAATTAGAAGCCACTTAGTAAAATTTAACTTAATAAATTCTTCTCAGCATGGATTCACTCAGGGACGTTCTTGCCTTACTAATTTGCTTAGCTTTTTCTCAGAGGTATATGAAGCAGTAGATAGTGACAAGTCATATGATATTATTTATTTAGATTTCAGTAAAGCTTTCGACAGAGTCCCTCATGAGAGATTGATGAGAAAGGTTGAGGCACATGGAATAGGAGGATCGTTGTTGGGATGGATTAGGTCATGGCTAATTGGTAGGAAACAGAGAGTCAGCATAAATGGTACCAAGTCAGAGTGGGGAGCAGTCAAAAGTGGTGTCCCCCAGGGATCGGTATTAGGTCCCCTGTTGTTTCTTATATACATAAATGACCTAGATTTAGGTATAACTAGTAGGATAAGTAAATTCGCAGACGATACTAAAATGGGGAGATCAATTGATTCAGATAGCGATATAGAGTGCCTCCAAAGGGATCTAGATACCTTACATGAATGGTCAGTAAATTGGCAGATGAAGTTTAACATTGACAAATGCAAGGTATTAAAGATAGGGAAGATGCATACAAATGTTAAATATAAACTAGCTAATTTAGAATTAGAAAATTCAGACTGTGAGAAAGATCTAGGTGTGTTTGTTAGCAATGATTTGAAGCCTAGAAAACAGTGTATAAGCGTTCGTAATAAGGCAAACAGGATTCTCGGGTTCATCTCTAGGAGTGTGAGTAACAGAACTGCTGATGTTATCTTAAAACTTTACTTGTCATTAGTGAGACCCCATATGGATTATGCTGTCCAATTTTGGTGTCCTTATTACAGAATGGACATAGATTCATTGGAGAGAGTACAGCGTAGAATGACAAAAATGATCCATAATATTAGAAATCTTTCGTATGAAGAAAGGTTGAAGAAATTAGGTTTACATTCGTTAGAGAGACGCAGAGTTAGAGGGGATATGATAGAGGTGTTCAAGTGGGTTAGTGGGATTAACAAAGGGGACATGACAAATGTACTAAAGCTCAGTGATAGCGAAAGAACTCGTACCAATGGTTTCAAATTAGATAAATTTCGTTTCAGAAAAGATATAGGCAAATATTGGTTTGGTAACAGAGTTGTAGATGGGTGGAATGGACTACCAAGTGCTATAGTGGGGTCTAAAACGGTAGGGAGCTTTAAGATAAAATTGGATAAGCATATGGACGAGAAGGGTTGGGTGTGAAGGGGGATCAGCCGGGTTGGGCCAATCTGCATACCCCCATAATCCTGCGTTAATCTCTAACCGTTTTGGTAAGATGATCCTCAGGGTACTAGAGTGTTGAGCCTATAATTGGGCTTTGTAATTGAACTGGGGTTGTGTGGGACAGGGATCTGCCTTGCTTAGGCCAATCGGCTTTCTGCAGATTCCCATTTTCTTATGTTCTTATGTTCTTATGATTTACCTTTCTAACTGGTATAAGATAGGTTTATTACCACCAATATTTAAGGTATGATAAAGGTATATAAGATCATTGGGTATATTGATGGTGATTTACCTTTCTAACTGGTATAAGATAGGTTTATTACCACCAATATCTTGGTATATTAGGAGGAACCGGCCAAAAATAAAAAAATAAAATATCTCCAAGTGGGATGTTAAGGATAATTTATTAAGTTTGATGGAAGTCTGTGGAGGAAAGTGAAACCATAACAAATACATAAATAAGTAAACTGAGAAGTACACCCTAACCCCTTAAAGTGTGTGTGAGAGAGAGAGAGAGAGGGGGGGGGGGTAGAGCCTGTAAGTGTAGGATAGAATACAACAGTCTGTATTCCACCAACTGTGTATCATCATCTTCAGCAGCACATCTACATAACCTAATTAAAACATAAGATTCGCATCTGTTTCGAAGGGGGGTCCATTTATATATATATATATATAACTTCAGACAATGTATATTTATTCATGACTTGTACATTTGTGTTCAGTGATGGTGCATTATACGGACCCGTGTTATTGCCGCTACCTGTGTGATAACCTAACTACCCTGATAAAGGTGGGAGCAAAAACAGGTGTGTGTGTGTGTGGAGGAATATACTGATAACCAACACTACTACCTGCGTCTTGGGAGAACAACACCAATTACAGAGGAAGTCAAGCAACAACAGATCTAATTTGGAGTTATTCGATGTTTATGAGGAGTGCACAACTTGTTCATATTATAAATATTGTACACTTTACTATAGTCTATTCATTATAATTAGGCCAAACATTCTGACCACTGACTTCTATAACTCAAAGAAGAGTAGAGTAATCGAGCTAATATTTATAATATTTGGGAAGAGTCAACCAGGGAATAGGTGTGGAAATGTACAGCTCATTTGCTCTAGCCCTTTTTGAGTTACAGAGGTTAGGGTTCACAGTTTCTCGCCTACATACTGTACAATGAATGGACTATAGGACAGGAGTGAGGAAATAGTACTGATGGCTTTTGTGTACAGTTATTATAATAGATCAACTGAGAGTTACATAGATACACAGCCTGCACAGACCTTGTGGTCCCTACTAGGCAGTCCGGATTTAATGCTAAAATAGAATTAGCTACAAAGTGGAAGGCAAGGATAGCAAAGCAGAAGGCTCTCTCCCCACCCACCACTTCGTCCGACCATTAGTCGGCATGAAATTTAGTTGGGGAAACAAATCCCCCAACAGAATGGGAACAAATTCTACTGGGAAATTCATAGTAAAGAACGAAGTTGAGAAATATTATATACCACCCATTTATTTATTTATTTATTTATTTATTTATTTTATTTTTGTTTACCTATATTATTCCAACCTCCTCTAAATGGATGTCTAGACTCCTTTTGAATGTGTCAATTGTCTTACATTGTACCACTTTCTCTGGCAGTTTGTTCCATTCGTTGACCACACTGTAGGGGAAGAAGTGCTTTGTGACATCGAGATTCGTCATCCTGGTTTTTAATTTGATTCCATTTCCCCGAGTTAATGAATTATTATCGATTTTGAAAAGTGAATCTACATCAATTTTGTCAAAGCCCTTTAATATCTTGAAAAACTCGATTAATTGACCTTGCAATCTTCTTGTCTTAAGTGATTTCTTTATTTTATTTGTATTAATCTTTCATGATATGATTATTTCTTAGTGACGGTATCAGGTATCAACGTTGTCGCTCTACGCTGCACCGACTCCAGTTCAATGTCCTTGTTCAGATAAGGAGACCAAATTGCACAACATATTCAAGATGGGCCTCACTATGCTTTTAAATAATGGTACTATAATGTTCTCATATTTATAAGTAAAAACTATTTAATATATCCCAATGCTCGATTGGCCTTGTTCGCAGCTGCTGCACATTGATATGAGGTCTTTAAGTTTTTAGATATAAGAACCCCCAGGTCTTGAGAGACAGAGAGAGTTTGTGTGTGTGTGTTATTCACTCACTTGTTCGTCAAGGGGAATCCACGCAATGCGAGCTAAGCTCATTATTATCGCGCCTCCTTAACTGGGAATGTATTGCGTGAAATGCATGTTAAGTGTTTATGTATCGTTGGAATGGCTGTGGATGTGTGTAGTCTGTATTTTAGCCAATTGGCGACATTTGGAAACGAAGGCTTAGGGTTAATCTGTACGGTACCATTCTCACTACGGTACCAGTCTCATCCGAAGGCTTAGGTTGACCAGTAGCTTAGGTTGACCAGTACGATACCCATCTCACCTTGTAACCGATCACCAACCCCAGATGGGACGTCACAACTTCGTCCACTTACACCAGGTTCCTATTTATACTGCTAAGTGAACAGAGGCTACACCGTTAAGAGACTTGCCCAATGTCTCTTCCCCGCCCGGGTGTGTGTGTGTGTGTGTGTGAGAGAGAGTGAGATAGAGAGATAGATTTGCGGTATAGATTGCCATGTCCTAGGTTACAGCTGTATTCCCACCAACTGTGCACCACCACCACCACCACCACCACCATCATTACCATCACCACCATTACCACCACCACCACCTCTGCAACAGCTAGTGTGTATAGAAGTCTGTATACGAGATAGAAAAGAATAGGAGATAGTCGTGTGTATAGAAGAGAGAGAGAGAGAGGTAATGAACTATATAGATCTGGGTTATAGATTAATAGTGTAGGGTACCACTGCGTATTGACATCTATAAACCACACCTGCAAACAGTATTGTGTATACAAGAAAGACAAAACTATAGGCTACTGGAGATGAGAGAATGTGGAGTTGCTTTATCTAGATATATACCGGTATATATATATATATATGTGTGTGTGTGTCTGTGATTTTTTGTCGTAAACACAATAGGAACACGTGTAACATTTGTGTTTTTATTATAAAGTGCTCTGTATGCAGGTGTTACTCTCTCACACACACTAACTCTAACTCTCTCCCTCTCTATCTATCTCTATCTATATACCTATCTCTAACTATATCTATTTATCTCTATCTTTCTTTCTCCATCCCACCCCCTTTCTTTCACTCACACACACACACACACCCTTTCTTTATTCACTTATTCTCTCTCTCTCTCTCTCTCTCTCTCAGCCATTAACCGGCCATTAGCGGCTCGCTTGGTGTAGTGACTAGCGTCTCGGACTTCCACCCAGAAGGCCCGGGTTCGCGCCCACGCTCGGCGCATTAAAGATTTTTCACAAGCACTGAGTCGTTACCATCCCTCATGAGCAAAGGGATGGGGTAGTAGTACAGGACCCCAATGGAAATACGCCTAATCGGCCTTATTGAGCTATCCTTAGCTAGCTTAGCATGAGCTAGCTTTAAGAACTATTATTATTATTATTATTATAACCCCTTCTGTACCGGAGGATGGCTTGAAGCCCAGAAATTCTGCATCTTCTTTTGGGGTTCCTAATGCCCCTTTCCCACTGGTGAGACAAGTCACGATTTTCGTCGCCGATGACTTAGTTTTGTCAAATTCGCAAGAATACGTGCGACGTTCACGATTTTGACCGTTATTTGAGAGAGAGAGAGTTTGTGTGTGTGTGTGTGTGTGTGTATGTGTGAGAGAGAGAGAGAGAGAGTGAGATAGAGAGATAGATCTGTGGTATAGATTGCCATGTCCTAGGCTACAGCTGTATTCCCACCAACTGTGTACCACCACCACCATCACCACCATTACCACCACCACCACCGTTACCACCACCATTATCACCACCACCTCTGCAACAGCTAGTGTGTATAGAAGTCTGTATACGTGATAGAAAGGCATAGGAGATAGTCGTGTATATAGAAGAGAGAGAGAGAGAGAGAGAGGTACGGTAATGAACTATATAGATCTGGGTTATAGATTAATAGTGTAGGGTACCACTGCGTATTGACATCTATAAACCACACCTGCAAACAGTATTGTGTATACAAGAAAGACAACTATAGGCTACTGTAAAAGAGAGAATGTGTAGTTGCTTTATCTAGATATATACCGGTATATATATATATATATATATATATATATATATATATATATATATATATATATATATATATATATATATATATGTGTGTGTGTGTGTGTGTGTGATTTTTTGTCGTAAACACAATAGGAACACGTGTAACATTTGTGTTTTTATTATAAAGTGCTCTGTATGCAGGTGTTACTCTCTCACACACACTAACTCTAACTCTATCCCTCTCTATATATCTCTATCTATATACCTATCTCTAACTATATCTATTTATCTCTATCTTTCTTTCTCCACCCCACCCCCTTTCTTTCACTCACACACACACACACACCCTTTCTTTATTCACTTATTCTCTCTCTCTCTCTCTCTCTCTCTCTCTCTCTCTCTCTCTCTCTCTCTCTCTCTCTCTCTCTCTCTCTCTCTCTCTCTCTCTCTCAGCCATTAACCCCTTCTGTACCGGAGGCAGGCTTGAAGCCCAGAAATTCTGCATCTTCTTTTGGGGTTCCTTAAAGAGCTTCACTTTCCTATCGATGCCTTCAACCTCTGAGGGATAGTTTGGTTCTCTCGTACTCTGAGGGATAGTTTGGTTCTCTCGTACTCTGAGGGATAGTTTGGTTCTCTCGTACTCCACTCAGCATCCATTGCATAGTGTTTTACCAGAACCTTTTATTCCAATTCGCGCAACAAGATTTACGAGGAGTCTTAATGACCTTGCCATGACTCCAATTAATGTTTCTACATCTCAGTTTTCTCAGTGTTTTATTCCTTCAATGATTCCCTTTTGGAATCATTTGCCAAACGAGGTTGTACAGTCAACCCATATCTCAGCTTTTAAGTCCAGAGTTAATGTTTTATTACAGCAGTAAATTTTTATTTTAATCATGATTTGCTTTTATTCTTTTTAGAATGGTGTTTTAATTGACAAACTGATCTTTTCTTCTGGGCTCTCTAACTACTGTAGCCCTTTTCCTTTTTCTTAGTTGTCTTAGTCTCTCTCCAGTGCTTACGGGTATTTTGTGGGGATTCATCTTTTATAGGTGTATCTGCACCCTGTTGGGAGGCTTAGACAGCTTCTATAATAATAATAATAATAATAATACTCTGAGGGATAGTTTGGTTCTCTCGTACTCTGAGGGATAGTTTGGTTCTCTCGTACTCTGAGGGATAGTTTGGTTCTCTCGTACTCTGAGGGATAGTTTGGTTCTCTCGTACTCTGAGGGATAGTTTGGTTCTCTCGTACTCTGAGGGATAGTTTGGTTCTCTCGTACTCTGAGGGATAGTTTGGTTCTCTCGTACTCTGAGGGATAGTTTGGTTCTCTCGTACTCTGAGGGATAGTTTGGTTCTCTCGTACTCTGAGGGATAGTTTGGTTCTCTCGTACTCTGAGGGATAGTTTGGTTCTCTCGTACTCTGAGGATAGTTTGGTTCTCTCGTACTCTGAGGGATAGTTTGGTTCTCTCGTACTCTGAGGGATAGTTTGGTTCTCTCGTACTCTGAGGGATAGTTTGGTTCTCTCGTACTCTGAGGGATAGTTTGGTTCTCTCGTACTATAAGGGATAGTTTGGTTCTCTCGTACTCTGAGGAATAGTTTGGTTCTCTCGTACTCTGAGGGATAGTTTGGTTCTCTCGTACTCTGAGGGATAGTTTGGTTCTCTCGTACTCTGAGGGATAGTTTGGTTCTCTCGTACTCTGAGGGATAGTTTGGTTCTCTCGTACTCTGAGGGATAGTTTGGTTCTCTCGTACTCTGAGGGATAGTTTGGTTCTCTCGTACTCTGAGGGATAGTTTGGTTCTCGTACTCTGAGGGATAGTTTGGTTCTCTCGTACTCTGAGGGATAGTTTGGTTCTCTTGTACTCTGAGGGATAGTTTGGTTCTCTCGTACTCTGAGGGATAGTTTGGTTCTCTCGTACTCTGAGGGATAGTTTGGTTCTCTCGTACTCTGAGGGATAGTTTGGTTCTCTCGAACTCTGAGGGATAGTTTGGTTCTCTCGTACTCTGAGGGATAGTTTGGTTCTCTCGTACTCTGAGGGATAGTTTGGTTCTCTCGTACTCTGAGGGATAGTTTGGTTCTCTCGCACTATGAGGGATAGTTTGGTTCTCTCGTACTCTGAGGGATAGTTTGGTTCTCTCGTACTCTGAGGGATAGTTTGGTTCTCTCGTACTCTGAGGGATAGTTTGGTTCTCTCGTACTCTGAGGGATAGTTTGGTTCTCTCGTACTCTGAGGGATAGTTTGGTTCTCTCGTACTCTGAGGGATAGTTTGGGTCTCTCGTACTCTGAGGGATAGTTTGGTTCTCTCGTACTCTGAGGGATAGTTTGGTTCTCTCGTACTCTGAGGGATAGTTTGGTTCTCTCGTACTCTGAGGGATAGTTTGGTTCTCTCGTACTCTGAGGGATAGTTTGGTTCTCTCGTACTCTGAGGGATAGTTTGGTTCTCTCGTACTCTGAGGGATAGTTTGGTTCTCTCGTACTCTGAGGGATAGTTTGGTTCTCTCGTACTCTGAGGGATAGTTTGGTTCTCTCGTACTCTGAGGGATAGTTTGGTTCTCTCGTACTCTGAGGGATAGTTTGGTTCTCTCGTACTCTGAGGGATAGTTTGGTTCTCTCGTACTCTGAGGGATAGTTTGGTTCTCTCGTACTCTGAGGGATAGTTTGGTTCTCTCGTACTCTGAGGGATAGTTTGGTTCTCTCGTACTCTGAGGGATAGTTTGGTTCTCTCGTACTATGAGGGATAGTTTGGTTCTCTCGTACTCTGAGGGATAGTTTGGTTCTCTCGTACTATAAGGGATAGTTTGGTTCTCTCGTACTCTGAGGGATAGTTTGGTTCTCTCGTACTCTGAGGGATAGTTTGGTTCTCTCGTACTCTGAGGGATAGTTTGGTTCTCTCGTACTCTGAGGGATAGTTTGGTTCTCTCGCACTCTGAGGGATAGTTTGGTTCTCTCGTAATCATCTCTTCTCATCGCCTCACTACTTCATCCTGCCAGGAATAATCGGTAACCCTTTCAGTACGGGTAATGTCTATTTTATTTCATTCTAGCTATATTTAGACAACTTTTTTTAGTGACGGTATCAACGTTGTCGCTCTACGCTGCACCGTCTCGAGTTTCCCAATGTCCTTGTTCAGATAAGGAGACCAAATTGCACAACATATTCAAGATGGGGCCTCACTATGCTTTTAAATAATGGTACTATAATGTTCTCATATTTATAAGTAAAAACTATTTAATATATCCCAATGCTCGATTGGCCTTGTTCGCAGCTGCTGCACATTGATATGAGGTCTTTAAGTTTTCAGATATAAGAACCCCCAGGTCTTTAACTAATGCACTTGTTTTGAGAAAGAGAGAGAGAGTTTGTGTGTGTGTGTGTGTGTGTGTGTGTGTGTGTGTGTGTGTGTGTGTGTGTGTGTGTGTGAGAGAGAGAGAGATATAGAGAGATAGATCTGTGGTATAGATTGCCATGTCCTTGGTTACAGCTGTATTCCCAGCAACTGTGTACCACCACCACCATTACCACCACCATTACCACCACCACCACCGTTACCACTACCATTATCACCACCACCACCACCACCTCTGCAACAGTTAGTGTGTATAGAAGTCTGTATACGAGATAGAAAAGAATAGGAGATAGTCTTGTGTATAGAAGAGAGAGAGAGAGAGAGAGAGAGAGGTAATGAACTATATAGCTCTGGGTTATAGATTAATAGTATATGGTACCACTGCGTATCGGCAACTATATACCACACCTACAAACACTATTGTGTATACAAGAAAGAAAAGTATACTGTAGAAGAGAGAGAGAGAGTGTGTATTTGCTGTTTCTGGGTATATATATATGATTTTTTGTCGTAAACACAATAGGAACACGTGTAACATTTGTGCTTTTATTATAAGGTGCTCTGTATGCAGGTGTTACTCTTTCACACACACTAACTCTAACTCTCTCCCTCTCTATCTATCTCTATCTATATACCTATCTCTAACTATATCTATTTATCTCTATCTTTCTTTCTCCACCCCACCCCCTTTCTTTCACTCTCACACACACACACACACCCTTTCTTTATTAACTTATTCTCTCTCTCTCTCTCTCTGTCTGTTTATCTCTCTCTCTCTCTCTCTCTCTCTCTCGCTCTCTCTCTCTCTCAGCCATTAACCCCTTCTGTACCGGAGGATGGCTTGAAGCCCAGAAATTCTGGATCTTCTTTTGGGATTCCTTAACCCTTGTCTAGTGGGGGGGTTTTGGGCTTATTTGGGCATATTCAGGCCCTCCTGAATGATAAATCAAGTATCTGCATGAAAAGAAATGTATTCAGCAAAAAACTAGGCGCTAAAAGATTCAAAATGAGATCAGAACGAGCTACGTAGCACTCGTGGTTCTCATACAGTGGTACCAGTAACATGGGAGTTTAGCGTATAGCGGTATATTTTTCCAGCTACGCTCACTACTGGCTACACTGCCGGCCTCTCGAGAACACAGGGAGGGTGAGTCAGTGGGTGGCGGTAGGCCCTGGGAGTCGGACGTGTGGCCCGCTGCCCTCCCGGCCATTTGCACTCGATTTTAACCCTTTAAAAGCCATAATAATGCTCCTAAATTGCTGCAATTTGGCGCCCGGCTACAGCCGGGCGCCACCAGTTAAGGGTTAAAGAGCTTCACTTTCCTGTCGATGCCTTCAACCTCTGAGGGATAGTTTGGTTCTCTCGTACTCATCTCTTCTCATCGCCTCACTACTTCATTTTGCCAGGAATAATCGTAAACCCTTTCAGTACGGGTAACGTCTATTTTATTTTATTCTATCTATATTTAGACAACTTTTTTCCTCTTAGGAAGGATCTCTAGTAGCTAAAATGGTTAATTGAGATAGGAAATACCCTTTTTTATTGCTAGAGGTCCTTCCTAAACTGAATAATATCATCTTGTAACAGCTAGAATATAATGAAAAGACATCACCCGCAATGAAAGTGTTAATCATTCCACCTCTCCATTCCAGACATCATCCCTGGAAGTGATGTTGTCCCTGTGAAGTCCCTCCGGGGTTCTTGATGGCTGGGCCTCCCGTTTACTGAGGGTCATTGTGGATCTGATGTGGATGCTTATGTTCTGGGTGTGGTGTCCCGAGTTTGAATCCCGGGCGGACCATATGCTTTCATGAGTTTATTCAAGTACATTGGGGTTTGTAATGGATGATTAATGTAAAGAACGGGGTGTTACTTATTTCAGTGAAGCTTTCCCCGATCTCCCTTCAGCAGAACAACAACAAATAAGCCACTCCAACAGCTTCCTCTCTCTCCAACACCCCTTCTCACCTCTCTACACTCTTCAGAAAAATAGGAAAAGTAGATTGTAGATACGAGGTGACGTTGTAAAGACTCATCCCTCAATAACTTCACCTGAATGACATAACAAAGCCACTCCAACAGCTTCCTCTCTCTCTCTCTCTCCAACACCCCTTCTTCGCTCTCCAACAGCTTCCTCTCTCTCTCTCCAACACCCCTTCTCCCCTCTCTACACTTCAGAAAAATAGGAAAAGTAGAATGTAGATACGAAATGCCGTTGTAAAGGCTTATCCCTCAATACCTCAGGTCAGGTCAGGTGAAGGTATTGAGGAATAAGCCTTTACAACGTCACTTCGTATCTACATTCTACTTTTCCTATTTTTCTGAAGAGTGTAGAGAGGGGAGAAGGGGTGTTGGAGAGAGAGGAGAAGGGGTGTTGGAGAGAGAGGAGAAGGGGTGTTAGAGAGAGAGGAGAAGGGGTGTTGGAGAGAGAGGAGAAGGGGTGTTGGAGAGAGAGGAGAAGGGGGTGTTGGAGAGAGAGAGAGAGGAAGCTGTTTCACCTGACCAATATGTTTATACTTACTATGACTCACATCTGTAGCCTACAATAAAACTCTCCGTTGACAGATTACAATCATATGTTGACAGAACCTGAACTGGTATCTCGTTAAGGGGAGATGGGCCGTTTTTTTGGACCCCCTTCTCCCTCATGTGTAGCCCCATTACTTTTCAGATTATAAGACATTCGGTCCATTAGTTTGGCGATTTTAAGACCTTTCGTCCCATTTTTTTGTCAATATTAAGACTATATCAAGACTTTAGGAGGAATCGGCCTTTGGCCGATAAATTTTTCTACCGAAAAATGTACAAATTTATCTTGAAGGAGGGTATTGGGCGGGCATTTTTAAGCTTGATGTAGGTGGTCTAGGGAGGGAACGAATAAAATGATAAATATATACATAAAGGAGGCAATAAATACGGCCATCTGCCCTTAAGGTGAAGCTGGTGAAATTACTGATAAGTCCGACAAAGGAGATAAGCCGTATTGATGCGCAGTAGCTCAAGGGGTTTACGACACTCTATATACGGTATAATATATAATCTGTTTACTACTAATCTAACCCACGCACGTCACTCTAGGACAAATGGTGGCCTCGGGATTTTTAAAGCTATCTCCACCTAAATCCAATATCAGGTCAGGTGGAGGTATTGAGGGATAAGCCTTTACAACGGCACCTCGTATCTATATTCTACTTTTCCTATTTTTCTGAAGAGTGTAGAGAGGGGAGAAGGGGTGTTGCAGAGAGAGGAAGCTGTTGGAGTGGCTTTGTTATGTGTGTTATTAGTCTGTATACGTCGTCGACCCGACTGGGTGCAAGCATGTGAAACGCTAGGACGTACTGCAACACCCACTAACTGTCCGCCTGGGCTGGGATCGAACCCAGGTCAAGCAGATTCACACGTGAGCGTGCTTCACCACTCGACCGCTGCGGCTCTATATGTATGTATCCTGTATGTATCAAATTTATGTATATACAAATGAGTATAAAGGATATCAAGCAACAACAGGTCTAGTCACCCCTCTACGCTGCTTGTCCTCCAAAACACGGTGGATCAAGTGTCCAAACAGTAGTTTAGAGTGGGTAAGGGAAAATTGGAAAGGGAACTACTCCCCTGGAACTAATGTCCGTGGCAGGATTAGGAAGTTAGTGTGGGACAGATGGGTTAGTAACATAACACAGTTATAAGGATCTTTTGTATATCTGGGAAAAAGAGAGTAACGTCTTAGTAATATATATACGCAATAATCCTTGATGAATCTGAGGGTGGAATAAAATATAGTTATTTATTTACAAACGCAGTCAGGCACATATCCCATAGTAGTTTAGCTGTTGCTGTTGTTTTTTGTTCTCTCTTTTCGCGATTTCTAACTTTTTGTTATTCTAAATTATTATTAAATATATTTGCTTTATATGTCAACATAATTGATTAATTAATTCATATTGCTTTAAGTCTGATGATGACATATGCTTATGTCGAAACGTTACAAGAATAAAGATGTTCGTGTTTACCCCGAGGAGATAATATATTGCCACTATTAGGGGAGGTGTGGTGGAGTGGTCTTGCCACTGGCCTGGTAATCCAAAGGTCCCGGGTTCAAATCCCGATGTATCAATGAGAAGATATTATTGGGATGGAATTTGTGCTGTACCTGGTATCAGTGCATTACCACAAGCCCACCGAAACGTCAATAAAATACCCTCATTGTTCCCTGATTAAATAGCACTGTATGAATATTCCCATATTCAAAATATGCTATAGGGGTGCAATGCCTGGTGAGTTATCTGCTCAACAGGTGGCGTTGTGTGTGTGTAAGTGTGAGAGTCTGAGTGTAGGGGATGAGACAGTGAAGCACGGGAACGAGGTGGCTTCAGAGATGGGGTCGTTTCGGGCCATGAGTGAGCACCGTGCCTCATGTGAAGGCAAGATGGCAAGATGGCAGGTGCTCGTTGTACTCTACGTGCTTCACATGTCTCACTCCCTATACTGGAACAAGACCTCACGGGCTTCACTGTTCATTGTAAAGCGGTGAATGTTAAGGCTCTCAGCCTATGCCCGAGAGGAAGTAAGTTGGAATATAGAAAAATAAAATAAAAATAAAAATAATAAATATATATATGACTGATCGAAAGTAGATAAGGGTAATTATTAGCGATATTAAAGATACACTATTTCTGACGGCTCCTCCTTATCATTTAGAGGTCACAGTAATTACTCATCAAGGTCGTTGGAGAATTCTGATTAAACCTTCTTTTTTTGTATTCTGGCTATTATCAGACGATTGTATATTGATTAGGAAGGATGTGTGGTAAGTGTGTCCCCCTAGACTATCAAAAACCGCCTTCCCAGACTTCCTTCACAAGAGGAAAATATCCACACTCGGACACTTCAACACCAATATCCACACTCGGACACTTCAACACCAATATCCACACTCGGACACTTTAACACCAATATCCACACTCGGACACTTCAACACCAATATCCACACTCGGACACTTCAACACCAATATCCACACTCGGACACTTCAACACCAATATCCACACTCGGACACTTCAACACCAATATCCACACTCGGACACTTCAACACCAATATCCACACTCGGACACTTCACACCAATATCCACACTCGGACACTTCAACACCAATATCCACACTCGGACACTTCACAATATCCACACTCGGACACTTCAACACCAATATCCACACTCGGACACTTCAACACCAATATCCACACTCGGACACTTCAACACCAATATCCACACTCGGACACTTCAACACCATATCACACCAATATCCACACTCGGACACTTCAACACCAATATCCACACTCGGACACTTCAACACCAATATCCACACTCGGACACTTCAACACCAATATCCACACTCGGACACTTCAACACCAATATCCACACTCGGACACTTCAACACCAATATCCACACTCGGACACTTCAACACCAATATCCACACTCGGACACTTCAACACCAATATCCACACTCGGACACTTCAACACCAATATCCACACTCGGACACTTCAACACCAATATCCACACTCGGACACTTCAACACCAATATCCACACTCGGACACTTCAACACCAATATCCACACTCGGACACTTCAACACCAATATCCACACTCGGACACTTCAACACCAATTTGTACATTGGCTTGTTATCGCTCGCCCAGAATATAATAGACATCTAAGTGGGGTGAAGCGTCTCATTATAACCAAACTAATGGGGTGAAACGTCTTAAAATCTCCAAACTAGACATCTGAGTGGGGTGAAGTGTCTCATTAGGACCAAAATAATGGGGTGAAACGTTATATAATCTCCAAATTAATGGGGTGAAACTTCTTCAAATATCTAAAATTAGACATCTGAGTGGGGTGAAGCGTCTCATTATTACCAAACTAATGGGATGAAACGTCTTAAAATCTCCAAAGTAAAGGAGCGAAACTGGGGAGGTTCAAAGAAACCTCTCGAACCAATTAGGGTTATATCTTGACCACCCCTATACACAACTTGACTAACTTTTTGGTCGATTTGTTCATTTATATATTATTATTGTTCTAGTTTCCTCCCTGGACCTCCATCAAACTTAAAAAACACACCCATTATATCCCCCTTCTAGATTAATGTGTACATTTTCCGGTAGAAAAATTGTTCCGGCCAAAGGCCGGTTCTTCCAAAATTACAGGCTCACTATCGTTCGCCAGGAAAAAAAAAATCGACACCTAAATAGCACGAAAGGTCCTAATATTGACAAGGAAATGGGGCGGAAGGTTTTAAAATCGCCAAACTAATGGGCCGAACGTCTTAAAATTTGAAAACTAATGGGGACGAAGGGGGACCAGAAAAATTACCCATCTCCCCTTTAACAAACCTAAACATTAATTATGCAGGTATGACAAGGGTCAATAGAGTGTCCATGATAATCTATACCCATTTAAGGGGAGAGGGGGCGTTTTTCTAGACCCCCTTCTCCCTCATGTTTAGCCCCCATTAGTTTTCAGATTTTAAGATGCTTGCCCCATTAGTTTGTCGATTTTAAGACACTTCACCCCATTTCTTTGTCAATGTTAAAATGGTTCGTGCTATTTCGGTGTCGACTTTTGTCCTGGCGAACGATAGTGAGCCTGTAATTTTGGAAGAACTGAACAATTTACAAATTAATCTAGAAGGGGGAGCTAATGGATGTTTTTTTTTTTTTTTTTTTTTTTTACTCGGATGAAGGTCTAGGGAGGAAACGAAAACATATATGAATATGTAAATAAATAGACCCCAATATAACCACTGTCCCCTTAACCCCTTCTGTACCGGTGACGTCTTTTTCATTTCTTTTTCTAGCTATATTTAGACGATTTTTTTTTTTTTTGCAGTTTAAGAAGGATCTGTTGTAGTAAAAATTGTTAAGTGAAGTCTAATAGTAACTTTATGAGTCGTTTTTCTGGACCCCCTTCTCCCTCATGTTTAGCCCCATTAGTTTTCAGATTATATTAAGACGTTCGGCCTATTAGTTTGGCGATATTATGTCCATGTCCTTTCACCCCATTTCTTTGTTAACATTAGGACCTTTCGTGACATTTAGGTGTCGATTTGTTTTCCTGGCAAGCGATAGCGAGCCTGTAATTTTAGGACAGAAGGGGTTAAACGTCTGTTAGTATAAATTAACCCATGTAATACTGTATAGGTATAGTAAGGGATTAACCCATGTAATACTGTATAGGTATAGTAAGGGATTAACCCATGTAATACTGTATAGGTATAGTAAGGGATTAACCCATGTAATACTGTATAGGTATAGTAAGGGATTAACCCATGTAATACTGTATAGGTATAGTAAGGGATTAACCCATGTAATACTGTATAGGTATAGTAAGGGATTAACCCATGTAATACTGTATAGGTATAGTAAGGGATTAACCCATGTAATACTGTATAGGTATAGTAAGGGATTAACCCATGTAATACTGTATAGGTATAGTAAGGGATTAACCCATGTAATACTGTATAGGTATAGTAAGGGATTAACCCATGTAATACGTATAGGTATAGTAAGGGATTAACCCATGTAATACTGTATAGGTATAGTAAGGGATTAACCCATGTAATACTGTATAGGTATAGTAAGGGATTAACCCATGTAATACTGTATAGGTATAGTAAGGGATTAACCCATGTAATACTGTATAGGTATAGTAAGGGATTAACCCATGTAATACTGTATAGGTATAGTAAGGGATTAACCCATGTAATACTGTATAGGTATAGTAAGGGATTAACCCATGTAATACTGTATAGGTATAGTAAGGGATTAACCCATGTAATACTGTAATATAGTAAGGGATTAACCCATGTAATACTGTATAGGTATAGTAAGGGATTAACCCATGTAATACTGTATAGGTATAGTAAGGGATTAACCCATGTAATACTGTATAGGTATAGTAAGGGATTAACCCATGTAATACTGTATAGGTATAGTAAGGGATTAACCCATGTAATACTGTATAGGTATAGTAAGGGATTAACCCATGTAATACTGTATAGGTATAGTAAGGGATTAACCCATGTAATACTGTATAGGTATAGTAAGGGATTAACCCATGTAATACTGTATAGGTGTAGTAAGGGATTAACCCATGTAATACTGTATAGGTATAGTAAGGGATTAACCCATGTAATACTGTATAGGTATAGTAAGGGATTAACCCATGTAATACTGTATAGGTGTAGTAAGGGATTGGGCTAGAGACGTTTGACCCCGTGTAAAGTTGCTATATACACAACACAAGGACACAATAAACATCCATTCACACACACACACACACACATACAATCGACCACACACACACACATAAACATACACTCATTCACACACACACACACAAACATACAATCGACCACACACACACACACACACATACACTCATTCACACACACACACAAACATACAATCGACCACACGCACATACTCACTCTCATTCACTCACTCACACACAAGTACGCATGCACAATATCACACAAATAACACACACACACACACACACACACACACACACACACATGTACACTATCACACACATACACATTGACCAAGGACACTATTAACAGGTGGTGGTGGTGGGACAGTACTTGTGATGTAACCGATGTAAACACGCAGTAGAGGTAAGGTATTGGTGCCATTGTTAAGGGAGCCCACCTCGTTTTTTGGTTTATCTCTCTCTGCTTTTCTCTTTGGCTTGTATGCATTCGGCCCCATTTAGCCTACTGTTTTAAGACGTTTACCCCCATCCAGGTGTCAATATTTTACCGCTCGCCAGCATATATATATATTTGTTTTGACAGCAAGCTAAATTTCTCCGGCGAAGCCGGATTTCTCCATACAATGCTGGCTCGCTGTCGCTCACCAGGAAGAAATTGACACCTGGATGGGGATAAACGTCTTAAAACAGTTGGCTGAATGGGGCCGAATGGATACAAGTCAGAGAAAGAGAGAAAAGGAGAGAAATATAAAAAAAAAAATGTGACCCCTAATACCTTCACCTGGGCAGAGATACTTAATTTAATTTACTACAGTCCGGGCATTCTAGGTGGGGCAGAAATCGTGACCTCTAACCTCTGTAACTCAAAAAGGGCTGGAGCAAATGATCTGTCAATTTCCACACCTATTCCCTAGCCATTAAGTCTTCCTATGTGGTAGAAATATTAGCTTGATTACTCCTTAGTCCTTTTTGAGTTATGAGAGGTTAGGGGTTACGGTTTATGCCCCAACCTAGAATGACCGGACTTCTAACCATTATATACTGATCCCCAGAGTAGGATGCGGGCAGATTACAACACAATTTAATGTAATAACTGTTGATGACACACCGACTCAGTTACTATTAAGGGAAGATATTTAGTTTGGTCCCTAGAAATCCTTCAAGCTTAAGATTACACCCCCTTGAGCCCCTTTCAAGATAAATTTGTAAATTTTTTGGTAGAAAAATGTTCCGGCTGAAAGCCGGTTCCTCTTAAATTACAGGCTCGCTATCGCTCGCCAGGATAAAATCGACACCTAAATGGCACGAAAGGTCTTAAAATTGACAGAAATGGGTTGAAAGTTCTTAAAATCGTCAACATAATGGGGCAAACGTCTTAAAATTAGAAAACAATGGGGCTAAACATGAGGGAGAAAGGAGTCAAGAAAAAAATCCCTCAAGTGGAAATCTGCCCTTAAACGTTGAGTACATTCGGCCAAATAAGTTATGTCGCGGCACCAAGTATATGGGCCTATCTATCTATATATTGATAAATAATTGGTATCAACACTATCTATAAGCTTTAAGGGGAGATTTCCACCTGGAGGATTTTTTTCTGAACCTCTTTCTCCCTCATGCTTAGTCCCATTGCTTTTGATATTCTAAGAAGTTCGCCCCATTAGTTTGGTGATTTTAAGAACTTTTGCCCCATTTCTGTCAATTTTAAGACCTTTCGTGGCATTTAGGTGTCGATTTTATCCTGGCGAGCGATAGCGAGCCTGTAATTTAAGAGGAACCGGCCTTTGGCCGGGAAATTTTTCTACCGAAAAATGTACAAATTTATCTTGAAAGGGGGTCTAGGGGGTGTAATTTTAAGCTTGACGGAATTCTAGGGAACGAACTAAAAACCTCCCCTTAAATCATCGTTCCGAGTGAGATATAAAAACATGTTCCTATCGTTACACACCCTATTCAACATCTGACATCGTATACAGACTAATAACACACATAACAAAGCCACTCCAACAGCTTCCTCTCTCTCCAACCCCTCTCTCCTCTCCAACCCCCCCTCTCCTCTCTCTCCAGACCCCTTCTCCCCTCACTACACTCTTCAGAAAAATAGGAAAAGTAGAATGTAGATACGAGGTGCCGTTGTACCCTTCACCTGACCTTAAGGGGAGATTTCCACTTGAAGGATTTTTTTCTTGACTCCTTTCTCCCTCATGTTTAGCCCCATTGCTTTTCTAATTTTAAGACGTTCGCCCCATTATTTTGACGATTTTAAAAACTTTCGACCCATTTCTGTCAATTTTAAGACCTTTCGTGCCATTTAGGTGTCGATTTTATCCTGGCGAGCGATAGCGAGCCTGTAATATAAGAGGAACCGGCTTTCAGCCGGGACATTTTTCTACCGAAAAATGTACACATTTATCTTGATAGGGGCTCAAGGGGGTGTAATCTTAAGCTTGAAGGATATCTACGGACCAAACTAAAAACCTCCCCTTAAGCCTGAATCACACGAGCGCTTTTTCTCTCAACATTTATCCTCAACACTGGTCTGGCAGCTTGTCAGGTCGACATTTTAAATATTTCGGTTAAGTCAATTCATCAATCATCAGTCTAGTTTCCGATGCCAGTGCCAAATATTCCAGAAATGTTGCCTGAAAAATATTGATTATCGAATGTTGACTAAAAAAGCTCTCGTGTGATACCGGGTTTACACATCGTTTAAGGGGAGGTTTTTAGTTAGTTCCCTAGACTTCCATTAATCTTAAAATTACACCCCCTAGACCCCCTTTCAAGATAAATGTGTACATTTTTCGGTAGAAAAATGTCCAGGCCGAAGGCCGATTCCTCTTAAATTACAGGCTCGCTATCGCTCGCCAGGAAAAAAGCGACAGCTAAATGGAACGAAAGGTCTTAAAATTTACAGAAATGGGGCGAAAGTTCATAAAATAATCCAACTAATGGGGCGAACGTCTTAAAATTTCAAAAGCAATGGGGCTAAACATGAGGGAGAAAGGGGTCCAGAAAAAAATCCCTCAAGTGGATATGCCTTTGAGTATAGTATATACAGTATACCAGCGACGTGTGCTATCTTTTAGGCTAGCTATATATTTAGACGGTGATATGCAACTTAGGAAGGATCTGCGGTACCGGTAGTTTAAAACAGTTAAGATGTTTGCCCCATTAGTTAGTCGATTTTAAGACCTTTCGCCACATTTCTACGTCAATATTTAGACCCTTCGTGCTATTTAGGTGTCGATTTTTCACCTGGCGAACGATAGTGAGCCTGTAATATTGGAAGAACCGGCCTTCGGCCGGGACATTTTTCTACCGAAAAATGTACAAATTAATCTAGAAGGGGGATCTAATGGATGTTTTTTTGTTTAATTTGATGGAGGTCTACGGAGGAAACTAGAAAAATAATTAATACATGCAAAAATCGCCCAAAAAGTGAACCAGTAAAGCAGTTTAAGGCATAAGATGAAGGAAAGATTGATTGAGGGAGAGAGTTCCAATCATCATTCCCCCTTACAGGCATGAAGAGGGTACTAAAAAGTGTCCACAATAACGAACCCTTATCAAGTTATATTATCTGATATAAAGATACAACGGTAAATCCCTATCAGTGTACCCTATCGTCTGCACAAAGCCACTCCAACAGCTTCCTCTCTCTCCAACTCTCTACACTTTAAAAAAAAAAAAAAAAAAAAAAAAAGGAAAAGTAGTAAGCAGCTAGGAGGTGCCGTTGTAAAGGCTTATCCCTCAATACCTTCACCTGACCTGACTTTACATACTGTACATACAAGTTTAAAAACCGTTTCGTCCACAGAGAGTGTGGTTACAGTCTCATGTCCTAAATGGTGGCTTTCCAGGCGGCCATGTCAAGGGCTGCCTCTGTTTTCAAGTACATATACATATATATATATATATAGAGAGAGAGAGAGAGTACTTATATATTTGTTTTTACCATCATTAATTTTACAGTGTGCACAAGAAAATTATTGCAGTACTCTCGTTGCAACTTCATCAACTATGCCCTGTTCCAAATGGGTAGGCCAGAAATCCTGAACCCTAACCTCTGTAACTCAAAAAGGGCAAGAGCAAATGGGCTGTAAATTGCCACACCTATTCCCTGGCTGACCCTTCCCAAACGGTCGAAATAATAGCTCGATGACTCTAGTCGTTTGTGAGTTATAGAGGTTAATATTCCAGAGTTTTGGCCTACGTATTTGGAACCGAGTATAGTTGTTGAAGTTGCAACGAGAGTACTGCAATAATTTCCTTGTGCACGCTGTAAACATAATGATGGTAAAACAAAGTATATTAGTATATGTTTGGTTTATTTATTTCATCCTTTTCATCCTATTCATCCTTTATTTCTTAGTTTCCTCACTAGACCTCCATCAAGCTTAAAAAAAAAAAAAAATAGACCCCCTTGCAAGATAAATTTGTACATTTTTCGATAGAAAAATGTCCCGGCCGAAGGCCGATTCCTCTTAAAATTTCAGGCTCGCTATCGCTCGCCAGGAAAAGATCGAAACCTAAATGGCACGAAAGGTCATAAAATTGACAAAGAAAGATGTTAAAATCGCCAAACTAATGGGCCGAACGTCTTTTAATCTCAAAACAAATGGGGCTTAACACGAGGGAGAAAGGGGACCAGAGAAACGACTCGTCTTCCCTTAATTTCGTATACTTAACTGGCTAGGAATACGGCCAAACTATGGTACGATAGTCAATGCATTATAATTTGGCCCAAAACGCTTGACCACTATAACCTCTATAACTCAAATAACTCGACTAGAATAATCCAGCTAATATGTTTACCATTTGGGAAGAGTCAACCAGGGAATAGGGGTGGATATATATACAGCCCATTTGCTCTAGCCCTTTTTTTTTTTTAGTTACAGAGAGGTATGGGTTCAGGATTTCTTGCCTACTTATAAGTTATAATGAATGGACTTTATATAGCCACTGAACACGATGATGAAATTTGTCTAGGAATACGGACCACATAGTTCTATAGTCACAGCCGGGAATTAATTAACCCTCTCAAGCTCCAAGACGCGTTTCTGTTCTGCTTTCTGGTAATTATTAGACGATTTTATTCAGATTAGGAAGGGTATATGGAAGTCAGAGGGTTGATTGAGATGGCCTTTGCCCTTTCAATATCCACAGATCCTTCCTAAGCTGCATACAATCGTCTCATGATTGCCAAAATATACTGCTAAAACGCGTCAGAGCTTCAAGGGGTTAATACACATGAGGACTATCAAAGAAAAGTGATATATAGCTGCTTAAGGGGAGGTTTTTAGTTTGGTCCCTAGATATCCTTCAAGCTTAAGATTACACCCCCTTGAGCCCCTTTCAAGATAAATTTGTACATTTTTTGGTAGAAAAATTTCCCGGCTGAAAGCTGGTTCCTCCTAAATTACAGGCTCGCTATCGCTCGCCAGGATAAAATCGACACCTAAATGGCACGAAAGGTCTTAAAATTTACAGAAATGGGTTGAAAGTTCTTAAATCGTTAAAATAATGGGGAAAACGTCTTACAATTACAGAGTTGATATTGATTAAATCAATTTGATTTAATCACTTGATTAAATCAATGATTGTTTTACAACAAAAATCATGATTTATCATGCTTTCATAAGTTTGTGTAGGCATTGGTTCATTTTAAGATACTGGTACATTATGTAGTAACACAAATAACTGATAGCTTTTAAATTTACAAACAAATATAAATTATGTATACATCTATCTATCTATCTATCTATTGCCTGACGCCGTGATCCCCGAAAGGGTGGCCACGAACGAACCGCCCCCATGCACCTCTGTCCCCAGTCAGTCGACGCCCCTCCCCCCAACCAGCACCGCCTTCGTTCATGTAGTTCCTCACTCCATCCTTCCACCTCATATTCGGTCTACCTCTCCCCCTCTGTCCCTCCACCTCGCTCTCGTACACCCTCTTAGTCATTCTCTCGCTTTCCATACGTTCCATATGGCCGAACCATCTCAAGTTGTTCCTTTTCACACTTTCCAGCACATCTACCTCCACACCACACCTCCTTCTTACTTCCTCATTAGTCTGTCTATCCCTCCATGTAACTCCGCACGCACTCCTTAAGTAATTCATTTCCACTGCTCTCACTCTTGGTCTGAGTCTCTCAACCAACGTCCATGCTTCGCTTCCGTAAGTCAGTGTCGGGATTACCACACTGTCATGCAAGGACTTCTTCACTTCCATACTGACCACCCTATTTCTTGTTACTGCTTTTAGCGTTCCTACAACCCTCTTCCCCTGTTGTACCCTCTCCCGCACCTCTTCATCCATAGTCCCATCTTTACTCAACACACTGCCCAGATACTTAAAAGAGTTGACGATCTCCATAGCCTGACCGTTCAGCTTCACCTCACACTCTGTGACTTCACCCCTTTCGAAGACCATAACCTTGCTCTTCCCCGTATTTACCTTCAAATTCCGTTTTTCGCACACTGTTCCAAACTCATTTACCAGACCCTGCAACTCCCATTCATTATCACTCATCAGAACTGTATCATCCGCAAACAGCAGTATAGGTAGCTTCCACTCAATTCCCTCCCTTTTCAGCGATACACCAACATTCACTGCTCTTGATAGTATTTCTTTCATGACTCCATCCATATATACAGTAAACAACCACGGGGACATCACACACCCCTGTTTCAAACCAACATTCAGGTCAAAGAACTCGCTCTGCTCACTCTCCACACGTACTGCCGCCTTTGCACCCTCATACATGCTCTTCACTGCTTTCAGCAACTTGCCCTCTACATATGTATACATAATTATATTTAAAAAAAAATAAATAAATAAAAAAAAAAAAAAAAAATCAATTATTTTTTTATTTTTTTTATTTTATTTTTTTTAAATAAAAAAAATCAACAACCCTGCAATTAGAAAAACAATGAGGCTAAACATGAGGGAGAAAGGAGTCAAGAAAAAAAATCCCTCAAGTAGAAATCTCCCCTTAACCCTTTCTTCAGCACGATGACGCCTCTTCACCTTATATTTCTCCTAAATTGACTCCTGCAAGGCATGAGAGATCTTAAAATTGACAAAGAAATGGTTCAAAAAGTCTTATAATCGTCAAACTATCTATCTATCTATTGCCTGACGCCGTGATCCTCGAAGGGGTGGCCACGAACGAACCGCCCCCATGCACCTCTGTCCCCAGTCAGTCGATGCCCCTCCTCCCAACCAGCACCGCCTTCACTCATGTACTTCCTCACTCCATCCTTCCACCTCTCCTTCGGTCTAACTCTCCCTCTCTGTCCTTCCACCTCGCTCTCGTACACCCTCTTAGTCATTCTCTCACTTTCCATACGTTCCATCTGGCCGAACCATCTCAAGTTGTTCCTTTTCACACTTTCCAGCACATCTACCTCCACATGAGGCGTAAAATTTACAAATTAATCTAAAAGGGGGATCTAATGGATGTTTTTTTTTTATGTTTGATGGAGGTCTAGGGAGGAAACTGAACAAATAATAAATATATGAAATAATCGACAAAAAATACACCCTTCCCCTTAACGTAAGTGAAGGGTTATGACTTGAGGCTAGGCTAATAATAACAACAAACTAGATAAGATCAGTATTGTTCAGTTTAAGCTAATGAGAAACGCCCTCGCATACAAAGAAGGGTGGCTTGTGCTGCCTGGTGTGTGTGTGTGTGTGGGTGTAATGAATGTGCGTGTGTGTGTGTAATGAATGTGTGTGTGTGTAGGGGTGTGTGTGTGCGCTTTTATGTGTATGAATGTATGCTTCTATATATGTGTGTGAGTGTGTGCATGGGAATGGTTTGTGTTTAGTATGGATGGCTGCATTACAAATTTATGTGTACCCCCTGCAGTGTGTTGGGATTTGTTTCACACCAAGGGCAAATTGACCAACGTAGGCTACAATTAGAGGGCATCACTTGAAAATCTTCACTCAAAGTCAAAGTAAGACTTAATAAGAGGAAATTCTCCTTTTACAACAAATTTCGAATGGATTACCCCAATAGATGTGGTTGATTCTGATTTATAATGAAATTTGAGAGTAATTTTGATAAAGCCTGGATCAATCATGGCCATGCGGAAATTTAAATCTAATAATAGACATATATATATTCTTCTGTTCGAATCTGAGACTGAATTCCTTAAGATTTTCAAAGAAGATTCCTGTAAGATGCATCCTGCGCTGTGACCCCAGCTCTAAATTTCTTGTTATGTTTAAAAGTATAGTACACAAAGTCCATGTTGAATGTTACTGGAGTGGTTTTGGTTGTGGGTGTTGTCTGTAACAAGTGTAAATCAGCTCGATATTGCTGATGAAGTGTAAAACTGGTCTACTACACCCATGATGTCCGCCATTGCAGAGAGGTTGAGAGGCAAGGATCGAACTCAAGGCCTCCCACATGCGAGGTATGCCTCCATGTTAGCAACATATTCATTTAAATAAAGCAAACTTGGCTTTAATTATATTTTCATCTCCGTTATTTAGCTCTATATAATTACAATGCCTTGTATTTAGCAACTTTATTTAACGTTATTTATAGTACTGGATTAATCATTATAAAGAGAGGGGTTCTGACTCTACTACAGTACTTGGATATTAGAACAGATCAAACTATGTATAGGTCTACAGTTTATATGAGTTTATTAATATTAAGACGAGTAATCATAGCAACAAGTAAATATAACATTACAATAAGAATGGCAAGGACAAAATGTTACAATCAGAACACATTTCTGAAACGATAGGATAGAAACCGCTGGAGACAGGGAATGTCTCGGGGAGTAAATTGAGTTATATTCGCGAGAGGGTGTTGTGGGGAGGCGATATTTCGGTAACTCAAGTATAAATATATCTCAACAGGCACTGGTGGAATTGGCCAGCAGAATCTGAGATATAACCATATCATACAAGAAGCAAAGACAGTGTGTGGACTGTTCTATGTTTTTCGTTAAGTAGAGATCCAGACTAAGGGGAACAACACAACACTATGGTAACTACTAACTCCTTATTCAAACTCTAGTGATTTCTCTGGGGTAGCAGTTTCCTCGTATCTTCATCCTCTCTTGTCTCTGTCTTCTCGTCACTGGTTGGCTGGTATGACTCACGATAGGTAATCGTTGAGTGTGGTGCAGGACAGGTAGTCGCTGAACATGCATCAGGATAGGTAGTCACTGAGTACAACTCAAGATAAATAGTTGTAGAGTGTGGTTCAGGACAGGTAGTCGCTGAGCATGCCTCAGGACAGGTAGTCGCTAAGTGTGTTGAGTGTGGTTCAGGACAAGTAGGCCTAGTCACTGAATGTGCCTCAGGACAGATCGTCGTGGATTGTGACTAAAGACAGGTAGTCATTGAGTGCAACTCAAGAGAGGTACTCACTTAGTCAAGCTCTCTCGTGTATGTGAAGGGGAGGAGGGAGTGTTACTCGCCATATTTCGTGCATGGAAAGGGAGGAATCACGAAAATAAGAGGAATAATAGCCAATAATTGAGGAGGGGAGAAGTGAGGGAAAAAGAGGGGGGGGGGGGCGGGGGGGGCACATATAAGGGAGAGGGAGGAGTTACTGGAGAGTGATTATACTACCTAATCACATATTGCTTCCATTACAGTGCCTGTGGGGCATTTTTAGGGTATATTTTCATGGGCTGTCTTCCGTGAGGCATATCGCGTATGCTATACAGATACTTCTGTGAGGCCTATCGCGCTTTAGAGGTTAACTGTTGAGTCGGAAGAATTTAAAGATGCTTCCTAGGAACAGCTCCGAACCTATTCCATTGATTGTCCTAATACACAATTAAGTGCCAAGCCCCGAATAATGGCACATGCAATTTTACTGGATGCTATTCGCCTGCGGTGGTCTCTCTTCTGGTGGTGATGTCTCCGTTTGGGTTGGTCTGTGGAAGAATAAGGATCTGGTGATGTTTGGCCCACTGGCGGTGGCGATTGCGGGCTGGGGTCTGATGTGGCCAAGAAGGGCCTGCGCATTTGTGTGGAGGCTACATGTACTGTTGTGCCCCTCTTTCTCTGGTGCGGTTATGGCCACTATCCTGGCTGTGAGTCGCAGCTTAATGCGAGGTGTCTCTTCTGTTTGTGGTTTCTGCTGTTACACAGGCCATAGCTTGATTGGTAGAGCGTTCGCCTGCTAACCGTGAGGTTGACGGTTCGAGCCTCGGGCCAGCCAGTGTGTTAATGGCAGACGTCAGTGCTGTTGGTGAACGGTGCGGTCTAGCAATCTGTGGCAACTATTCACTAAATCCCTGATTCATCAGGGCACCCACTCTAGCCTTGCCCTTGCTATTCAACAGGGATTGTATGGTGGTAAAAACTGCATCATCATCATCAACAATATGATTACAACTTTGTGATTACTGTTTCGCTCATTTTCTATCCCCTTTCTTTCAGGGCGCACTTTGAAAGTTTAGTGTTCGGATTAACAGGGTTTATGTGGCGGAATGATCTTCATGTGATCATGATGAGAGCCCTTTAATTCGAGAGCCAATAGTTTCCCCTTCTATTCTTATTCTGTCCCATCTAAACGCCTGTGCAGTAATCTGAGACAACCCTCCAAGCAAACTGCACATTTAAACAATAAGAAGAAGAAGAAGACGGATGCGTAACAAAAAGTACGGATAAATCTACAGTTATACTACCCCTATTTTGTCGCTATTCTGTTGGTACTAATGGGTTAATATTATTAGTAGTAGGCTAGACTTAGTATGGTTTGATGATGCGCGGCAGCGCGGAAATGTATATTTGACTTGTAATAGATACATTGAAGTAGGCTATTACAAACCTTGGTAAAATTCTAGTTTCACTTACACAGCGACAAAAGGGAGGCGCTATTGTAAAGGCATAGCTTCCCGACCAACTATGAAGATCAGGGAAATTGCTGGGTAAAAGACGTAATATAATGATAATAAACTACATTAACGACATTAGCCTAACCTAACAACCTTACCTAACTTAACCTAGTATTATGTAATAGCTATGGTGCCGCATATGGGGAGATTTTTTTTTTTTTTTTTACAGTAGCCTAGCTATAATTCCTTATAATGCATTTCCGCCGCTTTGGACATATATAGGAATTAAGTATGGTATATGACAACTCTAAAGTAGCCATAGAAATTGATGAGTATGCTGTGAAAGCGAAACTAGAATTAAACCCAAACCTTCGCGAACCCATAAACAGGGAACGTGAGCTGGGTTTAGACCGGTCGCGAGACAGGTTAGTTTTCGGTTAGGTTAGGTTAAGTTAGGTTAGGCTAATAATATAATAAAAATACTAAAATGCGACGGTCCTCGGTATTAAACAACACTGTAGGCCTTTATCAAATAAAAAATAAAAAACAACAACAAATTAGGATAAATCTACAGTTATACTACCCCTATTTTGTCGCTATTCTGTTGGTACTAATGGGTTAATATTATTAGTAGTAGACTTAGTATGGTTTGATGATGCGCGGAAATGTATATTTGACTTGAAATAGATACATTGAAGTATTACAAACCTTCGCAAACCCATAAACAGGGAATGTGAGCAGGGTTTAGACCGTCGCGCACTCATAAACAGGGAACGTGAGGGGGAGTTTAGACCGTCGCGGAAACAGGTTACTTTTCGGTTAGGTTAGGTTAAGTTAAGTTAGGTTAGGCTAATGTTAAAAATACTAAAATGCGACGGTCCTCGGTATTAAACAACACTGTATATCAAAGAAAAAAAACAACAACAAATTACCTGAAAAACTTGTATCTGGTTGGTGATAATTTGTTATCAAAATAAGTATTTTTCCAGTTTCCGCGTCTGCTGAACCATCCAAAAACACACTAAAAGGCGTGTTTAGAAGGGGGGAGGGGTAGTATAACTGTAGATTTACCCAAATTAGGCCCTACCTGAAAAACTCGTATCTGGTTGGTGATAATTTGTTATCAAAATACGTTTTTTTCCAGTTTCCGGGTCTGCTGAACCATCCAAAAACACGCTAAAAGGCGTGTTTTGAAGGGGGGAGGTGGTGTGGGGGAGGGGTAGTATAACTGAGGGGGTGGCACCGCGGCAGCCCCCACCCATAATACTAGGATAGGTTAGGTTAGGCTAATGGGTCAATATTTACGAGTCACACCACAGCTGGAATCTCATTTCTAATGGTAGTTTTGGGTTCCTATCATTCTATGTTTCATTACTATATACTTTTTATCCACCGGAAAATATTATTTTTTCTTGTTTTTTAGCATTAACCTAACCTAAAAACCTAACCAAAATTTATTTGGGGGCTATTAGGTTAGGTTAGGTTAGGTTTTTTGGTTAGGTTAATGCTAAAAAAAAAAAAAAGCCAAGAAATTTTTTTTTTTTCCGGTGGATAAAAAGTATATAGCAATGAAGCATAGAATGGTAGGAACCCAAAACTACCGTTAAAAATGAGATCCCAGCTGTGGTGTGACTCGTAAATATTGACCGGCTAAGGTCCTTTCAAATGGGTATTGTAAACACTAGGATAGCCTAGCCTATGCCTGGTCAGTCTGTCAGAGGTAGCCAGGTGATAGTCTACTCCCGATAACACAACTCGGAATTTTTTTATTTTAATAGGCTAGGCCTACCACAAATTTTCCGAGTGTTTTTTATAAACAAAATTGGTCATTTGCATCAATATATAGTGTTTGTAATTAATTAGAAATCTCGGTTCAATGTTATTTTAATACCACAAATTTTGTTGATTTTGAAGATAAATATTGAATCTAGGCTATCCTATATGCTCTAAAGATCATAAGAAAATTTGTTTTAACCCTCGGCAAAACCTAATAAAAAAAGTATGGTACTAGGCCTAAAATGTCTTTTTCGTAACAAAGTTGTCAATACGGTACTTTCAGTCATCGATAGCTCTAAAGATCATATGAAAATGTGTTAAACCCTCGTAAAAACCTAATATAAAAGTATGGTAGGCTACTAAAATTTAATTTTCGTAACGAGGTTGTCAATACGGTACTTTCCCGTTATCAATGTACAATCAAAGCTGAAGATTGCAGAGTAAACACCATAGACTTCATTGACTTTTCTTTCACCTTTGTATAATCGACAGCCAATTTTTTTTTTTTTACTAAGGGATTATTACTCAACCAGCGGGGGGTGTGGGGGTAGCAGCCCCCACCCATAATACTAGGTTAGGTTAGGTAAGGTTGTTAGGTTAGGCTAATGTCTTTTTAAATCACTATGGGGGGGGGGGGGGGACGTGTCTCAACATCGATCGATAGGCCTAATGGGGAAAATAGGTTTTCCCGATATTTCTAATTAATTACAAACACTATATATTGATGCAAATGAACAATTTTGTTTATAAGAAACACTCGGAAAATTTGTGGTATTAAAATACAGTAAAAAAATTCCGAAATCTCGGGAAAACCTATTTTCCCCATTAGGCCTATCGATCGATGTTGAGACACGCTCGCTCCCCGATAGTGATTTGAAAAGACATTAGCCTAACCTAACAACCTTACGTAACCTAACCTAGTATTATGGGTGGGGGCTACCGCCCCCACACCCCCGCTGGTTGAGTACTAATCCCTTAATACAAAAAAAAAAAATTGGCTGTCGATTATACGAAGGTGAAAGAAAAGTCGATGAAGTCTATGGTGTTTACTCTGCAATCTTCAGCTTGATTGTACATTGATAACGGGAAAGTACCGTATTGACAACCTTGTTACAAAAATTAAATTTTAGTACCATAGGCTACTTTTATATTAGGTTTTTCCGAGGGTTTAACAAAAAAAGTGACAATATATTTTGGAAAACATGTAAATTTATAGAAAATAAGGACCCCAGTAAGAAGATGAAGAAATAATACATCTACAGTGAAGAAAGAAAACTGGGGAAGGTGTAAGAAGACCAACGAGGGGCCGATACTTAAGGCTATCCCTCAACATCATCATCATCACATTTTCATATGATCTTTTAGAGCTATCGATGACTGAAAGTACCGTATTGACAACCTTGTTACGAAAAAGACATTTTGGTACAGTACCATACTTTTTTATTAGGTTTTGCCGAGGGTTAAAACAAATTTTCTTATGATCTTTAGAGCATATAGATTCAATATTTATCTTCAAATATATCAACAAAATTTGTGGTATTAAAATATCATTAAACCAAAATAGGCACCAATAGATTCGCCATATTTTTCTCCATATAGTCTGCATGGAGGATTTTTGTTATCAACAAATTGAAAAATACCCACTTCACAGACAAATACACCAAAAATCTAAGTCAAAGCAGGGGTGTGGGGGTGGCAGCCCCCACCTATAATAGTAGGATAGGTTAGGTAAGGTTGTTAGGTTAGGCTAATGTCCTTTCAAAGGGGGTATAGGCCAGTAAACACTAGGATAGCCTATACCCGGTCAGAGGTAAGAAGAAGAAGAGTCCTGCAGTAGCCTCCTTGAATGCTACCAAAAAAAAAATAGGCCTATCATAACATGTTAAGTTAACATTTAGGGTTAAAATGTTAGGTTGGAGAGAGATTGAGTGAGAGACTATAGAGTGAGCACTGGGTCAAGTTGCTTCAGCTAACAGGTGCATTCTGAGTCTACTGTTAACTAACTCCACCTTAACAATTATGTTGATTTTTTTTCTCAATACGAATGTTCGCTTTATAGGCCTAGGCTATAACACAACTATTTATGGTAGGCTGGTACCATTGCGTCTACAGGGACTCCAGGGAGCATGTCATTCATGATTAAAAAGCAAGAAAGATTGTTTTCAACCTGATCGTTAAGTCAATGTAGCCTATTCGTAGTATGACTTTATATTTTAGTTGAGAACATTGATTGGCACAGTAGGCCTACCTTGTGCCAATCGACAAGGTACCTGTACTTAATTACCTTCATAAATTGCGTCATGCATAGTAGTGATGAAAGTTAAAGGTTTGTACAGTACGGTACAGTACAGTATATGTACAGTATATGGGCGGGTGCCCAACCCCGAAAGGGATTGAAATAGGGGAGCTATCCCCCCGCCAAAGGCGGCTTTCTAGGGCCTTTCCTAGCTGATGCTGAGAGGATTGGGTTCTAGTCATGTGGTGATGGGCTGGTCTATCAGAGTGAGAACTGAGCGATCTCTGCCATACCCATAGCTTACTCTGACTGATCCTTTTACTTATATATTTTCTAGATCTCCAGTGACGGCGTCTCTTCCGTGGATTGACCTCCCAATCTACCAAGATTGGAAGCCAAAGCGTCACATTTTTCCTTTGCCCCTCAACTTTCTCTTCATAATTGCTGAGGGGCACAGGGCCCTGGGTGGGTCTTTGGTTTCCTGGGCGTTTTCGCACCCTCCTCAGCTCCCCGCCATGGAGTGGCTTCGGTCACCCAGGCTTTATTGTGGTCGGCAGGGAGGGTTCTGTTGGGGCGCTCGGTTATGGCCTTGGCCTTGCTCGGGGCCTTGGGGCTGTTCGGCCAGGCAGCTTGGGGAACAACAACAACAGTATATGTTTTTTTTTCTGTTTCATAGGTTATTTGTTTTTTCTTGCACTGTACTTACCTGTATACAGTATGTCATATTTTTGGTGGGTTTTTAATTCTTATTCAGTGTGTCTAATCATGAGAAAGTCTTTTCAAGGTAACCACCCAGCAGTAGCTAACCGAGACCATCATGGCTCGTCCAGGAGCTCACCGCAAGTTCTACGACTTCACACGGTGCCCAGCTGATGCGAGGGAAAATACGTTCCAGGATGAGGAAGGCTTAGGGGGACCTGGGCAGTTGGTAAAATATGTGGCTGACAACATTATTGGGGCACACACAGTATTTGCATCACCTTTTGGCCCACGCAGAGGTAATGGTTGCCAGTCAGTATGATAGTATTTTCTTCATAATATTCTGATTAACATTTAAGGTAGCAGTTTAATTAAGATTTCACTATGTGAACTATCTCATAGTTTAAATATTTTATGCATGCCGCGGGCTGTGGAATGGTTGGTAGCGTGTCTTGCTGTTGATTGAAGGGTCGGCAGTTTGATCCCAGGCCGTGCCATTGGTAGATGTCAAGAGTTTCGACAGCTAGGTCTAACGATTGGTGGTAAATGTCAAGTTGAGTCCCTGTAACAAGGGCACGCCTCAGCCCTGTTAATCAATGGAGTGCACAGCGTTAACAACAAAAATGCATACTGTATATGGTTCCAACTTTTATGTCAACCAGTAGATTTAATTCAGGTCCAAGTAAACCATTGTCCTAACCTGACCTAGGCCTATAGTATTGGTAGAATTAGCATTGGTTGAGACCTGATTGAAAGAGTCTACGTGTTCAGTTGCCTGCTCCTATTACTTATGTAATAAGTCCTCATGTTTATTGAATAAGTATTGATTACCATATGCAAGGCATTATATGTAAATATTATGTATATGTAGATGTTATTGTATAAGTTGTGTGCTCACACCCATTCTCGTGACGTACACAATCAAAAGCCAAATTTCTCTTCCCACATTTATTCTGAGAGAAGTAATATCTAAGGCTACTGTACTGGTATTGAAAGCTAGATTGTTAGGTAGATCAATAGATAGATATAGTTTTATATGACTGTTCAAGAATATCAACAAGAAGATTCAAATTACTGTTATCAATAAGGTGAAATAAGGCAAATACCATACTTTACTTCAGTATATTATTGACTTAGATACAATCCTTGCTAAAAATGTTTGTGTGATCTTGGCAGTTGTGTATTGCGACTACATAGCGTCCGGGCGTGCACTGAGGTTCCTGGAGGAGTATATAACAGAAGAGGTCCTACCCCACTACGGCTCCACCCACACCACTGCCACACTCACCGCCCTTCAGACCACACTCTTCAGGTCGGATATGTTCCACACTATAGTTGGTTTGATTTCAGCTGAATGTATCCTTTAGCAACTGAGTATCCTAGGTTCAAATCCATGGAGTACCACATGTATTTATTAGTTTTATGTAGGTTCGAATCCATGGACTACCACATGTATTCATTAGTTTTATATACAGTATTTGGTTTGATTTCAGCTGAATGTATCCCTTAGTAATTGAGTATCCTAGGTTCAAATGCATGGAGTTCCACATGTATTCATTAGTTTCATTGGTTTCATTAATTAGGGTTATTTGTAAGTTAAGTGGTGGGTTGGTGAAAATATGAAATTATTACCAATGTAAAATAAATAATAGTGTATTTGCCTATAAAATCTGTGTAATAATCAAGATGGAAACATGGCAATTTACCATTAGCTGGTTAACACTAGACTATATACTATAGATGGTTCAAAATAACTTGGCACCTCCCACCGTACTTCTCACAATCATTCAAATATAACACAAGTTTTTCATTATTCAACTTCTCGGGCCACTTCACACCCTGGTGATTTTTAAGACAATTGGTGGCTTTTTTCAATACTGTACTGTACTGTACTGTACTGGTGGTGCGTAGTAAAGTTTTCATTGATTAATCCTGTTTGCTCTCAACACCATATTGCTTGCTTTGGTAATATTATGAAGATTCTGTATGATTCCCCAAGTTTTTCCATGGCCCTCATACAGTCTGTCCTCGTACGCCGATGAGCTAGCCGCGAAAGAATACCCTGCAATTCTGAAAACAATAATAGAGAATGGGGGATACACTTAAGACCAAATTTATAACGTGAATGAAACAGGCCTCCAGTAAGAAACTTTGCCCAAGTCAACCTACATAAGCGAGCAAGAGGGCGCATAATAGACAAGTTGCATTTCATTGTTATGCTGACAGTTAATCTTTCTGTCTCACACAAAATGAAACCAGTAATTGTGCCTCCAGCCACCCATCCACTCTGCTACAACAATATTTGTAACGTGGATGAATCTGGGGTTTATTGGTATAAGTCTGCAAATAGGTGGATGTCCACCAATGTCATGACAGAGCGGCTTCTGCAATGATGCATCTGATTAAATATGAGTTCTAATCTTAGCCAGAATAAGATAAAAATTAAGCCATAGTATTGAAGTGATTAACATTTATTTATTTAGTATTTTACTCCCAGACACCCCTGCTAAGTGTAGGGAAATTGGCCTCCCTTCTAAAATGCTCCTTTTGATGATAATGGGAGGTGTGGCGGAGTGGTCTTGCCACTGGACTGGTAATCCAATGGACCCGGGTTCGAATCCCAATATGTCAATGAGAAGATATTATTGGGATGGAATTTGTGCTGTACCTAGTATCAGTGCATTACCACAGCACAACTGGTGATGGGCTGGTCTATCAGAGTGAGAACTGAGCGATCTCTGCCATACCCATAGCTTACTCTGACTGTTCCTTTTACTTATATATTTTCTAGATCTCGAGTGACGGCGTCTCTTGCGTGGATTGACCTCCTAATCTACCAAGATTGGAAGCCAAAGCGTCACATCTTTCCTTTGCCCCTCAACTTTCTCTTCATAATTGCTGAGGGGCACAGGGCCCTGGGTGGGGCTTTGGTTTCCCGGGCGTTTCTGCACCCTCCTCAGCTCCCCGCCATGGAGTGGCTTCGGTCACCCAGGCTTTATTGTGGTCGGCAGGGAGGGTTCTGTGGGGGCGCTCGGTTATGGCCTTGGCCTTGCTCGGGGCCTTGGGGCTGTTCGGCCAGGCAGCTTGGGGAAAAACAACAACAACAACAACCACAGCACACCGAAATGCCAAAAAAATACCCTCATTGTTCCCTGATTAAATAGCATTGTATGAATATTCCCATATTCAAAAAATATGCTACAGGGGGGCAGTGCCTAGTGAGTTAATTGTTCAATAGGTGGCGTTCTGAGAGTGAGGGTCCGAGTGTGGGGAATGAGACTGTGAAGCGCAGAGGCGAGGCGGCTTCAGAGATGGGATCGCTTCGAGCCGTGAAGCTTCGCATGTCTCACTCCCTAGACTGGAGCAAGACCTTACGGGCCTCACCGTGTTCAGCGGTAGAGTGTAAAGGCTATCAGCCTATGCCCGAGAGGGAGTAGTTGGAATATAGAAAAAAAAAAAAAGTATTTGGAGGTGACTTTTTATAGCTTACTGGTACTTACTGTACTACTTATAGATGTCATGTAAGTTTCTGATTAAATATGAGTTCTAATCTTAGCCAGAATAAGATCAAAATTAAGCCATAGTATTGAAGTGATTAACAGTTATTTATTTAGTATTTTACTCCCAGGCATGAAGCTCGCGACATCATCCGAAACGCCGTCCGAGCCTCGGAGCACGACCGTGTGGTGTTCACTGGCAGCGGAGCCACCGGGGCACTCCACAAACTCATCCACGCTGCAGGGCTTGGGGTTGGAGCCAACAGTGGGGTGCCCCCTCCTGTGGTGTTTGTTGACCCACATGCCCACCACTCCAGTCTCCTTCCCTGGCGTGAGATTGGGGCAAAGGTGGGTTGAGGTCTTTTGCTGATCTTAAAAAAAAATGTTTATTGAAGCCAGAATATAGAAAACTAGGTTTTATTGCACAGACCTGAGAATTATATGATTTATCATTGTATGGAGAGTTATTCACGACATAACGGTACTCCTTATGCTTTATAATAATGCTTACCACTCCAGCTTTCTACCCTGGCGTGAGATTGGGACTATGGTAGGCAGAGTGGGTTGAGATATAATTTAACTGTTTTAGCTAGTTACATGCATTATTCAAGTACAGCAGTACACTATTTCAACAAGTAGATCTCAAACAGGGTGAACTAACCTGATGAATACTTTAAGTCGTAACCTAAATAAACCTACACCAATACTAGTGTAATGCTGCATCCCAATCCCCAGAGGGTTAATGAATTAATTGGCACTTCCTTAAATGATGCCGGAACATTTGTATAGACTCCCTTTTCAACTCCCAGGTAATAAGAATCCGAGAGTCCTGCCACGGCTTCATCGACCGCGGGCACCTGGAAGCCTGCCTCCAGAGCCAGCAAGGGCAGGGTAGGAGGTTGGTTGGATGTCTTGCTGCCGCCAGTAATGTCACCGGTACTGTGGCGGATGATGCAGGACTCACTATATTACTACACAGATATGGAGCCATGGCCATCTGGGACTATGCTACAGCTGGTATGGCTTATTTCTATTTGATTGATTGATTGATTGCTAACTTGATTGATATTGTAACTCAATATGGGCTAGAATAAAATGTCCAGGAAAGATCCACACCTATTCCTTGGCTGACTCTTCCTAAAGGGTAGACAGATAAGCTTGATTACTCTATTCCTATTTTAAATATAAAAAGTAAGAGTCAAGAGTATTTACCTTATTGTGAATAGACTATAGCTGGTTGCAAATGACTGAGAATCTAATGAATAAATCCAATAGTAAAGAATGATATGTGTGGCTTTGCTGACATTCAGACTGTGTTGTATACCACCTTTTTGGGGGTTTTCCCACAGTAACACCTATTAATTTTACACCCCATTTGCTTAGGGATAAACTTTTTTATTTCCATTCTTTATTTGTTTTCTTTACTTCCACCACCAGTTAGACTTTTTTGGGCAGAGCAAACAAAAAGCAACTTTAGAGAACATTTTATTTATGGGTGTGTGTATCCTAGGTTTGAGTCCTTGGGGTACCATGTATAATCATTAGTTTCATTGATTTCATCAATTAGGTTTATTTGTAAGTTAATTGGTGGGTTGGTGAATAAATATGAATTTGTTCTTCGATGTCATCACAAAATGTGGTGCTAGTTTATCTTAGGAGTATCTCTTGGTGTGGATAGGTCAAAGTGAACCATGGGACAGTGGTGTTTTTGTTTTCTATATTAGAAAATAACTTACAAACACTGTACCACTGCTTGATCATTTTTAAATTATCAGCTTACCTGAATTTCTATAATGTCTATTTTTTTAATGGCTACCAGTATTTATTCCCATTGGGAGAAGTAGGTTCTAAAATGGTCTGCCGCATTCAGTGGTTGTGTGTGTCTTCTTCTCTGACGAGATTTGAACTCGCACACTTCAATGAAGAATGCTCACCAGTTGTGCGCCTTACTGAATTTACCACCTAGTAATTTCTCTACTAAAATTGAAAGTACTGTACTGTATGTTTGAAAAAGTGTAGTGTGTGGGTGTTATCTGGTAGTATATATGGTATTGTTTATTTCAGCTCCATATGTGGCATTAAGGATGAACCCGGTGGTGGAGGGAGACACCAATGGCTTGGCTCACAAGGATGCTATATTCTTCTCTGTACACAAGTTCATCGGTGGGGTTCAGACTCCAGGTAACACAACAAAATATAATTACTGATAAGGTAGAGTTTATTTCTATAAATGATTGAGAAATTTGATGTGTAGTATGCAAGGGGTAGCTCATGTTGAATGACCGGCGCAAAACTGTCAACTTTGGCTCTGAGCCACTGAAACAGGCCAACATGTTTTGCTACTTGGGAGATAAATCTCTGCCGGTAGTATGACCGAAGCCACCTCTGTTGTACAAGTTAGATGTGGCTTATGAATGGGATACACAAATGTGGCAAAAAGACATGGAATCAAAAAGCAGTCTAAACATTTACAAGAAAATAAAAAAAGAGATTGGGGGAGAAGATGAAGTCTATGACAACACAGCAGCCTCAGTCACATTTTTTAAATGCAGATCTAACACCCTAAACCTAGAAGACAGACACAAATTTAAGAAGGAGGATACAAAATGCAGACTGTGTGGAAAAGACCCAGAAAACTAGAGCATTTTATCCTGGAATGTGATGAATATAATGAAATTAGGACAAAAATAACAAGATTACACAGGCCATATATCCAAGACACTGAAAAACTAATAGGAGAGTTACTATTCAAGAAAGAAGGAAACGAAGAGATTAAACCATATATGTTGGAAAAGGAGAGAAAAGATCATAAAAGAACTTGACGAAAGAACAGAAAATTAAGAACACAGGAAAAATTAGGAGAGCAAAAGTGTTTTATAAATTTAAAAAAATGTAAAAGAAAGTAAGAAAAGTGTAACAAGAAAAGGATTAATACTAAGAAGAAAAGGGGAAAAAAAAATGATAATATAATTTGGAAAATAAGTAAATTTATAGAAAATAAGGACCCCAGTAAGAAGATGAAGAAATAATACATCTACAGTGAAGAAAGAAGACTGGGGAAGGTGTAAGAAGACCAACGAGGGGCCGATACTTAAGGCTATCCCTCAACATCATCGCTGGGGAAAGTTGAGAGTATTTCTGCCAATTCTAACAATGAGAAAGGTGTAAGCTTTGTGTATTAGAAACGCAATCACCGTTGTTTGAAAAACGTGGTTGGTTAAAGTTGATGATATCAACAGAATGGAATGTAACACAATGAGATCGATGTGTGGGGCCAAACTGCAAGATAGGATATCTACTGAGGAGTTTTGGAGACAGATATCAAGAGTATAAGCGATGAGATGCGTGCAAGCAGGCTTGGATGGTTTGAGCATGTTGAGAGGATGGATGATCTAAACTGGGTATAAAGATGCAAGTCTGTGAACATGGAGGTAGCTGCACTGAAGGGTAGACCTAGAAAGATGTGAGATCTGACCATACCTTCTGATTGAAAATATTAAAACCTGACAAGTAAGGCAGGTCTGAAGAGGGAACATGGAAGGCCACCATTAGGACATGAGACTGAAACTGCACCTCTTGTGGACTACTTGAATCTTTTAAATTTTGTATATAAAGTATTGTGCAGTATATTGGAGGAATCTAGGATAAAAATAAATAATTAAGTGACAACAAACTCCATGCATTTACTGCCATGTGTAGGGAGCTTGTGGCAAATATTTTACGCTATGGTAGCTGTTATTAATAACAATGAACATCTCGAAAGGATAAAAAGAGGGTTTTTATTATATATCTACAGTACACTGTATATACTCAGGCCCAATCCCCACTTTTCCTTTTTTCATTGTATTCATTGTCGATAGTATCAATTGCTTGCTTTTGCGATTTCCTTAGATTATTTGTGCGATAAATGTAGGTTATTTGTAGGGTAGTTATTGATAGGGGTCACTTGAGGCATGCTATGCTTACAGGTACCTACCCGATAGCACTATCGTTAGTGAGTGCTGTACTGTATTTTATATATTATTTTGTAATACTATAGATATCTTATCAATATTTGTATTTTGTACTATTGTTAATGTCTTGTCATGTTGCAAATTTGATTTTAAATAATATTTTGACATTTAACATGTAGTTTCTTTATTCATGCAGAGTTTAGTAAAATTTACCAGAACGTCCCAGACTTCCCAAACTTGACTAATTCCTTTAACGTGACGATAGTGCGTTGTTATATGTGCGATTAGTTTGCTTGGGAAACAAATTAACTTGCTCATGTAGTAATGTACACCCTATGTGGTGGATTGTGTTCTTTTATATAATAATTTTCATTTTAGTAAGCGTTGTTTCCACATAGCGATTTTGATAATTTAATTTGACTTTATATTGTCCTTGTCCCAAATTTGGTTTGTTTAGTTTGCAAGTTTTACATTTTAATTTTATTATAAATTATTATTATGTAGCTTCTGATCCTTTATTCAGAACCCATTTGTTATTTCTTCCTATTATATGGCAGACTTGTTAATACTGTACCTAAAATTTTAACCCATCGAGGGCTAGGATTTTGAAATTTGTTCATAATCTTAACTTATTTTTTCTCTCTAAACAAAGAGTTTACAGGAAAAAAAATATATATATATCTCCTGATAAAGGTCCTTATCTCAGCTGCTAATGGACACTTAAACATCTGTAGCTTTCTTAATATTCATATGTGGCAACAAATTTAATAAAGGTAATTTTGGTTCTTTGTGCACTCCTAAATGCCCAAGTAATGCACAGGGGTTACTATTAATTTATATATCTATCTATCTCTCTCCAGGTGTGCTAGTTGCCAAGAAATCAGTATTCGAGAGAGGCATTCCAGAGGTGTGTGGGGGAGGCACGGTTTTCTTTGTTTCACGAGAGGCACACCGCTATCTCCAGGTAAGAGAAACATTAGAGGAAAATTAGATTGGAAATATGGAAGAGAATGAAGAGAAGATTGTAGATTGCAAGAGAGGAGAATGAGAACAAGGAAAAAAAAGAGAAGAGTTACTGGTATAACAGCATTTTTAACTTCGTTCTTATTCATGCAGAGTTTAGTAAAAATTTACCAGAACGTCCCGGACTTCTCAAATTGACTAATTCCCTGAACGTGACGATAGTGCGTTATGTGTGCGATTAGTTTGCTTGGGACCCAGATTAACTTGCTCATGTAGTAATGTACACCCTATGTGGTGGATTGTGTTCTTTTATTTCATAAATTTTATTTTAGTAAGCATTGTGTCCACATAGCGATTTTGATAAGTTGATTTTACTTTATATTGTCTTTGTCCCAGTTTTGGTTTGTTTAGTTTGCAATTTTTACTTTTAATTAACACCAATAGCCCCCTAAATGAAAGCATGCAATCCTCCCATGATTCGAACCCAGGATACCACATGCAGAACTTCATCATCAATCTGATGCCCCGCTTCCAGAAGAAGCACCCCAAAAGGGATGGCCATGGCAGAAACTGCCTCCAGGCTCCCAGACATGCCGTCACTGACCCACTCCACAGTGCCATTTCCACTAAGTGGATTATGACCCTTAGCACTGAAGGAGCAGACCCAGAGCAGTCCCTTACCCGGATGGTACGGTAGTTTCACAATTTTTTTTTTTTTTTTTCACTTTTAATTACGTCAGTGGGGCCCTGGCTGGAAGCATACCAATCAAAGGAATGTTCTCAAAATAGAAACTAGTGGTCCACTGCTACGGTAGCTGATTGCACCACCAAAGTGGGGTCGCCGCATCTTTACGCCAAAATAAGAAATTGGAAAAAAGAGCTAAGTTAGTGTAGTGTGTGCAGTGCTTGTGGTTTTATATAAGAAAGCAAGAGTGTGTGTAATTTAAGATCAAGCTAGAATTGCTCTTTGTGTAACTAAGGCACAGAAAATAACAGCAAAGGAGACCAGGTGGTGAAACAGGATGTCTAGCAATCCTTACACAAGAGTCAGCTTAAGACCTTCTGTACCTGATGCCGAGTTGGCTGCCAACTTTGTGGCATTTTTTGCTGGCAAGATAACTCGCATAAGACAGGAATTGGATGATGCTTCTGTTGGTGAAGAACTTTCAGTTGTACTCCAACCCCGACACATTCCTAACAATGTCCTCTCATCCTTTCACTCAGTAGAGGTGGACATGATCTCGTCCTACATAAGAAACCTCAATAAAACATTTTGCCCGTTGGATCCCATAAATGTTTCCAAGCTACCAAGAGTCTATGATCACACAGTTGAGTTTATTTCCAAAATAATTAATAAGTGCTTCTCTGAAGGTAGCTTCCCACATTCTGAAAAGCATGCACTACTCCGACCTACTCTAAAGAAACCTGGACTTGATGTTGAGAACATGTTGAACTATCGTCCTGTCTCCAACCTGTCCTTCATATCAAAGATATTAGAGCGTGCAATACTTGACCAATTACAACCACTACTTCAGCAGAATGAAACTATCCCAATTTTTCAGTCTGCTTACCGACAGCATCATTCAACTGAAACAGCATTGATTAGAGTACATAATGATCTAGTTGAGAACATTTGCAATGGTGTGGCCTCACTATTGGTCTTGCTTGATCTCTCTGCGGCTTTTGACACAGTGGATCACGAGTTGTTATTGAGTGATCTTTATGATTGTGGTGTGCGTGACTCCGCTCTCTTGCTTCTTGGGTCGTACTTGTCAGGTAGATCCCAGAGTGTGATGGTAAATCAAGTGGTCTCGGACTCGACACCCCTGCAGTATGGTGTTCCGCAGGGATCAGTTTTGGGTCCTATCCTATTTATAATTTATATTAGCAGTTTGTCTCTTCTGCTTCGTGCACATAATGTCACCTTTCACTTTTATGCAGATGACACCCAGATTTATGTGAGAATCACAAATATAGTTGATATACGGAGTAAGATGGAATTGTTGATGTCTGATATCAAGAAGTGGATGAGAGCGAGAAAACTTAAACTAAATGATGGTAAAACTGATATTCTCATCATCCGAGGAAATAGAAGAGCTGATGATATGGTAGGTGCCCTCTCCATCAATGTGGGTGGATCTCAGCTGCGACCGGCCAACTCTGTTCGAAATCTGGGTGTATATGTGAACTCCCGATTAGATTTCAAAGAGCATGTAAACCAGATAGTTAAAAGTTGTTACTTGCACATCAGAAATCTCTATTTGGTGAAGCCGTTTATAACCAGACGTTGCCTCCTGACGTTGGTTCACTCATTGGTCTTCTCTCGTGTTGATTATTGCAATGCCCTGTTGGTGGGTCTTCCAAATTATATTTTGAAGAAAGTTCAGTCTGTTCTTAACAGGGCCGCAAGACTAATTTTTGGTGTTCCACCTAGAACTCCTACTACATCTCTTCACATAGAACTGCACTGGCTGCCAGTAAGAGCAAGAATAGAATTTAAGTTGTGTTTGGTGACTTTTAAGGTTCTCAAATTTGGTGAGCCTAGGTACCTTGCGGAGCTGCTCAGGCGCCCACCGGCACACCATGGTGTAGTTGTGCGTCATGACAATGACCCTTTTCGTCTTGATGAACCAAGGGCTTTCCAGCAGTCTTCTTTCTTTGAGAGGTCATTCTCCTACATGGCTCCGAGGTTGTATAACAGGTTGCCGCTGTCCATGAGACAACTGAGTTCTGTTGAATGCTTCAAGAGACAACTTAAGACTTTTCTCTTTGAGAGAAGCTATGATCTTGAGAGAGGTGTCATGACAGATGGCTATAGAGTTTAGGCTATTTTGCCACTGCTAGTGATTGTTAAATGTGTGTTGTATATGAGCCTTCTTTTGATGCATTGATTTTTGTTCTTTTTTCTTTCTCTTTTCGAGCGCTAGTGAATTCTTCGGAAAAATTGGCGCTTATGAGAAATAAGTAACATGCTTATTATTATTATTATTATTATACTCAACCATAAGGCTCTCCCCGGGAGTACTTCCCTGAACGACTGGTGCCTACAGTCTCCTCCCTACATTTTCCCAGTCTTTCTTCTTTTCAACAAGTAAACTCGGGAACTCTCTCCTTCAATCTATCTTTCCCTCATCCTATGACTTAGTAACAGCTTCAAGCTCCGCATGTCCAGACATTTTGACTAACGTACCTTAAATTTTACTCCCTCTCAATCTCAATTTTTGGGGGGATACTTGTTGCAGGCAGCATTGCCTTCTGTGTTCTTCATACACATAGAAAACAAAAATAGGGTCTCTACCAGTATAGGATATTCAGGTGAAATATAAAATCATTAGTGGATGGTCACAACATTTTCAAGCTGAATCTCACCACAGAAAAGGGTGCATCTGTAAAAACCAATACGTACCATGTAACTCCTGGTTTTGGTAAGATGTACAGTAGCCTCAGTAGGCCACATGAGTGTGTATACACGCTGTGATCGTATGTGTGGGAAGAAAAATACAGTAGTATGATTGAATTAGGAGTGTATTTTCTTAAGCAATAGCTTATGCATGTGCTTAGTTGACGGATTTATTACAAAATATTCTTGTAAAAGTAAGGATAGTTAATCATATACCCCAGGCTGGTGGGGTCCGTTAGCCTCACAGAACCTGGTGTAAGTACAATAATGACATGCTGGTATTTACGTGAACCATGCCTACTCCAGATTCTAAGTGTGTTAACTCTGTCATTCAGAACAGAGGAGAGTCCCCTGTAGCATTGTGTTGATTCATCGTGTAGACAGTACACACAGATTCAGCCAGGCTATCTTGATGGTACATATCTGGCTCCTCTAGTAGCCATACGACAAGGGTAGACTGTTACGGTTTAGGTTATATCATTAAATTTGAACTCTCTCTCAAGCTTAGTCCATTAAAATCAATCTCTCTGATCCAGGATGTGGAGACACGTGAGGAGGGAGGAACACCAGCCATCGTGGAGAGTGTGAGGGCGGGTATGGTACTACAGTTGAAGGAAGCCATCACACCAGCTTACATCTCCGCCCGCAATGCTCAGCTGGCTAGGTGGGAGAAGGCCGGGAGTTTGGGATTTAGTGTTTACTGTGTGTGTTTTTTTTTTTTTTTTTTTTTTTTACTTGAGCTTACTTTTTGTAGTTGTAGTAGTTATTCCCTAGGCTGCCTGGCGAACAGCCCCGAGCTCCTAATGAAGACCACAGCCGAGGCCAGGTTTTCCCACAAGGCTTTCAAGGAATTTATTTTGTGTTTTTGGTGTAAGTGGTTTTGTGCTTTGCAGTCTTCCGTAATGTGTTTGATAGTGTGCGTGTGCGGTGTTGTGTTACCGTACAGCCCGGACAGGTATCCTTGACGAACTCATCCAGCCTCTTCTAATAGCTCATAAGGGCTGGATGGCGCCCACATTGCAGCCTAACCAGGTGGACTATGTCCTCATGGGGGTTTCTGAGGGATAAAGTTTGGGGGGCTGTGCTTGCTTTTTGTTTCTTTATTTCCTCTTCCTGGAGTTTTTAATTTACTGGGCTCTCATTTTACATCTCTGTTTTCTTTCTCCTCCATTTTTCTTAAGAGTTTTGAATTTACTGTGCTCTCTTTTTCCTTCTCTGTCTTCTTTCTCTTCCTTTTTCCTTTATTTGTATCATGTTCTCTTTGTTACTCTCTTCTTTCCCACATCTTTACTAAATGTTCATCTGGTTAGGTGGAGCGGGTGGAAGCTTGAATTTGCAATACGATATTATCTTTTTTGTTTCCTGTTCTTTCTCCTTAATTTCCTCCATTTTCTTTTGCTTGGTTTTATGTTTCTCCTGTGTCATCTTTTCTCGCTCGTCACTACAGTACTTTCCTTTTCTTCCTCATTCGTTCCTGTACTTCCTGTCCCTTCCCTTTGTTTTCTCTTCCCTCTTTTATTCTGTCTTGATGGTGTAATGGTTAGAGCGTGTAAGTTCTGTATGTGATATCCTGGGTTCGAATCCTGGGAGAATCACAGGCTTTCATTGATTTAATTTGGGGTGTTATTGGTGTTAAGAACGATATTAAAAATATTACAATATAGATTTATAGTAAACAAGTAAAGAGGACTTTTATTAAAACATGCCATCTCTTCAGTGTGTTAGATATCTGTTCCTCCTTTATTGAAATCTATCTATCTTTTTGCTCAGGCCCATTAAAATAAAGGAGATTTTAGATAAAATCTGTATACTGTACTGTTAGTTCAAGATATGTTCCAGTTTTAGTCAAGTATTTTAGTTAAACAAAATTTTACAGATTTTTACAGATTGCTTCTTTTATTTCCAGACGCATCAGTGAGTTTGTCAAGACTGTCCCACAACTAGAGGCTCTTGGCAATGTGGAGGTGTGTGGTGCTGGTGGCGGCAAAAGTGGTGATAATATTGATGATGATTGTGGTAACAGTTGTAAAGATCCCCAGCATTGTGGTGGTAACTGTGACCGCTTACCCATCCTCTCCTTCCTGGTCCGCCACCCCACCACAGGCCTCTTCCTCCACCACAACTTTGTGTGTGCAGCTCTCAACGACGTGTACGGCATCCAGGCTCGCGGGGGTTGTGCGTGTGCCGGGCCGTATGCTCAGGACGTGATGGGCCTGAGTGAGGGTGATGCTCAGCGTTATGAGAGGCGTCTTGCCGAGGACCCCAGGCTGGATCGGTCACATCTCAGACGTCGCCAGGAGAACAGTGATCTGGAGGTCCTTAGGCCAGGGTTTGTCAGACTCAATCTACCCTACACTGCCTCTGATCAACAGGTGGGCCATAGTGAACTTGTTCATAATTATTTGTCATATTTATTCTCTCCAAGGAATCATACATTTGCCTCTGGCCTACTTCATTGAGTCTACCTGGTTCCCAAAAATGATTCTAGGGAGATTAGCGTAAATTATCCTCTCACCAGGTAGGTTGCAAACCATGTTTTGACCTTAACCATCCAGGCATCACACAGCTACCAGGATTACTGGGAACTGCTTGTACTCGTCACTTTTAAGAATAACTGTATTACTGTAGTTTACAAGTGAATAGATGATGGGTGCCTCCACCTACAGTGTTTTACACTCCCCAACTCCTGTCCAAACGTAAGAATGGCGATAGTTTAAATATCCTGGCCAGCGATCCTACCCGCCTCACTATCAACATGGTATTGAGGACTGGGCTTGCTTTGGCTGTGATCGCAGCATGACGCTGCCTCACACAGGGTTGCAAATGGTTTCATTTATTACTTGACATACATAGCTATTCGTAGCTCAATTTTGACACAAATTGCTCCATAAGTTTCTTATAACCAAATTTTTTAAGTTTGTAGGACTCTCTAGGACGCAAATTGCATCGGTGCACATTAGGGATGACCTTCCTTAGGACGCAATTTACGTCTATACGCATGAAAGATTAAAGAGTTGCTATTATATCTACATATTTTTAGTCTGTCCCTATTTCCTATTCACCCCAACTGTTTCATATGTATAGCTCATAATATATCTTGGCAGGTTGACTTCATCCTCCAAGGCGTCAGTGACATCTGTAAGAACGGGTGGAGGCTGCTTCCGCAGTACATTCTGAACCCTGAGACCGGAGAGTGGAAACATCACACCAACACCATCTATCGCGGGAGACTATGGCTGCAAAAGGTTTCATACGCCGGAGGGAGGTTCTCTTATGTTAGCCACAAGAAGGATAAGGGGCGACTAGGGCAAGGGCTCGGTGGATCTACAAGAACCAAAGCTGAAACAAAGGCAGCTAAGGATGAATCAGTTGAAACCAATGAACTGAGAGAAACTGAGGATAGGTCAAAATACTCATTGGAAGAGGATGAAAAACATGATATGGAGGAAGATGCCCCCGACTATGACCAGTGTTTCAAGAAGGCCAAAGAATTGTATAATCAGTCAGCTAAGGTAAGATGACATTGACAGTATCTTGATGAAATGGCATTCTGTCTTTTAATGTGATCATATTTTGTCATGAAGAAATATAAGGCCACAATTTTAGTTGTTTCTCTAGCTATCAGTATATGATACTTTAGTAAGTTGTATAATTTTCCTTACACAATGTAATCCCTCTCTTTTGGACTACTCAGGGGAAACACCCTATGAATCATCTCAGCCTTTCAGACTTTACCTCAGATTGTTGGCCCTCATCTGCAAGACCAGGGGTGTCCAGAATAGAAAGCTAGTCAGAAAGTTCCAGGAGTTTGGAAAGTCAGGGTCTCATATAGAGGGGTGTTATTGTATTTGAGGTTTCTGATTCCACTTCTTTGTCTTGTCTTGATGCTGTAATGATTATAGAGTGTTTAAGATCTGTATGTGCTAACCCAGGTTCGAATCCCGGGATGATCACATGCTTTCATTAATTTCATTGGGAGGTTTTTGGTGGAATTATTAAATATAAATAAGATTTATTGAGAGTACTGTAGTTGTTTGCTAATGGCAGTTTTTTTTTTTCAGATGGCACAACGTAGGACACTGGCAGACGACACCATCCTTTTTGAAGGTGAAGCAGCGGAGTTAAGATGGTTCCTTCTTCCCAGTGAGGCTCGGTCACTCCTTGCCCCTTCAACTACTTCTTTGTCCTCTTCCTGTTACCCTAGGCCTCTTTTCTGCCCCGTCAAGTACCCACTCTCGGACACTGAGCTCATGGCCAGGCCCGACTACATATGGGAATCAACGGGAGACAATCTGACACTCGGCACTGGTATGAGTTCTGTGTCGGAAAGAGTGGATGCTGCAACAAAGCTCAATGAGGCACCAAAAATTCTTGAACTTTCGAATCTCGCTGTAGGAGTTGTGTCAAATACCAGTGATCCATTTACAAGTAACAGGCTTAACTTGACTAAAGCCTCAGGTCTCATTGCAAGAGCTACATCAAAAAGTTCCGACATAATCAACGAGCATAAGGAAGTGGTGGGAAATGAAATATTGGAGAGTAAAAGTGGCTCAAGTAATGTAGACAAACTGGAGATAAATATTGGGCGACTGAGTGTTGTAGGTGATAAATTGGCTAAGCATGGCAGCTCGAGCCAATCGGGTGAAATTGAAAGAAGAAATAGTGTAGTGAAGGCAAAGGAAAATGTAGGGGAGGAACTAGACTCTTACATATTAACTGAAGAGGAGGCCACCAGTACTAAATCAGAGACCGAAACAATAGAAAAAGCTAACACTAAAATAAAACCAGCCTCTAGGAAGAAACAGAAGATTGTATGCGAGGACTTAACATGTTTCATAAAGAGAGAAAACAAGGAAAATGTTGACGTTAGTAGCAGTACCGGTGTTGGTAAAGGCGGTGATGAAAATGTTAATGGTGATATCAACTCTGCAACAAAGAAAGCAAAACGAAAATGGCACCCTCCACCGAAAACTATCTTCAATCCCACGGTTGAGGTGAGTTTCATCTTTCACCAGTGTACAGTTTATTGTCAAGATTTTTTGCTTTACCATATATGCATCATATATAATTATGAAGTATGAATATGACTTGCCAAATGTCACGAGTAACTTACTTCAACGTTTATCAGAATTGCTAACAATTACCGGTACCGGTACCAGATATACTGGTACATTATCTCACTTAGGCTATACTGTAACTGTACAGTAGTACTGGTATGCATATATTTGTCGCAGGTTATATTCTAGTAAAGTAGCTGAAGCTTATAATAGTAGATTCATGGTCAGGAATACTTGAACACTTCCAAATGCAAAAAATAAGACGGTGAACATTAACTAATGAATCCCAGTACTGTACTTTGATCTGTGTTGTTCAAACAGTTTATCAAAATAGTTCACCGGTGTATTATGCGGCTCCAAGAACTGTCCAGCTATTCCTGACCACGATTTTTTTTTTTTTTTTTTTTTTCTATGTGATTGAGGGAGGCAAAAGGCATAACTGCCTATAGTGAGTGCCTCCCCCATAGTTGAAAGAGTGACAGGGCCAAAATCAAGGGACGTTCGAGCCAAAATGTACATACCCGGTACTATACTAGCCAAATTGTATGTAGTGGTTCTGATAGTATGTATTGTTGATTACAAAAAATGTAATCTAATAATCTGTCCTCCACAGGCAATGACAGACTTCTCAATGATCAAACAAGGCGACCGAGTGTTGGTGTGCCTGTCAGGAGGGAAGGACTCTCTCTCCCTGTTGCACACCCTCCGTCAGTACCAACACTATGCTCGGGGCAGCCAGGGGGTCAGTTTTACCTTGGGAGCTGCTACTGTGGACCCCATGAGTGCCGCCTATGACCCCAGACCTCTCATACCCTACCTAGCCAGTCTCGAGGTCCCGTATTTATATGAACAACAAGGTTAGTTAACTTCCATAACCCTTTATCCTTATTGTAGGTGTTGAAGGGCAACTCAGGCAGAGACTCTGACCATCATGGCCCTGTTTCAACCATTCCCTCCCCCCCGCCCCCCCCCTCCCTCCTCTCCTCTTCTCTCCTATTCTTCCTTCCCTCCCCCAGCGCCTACACTATGCTCAGATCAGCCAGGGGTCAGCTTTATCCTGCTCCCATTCACGCCATATGTGCTGCTTATGACTTCAACTTCTCATAAAGCTACCCTCTGTAATTCGAAATAGCCTTGAAGAACTTAATGATGTGACTTAGTAATTGCTAAATTATAATGATAAAGGTGCCATCAAACTGAAAAAAGTAACAGAAGTACTGTACCATACTATACTACTGTAGTATCGTAGATATTTCATGAAATATTTTAATATTTTCTTTTCCATCGACTCTATTCTCCGCAGATATACTTCAACAAGCGGCCCAGCTGGAAAACTTGGCTTCAATTTGCAGTTTCTGTTCTCGTATGAAGCGAGGTCGCCTGTATGCTGCCGCCAGACGTGCTGGATACAACGTTCTGGCGTTTGGTCAGCACCTGGATGACTTGGCTGAGAGTTTCCTTATGTCTGTTTTTCATAACGGTCGACTCCGCACTATGAAGGCCAACTATACTGTCAAGTGGGTGCTCTTACTTTTATCAACAAGCTTAAATTGACTACAGTAACATGTATTTACCTGCAAGATTTGATATTGTATTGGCTTTAAGTATACTATGATTATAATTAAATGAAACTGATATTATGTATAAATGTCCACCATAGAGAAACTTCTAAATTAAACTTGTAAGTGTTCGTCAATCATTAACACTTATTGTGCGGGCATATTTCCGCTATATTAGGGCTCATTCAGGCACTCCTGAATGATTAAGCAAGTGTCTGAATTAAATTAAACTTATTTATCTAAAAACTAGAAGAAAATAGCTTCAAAATGACAGCTTTGTAACGCGCGGGGTTCATCCTCAGCGCTACCATAGACATCGGCAAATATTCGCTAATAATGAGTATGTCGCACTACATTTGCCTTTTGCAGCGCTGCATATGTCTAGCGAGACATGGCTTAGTGCATCAGCCACCGGGCTGGAGAGCGGACGGGGGTCTGCCGCGCTCCCGCTCACTCGTCTCCACAGGCCTTAACCCCTCAGACCCGGTAGGGCTCTGAGGCACCCATAACAAACGCGGCCCGCGGAACCCGGTAGGGCTCTGAGGCTCCGGCAGCTTGAAAGCCGTCCGTCCGACGCATGTAAACAACAGCCGGTTGGACCGACGCCGCGCATCTCCGACCACAAGAAGGAGAGGCGTCGCTTGTTTTTGTGTGGCCGTGTGTTATTGTTTAGTATTGAAAAGTGGCTGATATGGCTGACATCGCCACAAAGTTCTCTCCACGGAAATCGTCATCACAACTGAACCAGTTGACTTAGAGAGCTCTACTCAACGCCATTCTACAGGTACGAAACACATCTACGCTTGGGGATGCACAGGAATGCGGAAGCATTCAAAATAACAAAGATACGGTAGCCTAGGCGTATACGTTTTTCGGCCAAAACCCCCGGGTTTCAGGGAATATTTATAGAATCCGTAGCCGGCCCCGGAGGGTTAAGAGGCTTTAACCCGTACAGCCCCAGCGACGCGTCTGACGCGTCGGCGATGTATGTAATGCACAGCCCCAGAGACGCGCCTGGCGCGTCACCCTAATTGCGCCGACCGTAACCTCAGGTGTAGCCACTCAAGAGGGCTCAGATTTGTATGGGAACTGTGTACGTATCCCACACAACCGTGCCGATGGTTGAAAACTCAAAGTCCACGTGCGTGCGCGTGAGCGCGCAATAACCTGGTTTTTTGGGGTAATTGCCTTCAATTTTTTACTCTTGTAAAATACGTTTTCGGGGGCTCTGTAGGACCATTCTTTAAGCTTTTTGAGCGGTTTTTCGTGGTTTTTCCTTCATTCCTAACCCATTCGCTATTGTTTATGGAATAAAAAAAAAATTTGAAAACCGGCCGGGTTCTGGTGAACAAACATTACAAAACTAGCCGGGGCTCCACGGGTTAAGAGCCTGTGAATTGCTATAAAATGCCATGGGTTCCAGAACGGTCCCCGCAGCCAATGGGTTAAGAGGCTTATATAACTAATATGAAATATCTTTATCCTCATCTTAATCAGATTCAATTTTTTTTGTTATTACCATTTTTTTTTTTTTTACAGGGAAGGTGACCTGCGAGTGATCCGACCTTTTGTGTATGTGCGAGAGAAGGACCTCAGGAACTTTGCTGAGACCAGAAAGTTGCCAGTCATCCCAGAAAACTGTCCTGCGTGCTTTGAGGCCCCTAAGGTCAGTAGGATGAGATGGAATAGACTTGGCACCCTTAATGATCCAGTCATTGACAAATATTGGTACTTTTTATGGGATGATATTGATATATTATTGAAATAATTGTAACTCCACTTTTTGTATTTAATTGAGGAACGACCTTGTCTAGAAGTGTGAAGTTTCTATAAATGTGATACCCATCAGTCTTTCAGACTTTGAAAGACTGGGGTGATATAGTAGTCCATACCGAATATTAGGCACCTGGCATACATCCAAATTAAACACCGAAGGAGAAGTCCGAAGTTGAGAAATTTCTATGCATAGTATGCAAAGGTGAGAATGTGTTCAATGACCGGCTCGAGAATGTTAACTTTGGCAATGAGGCACTGGAAATGATGGATAAGTTTTGCTATTTAGGAGATACCATCTCTGCCGACAGTGGGGCCGAGGCCGCCACTAAAGCCAGAATAAGATGCGGCTAGAGAAAGTTCAGAGAACTGTTGCCACTACTTACTATACGTTACTCGGAGTTACTCGTAGAGACGGATTGAGGAATGAAGAGATACGTAGTAGAGTGGGGCAGCAAGAACATTTGTTGGCCAGAGTGGACAGAAGGGTGCTGAGCTGGTATGTTCATGTTGAACGAATGGAAGATGAAAGGCTTACAAAGAGAATATGTGAGTCAGATACAAAGAGAGATAGAAGGGTAGGAAGACCTCCATTGAGATGGAGAGACTGTGTAAGACAAACTTTGGATGATAGAGGAATGACTATAGATCAGGCAAAGGAAGTGGTAATAAACAGGAATGAATGGAGAATGCTTGTGAATAGATGAGTTAACACGTGGTCATTTGGGGGAAGGGGTTGGGCGCAAGTTGGACCAGATAATAGTCCATCAGGCGCCTGGCCCGGGGAGACGGTTTATATGAAGTGTGCGCCTGGAAGTGTGGTGGGCGGGCTTGTGGTTTCGGCTCTGCTGCATGTCTGCCTGCCGAGATCGGAACATCTCCGGGTGGTCGGGGGCCGGGGGAGTGCTGGAGGGACTTTGGTGACCCTGGTCTCTGGGTCTTCTCCTGGATGACCCAGATGTGTGTGAATTTGTATTTTTGTGTGTGTGTGTGTGTTCATTGTTTTCTGTTGTGTTATCCCTATTCTGGGTCTGTCTTGAGTCGGGGGCCCCCCCCCCCCAAAAAAAAAGGAAAAGTGGGAATTGGGCCTGAGTATATAGATAGAATAGATAGATAGACTATACGACTCCTCCCCTTGAAGTGAAAGGTGTACGCTTTATGTGTTAGAAGCGCAATGACATATGATTCAGAAATGTGGCCTGTTAGAGCTGATGTCAACAAAATGGAACGTAACAAGATGAGAATGGTGAGATAGATTTTTCAGGCCAAACTGCAAGATAGGATATCTAGTAAAGAGCTGAGGAGACGGTTAAATGTCAAGAGTATCAGTGATAAGATGGGTAGGCTACTAGTAGGCATGGATGGTATGGACATGTGGAAAGGATGGATGAACCAAGTTGGTTGAAAAGATACATGTCCTACTACTACTCAACAAGTGAACTCTGGAACTCTCTCCCTCAATCAATCTTCCCTTCATCCTATGACTTAGACTACTTTCAACTATGTGTGTCCAGGCATTTTTACTCCAACTTCCCTTGAATTTGGCTCTGTCACGCATTTAACTTTGGGGGAGGCACTCATTACAGGCAACCTGCCTTTTGTCTCCTCCATGCATATATAAAAAAAAAAAAAAAAAAAAAAAAATCCATGAATGTGGAGGGAGCTGCACCAAGGGGCAGACCAAGTAAGACGTGGGATCAGACCTTACGATCTGAACTTGATTAAAAAAATACCTGACAAGTGTGGCAGCTCTGAACAGGGCTGCCTGGAGCATCGCTATTAGGACGCAAAACCAGAACCACACTTTGTGTGGAGCACTTGGTCTTTTAATTTGTGTATGTATGTTTTCAGACATTTACCTGATCTTCATGCTTTTATGTGTCTGGATACCTGATATCCACTTAGAAGTTTAAAACTATTACTCTGATCTTTTAGACAAAGTCTGAAAGATGTAGAACAAATTCTGAGAGACTAGTTTTTCACATTTTCAGAAATATTGCAACTGTGTTGGTGGTGTAATGGTTTAGATGCTTATGTTCTGGGTGTGGTGTCCCGAGTTCAAATCCCGGGAGGATCATATGCTTTAATTAGTTTATTCATGTACTGTACATTGGGGTTTGTAATGGATGATTAATGTTAAGAATGGGGTGTTACTTATTCCTGGACAGGGTGTGCCTCTGATTAGTGAAAGAGGGGTTTTACTGTACTGAAAAATGTATCATTGAGTCACAAGAGATTGCATTGGAATGTGGGAGGGTGGATATACTGTATACAGTATCACCATAAAATAATTATATTCTTTGTAGGAACGTCATCGGGTGAAGCAAGTGTTAGCCCAGCAGGAGGTGTTGTTCCCCAAATTGTACTGGTCCCTACGTTCTGCCCTGCGTCCTGTCATGGCCATCCATCGCACTGGCCTAGAGTCTGTCATCTTCGGCCGCAACGGAGCACTGGCCGCCCTCACCACACAGCCGGAAGGAGGGAGTCGGGAGGGGGACGGGAGTGATGATGGGGAAGGGGAGGCGGGAGCTGTAGCCGAGGTCTTGTTTGGGAATAATGGACCTCTGGCGGGTTTAGTTCAGAGCAGTCAGAAGAATGGGGATTCTAGTAGTAGCCAAAAGAAAGGAGATTGTGGTGGTGATATAGGCTGTGAAGATAGTATATGTATTATAGAAACCAAATTAAGTAATTTTACAACAACAAATGCTCCTCCTTATATGGAATTTCCTTAAAGATACTAATGAAGTACCAAACTACTAGATTCGAGGCAGAAGCACGACCAATTGTTCACCAAGATAATAAATTATACCTTGCTCCTCTTTAGTTTAACTACATTACTCCCGACCTCCCGAAATCCATCCTTCCGAATCCTCCCTCCCTCGCGAGGACAGAGTCCACCTGGCCAGGCTGAGATGCGGACACCATCCAGCTCTCCTGAGCTATCAGAAGAGAATGGATGACTCCGTTGTCGACGCCTGCCCGGGATGTAACACAGCACCCCATACCATTAAACACATCATCGAAGACTGCATTTCACACAACCACTTACGCCAACAACACAACCTACACTCAATGAGAGCTCTGTGGGAAAGCCCGATCGTGGCCATGGCCTTCCTCAGGGACTCGGGGCTGTTCGGCCAGGCAGCTTAGGGAACAACAACACCAACAACAACTACATTACTATCAGTGCTGGTGAGTGATTTATTGAAGAGGCATTCAGCATCTTGGATGCTAAATATCTTCACAGGATTATCGGCTGCTGCTGGGATGATAATTAAACTGGTGCCTACTCTCTGAAACTCATTCCAAGCATATTAGTTTAGTTACATGGTCAATGAGTCAACTTCTTTGACTGAATAGGTATGTGGTTCGTCTCCCTGAAGTACATATGGTTGTCTTGGTAAGTGAAAACCCCACAACTCATGGCTGAAGGAAGTTGAAGTATCATGGGAGATAATTGGAATAAATAGTTACAGCCTGGAGAGACCCTTTGGACAGGAGTGTTAAGCCATATCCCCCTCGGAAGAAGGTACCGGTATATACTGCTTTGCGGCTACGAGTTACAGGCTGTATTTTTTTTTTTTTTTTTTTTCTATGTGATTGAGGGAGGCAAAAGGCATAACTGCCTATAGCGAGTGCCTCCCCCATAGTTGAAAGAGTGACAGGGCCAAAATCAAGGGACGTTCGAGCCAAAATGCCTGGACACACGGAGTTTGAAGCAATTTAAGTCATAGGAAGAGGGAAAGACTGATTCTGGGAGAGAGTTCCAGAGCTCAGATGTTGAGTAGAAGAAAGTTTGAGAGTAACGTTTCACTCTTGGGTTGGAGAGTTGCACAGAGTAGGGGTGGGATTGAGTTGCAAGACGGGTACCACGGGCCCTACGTAAAGGAGGTGGTATGCACTGGGATAGCTCTGAGGAACACTGATTATTATAGTAGCGCTAGAATAGCGAGAGAGATGCAACATTGCGGCGGAGAGAGAGAGATTGCAGAGAGTTGGTGAGTGGACGGGAGTTAATGATACGAAAGGCCTTCCTTTCAACTTTGTCTAGGAGAGCGGTGTGAGAGGAACCTCCCCACACATGTGAACAATACTCAATACAAGGGCGCACTATGCCCCTGTACAGAGCAAGAAGCTGTGCAGGGGAAAAGAACCCCCTAAGGCGGTTGAGCACACCCAGCTTCTGGGAGGCTGCCTTAGCAAGACTGGTAATATGGTCCTTCCAAATGAGAGCAGAAGAAAAAGAGACACCAAGAATATTGAGAGAAGATGAAGGGTTGATTTTTGTATTGTTGAAGAATAAGGGATAGTCCGCTGGGAGATCCTGACGGGTAGATAGATGGAGAAATTGGGTTTTGGAAGCATTAAAGTTAACAAGGTTTTCTCTGCCCCAATTGGAAATAGTATTTAGATCAGAATTTAAGAGTTCTATGGCTTCATTACGTTTGTCGTTGAGGGATTGCTGGCTGGGGCGTTCTGAAAAACTAATGGAGTAGTGTAAGGTTGAGTCGTCTGCGTATGAATGGATGGGAATTAAGGTACAGTTAAGGAGATCATTTATAAAAATTAGAAAGAGAATAGGAGATAGGACAGAGCCCTGAGGAACACCGGAGTTTATAGGGTGAGGAAGTGAACAATGGCCGTCCACAACCGCAGCTATGGAACGGCCAGAAAGGAAATTAGAGACAAAGGCACAGATGGAGGGATAGAAACCGAAGGAGGGTAGTTTAGAAATTAAAGATTTATGCCAGACTCTATCGAAGGCTTTCGATATGTCTAGTGCAATAGAAAAAGTCTCACCGAAGTCCCGAAAGGAGGATGACCAAGAGTTAGTAAGATATGAAAGAATATCACCAGTAGAGCGACCCTTAAGGAAGCCATACTGGCGATCTGAGAGCAGATTATGAGAAGAGAAATGCTTAAGAAATTTGGAAGCAAGAATAGTTTCAAAAACTTTAGAAAGACAAGAGATAAGAGCAATTGGACGATAGTTGGAGGGTTGAGAGCGGTCACCCTTCTTTGGGACAGGTTGAATGTGAGCAAACTTCCAGCATGAAGGGAAGACGTTAGAGGATAGACAGAGACGAAAGAGTTTGCCTAGGCAGGGAGTCAGCACGGAAGCACAGTTTTTGAGAACAACAGGAGGAACACCGTCCGGACCGTACGCCTTATTAGTGTTAAGCCCAGAGAGGGTAGAAAGTACATCTTTAGAAGAGATTAGGATATTAGGCATAAGTAAGAGAGAGGAGGGCGGAGAGGGAGGAATAGCACCGGAATCATCCAAGGTGGAGTTTCTAGCAAAAGTTTGAGCGAAGAGTTTAGCTTTGTCAGAGGAAGAAGTGATGGTTGTGCCATCAGAGTGGGAAAGGGGAGGGAAAGACGAGGAAGAGAAATTGTTGGAGAGGTTTTTGGCTAGATGCCAGAAAGCTTGGGAAGAGCTAGAGTTGGATAGTTCAGTGCATTTATTATTGATGAAAGAGTGTTTGGCAAGTCGAAGAACAGATTTGGCTTGATTCCGGGCAGAAACATATGAAGAATGAGAGTCTTGAGTTTTAAGGCGTCGGTACCGTTTGAATGCTTCCTCCTTATTGCGGACAGCAGTAGAACAGGCGTGAGTAAACCAAGATTTTTTAGCATTAGTCTGAGAGAAAGAGAATGGAATGTATGCTTCCATGCCCGATAGGATTACCTCGGTAATGCGTTCAGCACTCTCCGAGGGTCCCCGGCCATGGAAGCAGAAATCATTCCATGGGAAATCAAAGAAGTACTGCCGAAGAGCCTCCCAGTCGGCAGCGCCAAAGTGCCACAAGCGCCACCGGCTAGGAGGATCGGGTGGCTGTACTGGAGAGATAGGACAGGTGACAGAGATAAGTTTATGGTCGGAGGAGCCCAAAGGAGAGAAAAGATCGACAGTATAAGAAGAAGGGTTAGAAGTTAGAAACAGGTCAAGAATGTTGGGCCGATCTCCGATGCGATCCGGGATACGGGTGGGTTGCTGAACTAACTGCTCTAGGTCATTTAGGATAGAAAAGACGTAGGCTTGTTCACCAGGTGGATCAGTAGTGTGAGAGGAGAGCCATTGGCGGTGGTGAACGTTGAAATCTCCTAAGATGGAGATTTCTGAGAAAGGAGAAATGGATAGAATGTGTTCCACTGTAGAGTTTAGATAGTCAAAGAATTTAGGAAAGTTGGTAGAGTTAGGGGAAAGATAGACAGCACAGAAATATTTAGTAAGAGAATGACAGGAAAGTTTGAGCCATAAAGTTGAGAATTCAGAGGAGTCGAAATCGGGAACACGAGAGCAAGTGAGTTTGTTGTGCACATATGCACAACATCCGCCTTTGGCTTTGAAACTAGGATAGAGAAAGTAGGAGGATACAGAGAAGGGGTTGCTGGATGTTGCTACAGACACCTGGGTTTCAGTGAGTTAAATAATAGATGTTGTTGTTGAAGACGTATTTATTTTATACTAGCCCTCTGGGCCTAAGCCCTCATAGGGCTAGTGTTCGGCGGGGAGTTAGTAAGTCGAGTCCTATAGGTCACTGGTCAGATGTCATTACTGTATATAGATTAAGAGCTTTCAAGAAATGACGGATGGCTATGAAAGAGAATGCATCCGAGTCAGAAAGAATGTCCTTTAATGAGGTGCGTCGCAAGAAGCGCCGTCTTTCAGGGTCGTACATGGGACAAATGCAAAAAATTTGATGAATAGTAAGAACTGTGTGAGAATGATGACATTCTGGTGGTGGACTACGAGGAGTGGTCATTAGATATCCATAAGTGAGTCTCGTGTGTCCTATGAGTAATCGAGTTAAGAGGGTTTGGTCTGCGCGACGGGCTAAGATAAGAGGGACACATGTGAATGTCGTCTTTGATGGAACGAATGTGCCCTCGTAAAGGTTGATCCTTCCATTCAGTGCGCCACTTATCATGAATATGCTGTCGAAGGACAGGAAGTAGGTCATCCGATCTGAGGATAGTGAATGCCGGAGCACCTAGACATGCCTGTTTAGCAAGGGCGTCAGCACGTTCATTACCCGCAATGCCTACATGGGCGGGGATCCAACAGAGTGTGATGGATCGAGAGCTGCATTGTAATTCGTGTATTTTAAGGATGACAGCAGTGACCAATGGGTCACGCGGGGCATACTCGCTTAATGCTTGTAACACACTTTTCAAGTCGCAAATAACAATGTGTGGAGGATTGTGTGGAAGTGAAGAGATGAGGGTTAGGGCACCAGGAATAGCCCACAACTCCGCAGTGAAAACTGTGGAGTAAGAATGTAGGGAGTTTTGACGGATACCATGTTCAGAAACCACTGCACTACCTACGGCATCTGGTACCTTTGAACCATCAGTGTAAATGAAGGCAGCTGGAACGTGACTAGCAAGATGTTGCGAAGCTAAGGTTCGACGTTGTACTGGAGTCACAGCCTCTACATGGTCAGTCAAATGTAAACAAACATCAGGATATTTGAGAATCCAGGGGGTAATTGAGCAACGGGGGAGGGGTGAATGAGGTGTTGGAATATTGTAAGATGCGAGTAATTGGCAGGATAGGAGGGTGAAGGGCAAGGTGGTAGTAGGTGTAACACAAAAATCTTGGGAATGGAAGAGTTCCACCAACGTGGGATCCTGTTGGAGACGGATGGCAGTTCGCAGCTGAACCATTTGAATGTACGTTAAATGTATAATAAATGGCTAATTCATCCACGTATGGCTATGAGAGATGTCGAGCGGGAGACATTGTGTAAATATTGATTGCAATGTCAAAGAGTATGCTGCTGAGGGAACAGCCTTGGGCTATTCCATTAGTGAGAGGTTTTATATCAGATAAAATACCGTTGTTTTTAACCTGAAATGTGCGGTTAGAGAGAAAGTTTCGGAGAAATTGGGGAAGGGAACCCCGCATACCAGAGCCATGGAGAATTTTCAGGATGCGATAACGCCAAGTGGTGTAATAATTATGCCTTTGCAATGTCGAAGAATACCGCCACCGTGGGTTGTATCTTCGAAAATCCTTCACAGACTTGGTGCTCCAGGTGAATGAGCGAGTGTAATGTAGAGTGGCCGGGACGTGAACCATTTTGATACAGGGATGATAAGTGATGGGTCTCAGCGTAATGGAGAAGGCAAGGATTGATCATCTTTAACCATAAATTTACATAAACATGAGGTAAGTACTATGGGCATATCATTTGTTGGAAAACTGTGATCTTTGCCTGGTTTTGGGACGGGTATGGTATATGCATGTTGCCAAGTAGGTGGGAAATAATGGCTATCCCACAATTGATTATAAAGTAGCAAAAGATAATTTAATGCACGTGGATGAAGATGTCGGATGAGCGCATAGGGAATGCCATCAGGACCCGGGGTGGAATCCGAGCAGTGGTCAATGGCATGTTGAAGTGCAGTCAGTGAGAAAGGAGCGTTATAGTCATGATTGCTACCACCGAAAAACGTGAGCGGGTGGGACTCCTCCACTTGTTTGAAGTAGAGGAATTGTTGAGGTAAAGATTGGTCAGAGCTAACTACACAGAAATGGTTAGCATGCATAGCAGTGATGACGTGAGGATCAGGAGTTAAAGAGTCCAAATTATTTTCCCTCAATGGAGAGAGTGGGGGACGGACAATACGCCCATCAACACTACAACATTTTCACCACAGAGTAGAGATAGGGGTGTGACAAATGAAGGACGATATGTAAGAGCGCCTTACTTTGGATGATATTGCGCTTGACAATAGCGCAGACTTTATCATAAAATGTTTTGAGGGCAAGTTTTTCAATGGTGATGGTGATGAAGTGGAGACATTGGGTATGAGTAGCAAAATTTGAGAGGGTGGTTTTAATCCTCCTTATCACCCAACCTGTTGAGAAGGCGCTCTATTCTATGTTTGAATTTGATCATGGTGGCCAGTTTGGGTGACCACCAAAGGACTCGGCGAGGATGTTGCAAGGAGGTGAGTGGTAAGCGATTCCGTGCAGTAGAGGTTAAGAAAGACAAAAAATATTCAAAGTTGTCTTTGGGGGAGAACATATTCGAGCAATCTGCAATACCAGCAGTGGATTCTGTATATGTCGGCCAATCAGCTTTGGAGAGATTATATTGAATATTTGTGTAAAGGGCTCAGGGTATAAGTAATTTAGAAGAATCGGGTAGTGGTCGCTGGAGAATCTTTCCTGCAAAACTGACCACTTAGTTGAAGCAAGCGAAAGATCTATCGCGGAGAACGAGTTGTGTGCTGCAGACCTATATGTAGGAGTATCTAAAATCTAAATTCAAACAGCAGAGTTGAGTCAATTAGAAGATTTTCAATGTGTTTACCTAGGGTGTCTGTTAACGGGGAATCCGCATAGGGGGTAATGTGCATTAAAGTCACCAAGAAGAAGGTAAGGAGGAGTCAGTTGTTGCGTGATATGGAGATCACCTGTATCATAATTACAAGAGGGTTGTTGTAAGATGAGCAAATAGTTAGGGATGTGAGCTGTGGGAGGGAGATGGTAACTGCAGAAGTTTGAAATGCGTTGGGATTGAGGGTGACGGGAAGAAAAGGCAATTTGTAATGTACTGTACAAGAATTGCTGTATGGTAGTGTGTGGGGGTTATTGGAGAACTAACAGCGACAGAGTAATTTCTGGGGGGAGGTCACAATATTGCCTACATGCTGTACCTTATTTCACCCACCCACTCTCGACCAACTAAGTTATTTCTTATATGCAAAATGTACACACACACACACACACATCTTAAGAACATAAGAAAATGGGAGTCTGCAGAAAACCAATTGGCCCACACAAGGCAGGTCCCTTTCACAGCCAATCCTAATTATAGGCCCACCTCATTAACACCATGAGGACTGACCTCGCCAAAACGGTCAGACGTCAGAAAACGGGTCTGCAGTGCGCCGATTGGCCCACACCGGGCAAATCCCCCTCACACCCAACCCATCTCGTCTATCTAATTGTATTGCATATGTTCACGTACACATGTAGTTATACACACACATAGGCCTACTTTTACACACACATACATACATACATACATAAAATTTTAAGACTGAGTGTTCCACACATAAGTGCAGTTTCAGTCTCTTGTCCTAATGGCGGTGTTCCAGGCAACCCTGTTAAGGGCTGCTTCACTTGTCAAGTTCTTGGATTTGAGATCGGCGCGTATAGTCCGATCCCAGGTCTTCTTCGGTCCACCCCTTGGTGCAGCTCCCTCCACAATCACAGACCTGCATTTTTTCACCCAATTTTGTTCATCCATTCTCTCCACATGTCCATACCATCCCAGTCTACTTGTACACATCACCTCGCTAATATTCTTTATACCTAAACGACTCCACAGCTCAACATTTGTTATTATATCCTGTAGCCTGGCCCCACACATCCATCTCACCATTCTCATCTCATTACGCTCCATTCTGTTGACATCCTCTACTTTAACGGCCCATGTTTCTGAGGCATACGTCATTGCACTTCTAACACATGAGGCATACACCTTTCCCTTCAGGGGGAGAGGCATTCTTTTCATGGTTAGGATTGGCATCAATTCTCTGAACTTCCCCCAGCCACACCTAATTCTAGCAACAGTGGCAGCCTCGGCCCCACCACCGGCAGAGATGGTATCTCCTAGGTAACAAAACTTGTTCACCAGCTCCAAAGACTCATTTCCAAAATTCACAGCCACAGGATCATCACTTAACACAAGTTCGCCTTTGCACACTACACACTCAAATTTCTCTATTTCTGACTTATCCTTCGGCAGGGGCCCTTTATTCTACTACAGCGCTTACTCCCATGGTGTACCCAACATGGACAGATGCTACATTAAATTGAGTTAACGCCCACTCCCTTTCCACACACTGCACATGGGTATGCACCGCTCTTTTCCACATTGCTTCGTCTCAATCTACAATGCATAACCTTGGTTTTGTTAATATTGACTCTTAAACCTTTGCTCGTCATGCCCTCTCTCCACTCTCTGAATTTGGCCTCGGCATCCTGCATACTGTCAGCTATTAGGACCAAATCGTCTGCATAAAACAGTTCCAACGGGAGTCCGCCTCTAAAAACTCTAGACAGTGCCTCCAAGACCATAATAAAGAGGAGGGGGCTTAACACTGAACCCTGATGGACTCCAACACGGACTGCGAACTTATCACTCAGTACACCCTTCACCCTCACCACACTTCGCGAATCCTCATACATCTTCATTATCACACGCACCAGCCACTCTTCCACACTAAGTTTCCTCATAGCCCACTGCACAACATCTCTAGGCACCCTATCAAAGGCCTTCTCCAGGTCTACAAACACAAAGTAAAGATCCCTGTCTTTTAGTAAGTATCTTTCCTGTATCTGCCTGACTATGAAGATAGCATCGGTTGTACCACGTCCTGGCATAAAACCAAACTGCATATCATCAATAGAGATGTTTTGCCTGATCAAACCCTCAAGGACTCTCTCACAGACCTTCATGATTTGCTCAAGCATTTTCAGGCCCCTATAATTTCCTCTATCTAGCGCATCCCCTTTTCCTTTGTATATATTTACTATTACACTTTTGAGCCAATCCTCTGGGATTTTCTCATCTTTAATTGTAATGCCCTCGAAAATGTCCCGCACCCACAATAATACTAACCCGAGTTGACGTCAGGTATAGCGTAAAATAGTCGTAGATGGTAAGTCCAATAAACTCATCTCGAGAGACGATCACCGTGGTTCTTAAAAATCGGACTAAGGTTGCTATACTTTTGTACGTCCGTGGTAGTACAGTGGGTTAGCGCGCGGGCCTGGTGGTGATGGTGGTGCGTCACTAACCAGGGTTCGAACCCCACCCAAGGCATCTCAAAACCTGTGGGTTTTTAGGGGGGTTAAATTCCCTTCAGAGGTTCGTACCCCGCGCCAGGTACCAGGAAAGGTAGATCTAAAAGGTAGCCTGGGGATAATTCCCATTCCTATTTAACCCTGGTAAAACCTAGCATTTCATTAATAATGGTGTTTATGAACTCAGTGACTAAGTTTACACCAACCTCGCCTGAGGCTTTTATCATCTCAGCGACAATGTCGGAGCAACCTGGAGCTTTACACACATACAAGTTTTAAAATATACCTAGGCAAAATATATAACTAAGTACAGTCGACCCTCGATTTAACGGACTAATAGGGGGGAAGCTTGTCCGTTACTGAAAAAGTCTGTTACTGGAAAATTCCCTCCAGACTTCTGTTTTTGCCCAAATATGCCAAAATAATAAAGATTTTAAACTTTCTATGTACAAGTTCAACCTATAAATTAGATAGAAGAGAATAAAACAATATAGGTAAACAGTAGATAGAAGAGAATAAACAATTCAATGATACAAATAAAGTTGTTTTTCTTAATATGTGCCCGCCACCTAACGGACAAATTTTCCAGTAACGGGCAAATGTCTGTTACTGGAAAATTTGTCTGGCTACGGACATAGTCCGTTAAATCCGAAATCCGTTGTATCGAGGGTCGACTGTATTGTAATCGAGGTTACTGTAATATATTCATTGTAATGTACCACTTAATGTAAGAATAACGTAGCGTAACCTAATTATTGTAGTCGTTTTGTCCTGTCCGTCCTACTCTGCACATTTCACTAGAAAACTCATCATGTGCCCTCTTAGGTTAGGGTACGCTAATTTAGGTGTTAGTCCTGATATTATCTAAATCCAACCAAAATATGAGTATTCTGAGTCAACCGGTTAAACTCTTCTGGTCAAGCTTAAGTTTGATACCTATATGATTTGGGCCATTTTGGGAGGACAAATCAAATTAGATATCTTAAACTAATGGTCCGATTTCAATTCTGTTTGCGCCATTCGATTCAGCGGGTCAAAGTGTAGGCTACTTGTGGCATAAATTTGAACAAAATCCATACATAGATAACTCGTCTATGGGTTTTTAAACTTTAAAATATGCCTATTGGGCCTACAAAATTGTCAAAATTAACAAATCCATATACCGTTGGAATCGCAACGACGTGAATCCATATATACCCTTAAAAACGCCAAAATTGAAAATCACCTGCCAACATGGCTGGTACTGTAAAGAATATTGTCTGCGTGTCCTCATAAATGACTGATGCTTTTGACATCCCCAAAACCCCACGCATTTCCTTATTCATAACCAAAAACTTGTAAATCGGCTATCACCGAAGCCACGATGACTAGATGTTCTTTAAAGTTATCGTTATCTATGGTAAATTGGAGATAGAAGTAAAGGAAGTAGAGAAAATGAGGAAATAGAAGTGAAATTTACGATCATGACGTTACGGTGTTTACGCCAATAGGATTCGAGGATCCTGGTTAACTTTGGCACGTGACAATAAATCTTGCATAACGCCTCATAAATAGCTACACACATCATATCGGGTTATGTTAGGGTTCACAAATAAGAGTACAATGAACAATTAGTCGGTATCCATGATTAGAATACGGAAGGAAGCAGCGAAATCCTGCAAATCTAGAATATTGACGTCACGCAGCTACAGCCAATTGGAAGCCAGGAACTAGTCACGTGATGTAGGGTTCTGCTGTCACGTACTCGGTAAATCACCTCGTAAATTCTTAAAAACAGATAATTATAACACCAAACTCAGCTAGACAGAAAGATAATTGAATATTCTATCAGTGCCCTTTGTAAAATCGCGAAGGAATAGTTAAGAAGGTAGAAAAATAGGGAAAACCCAAGCTTATGACGTCATGAACCGGAAGACCGGTAGGAAGACTCGCGACCGTGACGCCGTCCTCAGACTCCTCACCCTCCCGCCGGCCGCCATTGTGTTTAGATGCCTTGCTTCGTTTTCCGTGGATACGAGGTGCGTAAGTCTTTTATTCTTTCCTGTTTGGACTTTTTATGGATGTATAATGTGTAAATTTTTCATATGGATGCTGTGATATGGTTAGATTAGTCTTGTTATGGCAGATTTAGTTATAAATTGGCATTAGGCCTATATGTAGCCGGCTATTGTGGTACGGTACAGTGCTTCAATGCTCCAAGTCCAATGCCTTGTAGAAGTTGTAGCTGCAATTTGCGCTACCTGGATTATGCTGGAACAATTTGGTGTGCTTTGAAATAAGAGTTGAGGCCTATTGAGTATGTTTTAGGATTAAGTGGATTGGTTGTACCGGTATAGCCTATGGGAAGTGAATTGGTTGTACCGGTACATGTTCATTGGATTGGTTGTACCATTATATGGTAAGTAGATAGGTTGTACCGTTATATGGTAAGTAGATTGGTTGTACCGGTAGCCTATAGGGTAAGTGGATTGGTTGTACTGGTACATTTTTATCTGGTTGCATTTTAGGCTAGGCTAGTCATACGAATCCTGACCCATATACTGTAGTTAGTGGCTAGGCTAGGCTATTCAAATATCGCATTTTCCGGCGAAGTTTCAATATCGCCTATGCTTATTCGTAAATATTTGGAAAGCTGGCATAAAACAGTAAGCTAGGCCTAGGCCTATAGCCTAGAGTAAATCTCGGTAAAAAATTGAAGAGACCCCGGACAGCCTTTTCAAATGTACTACAACCGTATTTTAGCTGGTAGGCTAATTTTGATATCTAGGCTATTGATGTTTACGGCTCCAACTTCCTTATAGCCTGAAACTCGCAAGTGGTCAATTATAGTAATACAGTACAGGTAGCCTATAATTATCAGTGCGCATAATTATTTCAGTTTATTTTCTTCTAATACAACGAAATAGGCTATAGCCTATAAATCTGTCAAATTTGCAATCCCCTAACCTCCCTCATCCCAACCCCCTCCTAGCCCCTGCTATAAATTACCAGCTCTGCCTCTCCTATTGGCCAGATAGCCAATCACAGGCGCGGTCTCGTATCTGCTGTAGAGGCCGGCGGCAAAGTTGAGTTGGATAGAGTATAGCCCCCCTCCCTTTCCCCTAGCCTCGCAACAAGTGCATAATCCCACTGCAATCCATAGGGAGAATATTACTCCTTTGTCTAATCGTAATTTTGTTGCTTAACGTAGGCCTATACGTAACCAACATATGTCACCTAAGCTGACTGAAAATGCCCAAATATATTGCAATTATAGTCTCAATATTTGTCTGGCATTACTTAGGGCATGGCACCTACTTTATATAACCTTATTATTGACACGGCATAACTAGGCCTATAACTTTCTGGCATTTTGGAACATGGGTGGCGTCGATATTAGGCCTACTCCAATGCATAGCCTATTGTATTGCTTATACAAATAATATTACATCATGCAATGTAAGTTTCGTCTGCCTTCCAGGGTTGCAATGAAAATCAACACTACACTGCATTAATGTGTCTTGTCCTCAACAAGTTGGTGTGCTTTGAAGTAAGAGTTGAGGCCTATTGAGTATGTTTTAGGATTAAGTTGATTGGTTGTACCGGTACATGGTAAGTGAGTTGGTTGTACCGGTACAGGGTCATTGGATTGGTTGTACCGTTATATGGTAAGTGGATTGGTTGTACCGGTACATTTTTATCTGGTTGCATTTTAGGCTAGGCTAGTCATACGAATTCTGACCCTTACTGTATAGTTAGTGCTTAGGCTAGGCTATTCAACTGTCGCTTTTTCCGGCGAAGTTTCAATAGCCTATAGGCCTAGCCTATGCTTATTCGTAAATATTTGGAAAGGGGCTAGGCTATAGCCTATAGGATAATAGCCTAAAGTAACTATCTTCGTCAATACGGTTTTTGCTGAGGGGCACAGGGCCCTGGGTGGGGCTTTGGTTTCCCGGGCGTTTCCGCACCCTCCTCAGCTCCCCGCCATGGAGTGGCTTCGGTCACCCAGGCTTTATTGTGGTCGGCAGGGAGGGTTCTGTGGGGGCGCTCGGTTATGGCCGTGCTCGGAGCCTTGGGGCTGTTCAGCCAGGCAGCTTGGGGAACAACAACAACAACATACGGTTTTTGACAAATTTGACGGTTTAGGCCGAGGCTAGGCTATCCTATATTTAGTTTTACACCGGGTCGAAACCATAGATATATTACTTAAACATAGCCGAGGCCTATACTGTTCTGTTATATCGGTCAATATACAGGAGACGCTACAATATAGGTAGCACATTTCTAATAGTAGTTTTGGGTTCCTATCATCATATGCTTCATTTCTATATACTTTTTATCCCCGGGGGGGGGGAAAAAAAAATCTTGGTACCGGTAGGCCTATTTTTTTAATTTTTGTCTTGGAATTTTTTGTTTTGGTCATTAACCTAACTAAAAAACCTAACCTAACAGCCCCCAAATACATTTAAGTTAGGTTTTTTGGTTAGGTTAATGAAAAAGAAAAAAACAAAAACAAGACCAAAATGAAAAAAAATCCCAAGATTTTTTTTTTTTTTTTTCCCCGGGGATAAAAAGTATAGAAATGAAGCATGTGATGATAGGAACCCAAAACTAACATTATAAATTTGCTACCTATATTGTAGCGTCAAAGAGTTTGAGGGATGGTAATAAAGTTACATGGAGGGATAGACAGAGGCATGAGGTGGAAAGACGGAGAGGCACACCGAGAGCGAGGTGGAAGGATAGAGTTGAGAGGTATGAGTGAAAGCTGTGTTGGTTGGGAGTTGGCTGACAGTGGACAGAGATGCATGGGGGCGATTCATTCTTGGCCACCACTCCAGGGATCATGGCGTCTGGCAATAGTCAAATAACGCTCCCCAAATTGCGCATCATAACGAGTCAAAAGAAAACTGATGCAGTGTGAGGGTAGTACGCTGAGAACCCAACTCTTGCCAATTGTTGTAGGGAATTTAATTTTGACACCTGTAGTGCTTGGTTTTTGGTCTTTATATATATTTATTTATGTATTTTTCAGTTTCCTCGCTAGACTTCCATCAAGCTTTAAAAAAACACCCCCTAGACCCCCTTTAAAGATAAATTTGTATATTTTTTGGTAGGGCCGGTTCTTTCTAAAAAATTGAGGCTTGCTAAATCGACACCTAAAGGGCACAAAAGGTCTTAACCCGTACAGCCCCAGCGACGCGCCTGACGCGTCGGCGATGTATGTAACGCACAGCCCCAGAGAACACCCTAATTGCGCCGACCGTAACCTCAGGTGTAGCCACTCAAGAGGGCTCAGATTTGTATGGGAACTGTGTACGTATCCCACGCAACCGTGCCGATGGTTGAAAACTCTCAAAGTCCACGTGCGTGCGCGTGAGCGCGCAATAACCTGTTTTTTTTTGGGTAATTGCCTTCAATTTTTTACTCTTGTAAAATTTGGGGGCTCTGTAGGACCATTCTTTAAGCTTTTTGAGCGTTTTTTTGTGGTTTTTCCTTCATTCCTAACCCATTCGCTATTGTTTCTGGAATAAAACCATTTTTGAAAACCGGCCGGGTTCTGGTGAACAAACATTACAAAACTAGCCAGGGCTGGACGGGTTAATATTGACAACAAAATTAGGCGAAAGGTCTCGAAACCGCCAAACTAACGGAACGAACGTCTTAAAACCTCAAAAGTAATATGCTAAACGTGAGGGAGAAGGGTGATCATAAAATGCGAGTAGCCGAGTACTACCCCCTTAAACTAGGTAAACTAATAGGGTGTTTTGTTTGCAGATCCCGCATTGCAAGTCCAAGAGTGGTTCCAGCAGATATCACAGTTTCGACGAAGCTCGACCTACTCTTCATAAAAGGTGACTTAAACGTGGTATTTTGTATAGGTCTACAGTCTCTTACTACCTAAAGTTATGGACTACACAATTCTCATAATTTTGATCTGTTAGAAATTGTAAAGTTGCTGGAGCTTGCGACCAGCCGATTTGCACAATGTTTCACATTTATTCACTCGCTCTAAGCAAAAGGTTATGTAAGAAAAGTGGTTATGAAGTTAGTGTTCTGGCTTACACATAGAAACCACTATCTCTGTAGCTGTTCTGAAGCGTTCACAATAAAGCGAGGGAGTGTAAAAGTGTTTGGGGGTCTCTGAAAATTATCTAGCGTGTACTGGCTTTAAGGCCGGTCGTGTACGGAGCTCAGCTGGGTGAGCTAGTCTAATCTGCGTGGATCGGCTGGGCGGTGACAAATCTGGTAACCCTTGGTAGCATCTGAAGCCTTGTTTATTAATAATAATAAAAATATTTATTCAGTTAGCATTTACAATGTTGGTACAATACAATATGTTTCGAATATGACATGTACAGTCATCAGGATTAATTAGTTTCATTTCCCCTGTTAGTAGCACTGCACGGTGTAGAGGTATCCCCTCCACCTCCTCTCCTTGTTGTTCCCACACCCCCACCTAAACCCTCCCATTTTCTCTCCGACCCCAGAACTACACCCACTTCTCTCACTCTCACCCAGTTCACCGATTAAATTTATTCTGAACACCTAATGAAGGAATTAAGCTTAGTATTTCACACACGTCTCTCGACCACCCTCTCCCGCACATTAACACACAAAGAGCGGGTGGTAGGGTATTTTACACTGTGCCGCCCAGCGTTTTTTTTTTAACCCTAAATTGGGTTGTTTCCGTGCTCATTTTCATGCATAAACAAGATCCAGAGAGTAAAACAAGTATCTATCCCTGAAAGGGCATAAACAGAGCTTTCCAATGACACCCGAACTATCCTTGTACGACCACTGGTTCTCTTGCAACGATCGTGCAACACGAGTGCAAAAAACCTAAAATAAGGTAATTTCCGTACATAATTCTCTGTGTAGCGAGTGAGAGATGGGGGAGAGGGGTGGAATACAGTTCAGTACGTCCACGGTGGTTGTGGGGAGCAGTCATAAGGTTACTATGCTCGTCCCACCGCTCAGCGCTCTCTCTCAGCAACATTACATGCTGAAAATGGCACTTGACAGCTGTCGTGCACCGCCACATAGTCCAAATTTATTTAACTCGACCGATGTCGTGCGCCGTTGGTTAACCTAACCAGTGCGCATGGGGGTAATTGGAAACGTCCCCCTGTGCTGACGTATTTGAGGTGTTTCCGTCACTAAAATATTCATTGTGCCATTAATAGCATTAATACTTATCCATATGCGCCTATTATGGGTTGATTATAAAGGTATTAACCTGAAACAACAATAAAACGAGTGAAAACAGCGTTTGGATGGTCAAAATCGGAGATATAGCCCGCGAGTGGGTGATGTATGGGTATGTAATGTATGGGTGAGGCAAGCTGCTTTCCCGCCAATTTCCCCCAAGGCCACTGAGACACAGTCGATCGATACTCTCTCTCTCTCTCTCTCTCTCTTGCACTCGCTTGCACTCGCTTGCCATCAGTGATGACAACACCCTGCTTGCAACTCGCTAATGTTAGCACGAAAATATACCTCAGAATAAGGGAATAACAGGGAAAATAGGTGATAACTGAAGGAGAGGAGGAAAGTGGGGAAGGAGGGGAGGTAGAGGACTGAGATTTTGCATGGCCCAGGGGCCAAAAAAAAATAAAAAAAAATATATAATATATATATTTTTATTTATTTTTTTCCCCCCCCCCCCCATGTCAAAAGTTGATTTTTTTTTCTCACTCACTCTTAAGAGTCTCCCCGCAGTCCGCCGGGGGAACTCTTAAGAGTCTCCCCGCAGTTCCCGGGTTAAGGGTTAAAACATATGAACTAAACAAAACCTAACCTGAAGCTGCTAATTACTACCGTTACTAGTCGGGTTAACTGTATAATGATATGGCTATATCAGGTATGAGGAGTAGAAATACACTTGTATAATTATATATAAGGTATAGTGAGATTATTTGGTTAGGCTATACACGGACCTGTTATACAGAGTGGTATTGTAGTAGAAGAATTATTGATCAGTTCAATATTATAACTTGTAGTTAATCTGGTATCTAATAAATGGGCGTTATACTGTATAGTTATTTAGTAATTATTCTTAACAGGTGTGAATTCAAATTATCTTGAAAGTTATCTCAAGAGAATAAGCTTGAATAGGCGTGAATCTTTCAATAGTATTACGTGGAGTAGATACCCTACGTCTTGCCATTACTCGGAGTATTTAACGCAATTTGCTGTTTCAACCCATATTGCTACATAGCATAGTGAACGCCCCCCTTAACTTGGTTACAAAACAAGATACCTGGTCAAATAGAGTAACCTTATAGCAAGGTGTTAAGGGTAAGGTGACAACATGAATAACTCCTTCCCTAATGTATGGGTGAGCGTAAGTGTTGAGGGCAAGGGATCTTTAATATAAGACCCTCCCTAATGGATAGATGAGCGTAAGAGTACCCTAGGGGTAGTTTGAAGAAAATAGGGCATATATATTGGTTATCAACCCTTCAGGTTTATTAAGCATGTTTATGTCTAGTAATATGTTCACGCCTGGAGCCTCTTTTCGAAAACCCCAGGACCTTGCCCGAGGGTAGTTCGTGTCCCGTTTATATACAGTAGTTTTACATTATGGCCAATTAGGAAAACAATATGGCCTAATGATTGGGTAGATAGCTCCGTTAAGAGGATGAATGTTGAGTTAGCGCAATGAAGTCCCATGGCCGACTCACTGGGCACATTCTCGGCAATAATTCATAGCATTTATTGGCAAATTGGCTGTTTACACTTAATGAGTCCTGAACTGTCTGGAAGCAGAGAGATATGTGGTGAATATGATTAAGCAAATGTTTTGTTCTTGTATGCGGTGCTAATAAGTAGTGATATTAGTATTTAATAATTGTATAAAAAGAAATAATTCAAAATACTTGAATGGGTTACTTTGTGTGTTCATTGATGGGAAAGACTCATGGTGGAATTGACACAGACGGTCCTCGTTGTCTCAAGCTTGTTACGTAGCCCAGACTGAGCCATTACAATGATGAAAATTAAATACAACTTCACGATGGTTAGTTTGGCAGCTATATTAGAGTATGATACAGTACTAAACTATCAGTACATCGGTATGAACCTTTCAGGGGTCAATAGTCACGCCTTCTCTATCTATCTTTCTTTCTTTCAAATTTAGTAAATCCAATACTTGACTCTGCCTATGATACATTGCATTCCTTCATTAGGTGTTCGGAATACATGCAATTGGTGAGGTCCAGAAGTAGCCCTTAACTGGGTGAGAGCGAGAGAAGGGAGGGTGGGTGTAGTTCTGGGGTTGGAGAGAAAATGGGAGGGTTTCGGTGGGGGTATGGTAACAACAAGGAGAGGAGGTGGAGGGGATACCTCTCCATCGTGCAGTGCTACTAACGCCTGAGTCCAGGGAAACTGAAACTAATTAATCCTGACGACTGTACCAGCTTTGCATAATTCCAACTAAGGATAGCCCAATAAGGCTGTAAGTGTATTTCCATTGGGGTCCTTGTGGGATTAAGTTAGCTGGGGAAAAAGGGGAGAACAAAACATTTAAATTAATATGAGCAGTAAACAATTTAGAGAAAGTATTTCTATGGGGCTAAACTAAGAACTACAGGATATCCCAAGGAATACATACCCTTGAATGATTGGGCCCGTCACCCACTACAGAATCGCCTAATGCTGGGGTCACACATTCACGTATATCGCTCTCGTATGCTCCCGTCAGGCGTGATCGCCAATTTTGTGTAATGACGGGCGTAGTCCGGCCGTGTACGCCCGTATAGAGTACGACTATTGCACTTCCCGACATACGTACCGTAACGGGGCCAGTGTTACGTCAGACGTAATGTAGTCGTATGGAGCTACGTACGTGCTTGCGACTTGCGTAAGCATGTCCCCGTTAGTCCGCCTGGGCTGCCCGATTTGCGGGAACACAGGCCACGCCCCCACAATACCTGCGTAGCTGAGGCCGTACGTCTTGGGAGTTTTTAGGATTTCCGTGGACCGTTTCCGAACAATCGTAGGCACACCCCGTCTGTCCAAAGACAGTCTTTGTCAACCACGTATGTCTGGGTTGGAATCTGGGAACTACAAAAGGGCAGGAATGGCCACACCATTCCCATTCCCAGTCCTTCATCGGCACCATGAACAACATCGCGGAATTCATCCTGGAGGAGTTCAATTTTGTGAACTCCATTTATAGAGGAAAGACCATTCATCCTTGTAACCTTTAACCCGCTGAGTGCCAGCCAATTTTGACGGTGTGCTTCTGCCAGTGCCAGATTTTTTTTTTTTTTTTTGGCTAAATCTATCAAGTTGGGAGAGAAAGGAAGGATAATGGTAAAAAAAACACTCCCCTCGCCAGAAATCAGGTCCCCGATGGTCCCGAAAGTAGCTGAAAAGCCACTATAGACTACAGAGACTTTTATGGTATCGGAATGTATGGGTGGGAGGGTGGTTTTGGGGTTGGTTGGGGGAAGGTAGAAGGGTAATTGACGTGTTACACATATGAAGCCGATTGGTGAGGTAGTTTCGCCACCACAAATTTTCCTTTTTTTCCTTATCTTTGTACGGATACGCTGGAAGTGGGTGGTTGGGGGTGTGGTGGGGGGAAGGCAGAAGGGTAAGGGACTTGTCACACAAATATGGAACCGATTGGTGAGGTAGTTTCGCCGCCACAGATTTTCCTTTTTTTTTCCTTCTGACGGGACCGACAGTCAGCGAGTGGGTGGGAGGAGGGATTTGGGATTTTTGTGGTGGGTAGCCTAAAGTGTAAGGTACATGTGGTAAAAATATGAAAGCCATAGGTGCAGTCGTTTCGCTGGTACGATTTGTTTTCGGCAGGGTGCAGAGGGTGGCAGGGTTGGCTTGTTGGTTGCTGCTCAGGTGTGGTGACTGGTGAGAGGTGTGACTGGATTGTCCCCCGCTGGTCCCGTTGTCCCCACCGTACAACGGTGCCGCGTGTTCCCGCCAACACACAGTGCGGCGGTGTAGCCAGATGCGCCCGGACTTACTTTCACTTTCCCGTTTTACGTGAACATTGTAAGATTGGCGGGAGAAACTTACGTTTTACCGGGCTAGCTGCTACGTTTTACGGGGCTGCTCCCGTAAGACGTAGCAGCTAGCCCGGTAAAACGTATGCTTTCCCGACTTATGACATACGGGAGCGCGAGCCACGTATCTGATTCGAAATCCAAAACATACCGGGCGGCCTTGGCCGCACCCACCACCTCCCAGACCAGCGTGGCTACTCCCGCCATGCGTACCAACCCCCATGACTAGACACAATTTCATTTACGTTTTGCGTACTAAGCCCTTACGTTTTACGTATTCGGTTGCCAACTACCAATAAACCTTCGTACGGGAGCATATACGTGAATGTGTGACCCCAGCATAAGATGTCATGTGAAGGGACCTCATGGGGGTTATACTGCGAAAGACGGACAATATAAAGATGATGTAATTAAATTCATACATCGATTTTATCGTGGCCTACAGGTTTCTTATATCATGTATTTCATTCCTACATGTGTCTAAATGCCTGTAAAAATATATTCCTGATTCTGAACAATAAACAAAATATCCTCTATATCGCCTACCTCCCAAGAGGCGGGTGGCTTTGTTTACATCCGCCGCGAAGAAGCGTTGGGGAAAATTTGTTTTTTGCCCCTACTGTTTAAATATATGACTATTTCAATAAATCCTGTGGGGGGGGGGGGGGGGGGGGCTTTCCCACCCCCTCATCATATTTTGTATCCCACGGCAAACGTTTATGGCCAAATAGTTATTTTTTGCGAGTGAAGGGGCGTGTTTTTAGATTGTTGTTTAATGGGTAAATACAGTATGCATCTCGCCCTATTATCACACATCAAAACACCCTTACACAACTCTAAACTAGATACAAACAATTAAAGCAATTTTTTAGCAATTTAATTACATCATCTTTATATTGACCCGAAAGACTTGTATGTGGTTTGTAAAATGTCTATATAAGAATATTTTTTCATAATTTTTATTAACTAACTCGTTTTATTAATTTACAGGTAAAAAATAGATTGGAATGGTTCACGTTAATATTGAATTGTTAATTTGCTCTATGGAATTTGGTTTAAGCTTTTTATATTAAATTCTTCAAATTTTATTGAAAATATCTTTCCAGTGGACACATTGTAATTCTTGCAGGATCCATCTGACCAGATGTTAATGTAAAAAAAAAAAATTTAAATTTACATGAAACTATTTATATTAATTAAATATAAATTTGACAAGAGTTGCTTATCAACCTGGTCATATGGATTCTTAATGTATTTTTGCTGTGCACACTGATTTGGTGTTTCAAATCAGTGTTATTTTCGAGCACTGATCTAGATTATATCTGACAGTGTCGACAGAATATACAGAAATCTTCAACAGTTCTACTGTTGCAATGAGTTGAATTATTTAATTGGTTCGACTTCTAGCTCTCCGGAGGAGCTTTCCATCTTCAGCTCTCCGGAGCTTTCTATCTGGTGCGTCCCCAAGTCTAGTGTCCTAACACTGAAGTTGGTCACATAAGATACTGGTTCGTCACATAAGATACTGGTTCCCGTTGTTTTGGTTTTCATATACAGTACACAGTATATATAAATTTTTGCTTGTGATCACTTGGTCCTGTTGTTCCCCCCAGGGTTTGGGCCTGTTCTTTCCAGGTCGTTGGCCTGTGTTTCACCAGGTATTGATCCTGTGTTTCACCAGGTATTGATCCTGTGTTTCCTCCAGGTCGTTGGCCTGTGTTTCACCAGGTATTGATCCTGTGTTTCTTCCAGGTCTTGTGCCTGTGTTTTCTTCAGGCCAAGTGTGTGCATTAGAGGTTAATAGGCAGGTTTGGTTTAGAGGCTGACAGGCAGGGTGCAGGGGTTGTGTATTGGAACCAGTATCAAATATTTGTAAAAAATATAGAATTGTAGATAATTTTAAGTTTTGTTTAATGCTTTGTGTAGTACAGTACTGCTAAATTTGTACCAGTCCTAAAGATATTAATTTTTAAGTTTTCTATTTGGTATGACATTTCTTAACTGTTAAAGTTGGTTTCCCTAGTAAACTACTTGGTATTGATGGTACAAATTGTGGCAGTACCGTACTGTAATTATATTTTAAGATTATCACAGTGTTGGTGGTGTAATGGTTTAGATGCTTATGTTCTGAGTGTGGTATCCCGAGTTCGAATCCCGGGAGGACCATATGCTTTCATTAGTTTATTCAAGTACATTGGGGTTTGTAATGGATTGTTAATGTTAAAAACGGGGTGTTCCTTATTTATTCAAATGTGTTAAATGGCATTAATATGTGCCCGGAGTAGAATTATATTCCACCAAAACCAATGTGTGATACTCTTATGCATGTTTGTGTCCATCTGGTGTTAATGTAAACTTCATAATTTTTACCTGTCAATTCCTGGATTTTGTATTAATATCTTTAACGTAAACTGTACTTTTAAAGTAAACATTAATTTAAGTACAATATAGGCATTAGTTAAAGTTTATTTTAACCAAGATTAATTTTAAGTTAACGTTCAGTGTAACAAGGATTAATTTTAACGTAAATATCTTAACGTGAACCTTCGATAATCTCGTTCCTGCCCACTGCTGCACATCGCATCGCATCACTCGCCTGGTCTCCTACACATCCAACGTACCGGTAACCATCAGTACTTAGTCAATTGGCGAAGGTGAGTTGTGCCATTTTTTTCCCTATCTTCATTATGTTGTGGAAAGCCTTCTTCTTTCAGCTTTAAAATGGCAAGTGAAAAATCGTCCAGTATCGTAATTCGTTCAACCAAGAAATTAAACTTATTTCGTATATGGAACAAAAATATCTTGGGGTAACATTAAAATTAGTTGTTAGGAAGTAAATTTAGTGGTAATAATTTCTCGTTCATTGGTAACATTATAATTAAGTTAGTCAATTTAGTGGTAATACTTTCTTGTGATAATAAGTAACTAATGAAGTACTCTTTAAGTGACTAATTATTATGTTCCTTCCAATAAAAGTAAATTTCTTCAGTTTTAGGTACCTCACTTTTTTCTTTACTTAGCAGGTACCTCACTATTCTCGTTAATTTTCCAGGTACCTCACTATTCTCATTAATTTTACAGGTACCTCACTATTCTCATTAATTTTACAGGTACCTCACTATTCTCATTAATTTTACAGGTACCTCACTATTCTCATTAATTTTACAGGTAACTCACAATTTCTTTGATTTTAGGTACCTCACTCTTTTCTGTTATATTCCAGGTACAGTACTAGATGCAGTTGAAGATCTTTGGGGATTTACACCGGGAAGCTTCCCTTTCTTTCTAAATTTTCTCTTGGGAGGCTTTTCCGTGCAACTACCAAGAAGCTGGAAGAGGTCCGAAGGCTTCAAGCAACTTTGTGTGATTGAGAGAGAATGAATATTGATAGATGGTGGAATAAGTGTGTCGTATTGATGGCAAGATATATATTGAAGAAGAATGAATAATGATCAGTGGTGATTGGGTGAATGAAGTAAGTTTGACGTATGGATGGTGAGATATCTATGGGAGAAAGAAATGTGAATGCCATTGTGGACAATTGGTTGAAAAGTTTGTTAGTACTGTAGTTACTTGAAGTTGAGAGTTGATTTAGTTGGGGCACCCGGAGTCTGTGAAATGGAGATGAATGTGCAGTGGGCTAGATCAAACTCCGAAAGTCTGAATGGTTAGATGGAATTCTATATGGGAGTGAGCAATGTGTGTGTGAATTGACTGCTGTAGGTTTGATTTGATTACTTTATGGTGGGTGGTATTAGGTCTAAATTGATGTATTGATAGCTTAGTGTGCGGAATTTCGGTGTGAGTATCCTAGGTTCGAGTCCTTGGAGTACCACATGTATTAATTACTTTAATTGATTTAATTAGTTAGGTTTATTTGTAAATTAATTGGAGAGTTGGTGAAAACAAATATAAATTTGTCCTAGAGGGGAGTAGCGGAAGAATAGGTACCAGTGTGCTCGTGAAAATGTCATGTGTAGGGAAGACTTTGAGAAAGAAGTGAATGGCTTTTATTGCTTGACTGGATGAGTTAATAACCTTGCTTAAGGATTTTCCATAGATTAAAGATGGCCAATGTAATATTTAATAGAATTGCTTCCTTTTCAGATGGGTTAAAGTGTTAATAGAAATAGTTTAGGAGATAGTGGCGATTATGTTTAGGCTGTGAAAGACTTAATGACAGGTGCCTAGTGGGTATCATGAAATCGGGTTTAATTTAGGAATAACGAGGTTAGTTATTGAATGGATATTAAGTTTTTGAAGGGGAAATTTAAGCTTGGAAAAGTTCCCCAAATAAGTTTGAGGTAGCCAGAAATGGTAGGTTAAAACAAAAGTTGTATATCAGGAGTGAATGGATAATACATTAGGAAAAGCATTAGAACGGAATGAAAAATGGGGGTGATTCAAGATTTTGTCGGTTGTGATCTAGGGACTTAGCATTTTGAAGTAAATCAGATTAAGTAAAAGGGGGAGATTTTATTAAGGAGCTACTATGAATGAAATAGCGTGGCACAAGTGAATGAGGGACTTGATACCTGGACTAGTTTATACGTAGGAGACTAGGAGAAAGTTGGGTGTAGACATTTAAGCTGGAATTTAAGAGGCTTAGATATTTTAAGGGGTGAACATCTGGACGCACATTTACTTGGAAAAATTAGGGCTCGCACCTCTTAGTGTGAAACTTCAGGTATTTTAGTAGGGGGGGGGGGGGGTGAAACCAGTAAAATAAGTGCATTAAAGTAGATATGAAGAGAATTAATTAAGCATTGACGCCTGGATGAATTTACGGATTCTTGAGGAAGTGATTAGATAGTGAAAAAGAGAATTATAGGAAGTGGTTATTGGATAGCGAATATTGACTTCTAAACTACCTTTGGATGTGTTCGCCGCTCCTCTAGCGGCACCAAGGAGCGCGACGCCCCTCGTTTTGGGTGGTGATTTGGTGCAGTAGACTGTTTGAAGCGACAGCTCGCTCCCTTGCGAGGATGGGCTCGTCTGGCACTTTTTGCAGTTCGACATCTAGGGCTCTCTTGAAGTTGTCTAACGAGATGTCCCTCATGTCTCTTACTCGCCGTGGGAGTTTGTTGAAGAGACGTGGGCCTCTGTGTGATAACCAGCCCTCTCGCAGAGAGCCCATAGCACCCCTGTTATTCATCCGGGGGATTTCGCATTCCCAGCCTCTCCTATCACTGAATTTCATGACTATCGGAGTATGTAGGTTTGGTACTAAACCCTCTGCGATTTTCCACGTGTATATTATTAGGTAACGTTCTCTTCTACGTTCCAGTGAGTACAGATTCAGTGCTCTTAAACGCTCCCAATAGTGTAGATGTTTTATCGAACTTATATGCGAAGTGAAATTTCTTTGTACACTCTCTACGTCATTTATTTCACCTGCTTTGTATGGGGATGTTAATACGCTACAGTATTCAAGCCGCGGTAGCAATAGAGATTTGAAGAGCGTTATCATAGGCAATTCACCGCGTGTTTTAAAAGTACGCAGAATCCAACCCGTTAGACGTTTCGCAGCCGCCACTTTGACCTGGTTATGTACTTTGAAACCCATATTTTCAGACATTAATACCCCAAGGTCTTTCACACTGTCCTTCCGTTCTATTATGTGGTTAGATTCTGTTAAGTAATTTGTAATTTCTTTAACACCATTATTATCTCCGTACCGTATTAATTGGAATTTTTCCTCATTGAATTGCATGTTGTTTTCCCTGGTCCACTGGAACACTACATTCATGTCTTCCTGCAGTCGGCCCGTGTCCTCTTGTGTGTTTACTATCTTGCTTAATTTTGTGTCATCAGCAAAAGACGACACCGTACTGTGTCTGGTGTTGGTATCTATGTCGCAAATTAGTATGAGGAACAGAAGGGGCGCTAGCACTGTTCCTTGGGGCACTGAGCTTTTGACATCCGAAGGCTCAGAAGTGACTTGGTTTACTGCTACTGATTGTTTTCGGTTTACGAGGAAATTGTATATCCACCGTCCGATTTTCCCAGTTATACCTTTTGCTTTCAGTTTGTGGGCTATTATACCATGGTCACATTTATCAAATGCCTTAGCAAAATCGGTGTAAATGACATCCACGTTTTTCTTTTCTTCTAGCGCTTTAAGAATTTTGTCATAGTGTTCCAAAGTTGTGAGAGACATGATCTTCCCGCTCTGAACCCATGTTGACCGGTGTTGTGTAGTTCATTTGTCTCCATGAATGTTGAAATTTTGCTTCGCAGGACTCGCTCGAAAACTTTAATGATGTGAGAGGTTAGAGCTACCGGGCGGTAGTTTTTTGGTAGTGCTTTACTCCCTCCTTTATGCAGTGGGGCAATTATTGCGTTTTTCAAGCTATCTGGTATGTCACCAGTGTCTAGACTCCTTCTCCACATTATAGCCAGGGGTTTTGAGAGGTTTTCCTTACATTTTTTCATTAGGATCGAATTCCAAGAGTCCGGGCCTGGTGCCGAGTGGGATGGCATGTTGGAAATGGCCTCTTCTATGTCTTTTGGACCGAAATCAATATCCAGCATCTGAGGGGTTTCCGTGGGGGAGGTTTCCATGAAAAATATATTTTGGTCTCTGATGACTTTTGTTTCATCAGGCTCACTGAATGCCATTTCATACTGCCTGCTTAAGAGTTCGCTCCTTTCCTTTTTGTCCCCTGTGAAAGAGCCGTCCCCTTTGCTCAGTGGGCCGATGTTTGATGTTGTTTTAGCCTTTTGTTTGGCGTATGAAAAGAAGTATTTGGAATTTTCCTTTATACCTGCAATAGCTTTCCTCTCCTCTTCCATATGTTGTAGTTCATATGATATTCTTAGCCTTTGTTCAATTTCCACAATTTCTCTATCTATTTCGACCTTTTGCCTATCCTGTAGATTTTGATGTGTGCGTCTTTGTGTGAGTAATTTTCTTATTCTGTACAGCCTCCTCCTTTCCCGATCTTGTTTGCTTCTTCGTTTTGTTTGTCTTGCAGGTATATGGTGGCTACAGATTTGGGTCATGGTTTCTGTTATTAAGACTAGACATTCTGCTGGTGTCAGGTTATCCATTAAATCTTCCCAGTCTATTTCCTCCATTTCTTGATTTACCTCTTCCCACCTAATGTTTTTGTTATTGAAGTTAAATTTACTGAAGGGGCCGGTTTTTGTTCTCGATTCTGAGGTTGTCTGTACACTTTCTAAGGTTGTTTTGATCTCAATTAATTTATGATCTGAGTATGTTGTGTCCGATATGTTAATGCTGTGTACTAGAGAGTCGTTAGTGAAGACCAGGTCTAAGATATTGTTTTCCCGTGTGGGTTCAGCAATATGTTGGGTAAGACTAAAAAAATCACAAAGTTCAAAAAGCTCTCACGTATTAGTATTTGCTTCTCCGGTGTTATTTGCCACTAACTGGTTTTCTAGTTGTCTCCATTTAATGTTTGGTAGGTTAAAGTCTCCTAGCCATATAATATTTGGTGTTGGGTTCCCCAGGGTTTCCACTTCTGATTTTATTTTGTTGAGCTGGGTTTTGAATTCTTCTCGGGATGAGTCTGGAGGCCTGTATGTAACAATAACTGCTAAATTTAGGGATTCTATTTTAACTCAAGTATTTCCACCACTTCATTACTGTTATTTAGGAATTCAGTACATATCAGTGAGTCATGTATGTACAAGGCTACACCTCCATGTGATCTATGCGTTCTGTCCGCCCTATGTAGGTTGTAACCAGGAATCCATACCTCACTAACCTTCCTGATCTTTAATGTGAGTTTCTGTGAGAGCCGCAAATATAGCGTTTCCTTCTTCTAGCAGGCCCCTAATAAATGGTACTTTGTTCGTGGTTCTATTTTTTAGGCCTTGGATATTTGCAAACAAGATTGGGGAGGGATTGTTTGGAGTACTATGTGTACCTAATAGTCTTCAGGATGTATTGGCCACTCTTGGGAGGCCAGGAGGTGCTCGAGGTGTTCTATGTGCTCTTCCATCTCCCTCAGTCTCTTCATCTGCCCTTTCCCTCCTTGCCTTTTTCCTCTGTCTCGTCCTCGCATAGCAAGAGAGTTTTTTGGGCTACCATTCGTGTTAGGTCTAGCATATCTCCAAGTCCCTCTAATATGAAAAGCTGGGCATTTCATATTGTAGCAGGTCTTGTTCTTAAGTGATGTCTTGCAAAGGGATGGGTGGTGGTATTTGCAGGTTTCACCAAATCTACATTTTCCATGACTGGTTATGTTGTTGCAAATTTTGGGATGAGCAAATCTACATGAATTCCCATTATATTCGCCCTTTTGACCAAAGTAGCACCTTCTTTCCAGATAATATCTGCACACTGGTGTAGACAACCCCAGTAGGTGGGGCTGGGGCTGCAAGGGGTTATGTGGTGAGCTAAGTGTGGTTGTGGGTGATAAAGAGCCCTGGATGAATTTATCTATCCTCAAACCGGGATTTCCTGGAACTTAAAGGATGTTGAATGATCTATTTACCTACCCTATGCTTTACTTTACAGGTTTAGTAGTACTTTTATTACACCTAGATGATGGTATGGCGGTGGATAGTTCAGGAATATATTGATGGATAGAGATAGTGTAATAGAATGGATATGAGGTTGCATACTAGTACTTTTAAACCTAGATGATGGAATGGTGGTGGATAGATTAGGAATAGTGATGGATAGTAGATATATTGTAAGGGAATGGATAATTGCTTGCAGAGTAGTACTTTATTATACCTTGATCATGGAATGGTGGTGGATAGTTCAGGAATAGTGCTGGATAGTAGAGATATTTTGTAAGGGAATGGATAATTTGTTGCAGACTAGTACTTTCGTTATAACTAGATGATGGTATGGTGGTGGATAGTTCAGGAATAGTGATGGATAGTAGAGATATTGTAAAGGAATGGTGGTGGATGGTTCAGCAATGGTGATGCATAGTTCAGCAATAGTGGATAGTAGCGATAATGGAATATAACGGGTGAAAATATATAATGGGTGGTGGTGGTATTGGATAGTGTAGATAGATGATAGGCAGTATTGATGGTGGTAATGGGTAGCTATTGGATGGTGATATAGTGTGGTGTGGGTGGTGGATAGATATTGGATGGTGCTAATGGATAGTTATTGGGTGGTGATGGATAGATATAGTGTGGTGGTAATGGATAGATATTGGTTGATGGTGGTGAATAGATATTGGATGGTGGATAGATAGTGGTTATGGATAGTTATTGGGTGGTGATAGATGATGTGATGGTGGTGGTAATGGATAGATACGGTGTGGTGGTGGTAATGGATAGATATTGGATGGTGGTGGTGATGGATAGATAGTCTTGTGGTGGTAATGGATAGCAGTGGGTACATGATGTTGGGCTAGAATAGAATACTTAACGATAGTACTGTATGTACTCTTAACTCGCACACTCGTTCACCGGTGGAGAGTTAACTACAAGGGTAAGAAAGGAGCCTCTCAATATAATGGTGAGTATACTTCCTTTACATTATGTTTAAGAAATTGAAATACTGAAATGTCCTTTGTAAATATTATTTATTATTTATAAGTGACTTAGTTTTGAAGTAACAGTGCAGTGAAGTATATTATTGCATAGCTAATTCACCCTAAACTATTTCCTTGAGGCAAAGTGCAAGAAAATGGACACGCGGACGCCTGGATGGACCGATAGAAATGGACACCTGGGTGGACCGATAGAAATGGACACCTGGGTGGACCGATAGAAATGGACACCTGGGTGGACCGATAGAAATGGACACCTGGGTGGACCGATAGAAATGGACGCCAGGATGGACTGATAGAAATGGACACCAGGATGGACTGATAGAAATGGACACCAGGATGGACTGATAGAAATGGACACCAGGATGACTGATAGAAATGGACACCAGGATGGACTGGACACCAGGATGGACTGATAGAAATGGACACCAGGATGGACTGGACACCAGGATGGACTGATAGAAATGGACACCAGGATGGACTGATAGAAATGGACACCAGGATGGACTGATAGAAATGGACACCAGGATGGACTGATAGAAATGGACACCAGGATGGACTGATAGAAATGGACACCAGGATGGACTGATAGAAATGGACACCAGGATGGACTGATAAAAATGGACACCAGGATGGACTGGACACCAGGATGGACTGACAGAAATGGACACCAGGATGGACCGATAGAAATGGACACCAGGATGGACCGATAGAAATGGACGCCAGGATGGACCGATAGAAATGGACACCAGGATGGACTGATAGAAATGGATACCAGGATGGACTGATAGAAATGGACGCCAGGATGGACTGATAGAAATGGACGCCAGGATGGACTGATAGAAATGGACGCCAGGATGGACTGATAGAAATGGACGCCAGGATGGACTGATAGAAATGGACGCCAGGATGGACTGATAGAAATGGACGCCAGGATGGACTGATAGAAATGGACACCAGGATGGACTGATAGAAATGGACGCCAGGATGGACTGATAGAAATGGACACCAGGATGGACTGATAGAAATGGACACCAGGATGGACTGATAGAAATGGACGCCCGGATGGACTGATAGAAATGAACGCCCGGATGGACTGATAGAAATGGACGCCAGGATGGACTGATAGAAATGGACACCAGGATGGACTGATAGAAATGGACGCCAGGATGGACTGATAGAAATGGACACCAGGATGGACTGATAGAAATGGACACCAGGATGGACTGATAGAAATGGACGCCCGGATGGACTGATAGAAATGAACGCCCGGATGGACTGATAGAAATGGACACCAGGATGGACTAATAGAAATGGACGCCCGGATGAACCGATGGAAGTGGAAGTTGACGCCCGAACAGAAACGAGAAAAGGATGTCTAGACAGCAAAGCACTTGTATGTATGTACAGTATATACACTGGCACTTACCCCAGTTTTCTTATTTTTGTTTTATGGGGGTGGCCAACTCGAGACAGCTCGAATATGGACTTCATACACATCAGAAAAACAAAACACAAAATCACACCTAAAGAAAATGGCCAGATGGACAGAATGAGCGTCGTGACAAATAATGGACATGAGAACAGGCATCCAAATGTCAGGATGGTTCACCTGAAGAATCCAACTGCACACAATGCTGGAGATTCTTGGGACAATCTTCTCTACCACCAACAGATTTTGTAGGTATGTGTTTAGGTGCTAATCCTTATGAAAATATTCTGTAGTTTGCCTAAATAGACAGCTTTGTTTTACTGCTTCAGTTTCAACCTTGGTCATTTGCCTATTTCTCCAGTAAATAGGAAAGTCATTTGCTCACAACACTAGCTAGATTAATCAATAACCCTGCAATCACACAGGACCTTCCTACATTATCCATACGAAGAAACGTTGCATCCCTTGCATTATTCTACAGATATTTTCACAGCAATTGTTCCGAGGAACTTGCTTCAATTGTGCCGCCTCTCCACATCTTTCCCCGTAGAACTAGGGCAGCTGAGAGCGCCCATGAATTTACACTTTCTCCTCCACAATGCAGAACTTCTGCTTATCAGAATTCATTTATCCCCAGAGCTACTACTCTTTGGAATTCACTTCACTCGAATTGCTTTCCACAAACTTACAATCTACAAATGTTTAAATCCAGTTGTTACAAACATTTTATGAATGGAGGATGCCTTTAGGCACATGGACCTTTTTGTTTTATCTGTGTTTTTCCTTCCTCCGTTCATTGTCTCTAAAAAAAAACAAAAAAAAAAACTATCTTTTATGCTATATTGTTTTCTTGAGTGATTATTTGTTGTACATAAAATAAATTTAAAGTTTTGAAGGTGGGAAGTTACTATTTAATGTGACTATACAGAATACAGAGGAGTAGTTATATATTTGTATTTATCATACTGTTTATGTTAACATAGGTTTAGTTTCATCACAATATTGGCGAGGGTAATTTTTTTACTAGCTCTGGAATTGAAGTGCTAATATCTAACTTTCAATACAGGAATTAGTTCAGGGTTTTTTGTAGGTTTAGAGTTTAGGGTTCTTAATTTAATATGTACTTTTATATACTTGTTGCGAAATGGGTCACTAGTTGCAGTGTATGGAATATCATAACTCTTAATTTTTGTAATTATTTTTATCAATCTTGGTGCTGCGGTTATTTTTGTAGTGTACACAGTATTGTTTCCACTTTTCCTAAATGATAGAAACTGAGCGTCACTGAAGAGCCAATGACCTAACACCCCAAATTTAATATGCACAAATCCAGATCCCCAACATTGTAGAATACAAAAATGCCTTGAGAATTCTGATTAATATTTCTAACATTTAATAGCCTGCTTGCTCTAGCCCTACCCCAAATTCAGAGTCTAGGGGGAGAGGGGGTCACGGTTTATATTCATACCTGCATTATAGGTAGACTACAGAAAATGTAACTACACTTTTACCTGCTTTTCTTGGTTTTAGATGCTTGGCAGACTTCCGTATTTTCAATTTATATTGTTCATCCACAATTGTGTAGGTCAGATGGTAGGAAAGACTTATTAATAGGTTTTTCTAGATCCTTGCACAATCACTGAACAGCTGCAAACAATTCCTAGTTTACAATAGCTGTTTAGTTTTGGCAAGATCTATCAGTTTATTAAATTTACTAGTTAATACAAAGAAACTTGCCAGGATTCATATAATATCTATAACCTGCATAACTGCTAGATTTTACTAAAACTTAACTGATCAGCCTGTGTAACATGGATTTTCACATTTCTTGCCTGTACAAATGTTAATTTATTGTCTTTCTTGATTAGGTTTCATTGGAGGAGCTGCACTGAATGGGTCCTGCCTTAATACTGGTAGAGAATCGTAGTCGAGAAGTCACATGGTATCCTGCCTATTCCAGTCTGCTATGATGCCCACCGAAGTAGAAGTCACCGGCAACTAGACACAACCAGCTGCCAAGTTTCTGCACCACCTGCTACCCAACGTTTATGCTGTCACCTCAACCACAGTATGAGGTAATTAAAGTACCCTTAGCCCTTTAACTCTTTAGATAACTTTCCTCAAACTTAAGTTGGAGGGTTGTTTCCAACTTTGTCTGTTACATAGATATCTTGAAAAGTTGTGAACACATCTCATGCAATTTAGTGAGCAGATAGGATATGCGAAAAGGAAGAAGGGTTTGAATTTACGAAGCGATCCGAAGATTTTCACTAAATTTGGTGGGCATATACAGTATAGATGTGATTCAAGTGAGGCGGCAATCTGAACATAATGGGCTTCTTGGCTTATGTGTGGTGTCATTATTTTTAATTTAAGGTTTTGTGAAAAAGCCAGCATAGGTATGCTACTGAATGCCCCTTTAGTTATTGATATATTTATAGAGTTGAGTTTCTTTCATTCACATATGGCTGGGGTTTTGTGTTTTGACTTCTGGGTGTAGGGTTTGTGAGGCTATCAGACGATCACAGTCACTTTTACAAAAAAAAAAAAAAAAATTTAATAGGAAGGAAGCCTTGTAAATATTTTTACCATCCAATAGTAGACTTATAGCCTATCAACATTTTATATCCTTATTCGATCACACATGCAGATTATATATCTTATATAGAATGTTAAAATAGGCTACAAAACTACTATTGGATAGTACAATTAGGATGTGAGATCGGAACCACACTTTGTGTGGAGCACTTGGTTTTAAATTGTATGCATGTATGTACATGTACTGTATATATAATCGCCCAAGAACCTAATATAACTTTGGATATATAGATAGAAAATTATTATATATATATTATATACTGTATATACTGTACTGTATATAGGTTTGGATTGTAAAGCTAGAAAATAATTTTATAAACTTTATTTAGGTTACAAAACTAGTCCCTAGTATCAGTGTATAAGTCAAGATAACTTACCCTTTAGAATTATATTATTAAATCCTGATACTGTCGGTATTGTATACACAGCATTCTGGTTTTCACCTAACTCGAGAGCTAATGACCCACCAGTCCCATTTTAAAATTTGCACAGAAATTCAAATCTCAAACCTTGCAGAACTCTAATAAACCTTGAGGGATCGGATTAAGATTTTCTACCATAGCCCGTTTACTCCATTTATATTCATACATGTATACACAGGCACATAACCCCAGAGTTGGAGGTGGCTGACTCGAGACAGAGCCCAAATGGGGACAACACAACATAAAACAAAAAATAAATTCACACACATCTAGGTCGCCCATGAGAAGATCCATATATCCAGGATTACTCGGGGCCTCCAGCATTTCCACGAACCCAGACCTCTTCATGATACCGGTATATAATATGATTGGAGATAATTTATACCTCGACATCTGCTATTCTTGGTCTGAGACGATAGGCAGTCTTTAGTATTTCCAATTTATATTGTTCAACCATAATTTTTTCCCCGAAACATTAGGGCACCCACCCTAGCCCCACTCTTGAAGGGAGTGCATGAGGTGGTAAAAACTAGAATTGTCCAAAATTTTGTAGCTCAGATGGTAGGAAAGATGGTTGGATTTTCTAGATCCCTTGCAAATCAACTGAACAGCTGCAAATGCTCCTTGTTTACAATGGCTGAAAGTTTTGGCAAGATCTAACTTTACAATGGCTGAATAGTTTTGGCAAGATCTAACTGGGAGATTTTATTATACAGTATATTTTGTTCCCTTTTTTCTATTCCTAGACCTCCATGAAGTTTAAAATGGGACAAAAAAAATGATGTACACAAACAAAACCCAAAATGAACACTCAAACAAAGCTCAAATTCACACACCTCTGGGTCTGCTAATAACGGGCAAAATTAAAGGTAAAGTTGAGGGGGGTGGGGTATTAAGGGTGGAGGATGTGGCATAGGGTGATACTACTATGTGTCATCCAATTTTGAGATTTCCTGGCCCTGTCATACGGTATTTGAATGTCTGATTAACTTGCTCATGTAGTAATGTACACCCTATGTGGTGGATTGTGTACTTTTATTTCATAAATTTCGTTTTAGTAAGCGTTGTTTCCACAGCAATTTTGATAATTTAATTTGACATTATATTGTCCTTGTCCCAGTTTTGGTTTGTTTAGTTTGCAAGTTTTACATTTTAATTTTATATATTTATTTTATTTATTTATATTTTTTTATTTTTTTTATTTTTTTAAATACAGTGCCTTCCGGAAGTCTTATCCCACTTCCTGGGTTAATGTATTGTCTTTGTTGATTAGGTTTCATCGGAGGAGCTTCACTGAATGGATCCTGCCAGCATACCAGTAGAGAATCGTGGTTGAGAAGTCCCGTGGTATCCTGCGTACTCCAATTTGCAATGCTGCCCGCTGAGGTAGACTACTCAGGCAACTAGACAGTCGGCTGCCATATTTACGTCTACACCATCTTCTACCAGACGTCTATGCTGCCAGCACTACCACAGTAATAGGTAAATAACCAGTGCTCTTTGTAATTTACAATCGGCCTAATAAGTGATGTCTCGGCATTAAATATGTTTTGATCAATAATTGGTATCAGCAATATTTACACATGATTTCTTCTTTTTGAGTGAGATATACAACCATGTTCCTACACTTACTTTCCCTATTCAACATGTGACCGACATTAATACAGCACAGAGCAAGCCAAACGCAATGACAGCCGAGACATGACTTATTAGCGCCACTGTACAGTACCTCGGAAGATCATTATAATTCTGTAATGAGGATTGGGGGGGTGGGTTCCACCACACTAGGGAAAAAGTTACAAGTTGTATGCTTCATGTGAGGTGTGCTGCATTGTGGTAGTGGGAAGTGAGCAGTCAGAGGATGATTCCCAAAGACTTAGAGGATAGTGGCTGTTTTTGTTTTTTTGGTCTATTAATTCATTTATTCAATTGTTTAGTTTCCTCAGTAGACCTCCATCAAACTTAGAAGAAGAAAAACCCAGACCCCCCCCCCCCTTCAAGATAATTTGTACATTTTTCGGAAGAAAAATGTCTCAGCCAAAGGCTGGTTTGTCTTGCAATTGCAGGCTCACTTTCGCTCGCCATGGAAAAAATTGACACCTAAATGGTTCGAAATCTCTTAAAATTGACAACGAAATGCTGCGAAAGGTATTAAAATCGCCAAACTAATGGGCCGAACATCTTAAAATATCAAAACTAATTGAGCTAAACACGAGGGAGAAAAGGGGTCCAGAAAAACGGCCCATCTCCCCTTAAGTGTACTAACATGAGGATGGTGGAATAAAAATGTACCGCCACAGTGAGAGCAGGGTGTGGTGTATCATGTGATGTGTACTGGTAGTCTGGCCTTGTGAAGAGAATGAATTAAAATTATTAGTTGATGCTGCTGGTTAGAAGTATGGAAGTGGTTAGGACGACGACTGAGGAAGACTGAAAGGTTATAAGAAAGGATCTCTTTAGTACCGGTATAGAGGATATTGGGTGATTAAAGGCTTACCGGTACTCTGGAGGACATGGAACGGAATTTCAACTGATGCCTATACCTAGGTAAAAACCTTGATGGAATGCTTTTACCCCGGTAATTTTTGTGTCAAGCATGACGAATATCTTATAATTGTTGCTATATTCTGTGTGGAACTTTGGTACAGTACATACGGAGGAATGGTGGCTGAATTTTAGATTTAGTGCATGCTGTGGGTGTTGGTAAACTGAGCCAAGACTGGAAAAAGTCAACATAGGGATGTTTTTGAAGTGTTTTGATCTGGTAGACTAATATTAGCGCTGTTGGTATTACAGACGTATGTTTTTTTAGAGACTGAAGTGGGTTGAAGTTCAGAGTGGTAAACAAGGAGAGGTCTTTTCGTTCAACTAGGGGAATTAAAATTAAGCTAGACAGTGTCCGAATGTATTGACACTAGCAGTGTACAGTTACATAAGAATGGTTACAATGGTAAAATAAATCCATCTATATAGTCCATAGTTAATAGTCTTTATAATTGTATTTAGCTATATTTAGAAGATTGTGCACATTTGAACCCTTTCACGTTTTTATGACGCAGAGGTTGCCAGATTATAATAGAGTTCTCTCTTATAATTACCTCCAAAATTAGTTTTCTGCCCACAGCTAACTCAAAGACAACTGCAGAGGTTGAAGTAACTAAATTAAAGGTTTCTAAATACCCCTGATGGTAACAAATGCTTTAAAGTATCCCTAATAGGCTCAAAATTGCGTCAAGAACGTGAGAGGGTTAAGAAGGATTCGTGGTACTTGAAATGGTTGAGATAGTTCCAAGCCTGTTAATTGTGGGAGTCCCATTGTAAGTTTCTATAACTTGGAACACATCTGAAATATAATTTTATAATTTTTAAATGAAAAAAATGAATTAAATTGGAATAGCATATATTTGGAAAAGAATGGGTAGTTTATTGCAGTACTATGCTTTCTTTCTGAAAACAAAATAAAAGTAGCCTACAAATAAAAATTAAAATATTGCGCCAGTGCTGGAAATTGTCTCAAAATTTGACCACAATGCCATCATGTGTAAAATTAATCTTGATTTTTCTGTTCCTGATATTACTCTCTCACGTAAAGTCTACCTTAAATCCCGGGTTAACTGGGACAACGTTTGTAATGATGTTTGTAATATTGAGTGGAATCACATACTAAGATCTCATGACCCAGTTTCAGCTCTCAACAATTCCCTTCTTGGTATCCTTCGCAAAAGAGTTCCATCAAAGACAATTAAGTCTCGTATCAGGGATAAAGCATGGTTTAATGATTACTGCAAGCGTGCATTTGATGACAAACAGGCTGCATATCGTCTATGGAGGCGTAATCAAACCCCCTTGCATTGGGAAAATTATGTTTTTAAAAGGGCAGCTGCGCAGAGAGTTTATGATGGTGCTGAGAGGGATTATAACTCCCATCTTCAGGATGTTCTGGCAGGAGCTACACAGCCTCATAAATGGTGGTCCGCTTTGAAATCCTCTTTATTTGGAATAGATTCCTCCATGCCTCCTCTTTGTGATTCTGATGGCTCCATCTCTTTTGATCCATTATCGAAGGCCAATATTCTATCTAATATTTTTATTAATAAGCAGAGTAATCAGGAATTGTCTTTGCCATTGACATGTTTCCCTAGACCCAATCTCAATTCAATGGCATTCAAATCAGCTGAACTGAAAAGGTACTTGCTGGATCTTGATACCTATGGTGGCACAGACCCGGATGGGTTTTTCCCTCTCTTTTTTAAAAAGGTTGCAGTGGTCTTGCCACCTAAATTGGCTGTGGTGTTTAGGTTGCTTTTGAAATCAGGTAGTTTTCCTCTTTGCTGGCGTAAGGCTATTATCACTCCTATTCCAAAGGGAAATACTGCCTCATCATCTCATAATGACTATCGCCCTATCTCCATTACACCTATCCTATCCAAGCTCTATGAGAGGCTTTTGTCCAGACGCCTTTCCTCTTATTGTAATAGTCATAATTTGATACCAAACTCACAGTTTGGTTTTCGTAAGGGACTGGGTACATGTGATGCACTTCTGACACTCACCCATGACTTGCAATCTTCATTGGACCAGGGACATGAGTCTCGCGTCGTGGCTATTGACTTTGCTTTTGATTTAGTCAACCATAAAGCACTTCTGTTTAAGTTACAGCTCATCGGTATTGGTGGCAATTTTTTAAGGATCTTTGAAGATTTTTTGACGAAAAGATCTCAGTCTGTGGTCATTGATGGGTGTCATTCCCCTTCTGTTACTGTTGTTTCTGGTGTTCCACAAGGCAGTGTCCTTGGGCCTTTGCTTTTTATTATTTTTACTGCTGACCTGTGTTCCGAGCTTGAAAATAAACTAATCTCCTATGCTGATGATACAACTTTATATGCATCAATTGCATCACCAATAGATCGACACGTAATTGCTACTGCTCTGAATAGGGATTTAGCCAAAATTACATCATGGTGTGAACTTTGGGGCATGAAACTTAATGCTAGTAAAACACACTCCATTATCATCAGCAGATCTCGTACCTTGGATCCTCCCCATCCTTATCTACAAGTTTCTGGCGAGCAAATTGAGAATGTGGATACTCTGCGTTTGTTAGGAGTTACTCTTGATCCCAAACTTACTTTTGAAAAGCATATTCGTTCTTTCTCCTCTTCCATTTCCCAAAAAATTGGTCTGCTTCGCAAGGTTTATAAAACATTTTCTTGTGACGCCACAGTTATCAAGTCTTTTTATGCTTTATTTTGCCACATTTCGAGCACAGGTACTGCTCACCTGTCTGGTTGTCAGCAGCTGACTGCCATCTCAAGTTGCTTGACAGGTCGCTAAATTCCATCAGTTTTATTCTACCTCATTTGTCTCTTGATCTGTGTCATCGACGTAAAGTTGGTGCCCTTAGTCTTTTATTTAAAGTTTTTAACAACCCTCAGCATCCCTTACATGGGGTTCTGCCTGGGCCCTATGTCCGGGCTCGTGCAACTAGATTCACAAGCAATCTTAATGATCTTGCCATGAACCGTGTTAATTTTTCTACTACACAGTTTTCACGGTGTTTTGTGCCGGCCATGGTTGACTTGTGGAATAAGTTGCCAAATGAGCTAGTCAATTCAGCTAATATCTCCATTTTTAAGTCTAGAGTTAATACTTTTTATGCAGCATTTATTCTAATTTTTAAACTTATTTTATTCTATTTTATTGTATTATAATTATGCTTGATATCCTCCACTGCATAATATGTTATCTGTGTTTAATATGTGTATATGTACAGTACAGTATACAGTATATGTTTTTATTTTTTCCTAAGTTGCCGTAGTCTCTCTCCAGTGCCTCCGGGTGTTTAGTGTGGATTGATCTTGATGGTGTTTCTGCACCCTGGTTGGAGACTTCGGCATCTCATATAATAATAATAATAATAATAATATAATTGAAAGTTTCAAATCTGTCTAGATAGCGAAATGCATAAGTGCGCGGAATTTCGGTGAGAGTATCCTAGGTTATAGTCTTTGGAGTGCCACATGTATTTGTTTTAATTGAGTTTAGAAGTGAAGTTGGTGGAAAAATTATAATCAACAAGTTATACCATGCTAGTTTTAATCTGTTTATATAGGAGCCTGCAGAGGGCTGTTTTTGACAGGGTACTAGAGTTGTTTCCAGCTGATGGTAAATTTAATTCCTTAGCAACTGATTTTGTTATACTTAATGGAAAAATATGAAAGTACTATGTCTGTATCCTATAAATACCAATTAGTTCTCAATCAACATCTTTCACTACAAAATGTTGGTTATTGCTCAGTAATAATGATGGTGACCAGGCAATTTACAGTCAGCTGGAGAAAACAGACTTCTGTAAAGTGAATGTGCATAGGATAGGACATTTAACAGAATTACAGAAGTATGAGGACTCAAGAAGGTCCTCAACAATCTATACCAGCCAACCATATACAATGTTTATTTTGTCCACAGAACCCCCCTGGCTGACTGGCTGGCTGCTCATCACCACCATAGGACTCAAAGTGGTCCTCTTGAGCTGCGGATTGTCTTGCGGAATTTCGGTGTGCGTATCCTAGGTTAGTCATTGGAGCACCACATGTATTCATTACTTTCATTGATTTCATTAGTTGGGTTTATTTGTAAATTAATTGGTGGGTTGATGAAAACCAATATGAATTTTTATAGGCAGCATTCCAGGCAGTCCTGTTCTGGGCTGCTTCATTTGTCATTTTTTATATATATATATATATATATATATATATATATATATATATATATAATTTTTTTTTTTTTTTTTTTTTTTTTTTTTTTAAAAGAGAATGAACGGAGGAAGGAAAAACACAGACTAAACAAAAAGGTCCATGTGCCTAAAGGCATCCTTCATTCATAAAATGTTTGTAACAACTAGATTTAAACATTTGTAGATTGTAAGTTTGTGGAAAGCAATTCGAGGGAAGTGAATTCCAAAGAGTAGTAGCTCTGGGGATAAATGAATTCTGATAAGCAGAAGTTCTGCATTGTGTAGGAGAAAGTGTAAATTCATGGGCGCTCTCAGCTGCCCTAGTTCTACGGGGAAAGATGTGGAGAGGCGGCACAATTGCTGTGAAAATATCTGTAGAATAATGCAAGGGATGCAACGTTTCTTCGTATGGATAATGTAGGAAGGTCCTGTGTGATTGCAGGGTTATTGATTAATCTAATAGCTTTATTTTGAATTTTGTCCAACTGCCTCAATGCAACCACTCCACTTCCACCCCACAGAGGTGAACAGTAATCCATCTGAGAACGCACATGACTTTATATATCACGGCCAACTGCTCGTCAGTGAAGAATTCTCGAACTCTGTACAGGAGTCCCAGTTTTTTAGAGGCATTCTTAGCAATGCTTCTAACATAATGTGTCCAGCTCAAGTTAGTAGTTAATGTTACACCGAGAATGTCAATACTAGGGGAAGTGGGAATATTTACATCATTAAAAAATATATGGGAGTCAGTGAGATTCTGTCGGTTAGAAAATTGAATGTACTTGGTTTTCTGTGCATTAAAGGAAACTAGATTCTTTTGTCCCCATCCATTAATTCTAGAAAGGTCCTGGTTCAGAGAAATTGCAGTGTTTATTTTTGAATTTATAAGATCGGGTTGGGTGAAAGAATTGGTAAATGTGAAGGAACTGTGGAGTGTTGAGTCATCTGCGTAGGAATGTATTGGATTATGAGTGGGAGATATGAGATCATTGATATGAATGAGGAACAGAATTGGGGCCAAAACTGATCCCTGGGGAACACCAGCATTTATTGAGTGAAATTGAGAATGAAGGCCATCTACCATCACACGTGTTTTTCTGTTATGAAGATAAGAAGAAATTAGTGGAACTAATAATGCAAGGCCGTAGTGTGACATCTTCGACATTGGAAGTCTGGTTGTAATACATAACTAATGTTCACATTTCTAGTGGGATTGTTGAAGTGTGATTTTAAGGAGTGATTGGTTCGCTAGTAAAAAGTTAAAATTTCTACTTGCTTGAATTAAGCTTTAGGTGGTGCTGGATAGTTTAGTTATTTTTGCAGTGCCTAGTTTCATAATTTCTATTCTAAGAGTGGAGTGATTAAGGGGCAGTCAGGTTATTGAAATGGATTTAAAATGTGTGTGGTGATAACTAAAAGCATTGAGATGGCAGGAATGTGATGCTTTCAGTGACATCTGGTGTTTGAAATAGGATAAGTATATGTTTTGCCTATCTACAGTAAACTCCATTTTATCAAAAAATCATGAGCCATGAAAAATGGATAAGTTATTTTTATGGATAAAAGAGTCCTCTATATTGAGCTAAATATGTGTACAAATGGCCAAATATACTGTGTTCAATGCATTTAAAACCATTTCTAGGCTGTCTTAACTTCAAATTATAATCTCATTCAAGTTATGTCTACTTCAGAGGGTTAAGCTTAAATTGATGCAATTAAGCACCCAGAGAGGCTTAAATAAGTGTAAACTAGTGAAAAATATGGATAGCAAAACTTTGGTTAACTTGAAATTTTTGGATACTGTATATATTTGAATTTTGGATTAAAGGGAGTTTACTGTAATTAGGTTTTGCATGGTGTGTATTTGATGTATTTATGTATTTGTGCTTTGTAAAAATATACACATACTGATCCGATGGTAAACCGTGATTGCTTCAAAGATGCATATTTCACTTAATATATATTTATATTTACTTTATTTGGCATGCTCTTATTGCACTTCTAGTATGTGCAATCAAAGTGGTAATTTTTTTTTTTTTTTTTTTCATGGCTATTGGGCATGGTTGCATGAGTAATATACTGTAGGTATGGTATTTAGATGGTTGCATGATCAATTTGCACAAGTAGATTAATATAGCCATGGTCAATTTGCATGAGTAATTAGTATAGGTATGGTATTTAGATTGCATGTTATGATTAAGGGTTGTTAGTACTGTAGTAGGTTTCATGCACAAATATTTAGGTACGGAATCTGGTTATTTACATTAATTTACATTTTTCATTGTCTGCCTTTTGGTTTTTATTATTTTATGTAGTAAATGTACATGTACCGGGTAGTTAATAATTGCTAAGCTGTAACCAGATTTTTGTGTTCATTCCGCATCAACTGAAGTAATCCTTGTGACCATGGCGTCAGCCCGTATGTGTATATTTAATGCTATGTGTGTCTTTAATGCTGTTTCGTACTGCTGTTATTGAGCTTATTTGTTTGCTGGAACTGCTTTATCCTATGATTTTTTTGTTTGTGAAATATATTTTTAAATTTGGATTTTGTTATATTTAATGTTTATATATTTATATAGGCCGAGATTTTTTTTTTCATTTTCTGTTTAGGCATTATTATTTATATACGCTGGATTTTTTTTTTTTTTTTTTTTTTTTTTTTTTTTAAGGCCCTGTTTTTGTACTGTATTTTATATATTATTTTGTAATAGTATAGATATCTTATCAATATTTGTATTTTGTACTATTGTTAAAATGTTAATGTCTTGTCATGTTGCAAATTTGATTTTAAATAATATTTTGACATTTAACATTTAGTTTCTTTATTCATGCAGACTTTAGTAAAATTTGCCAGAACGTCCCGGACTTCCCAAACTTGACTACTTCCTTTAACGTGACGATAGTGCGTTGTTATATGTGCGATTAGTTTGCTTGGGAAACAGATTAACTTGCTCATGTAGTAATGTACACCCTATGTGGTGGATTGTGTTCTTTTATTTAATAATTTTCATTTTAGTAAGCGTTGTTTCCACATAGCGATTTTGATAATTTAATTTGACTTTATATTGTCCTTGTCCCAATTTTGGTTTGTTTAGTTTGCAAGTTTTACATTTTAATTAAGCATTTAATTTTGTCGGTGTATGTCTAAGAATATATATAGATTTATATTAATGTATTTATACATATGTATGTATGTATACTTAATACTCGGGCACATACCCCATTGCTTGGGGTGGCCGACCGAACCAAAACTGCATTTAAAGTTACAATTCTTAGGGTCCGGGACCACTTTTGCATTCAGTCGTGTAAGAAAATGTTACAAGGGGAGGAGGATTCCTAAATTTGGGTGAATTTGTAATGGTTTATAGTTAAAAAATTTATATTGAAGTTGATTGATTTAAAAAAAAATTGAGAAATGGATAGGCGACGAGCAGGGAGGTTTTAAGGAAGGGAAGAGGATGTGTAGATCAGATTTTTACCCTGAATTGTGTTGTGGAGAAATATCTGGAAGAAACAAAAGGTGTATGTTGCCTTTATGGACTTGGAGAAGGCCTATGACAGAGTGGATAGAGAAGGTTTGAGGGAAGTACTTAGAATATACGGAGTAGATGGCAAGTTGCTGAAAGCAGTGAAGAGCATGTATGAGGGTGCAAAGGTGGCAGTACATGTGGAGAGTGAGCAGAGCGAGTTCTTTGACCTGAATGTTGGTTTGAAACAGGGGTGTGTGATGTCCCCGTGGTTGTTTACTGTATATATGGATGGAGTCATGAAAGAAATACTATCAAGAGCAGTGGATGTTGGTGTATCACTGAAAAGGGAGGGAATTGAGTGGAAGCTACCTATACTGCTGTTTGCGGATGATACAGTTCTGATGAGTGATAATGAATGGGAGTTGCAGGGTCTGGTAAATGAGTTTGGAACAGTGTGTGAAAAACGGAATTTGAAGGTAAATGCGGGGAAGAGCAAGGTTATGGTCTTCGAAAGGGGTGAAGTCACGGTGTGAGGTGAAGCTGAACGGTCAGGCTATGGAGATCGTCAACTCTTAAGTATCTGGGCAGTGTGTTGAGTAAAGATGGGACTATGAATGAAGAAGTGCGGGAGAGGGTACAACAGGGGAAGAGGGTTGTAGGAACGCTGAAAGCTACTTTTATTTGTTATTTGTCTCATAATTTTTACGTCCTCTGCAAGCATTGACATGTACAGTCGCGCTAATAAGTGAAGTCTCGGCACCAATTATGTTTTGATCAATAATAGATATCCGCAATATTTACACATGATTTCTTCTTTTTGAGTGAGATATACAAACCTGTTCCTACACTTACCCGCCCTATTCAACTTCTGACGGACATTAATACAGCACAGAGCAAGCCAAGCGTAATGACAGCCGAGACATCACTTATTAGGCCGACTGTACTGTAGGAGTTTATGCCTATCTGATTAAAAGACGTCTTCCTAAGCTGCATAAAATAGTGTAATATTGTACCATTCCTGTTTTGGTTTGTTTGTTTTTCAATTTTTACATTTTGATTGTCGGGATATAAGTCTGAATAGCATTATCTGTATTGAAGTGATTAATATAGTTTTGACTTTATTGATATTACAGTGGACTCCCATTATTCGCGCCTAATAGCCCCCTTCCGCGAATGCGTGGTTTCGCGGATACGTGGGCAGTGTTTAACATAGGTTTCAATGGGAAATAGGTTTAGGTCGTACCTGACTCGGCAATCTTGGACCCTCAAACCATTATTTTGACCTACTTTATGACAATAATATGGACCAAATTATTAAACAGATACGGTGACGGACCTGGAAGAATGTGGAACAAAGTGTGGTACCGACAGTGACGGTACCGGTACCACACTTTATTCCACATTCATCCAGTCACCCATAAAGTACCCATTTCCCCCCAAATATATCCAATAAATACATATTATGAGGAGATAACTTACCACACAAACTTTATTTGTAAACAGTCATTAGGCCTAGGCTAGCCTTACGCATCGGCATAATTTGCCCGCTTTCATCCGACAGCGTCGGTATGCTTGCTCTCTGTTTTGATGGTCCCGGGCATTTATTTCCATCATGATTACCATCAGGCCCACTGTCCGTATCACTGAATGCTCTAAAGGCCCTAATAAATGCGGGAGATAAGAGGTTCGTGCAGAAAAAAGCTTGTAAACAGGTGGTTTTCGACTTTTCCCAACACTGGGCTGTGAGCTACTGCCTCAGCTGGGACGCTGTGTTGACGTCACGCAAGAATGCAAGATGGCCGACCAAAGCAAGACTCGGGATGCACACTGACCCGCCCGATTCAAATCCGTGAATAGCGGGTATTTTGCCTTTTTTTTGCGCGGATGACGAGTAATGGGATATTTAAGGGTGTCCGCGAATAGCAAGGATCGCGGATAACGAAAGTCCACTGTATATGTTTTCACCAACCAACTTCACTTCTAAACTCGATTAATAAATTCAACAAATACATGTGGCACTCCAAGGACTCGAACCTAGGATACTCACACCGAAATTCCGCGCATTTATGCATTACGCTATCAAGACAGTTAAGGAAATATGTTAACAACATTATAGATTGGTGGTGGCTTCCAGTACAACTGTTTGGAGGACTACAAGAGGATAATTGTTCAACCCTTCAACTACGGGGCCATCGGACGCAACAAAGACAAGAACTCTGCCAAAGTAATGTGAGTGTGTAGGAATGTAGTGTTTACTGTTTATTTGTACTGTTGTTTTGGTGATAATGTAGAATATATTTACTGTTATTGTAGTGATAGCGTATAGTATGTTTCATAACAGCTGACGGTAAATATCCATGTCCCCATCGTGATTGCTCTGCTTGGCTAATTATGTTGTTAATTAGGAAAAGTTGGCATTAATATGTAACGAGGGATATGTTGGTAAGGAATTCAATTTACTGCCAGATAAAAAAAGACTGACAATAGTGATAATTAGTGGATGGACTAGCTGTATACTAGTGTAGAAAAATAGTGCTAAAAAGATAGGGGCCTCCGAGTCAGACGGACCCAAAGTTGACAGGTCAATCCTGTAAGTTTAATTACACTGCCATGGATTGTCCTATTCACTGGGGACAAGTCCACTTGGAGACGTTTTATGTATAGCCACCCTCATAAAGAGGAATAAGACATCCGGCAATAGATAGATCGACAATTACAATAGTACTTGCCGCATAATTGTGTTGTTTGCATTCTGTTAAAGTGATAACTCTGGTGTAGGGCTTTGTTTTGTTTTAATAGGCTATCAATCTTTTCACTATGACTTAAATTGCTTCAAACTCTGTTTGTCCAGACATTTAGGCTCGAACATTACTTGATTTTGGCCCTGTTACTTTTTCAACTTGGAGGGAGGCACCCGTTACAGACACAATTTTTTTTTTTGTCAAATTCCTTGTAAAGTATTGTACAATCTTAAAACAGCTCCCAAGGCCACAAAAATGGGTGGAATTAAAATTGGTTTGCGCCATTGGATTTTTCGCGTCGAGAAGAATCCAAATATACTGCTAAAAATATGAAAATAAAAAATGTTCGGTCAACCTCCAAAAAAAAACCTAAGATTTATTTATGCCTTAGGATTTTTGCAAAAAAAAAAAAAATTGAGTTAGGACACTATTTTGAATCCTCTTGACGCGCTGAATGGCGCCAACCGATTTTAATTCCATCAATTTTTGCGGCCTTGAGAGCCGTTTTAAGATTTTCCAAAGCTGTTTTTTGGGGTTATAATTAATAGGTCGGAATCACCTGAATTAATTTTTGGGAATTTTCCGCTTCGAGAGGATTCCAACGATATGGTCACGAGTTAAAATAGAACAACTTTTTTGGAAAAAATAGATTTGACATGTGGGGATACTTTTGGAATCTTCACGACGCGCTGAATCCAATGGTGAAATCAGTTTTTAATTGTATTCATTTTTGTAGAAATGGGAGCCTATTATAATTTTGCTTTAGTTGTCTTGAGCATCCAGTCATGAGATACCTGTTGATGCTTGATTTCCCTTTAATTTTGTTGCTCAAGCATAGTTTCCACAATGTTGATAAGTTCTTCATATAGTTTTTGTTTATTGTGCAAGTTTTACATTATAATAGTTTTGATTATGGTAATATTTGTCTGATGAATGATAGGCTATATAATTTATTTGTTTCCACATAGCAATTTTGACTAGTTGTTTTGGTTTGCTAAGTTTGACATTTTAATATATTGAAACATTGCTTAGGTATGGCATATTTACTTAGGTCCTTACTATGTTGTATTTCTCAGTACCAATAATTTATACCTTCTTTTATATTTGTATAATTAACTGTTAAATATGGGTGACTCCATATTTTTGGTACATGTACACTCTGATACCAGTCTCGAAGCCACTCGGACATTTATATTCTTTCATGATTATTGATCTGCATCAAGCAGCAGTCACTTGAACCAGTTGTATCCATGAAGTTATTTCCATAGCAATTTTGAGTAGTTCCTTTGAGTCTATCTTGTGTAGTCCAAGTTTTGGTTTGTATATTTTGAAAGTTTTACATTATAATTTGGCAAAGCCAAATGTTACAAGGTTTATTGAGAAACATAAGTATACAAAGTCAATTTTATTAGACATTTCTAACTAAGTTTTAAAGGTTTATAATAATCATTCATACATTATCACTTAAAAAATATCCAGTACCCAAAGAAATTACAGTACAACCTTTTAGTAACTTCAGTTTCCGAGTTATTTTGTTATCGTCTTTGGAAATTTTAATTTGTCATGTCCAATGACTTTAGGCTGCTTTATAAAGTTAAGATGGAGTTGTATAGTAATCAATTGAAAGTATATCATTGTCACCGATGCTTTAAAAATCTATAATTGTTGTGATATTACTAAAGTATTTAAAGTGATCAAATGTTATCTGTTGTTGATAATCCCAAAGCCTAATGTTTGTAAGTGATGGAACTAGTTGAGTTTAATCCCAATCATAAAGTAATTCTATCCCAAATAACTCGTCTTTGAAAAACCGACTGAAAATTCTTTTAACCCTTAACCAACGGCGCACAACATCTGTCGAGTTAAATAAATTTGGACTATGTGGCGGTGCACCACATACGTCGAGTGCCATTTTCAGCACGTAATGTTGCTGAGAGAGAGCTGAGCGGTGGGACGAGCGTAGTAACCTTATGACTGCTCCCCAGGACCACCGTGGACGTACTGAACTGTATACCACCTTCCTCCCCCCCCCCTCTCACTAGTTACACAGGGAATTATGTACGAAAATTACCTTATTTTAGGTTTTTTGCACGATCGTTGCAAGAGAACCAGTGGATGGTTCGGGTGTCATTGGAAAGCTCTGTTTACGCCCTTTCAGGGATAGATACTAGTTTTACGCTCTGGGTCTTGTTTATGCATGAAAATGAGCACGGAAACTACGCCCTTTCAGGGATAGATACTAGTTTTACGCTCTGGGTCTTGTTTATGCATGAAAATTAGCACGGAAACAACCCTATTTAGGGTAAAAAAAAAAAACCCGCTGGGCGGCACAGTGTAAAATACCTACCACCCACTCTTTGTGTGTTAAAGTCCAAACATTTGGGCCATTTGCGATTTTTCTATGACATAAGCTCACTTTTGTCTTGTATTTTTGGCCCAAAAACTGAATTTAAAACTTAACCTCACACTGGCCAGAGCTTGGTCCCATAACCCTTTCAGTAGTTTCAACTTAGTTTCTGGCAACCTCACAATATTTTAGTCAACTTAGGAAAGAGATCTTTCTCAAGCACACTAAAATATTGTGAAGTTAGCCCAAAGTTTTAACTCATGAAAGATTTATGGAACCAATCACAAGCATTGGCTAGTGAGAGGTTGTTTCAAATGCACTAAAGCCATAAAAGACCACTTATGCAACCAGAATGAACAGTCAGAGAATTATTACTTCCAATCTTTAAGACTAGACAAATAATGATTGCTCAGAACATCACTCAAAACAACTTAACCCCTTCAGACTCATATGACGCAGATGTTGCCAGATTAGCAATAAGAAATAGTTCTCTACCTCCCCAAAATTAGTTTTCTGCCCACAGCTAACTCAAAGACAACTGCATAGGTTGAAGTAACTAAACTAAAAGTTTCTAAATACCCCTGATGGTAACAGGCTTTAAAGTATCCCTAATAGGCTCAAAATTGCGTCATATGTCTGAGAGGGTTAACCAATGAACACTCAAAACAACTTAACCAATGAAACTAAAAGGTAAACTCTTAGAAAAATATACCAGACAAATAATGAATGCTCTGAACTGTCATTATGTTTCTAGAACATTTAACCACATCACTAAAAAGAACTTGGCTACTACCAAAGGTGAGACTTTGATTCAGTAATGCACATCACTAAAAAGAACTTTGCTACTACCAAAGGTAGACTTTGATTCAGGTCTTTCAGTTAATGCAAATCACTAAAAAGAACTTGGCTACACCAGAGGTAGACTTTGATTCAGCTCTTTCAGTAAGTGATTGAAAATGTCTAGATTTCATAATGATCTTGGGTTGCAGTATTTAAATAGTTTAATTATCACGTAACAGCCAAAGCAACATAATTTTTAAATAAGCAGTCGGTACATAATTATTATAGTAAGTAGATACACTACAAAATTAATATTTATTTTGCATATATCAAATATGCTATATAAATTCAAAGTTGCTTTGCATGTTAAGTGATATCACTTGACATCCAAAGAAACTTTGTATTTATAAACTATTTTCACAAATGCCATACGCATAGTAAAATAGTTGTACTGTATTAACTGACGATAGTGCGTTGTTATATGTGCGATTGGTTTGCTTGGGAAACAGATTAACTTGCTCATGTAGTGATGTACACCCTATGTGGTGGATTGTGTTCTTTTATTTAATAATTTTCATTTTAGTAAGCGTTGTTTCCACATAGCGATTTTGATAATTTAATTTGACTTTATATTGTCCTTGTCCCGATTTTGGTTTGTTTAGTTTGCAAGTTTTACATTTTAATTTAATACAAGTTTACTAATCACTTATTTCTGTAAGGTACTTTGGCAGACTTTTTTGGTGATACACAAACATTTAAATATGCAAACCCAAGATATAAAGTTTTAAACTTACATAAATGCACTCAAACCATAGCTTACAATATACAGTAAACTCTTAAGACAAAGTCATGCTGGCTAAGACATTTTACGAGTCCGAAAAAACTAGGAATAACGAGTATAAAAACTCAATTGTGCCAAGTTCATTCCAAAAACATAAAATAAGCAAATACCCACAATTAACTTCTTATTCATCAATGGGCTAATTATAATTTTCAGTAAAAGTACAGTAAAATATTAGGTTCAATAGATTCCATAGCATGTACTGATTATGGCTAGGAGTACTTCAATGGAATAAATTTCAATGTGCAAACTTTTCAGTGTTATCAAGTCAGTTTGGTCAAGTAAGACAAACTTAATCCTTGATAACTTCAACTAAAGTATATGGAGTAAGATTATATCAATTGTAAACCTTTCTATCCACAATACTGCCTATCAAAAACTATAAAGGGCTTATATGGTATAGATAATATTCAGCTTTCATATTTATATTTATTCACCAATAGAGCATAAAAATGTCAAAAACTTATAATAGTGCATTAAAATTAGGTTAAAGCTTTGATACTGCAGATTCATTGCTTTCCTTAACATTTGGAGTTAAAGATACAAACTAATCAGTAACAAAGCTCTCCCATTCACTTTTACCTAGCCAAGTTCGGTTTGTATAAATTTACTCCATTAACAATGTTTCAAGAACCCTTCTAAACTTAGATTACTTCCAAGACACCATGTTGGAAATTATTTTAAGTTTATTCACCCATTCAGGATTAGGAAGACTTTTATTCTACTTATCATTAGATATTTTTATTCAGCTTAGGAAGGATCTACGGGTGTCCGAGGCACAATCGAATTGCCTTCGACCCCAAGACCTTCCTAAACTGCAGAAATAGTTTAATGATTGAATAAACTTTGCCATTCTTAATCCTGAGGGAGCAACACTCTTGAAACTTTGCTTCTGAAGGAATTAAATGATACCAGGGGAACAATACCCCAAAACTAAGCCTGCCTATTTCCTCAACACCTCTCACTCTCCCGTTCATCCAGACCCCAGGCACCATGGGCAGGACCTGACTTTCGGAATTGATACTTCGTTAACAACCTTGGTGCGTACTAGCAGGAGATACTTTCTCGACTGTACTAGTTTTCAGGCTGCAGTCATGGGCCCAGAATCTACTACAAAAAAATTACATCTAAAACTACTTTACATTGAAACTTAATCCTGCCTGCTATATCCCCCCACCCACCACCCTCTTATCTCCCCTGCCCGAGAACAATGCTCACTTTTTAAACAAACTTACTGCATTAAATCCCATTTTAGAGTAGCAGTACTATACAAGGGGCAGATCCCTTCAGGCACACAAACTTTCACATTCTGGATTAGCAGCTAGGTTACGGGATTAAATTTTTGCCAAGATTCAAATTTTAACTATCCAATCACTAATTTCATCACAGCTACCCTTATAATTCTATTAAGCTTAGGAAAGATCAGTAGGCATCAAACAGGTACAAACTCTTTGATGCCATAGACCCTTCATAAACTTAATAAATTTGAAAGAGGGCAAATGTTCAAGTCCCTGATCATCAGGGCACCCACCCTAGCCCAACTATTCAGCAGGGGCATGGTGGTAAAAACTGCATCAAATATATACTAATCAAAGTATTTTAAGAAGTTAACAAATTTGACATTTGCCTCATTCATTAGGCAATTTTAAGAATTTTCATGCAATTAAGGAGAAACCGGCCTTTGGCCGAGCAAATTTTTTACTGAAAAAAGGCACCAATTGATCTTTTAAGAGTCTGGGTAATCATTTAAAGATTTGAGATAAAAAAAAAAAAAAAAAACTAATTATATAAATTTCGCCCTTCAAATCATGCCAAAATATTTTAATCCTTTGTAACCGTACCCTTTCTTCCATCACTATCACAACTAAAGTAACCTAACATAACCTAACTGTTCCAAATGGCCTCATTTTAAAGTTTACCCTGTAAGCTATCATTTGGATGCATTTATGTTTATAGAGGATATATCACGTTAGGCTGGAATTATAAGTTTTAATAGAAATGGGAGGGGAAGGGGTTGTATTCCGAGCACCATGAGACAGACTTTCACTTTCAACGTCAATACTCGTATCAGCCACGTTCCCTCCAAGGGCCGGTACAAGTGGCTGATACTTTCTCGAACATTTACTTGTGAACAAGCTGCCATCATAGGCTAAGATTATACTAACAAAAACAATATAACTTCAATAGGCGGGTGCCCAACCCCGAAAGGGGTTGAAATAGGGAAGCTATCCCCCCGCCAAAGGCGGCTTTCTAGTCATGTGGTGATGGGCTGGTCTATCCGAGTGAGAACTGAGCGATCTCTGCCATACCCATAGCTTACTCTGACTGTTCCTTTTACTTACATGTTTTCTAGATCTCAAGTGACGGCGTCTTTTCCGTGGATTGACCTCCCAATCTACCAAGATTGGAAGCCAAAGCGTCACACTTTCCTTTGCCCCTCAACTTTCTCTTCATAATTGCTGAGGGGCACAGGGTCCTGGATGGGGCTTTGGTTTCCCGGGCGTTTCCGCACCCTCCTCAGCTCCCCGCCATGGAGTGGCTTCGGTCACCCAGGCTTTATTGTGGTCGGCGGGGGGGGGGGGGTGCTCGGTTATGGCCTTGGCCTTGCTCGGGGCCTTGGGGCTGTTCGGCCAGGCAGCTTGGGGAACAACAACAACATATAACTTCAGTACACCCATTGACGAAAGCGATGTCTCGCCCTCACAACTCAACTGGATTGTGTTCTTTTATTTATAAAGTTATTATTTTGCTTAACCCGTATAGCCCCAGCGACGCGTCGGCGATGTATGTAACGCACAGCCCCAGAGACGCGCCTGGCGCGTCACCCTAATTGCGCCGACCGTAACCTCAGGTGTAGCCACTCAAGAGGACTCAGATTTGTATGGGAACTGTGTACGTATCCCACGCAACCGTGCCGATGGTTGAAAACTCTCAAAGTCCACGTGCGTGCACGCGAGCGCGCAATAACCTGGATTTTTGGGATAATTGCCTTCAATTTTTTACTCTTGTAAAATCCGTTTTCGGGGGCTCTGTAGGACCATTTTTTAAGCTTTTTGAGCGGTTTTTCGTGGTTTTTCCTTCATTCCTAACCCATTCGCTATTGTTTCTGGAATAAAACAATTTTTTGAAAACCGGCCGGGTTCTGGTGCGCAAACATTACAAAACTAGCCGGGGGCTCCACGGGTTAAGTGTTATTTTCACAGCGATTTTGAAAAGTTGTTTCGTCTTATTACTGCGTTCGTCCAAGTCTGGGTTTGCAAGTTTTATATTAGAATAGAAGTAACCCGGGACATTTTTCTATCAAAAAATGTACAAGGGGTTCTTATGGGGTGTTTTAAGCTTGATTGAGGTCTATATAGCAACCCAAGTAATAAATTATTATGTTTTTTCCACCAACCAACTTCACATCAAAACTCAATTAATGAAATCGACAAATACATGTGCCACTCCGAGGACTCTAACCCAGGATACTCTCATCGAAATTCCGCACACAATGCATTACGCTATCAAGACAAGTAACCACGGAAATTTTTCTATAAACAAAAATGTACAAAGGGTTCTTAGGGGTGTTTTAAGCTTGATTGAAGTCTATATATAGCAAACTTAGTAATAAATAAATAACTAAATAAATTATTAAGGAGGTGGGAGACAACACTTTCAACCTTCACATTAATTAGTTTACACGATATTAATGTATGGAAATATCAAAATTTACTTTAGGCATTTTTTTTAATTTATATATTTTCTGGACCATTTTCGGTCATTTATAACCCCATTACTTGGAAAATGTTAAGACTTTCGCTCCATCATTTTGCCGATCTTACAAACTTTCGCTCCATTACTTTGGCAAATTTATACACTCGTCATTTATGGGTCTAATTTTTCCCGCCTGCAATATAGGAGGAACCAGCATTCAGCCAATACATTTTTCTACCGAAAAATGTACTAATTAATCTCAAAGAAGGTGGTTGGGCCATTTTTTTTCTAACATTTATAGTGGTTAGGGTCATACTGAAGTTATTTGTATACAGATTATTTTCCGTACTGTATTGACATTTACTTGTGAACAGGCTGCCGTCATAGGCCAAAATTATACTAACAACAAATTGTGGAATATGCCCGAGAATATAGATAGTATATAGTTTTGTGGTCTTTTTACTGTGTTTGTATAAGTTTTGGTTTGTTTATTTTGCTAGTTTGACATAATAAAGTACGGTGGGACAAGATATTACTTTTAACTGTTAATTTGCATTTTTTTTTTTTTTTTTTTTTCACCAACCAACTTTACTTCTGAATTAAATTAATGAAAGCAACAAATTCATGTGGCACTCCAAGGACTCGAACCTATGATACATCAAAATTCTGCGCATTTATGCATTATGCTATCAACAGCGAACATTTGGGAAACTAATTTTTAAATCATTCTACTTCAGTGCACGTTAATTATTTTATTGTACAAAGTATCCAAACTTAAAACATTTGCTCGATTGCCCACTTTAAATATCAAGTCTGCATTATAGTTTATGCTTTTATTTATATTTTTTCACCAACCAACTTCACTTCTAAACTCAGTGGTGATGGGCTGGTCTATCAGAGTGAGAACTGAGTGATCTCTGCCATACCCATAGCTTACTCTGACTGTTCCTTTTACTTATATATTTTCTAGATCTCAAGTGACGGCGTCTCTTCCGTGGATTGACCTCCCAATCTACCAAGATTGGAAGCCAAAGTGTCACATTTTTCCTTTGCCCCTCAACTTTCTCTTGATAATTGCTGAGGGGCACAGGGCCCAGGGTGTGGCTTTGGTTTCCCGGGCGTTTCCGCACTCTCCTCAGTTCCCCGCCATGGAGTGGCTTCGGTCACCCAGGCTTTTATTGTGGTCAGCAGGGAGGGTTCTGTGGGGGCGCTCGGTTATGGCCTTGCTCGGGGCCTTGGGGCTGTTCGGCCAGGCAGCTTGGGGAACAACAACAACAACAACAACAACAACAACAACTTCTAAACTCAATGAAATCGACCAATACATGTGGCACTCCAAGGACTCGAACCTAGGACACTCTCACAAAAATTCTGCGCACTTATTACCAGTTATGCATTTTGCCAGAACTTTCTTTAATTATTTGTTAATTCAATACCAAACAATCTAGCAAAATTATTTTATTATTTTAAACAAAACATTTACTTTCGTGCATATTAAACTTTTACTGTATTAATTGCTTAATTACTTATTACTAATAAGTAATTACTTATTAATTGCTCTCCTGGTGGTCAGGGGCCGGGGGAGTGCTGGAGCGACCTTGGTAACCCTGGTCTCTGGGTCTTCTCCTGGGTGACCTGGATGTGTGAGAGTTTGTGTTTTTTATCTGTTTATTTTGTGTTTTATGTTGTTTTTGTGTATATTTTCGTGCTAACATTAGCGAGTTGCAAGCAGGGTGTTGTCATCACTGCTGGCAAGCGAGTGCAAGAGAGAGAGAGAGAGAGAGAGAGAGTATCGATCGACTGTGTCTCAGTGGCCTTGGGGAAAATTGGCGGGAAAGCAGCTTGCCTCACCCATACATTATACAACTCGCGGGCTATATCTCCGATTTTGACCATCCAAACGCTGTTTTCACTCGTTTTATTGTTGTTTCAGGTTAATACCTTTATAATCAACCCATAATAGGCGCATATGGATAAGTATTAATGCTATTAATGGCACAATTAATATTTTAGTGACGGAAACACCTCAAATACGTCAGCACAGGGGGACGTTTCCAATTACCCCCATGCGCACTTGTTAGGTTAATGAAATTAAAAAACATGTGGCAGTCCAGGGATTCGAACCCAGGACGCTCACACCCAAAATCAACACAACTTATGCATTATATTTTTGATATTGTATAGTATATACTCTGGCATATTGTATTTATTATACTTTCTTTGGGAGGAAAGGGGGGGGGGTTATTCTTTAACATTGTAAGACTAATTTACAACCAAAGATTCCAGCATATTAATAACAAAATAATATATCCTATCTAAATGTCCAACCTTATTTACAGAAGCGATACGCAGTTGAAGTAGATGTTGTAGGGATGAATTGGAGAATGTAGACTTGGATCTTGAGAAGTTGATAAGAGACGTTGCAGATATTGTAGAGACGTTTGAAGATTGTAGGTCTTGTAAATGTTCGGTGATCTTGGTTGATGACTGTACGATCCGTCCAGGTCTTTGCTGTAGAGTGGAAAAATAGGTTAGTTATACAAATTCGATGCCATTTCCAATCTTATGGGTTTACACTCAAAATCATTAGCCTATTCATTAAGATTACTACAAAATTATTAACCACTAACCTCTAAAACCATGTCAAAGTATAAGTAAAATAAGCTATTATAATTTTTCCACGAACAAACTATTTCTATACTCAACTAATGAAATCAACAAATACATGTGACAATCCAAAGACTCGAACATAGGATACTCGCACCAAAATTATGCTCATTTAAACATTATGTGATCAAGAAGTATAACTAAAATAACCTATTATATTTTTTCATTGACAAACTTTCTATACTCAATGAAATCAAATACATGTGGCAATCCAAGGACTCTAACATAGGATACTCGCACCAAAATCCTGCGCATTTAAACATTACGCTATCAAGACTAATGAAAATCCAAGGACTCGAACCTAGGATACTCGCACCAAAATTCTGCGCATTTAAACATTACGCTATCAAGACTAATGAAAATTAAAATTATACGGTAATTATACTATCTTGAAACAATCAGCCAAGGAATAACTAGAAATGTACAACTCATTTGCTCTAGCCCTTTTTTAATTACAGACAATAGAACTCAATTTATACCCTACCTATAATGAACAGGCTATACTTTACATTTTACAAGACTAAATATTACCATCTACTGTACTGTACTCAAAATATACTTTTCAATAATTTTTGTTTAGTTTGTTTATTATGTGGACTCGCCTCTTCATGAATCACTCCATTACTTTACCAAAATGTGGAGATAGGGCAGAGTATATAGATAGATAGATACACTTAACCCATTTTTACAGTTTGCCCCAGTGCCAATATTATAATCCATTGTGCCATTTAGGCAGCATTAATGGCGCCCAATAGAACCATTTAGGACTTTAACAAATTTACAAACTTAATTACTAGAAATCTTGGGGTGTATTTTTAAGCATCAAGGTCTAGGGAGCAAACAATATATACTGTATCTCTTCTTACCGGTGACATCCTTTTAATATTCTGGCAATGATTAGGCAATATATTTCAGCTAAGGAAGGACCTCTAGCAATAATAAGGCTTCAAACCATCTCGACCAACACTTTTAAATACCACAGATCCTTCTTAAGCTGTATGATTTAGTCTAAATATAGCTAGAATAAAGTAGAACTCACATCGCTGGTACTAAATGTGTTAAAGTAGACAACACATTAAAACTTAGTATTAAGCCAAATATGCTGGACCTAAGAGAGTTCCGTATGGAGCTCCGTGGTCTGGTTAATCTGCTCCACTTAACTAAGCCAAATATTAATCAAACTTATATTTCACGCTTTAATTTTCACGTTGCCTTTTTACTGTGTTCATATAACTTTTGGTTTGTTTATTTTGCAAGTTTTACATTATAACTTCCTATTTTACATTAGACAATGCAACTCCATTTACAATAAAGCATGTACAGTTGCCCACATAACTGCTGGTATTATGTGATCTTAAACAGGGAAATTGAACATGCACATTAAGAGTTATGTAATACTTAACTCAGACAATTACTAAACTCATAATTAAAAGGTACCAACATTATTTCATAAAAAGTTAAACAAGGAACAACTTAACTGGGCAACTGTACAAAGACCGCTAAACTTAAAATACAAAAATACTAACCGAAGATTACTACATACAAGTTTAAAGACCGTTTGTCCACAGAAGCTGTGGTTACAGTCTCATGTCCTAAATGGCAGCTTTCCAGGCGGTCCTGTCAAGGGCCGCCTGTGTTGTCAAGTTCTTTATTTTGAGATCGGACCGGAGTACCCAGAGCCCACGTCATTCTAGGTCCACCCCTACTCTTGTAGAGTAGTAGTAGTAGGAGTACCGTAGTAGTAGAAGAATATTTGTCCTGTCAATATTAGGGCCTTTCACGCCATTAAGGTTTAATTTTTTCCTGCCGACAGAGCGGTGTAGTTTTAGAAATAATCGCCTTTCAGTCAGGATATCTATTCTACCAAAAAACGTATAAATTTAACTTTAATGAGGATCATAAGACTGAGCGGGTGGTGGTGGATGGGATATACAGTAATTCCAAATGAAGCAACTTCGTTTAACCCTCTCTGGTGATGGGCTGGTCTATCAGAGTGAGAACTGAGCGATCTCTGCCATACCCATAGCTTACTCTGACTGTTCCTTTAACTTATATATTTTCTAGATCTCAAGTGACGGCGTCTTTTCCGTGGATTGACCTCCCAATCTACCAAGATTGGAAGCCAAAGCATCACATTTTTCCCTTGCCCCTCAACTTTCTCTTCATAATTGCTGAGGGGCACAGGGCCCTGGGTGGGGCTTTGGTTTCCCGGGCGTTTCTGCACCCTCCTCGGCTCCCCGCCATGGAGTGGTTTTGGTCACCCAGGCTTTATTGTGGTCGGCAGGGAGGCTTCTGTGGGGGCGCTCGGTTATGGCCTTGGAATTGCTCGGGGCCTTGGGGCTGTTCGGCCAGGCAGCTTGGGGAACAACAACAACAACCCTCTCCGACATATGACGCAATTTTGAGCCTATTAATAATAATAAGCATGTTACTTATTTCTCATAAGCGCCAATATTTCCGAAGAATTCACTAGCGCTCTGAAAGAAAAAAGAACAAAATCAATGCATCAAAGCTCAACAGGTGGCGTTGTGTGTGTGTAAGTGTGAGAGTCCGAGTGTAGGGGGTGAGACAGTGAAGCACGGGAACGAGATGGCTTCAGAGATGGGGTCGTTTCGGGCCATGAGTGAGCACCGTGCCTCATGTGAAGGCAAGATGGCAGGTGCTCGTTGTACTCTACATGCTTCACATGTCTCACTCCCTAGACTGGAACAAGACCTCACGGGCTTCACTGTTCATTGTAAAGCGGTGAATGTTAAGGCTCTCAGCCTATGCCCGAGAGGAAGTAAGTTGGTATATAGAAAAAAAAACCAAAAAACAAAAAAAAAATGTGAAGAGATGTAGTAGGAGTTCTAGGTGGAACACCAAAAATTAGTCTTGCGGCCCTGTTAAGAACAGACTGAACTTTCTTCAAAATATAATTTGGAAGACCCACCAACAGGGCATTGCAATAATCAACACGAGAGAAGACCAATGAGTGAACCAACGTCAGGAGGCAACGTCTGGTTATAAACGGCTTCACCAAATAGAGATTTCTGATGTGCAAGTAACAACTTTTAACTATCTGATTTCTGATGTGCAAGTAACAACTTTTAACTATCTGGTTTACATGCTCTTTGAAATCTAATCGGGAGTTCACATATACACCCAGATTTCGAACAGAGTTGGCCGGTCGCAGCTGAGATCCACCCACATTGATGGAGAGGGCACCTACTATATCATCAGCTCTTCTATTTCCTCGGATGATGAGAATATCAGTTTTACCATCATTTAGTTCATAAGTTTTCTCGCTCTCATCCAGTTCTTGATATCAGACATCAACAATTCCATCTTACTCCGTATATCAACTATATTTGTGATTCTCACATAAATCTGGGTGTCATCTGCATAAAAGTGAAAGGTGACATTATGTGCACGAAGCAGAAGAGACAAACTGCTAATATAAATTATAAATAGGATAGGACCTAAAACTGATCCCTGCGGAACACCATACTGCAGGGGTGTCGAGTCCGAGACCACTTGATTTACCATCACACTCTGGGATCTACCTGACAAGTACGACCCAAGAAGCAAGAGAGCAGAGTCACGCACACCACAATCATAAAGATCACTCAATAACAACTCGTGATCCACTGTGTCAAAGGCCGCGGAGAGATCAAGCAAGACCAATAGTGAGGCCACACCATTGCAAATGTTCTCAACTAGATCATTATGTACTCTAATCAATGCTGTTTCAGTTGAATGATGCTGTCGGTAAGCAGACTGAAAAATTGGGATAGTTTCATTCTGCTGAAGTAGTGGTTGTAATTGGTCAAGTATTGCACGCTCTAATATCTTTGATATGAAGGACAGGTTGGAGACAGGACGATAGTTCAACATGTTCTCAACATCAAGTCCAGGTTTCTTTAGAGTAGGTCGGAGTAGTGCATGCTTTTCAGAATGTGGGAAGCTACCTTCAGAGAAGCACTTATTAATTATTTTGGAAATAAACTCAACTGTGTGATCATAGACTTTTGGTAGCTTGGAAACATTTATGGGATCCAACGGGCAAAATGTTTTATTGAGGTTTCTTATGTAGGACGAGATCATGTCCACCTCTACTGAGTGAAAGGATGAGAGGACATTATTAGGAATGTGTCGGGGTTGGAGTACAACTGAAAGTTCTTCACCAACAGAAGCATCATCCAGTTCCTTTCTTATGCGAGTTATCTTGCCAGCAAAAAATGCCACAAAGTTGGCAGCCAACTCGGCATCGGGTACAGAAGGTCTTAAGCTGACTCTTGTTTTTCCAAGTAAACTGTTTACAATTGAAGCCAACCTCCTCTGGTCGTTACCACATGAGTCAACTTTTCCCTGATAATACACTTTCTTTTCATCTTTGATTGTGTGGACCACAGCTCTTCTGGCTGACAGATATTGCAACCATGTAGAGTCTGTTTTATTTTTCCGCCATTCACGTTCAGCTCTTCTACGCGCTCTTCTAAGAAATTTAACTCGAGTGCTATACCAGGGTGAATCATCTCGTACTATGATTTTCTTCTCTACTTCTGGACAGTGATGATCGAACACTAATTTAAGTGCATTTCAATGTACCTCCACCAGCTCATCTGAAGTAAGGTTGGAAGTATCAATACTTCCCAAGTACTGTTTTACTTCACTGCTAGCCAAATTTTGGTCTGTATTTTTATAATTTCTAAATCTGATTACTTTTTCATGTGTGAGTGGCTTAGGGAAATCAAAGCTGAAAGTAATCAAAGCATGATCAGAGGTATTAGGGTCAGCATTCTCAACATCAACATCCAGAACACCACCACAACCCACAGGAGAGAAAACCAAGTCAAGGGTGTGTCCTAAGATATGAGTTGGGTGGGACACATGGTTTACAAAATTGTTCTGATCAGTCAACTCGAGGAACTCAGGAGAGAATGGCTTCAGATGAGGGCTGTCAACCCAGTAATTAAAATCTCCACATATCAAAAGTCTTCCGGTTTTAGCAGAAAATTCCTCGAGAAACTGCCCAAACTCTTCCATAAAACCCCTATCTGTGCCACGATGGCCAGGCCTATAGACAACTGCCATTCTTAGAATTTGTTGATGGAGTTTTATTTCCACTTCCAACAGTTCATAATAAAGAGGGGCTGGGTTATGGCTTATTTGCAAGATATTCACCAGAGATGTGGAGTAGACAACTGCCACTCCACCACCCGGATGATCTCCCCTAGGCCTAGGAACATTTATTATGGAATGGGTTTTAGGCAATGCCGCCTGGATAATATTCAGATCTGACTCGAACAACCAGGTCTCAGTGAGACATAATACATCAAGGTTATGTTCATCCAAGATCTCGCAAATATGATCCATTTTGTTACGCAAGGAACGAACATTCAACAGTCCCAGTTTCAACCGGCTCCTATGTGCATTTTTCAGTTTTTTTAACCTACAAAATTGGTGTTTTCAATAACTTTATTTCTCTGAGCTGTCATTAGAGGACAATTTCTACTTGAGGCGAAATGATTTGGCGGCTCCGTAACTGATGTGGAGCTCATACAATTTATACATTTGGGGGAAGTCTTGTTGGTGCAGTCTTTTGAGTTATGAGTACCGGCACAGAAGTTGCATTTTGGATCCTCATTTTTCCGATAACACCTGTCACTGGTATGGCCAAAGCCCTGGCAATGGTAACATTGTGTTACCCAGAAGCGATCGTATGCACGACATCTCACAAGTCCAACATACACAGAATTGCCATCATCCACAATGGAAGAGCGTATTTCAGGTGACATTTTTACTACCGCAGTCTTTGTGTGTGCATCACTCTTTTGCTTGGTGAATAGCAAATTCATAGCTAAGCCATCGTCGACCAGGGACTTTATTCTTGGGTTCTCGTTGAGGATGCTGGGAATGATCTCGTTATCCTCAGCGTCATTAGCAATGCCTACCAGAGTCATTTTTGGCATCATCTTCTTTGGTTCGGAGACACTGAAGGCACTGTCCACCTCCAAACACTGATTGATGGCCCTTCCTGCATCTTCTTTGGCTTTCTTGGATGGAAGTCGTACCACCAGTACACCTGAATCAGTTCTAGTTAACTTGTTAACCGGAACCGAAGCCAAAGCAGTCTCGATTGCCTTTGTATCTGATGGGCTTACTGGCTCGGAGGATCGGTCTTTTGGCTTCACTACCAGGACCTGATGGTCCCAGGCAGTTTTTTTCTTTCCACCATCTACCACCTCAGTGGTGCATTTGGTCGGCTCCTTTTTGGTCTCTTCAAATGTTTGCTGAACTATCTTGGCAAACAAGGGAATGTCGGGGGCAGCAACTTTAGTCTCAAGGATATCCATTCTGTTACCAATACTCTCTATCCACGGCCACCGCAGCAAGGGCACCCTTCACTTCACCAACTAGGGCAGCCGTCAGGTCATCCAAGGTCTGCTGACTAATTGCTGCATCCTTTGCAGCCAGGGGGGTGGTATCGCAAACAGTGCAATGCCATTTAAATCCAGGTTTCTTCTTTGCAAGTACTCTAAGGTCCTCATCATCAACATTTATACAGTTAACGTGAAAATAGGTACCACACGAGTAGCAGCCCAGCGATTTGGCCTTTCCCACAACCTTCCCACAACTACAACTCTGCTTGCTTGCTGCCATTTCAGTGGAAGTAACCAATAACTAAAAACAAAAACACCTGTATTTTGTATCTGATTAAAAATAAGAGAAAACCCTAGTTTTAAAAAAACTTGAAAATAACTACCTGGGACAGACCCCAGGTAGCGCCGTCCCCGTCAGTGCCACCACAATGGAAAAGAAAAAAATGTAAAGTGGTGTCTGCAAGGTCACCGCGGGCAGGTGGGGATCGACTTGGCTACCCTTTGGGGGTAGCCCAACCGAGATGCGTGGAGAGACCACGCACAGGATGGCAGATGTGTGTGGTTCAAAAACTTTAACCAATTTTGCACACTGTTTTTAGCTTATAGCAGTGACAATGCAATTTCCACGGTACTCAGCAAGACCGTATACTTTAAAACCTTTGTTACCATCAGGGGTCTTTAGAAACCTTTAGTTTAGTTACTTCAACCTTTGCAGTTGTCTTTGAGTTAGCTGTGGGCAGAAAACTAATTTTAGAGAGGTAATTATAAGAGCGAGTACAGTACTATTTCTTATTGCTAATCTGGCAACCTCTGCGTCATACGAGTCTGAAGGGGTTAAGCTCCTCGGTGGCCTAGTGGCATGAGTGTTTGAGTGCTGCACTACTGGCCTGGGTTCGGGGCATGATAAAATATTAATTGTATAAAAAATTTACCTCAATTGCATGAAAGGTCCGAATATTGCTCAAAGAAACTGGGTTAAAGATGTTAAAATTGCCAAATGTTATAAAATTTCACAACTAATGGGGCTAAACATGGAGAAGGGGGTCCAGAAAAAGCCAGCCATCCCCCCTTAATGCTTAAGGGGGGATGGAGTTTTTTTTTCTGGGCCTCCGTCTCCCTCAGGGTTAGCCCCATTAGTTTAGAAATCTTGGGTCTATGCCAACTGGTTTAGCAATTTTAATAACTTTAAAACCTTTTCTTTGTCAATATTAGGACTTTTCACGCCATTAAGGTGTAATTTTTTCCAGCCGACCGATAGCGAGCCTGTAGTTTTAGGAGGAAACTCCTTTCGGTTGGGATATGTATACCAAAAAACTCCTTTCGGTTGGGATATGTATACCAAAAAAATTATAAATTTAACTTGACAGGGGATCACGAGTCTGAGCGGGTTGTGGTGGGATAAAATTCCAAATGAAGCCACTACTTTTAAGCTCCTCAGTGGTCTAGTGGTTTGGGTGTTAGAGTGCTGCACCACTGGCCTGAGCTCGTATCTGGGCAATCTGGCCGAAAAATGTCTAGGCCTAGGCTACCGTATCTTTGTTATTTTAATTGTTAGAAATTTCCCACACATCCCTAAACGTAGTGCGGTTTCCAATCTGTAGACTGGCGTTGAGTAGAGCTCTCCAAGTCAACTGGTTCAGTTGTGATTACTATTTCCGTGGAGCGAATTTTTCCGCGATGTTCACAATATTGGGAGCTTTTCAGACACTAATTTAGTCATATCATACAACATTGATCTGACGTCTCCTTGTTTTCGGAGGTGCGGTGACGCAATGAACGGCTTTGTTTACATGCGTCGGACCCACGGCGTTCAGACCAAGCTGAATAGGCTTTCAAGCTTACGGTCTGTTAAATGGACACCCGGGTACCGGCCCATCTGCCGCGGTGTCCTTTTAAAAGGACACCCGGGCTGGAAGGGTTAATGGGGATCACTAGTCTGAGCAGGTGGTGGTGGATGAGATATAATTCCAAATGAAGCCACTACTTTTAAGCTCCTGGGTGGTCTAGTGGTTTGGGTGTTAAGAGTGCTGCACCACTGGCCTGGGTTCGAACCCTGGCTGGGGCATGACAAAATATTAATTATATAAAAATTTTACCTCAATTGCATGAAAGGTCCGAATATTGCTCAAAGAAACTGGGTTAAAGATTTTAAAATTGCCAAATGTTATAAAATTTAAGAACTAACTGGGCTAACATGAAGGAGATGGAAATTCCCGGCACGACCGAAGCCGCTCCAAGGACCCGTAGCAGGATCTTCAGGGCTTTGTTTTGAATAGTCTGTAACATCATAAGACCTTGCAGACTATTCAAAACAAAGCCCTGAAGATCATTACAGGCTGCACAGCTACTTCACCCACAGATCACCTACATCAAGAAACCAAAATCCTCAAAGTCAAAGACTATCTGGACATGAGAGGCACTCAATTCCTGGCAGCAGCCTCCACGAACCAAGACCACCCACTAAACTACATGGCAACACACCCAGACACCAAGAAATATCAAAACAACACCCAGCACACGGTATCACACACAATTATGGTCCTCTCTCCATCCCCGCCCACCCCGAACCAACTTCCAGAAGCACATCCATACTCATATCTCTCACCGATCCATCCACTCACTCAGACAACACGCAGCTGCATGCACGACCTCCCGAAATCCATCCTTCCGAATCCTCCCTTCCTCGCGAGGACAGAGTCCACCTGGCCAGGCTGAGATGCGGACACCATCCAGCTCTCCTGAGCTATCAGAAGAGACTGGATGACTCCGTTGTCGACGCCTGCCCGGGATGTAACACAGCACCCCATACCATTAAACACATCATAGAAGACTGCATTTCACACAACCACTTACGCCAACAACACAATCTACACTCAATGAGAGCTCTGTGGGAAAGCCCGATCGTGGCCATGGCCTTTCTCAGGGACTCGGGGCTGTTCGGCCAGGCAGCTTAGGGAACAACAACAACAAGAACAACAACAACATGAAGGAGAAGGGGGTCTAGAAAAAGCCAGCCAGGCCACCTTCATGCCCGAGGGGATGGCCACAAATGAACCGCCTGGATAAGTTTCCATAGGACGAGGCAACCATTACATTATTTCTACCGTGGTCCTGTTCTCGGGACGGATTCAGTATTTTTTATTTTATATTTTCTATGCGAGTGAGGGAGACAAAAGTTAGAACTGCCGGTATCGAGTGCCTTCCCCAGAGTTGAAAGTGTGACAGGGCCAAAGTCAAAGGACGTTAGAGCCAAAATGCGTAAGGGGGGATTGGTTTTTTCTGCATTGAATACTCTGGAAGAGGTGGTGGTAGGGGCAAGGAACATCCATATTTTCAAGAAAAAATTGGATGAAAGTAGACAGACGGGACAACACTAGCTTAGCTCAACTGTAAACTACAATTAGGTAAATACAAATACAATTACTTATCTTTATTTGGAAGGGACGTGTATACTGTAGTAAGGTACCGAGGTGTGTCGTCCCCAGTCTGGTTCCAACTCCAGGACATCCACCTGTGGACAACATTTATTCATTAATTATTTTTACTAAGTATTTTGTTAAATTACTTTTATCAGGTTTAAACAATATCTCAAATACCACTAACTTATGGCAGTTAATAAATGGTAATTTCACATATTACATATATTACAACCAAGCTGTTCATCCTGTAATACTAAAATTTAAATTGTAAAGATTAAGAACTCAAAAAATTAATTAAATATATACAGTAACAGTGATTAAATTACCATTTAGAGGGACAAAGTACCCAACGTCTCGAAGCTTCAATCGATAATCTCAGGGCCTCGCAAAAGTCACAGGCTACTAAATAGCCTACAGTCCCGAGGTTGAGGGAAAAAAAAAAAAAAAAGGCAAGTCTTCCCCTGTCTGGTTCCAACTCCAGATCACCGCCATCTGTGGACAACATTTATTCATTAATTCTTTTCACTATGTAATTTGCTGTGTCTTACTGTCCTACTTTTCCTTCTGGGGGCTAATAATCCTCCCCTTTTAAAATTCTCCTGCTCATTGCAACAGTAAGGGGCGAGGGAACGCGCAAGTGGTACCGGACACTGAGAACTTGAACCCTTTAAAGTTTGTTTCTGTTCGGGCTCTTGTCTCGAGTTGGCCACCCCCAGCAATGGGGTATGTGCCTCAGTATATTATACAGTACATAAATTTTTTTTTTCTCAAAGTTTAACTCCTCCAGACATATATGACGCGATCGCGTCATATGGCAGAGTGAACCAAAAACTCATGATGCGATCGCGTCATATGGACTTATCTCCATGGCTCTCCAATAAGTTTATGACGCGATTTTGCGTCATATGAGCTCAGGAAGTCCGATAAGTTAGCTTACGATAAAACCGTTGGTGGCAACCTCAGCCACCTCCGATAATTCTAACGGCCGAAGTGTTGTTGTGAGTGTAGTGCGAGGCAGTGGCAATGATACAGGGGCTCCCGCCTCCTTGGACTTACTGGAACATAATATGTCTGAAGGAGTTAATAAAGTTTCTTCGGTCAGAGCTATGACTAATCATATGCATTTAATTATTAACTCTTTCAGACTCATATGACGCAGAGGTTGCCAGATTAGCAATAAGAAATAGAGTTCTCTCTCTCGTTAGTGAGTGCTGTACTGTATTTTATATATTATTTTGTAATAGTATAGATATCTTATCAATATTTGTATTTTGTACTATTGTTAATGTCTTGTCATGTTGCAAATTTGATTTTAAATAATATTTTGACATTTAACATGTAGTTTCTTTATTCATGCACAGTTTAGTAAAATTTACCAGAACGTCCCGGACTTCCCAAACATCACTAATTCCTTTAACGTGACGTCACGATAGTGCGTTGTTATATGTGTGATTAGTTTGCTTGGGAAACAGATTAACTTGCTCATGTAGTAATGTACACCCTATGTGGTGGATTGTGTTCTTTTATTTAATCATTTTCATTTTAGTAAGCGTTGTTTCCACATAGCGATTTTGATAATTTAATTTGACTTTATATTGTCCTTGTCCCAATTTTGGTTTGTTTAGTTTGCAAGTTTTACATTTTAATCTTATAATTACCTCTCCAAAATTAGTTTTCTGCCCACATCCAACTCAAAGACAACTGCAGAGGTTGAAGTAACTAACCTAAAGGTTTTTAAATACCCCTGATGGTAACAAAGGTTTTAAAGTGTCCCTAATAGGCTCAAAATCGCGTCATATGTCAGAGAGGGTTATCCCTTTGGCTGCAGGACCCATTCAGAACGTCCTGGCAATTTAAAGCAATTTACAGGCCCTTAACCTCTGAAGTGCGCATGGGGGGTAATGAACACCTCTGCCTGTGCGCATGTATTTGAGCTGTTTCCATCACTAAAATATTTATTTTACCATAAATAGCATTAATACTTCTCCATATGCGCCTATTATAGGTTTATTATAAAGGTATTAACCTGTTACAAAAATAAAACAAGTGGAAACAGCGTTTGGATGATCAAATTCGGCGATACAGGCAGGGAGTTACATAATGTATGGCTGAGGCAACCTCCCTCCCCTCCACCTCTGGAGAGACACTGTCGATCGATTCTCTCTCTCTCTTGCACTCGCTTGCTAACAGTGATGACAATGCCCTGCTTGCAACTCGCTAATGTTAGCACGAAAATATACCACAGAATAAGGGAATAACAGGGAAAATAGGTGATAACTGAAGGAGGGGAGGAAAGTGGGGAAGGAGGGGAGGTAGAAGAGTGATATTTTGCATGGCCCAGGGGCAAAAAAAAAAAAAAAAAAAAAAATCGGTTTTAAATTATTTTTTTTTTCCCCCCGACTCTTTAGAGTCTTCCCGCAGTCCGCCGGGGGAACTCTTAAGTCTTCCGGCAGTTCCCGGGTTAAAGCCTCGTAAAGCCTGTGAAGATTAATGCAAGTTCCTCTGTTCCTCATTCATATCAATGATCTCATATCTACCACTCATAATCCAATACATTCCTACGCAGATGACTCAACACTCCAGTTCCTTCACATTTACCAATTCTTTCACCCAACCTGATCTTATAAAATCAAAAATAAACACTGCAATTTCTCTGAACCAGGATCGCCTTTCTAGAATTAATGAATGGGGACAAGAGAATCTAGTTTCCTTTAATGCACAGAAAACCAAGTACATTCAATTTTCTAACCGACAGAATCTCACTGACTCCCATATATTTTTTAATAATGTAAATATTCCCACTTCCCCTAGTATTGACGTTCTCGGTGTAACATTAACTACTAACTTGAGCTGGACACATTATGTTAGAAGCATTGCTAAGAATGCCTCTAAAAAACTGGGACTCCTGTACAGAGTTCGAGAATTCTTCACTGACGAGCAGTTGGCCGTAATATATAAAAGTCATGTGCGTTCTCAGATGGATTACTGTTCACCTCTGTGGGGTGGAAGTGGAGTGGTTGCATTGAGGCAGTTGGACAAAATTCAAAATAAAGCTATTAGATTAATCAATAACCCTGCAATCACACAGGACCTTCCTACATTATCCATACGAAGAAACGTTGCATCCCTTGCATTATTCTACAGATATTTTCACAGCAATTGTTCCGAGGAACTTGCTTCAATTGTGCCGCCTCTCCACATCTTTCCCCGTAGAACTAGGGCAGCTGAGAGCGCCCATGAATTTACACTTTCTCCTCCACAATGCAGAACTTCTGCTTATCAGAATTAATTTATCCCCAGAGCTACTACTCTTTGGAATTCACTTCCCTCGAATTGCTTTCCACAAACTTACAATCTACAAATGTTTAAATCCAGTTGTTACAAACATTTTATGAATGGAGGATGCCTTTAGGCACATGGACCTTTTTTGTGTTATCTGTGTTTTTCCTAAAAAAAAAAAAAGTAAGCGGGAACACAGCAGGCCCCCGTCCGCTTGAATCCAATTAAATAAATTAATGTCGAAGGTTATACATTACTCAGTCCTATGATGACTTGGGACGAGTAGTTTTATAAATTTCAACAATAACCATGTCCCATAAGATTTGAAGTCTGTTATCAGATATACCTGTATATTGAACATTAAGATTATAAAGTTAATTTCAGGGATTTATTTCAGATTTCTACATGCGCAAGAGATCTCAATCTTTGAAATATATATACAGTACAATCTTTATAACTCATACATAATGCCTGTTTTTAATATGCATACAAGACAAAAGGCAGGTTACATAGATAAAAGTTAAAAGACTGTTTTGTCCACAGAGTGGTTACAGTCTCGCGTCCTAAATGGCGGCCCTGTCAAGGGCTGCCTCTGTTGTAGTAAAGTTTTTTTACCACCGTATTATTGGCATTTTGTCATCCTTCATCAATGCTAAGACCATACTGCCCCAGGTTTGGTGATTAGGTTAGAACAAATTAAGGAATTTGTTGGACTAATTGAGTTTGGCCAAAAAGGGTGTTATCGGGCGTATCACCTACCTCTGACCGGGTATACTGTATCCTAGTGTTCACTATACCCCTTTGAAAAGACATTAGCCTAACCTAACCTATCCTAGTATTATGGGTGGGGGCTGCTGCCCCCACACCCCCGCTGTTTGACATAAACTGTGTACACGACGTACGCCCGGTAACAACTCATTCCAAAATTTTTGCTAAAATGGCATGAAATACAGTAGGGAAAACCCGTGTTCTGTCTGGAAAAGTCTCACAAGTGTAAGTACTTTGCGCTTACTTTATTCAGGGGACCTTACAATTGCAGACAAGTGCTACTTTCATAATTGTGTAAATTTTACTTCCCCTCCCATATGAAATTGAGAGTACATTCCATAGATGAAGTAATAACCATGAAAACACACAAATTCAAATACACTCTTGGTCAAATCAAACTTGTTCAAGTTTAGTTAGTTAGGTTTGGGTAGTTTGGTTAGTGATAAGTTAACTCCTTCACCATAATTTTTATATTCTGGTTACCATTAGACTATTTTCTTTATCTTATAATAAAACCTATATAGGTTAGGATACCCAGGTTAGTATAAAACCCACGACTATAAAAGATAGTTATTAGTTGCATAGGTTAGGTTACCCATGTTAGAATACTGTACAACCCACGACTAAGATAAAGTTATGACCAGTTGTATAGGTTAGTATATAACAACTTTACAAGATAAAGTTATATAGGTTAGGATACCAATGTTATACCCACGACTATACAAGATAAAGTTTAATCGGTTGTATAGGTTAGGATACCCAAGTTAATATAACGCCCACTACTATACAAGATAAAGTTAAGACCGGTTGTATAGGTTAGGTTACCCAGGTTAGAATACAACCCACGACTATACAAGATAAAGTTATGACCAGTTGTATAAGTTAGGATACAGCCCACTACTATAACAGATAAAGTTATGACAGGTTGTATAGGTTAAGATACCCAGGTTATCATATAAAGCCCAAGACTACTGTATAGGCTACAAGATAGTTATAACCGGTTAAATAAGTTAGGATACCCATGTTAGTTTACAACCTAGGGCTATACAGTACAAGATATAGAACGACCGGTTGTATAGGTTAGGATACCCAGGTTAGTAGTATACAGAGTTAGGATGTGGGGTAGACCTGACCAGGGAGTGGATATGGAACCCTCAGTGTACTTTAAAAGTATTTTTTGTAATTTATTAGTTTACTCGCTAGGCCTATATCTGTCTAGCGTTAAAAATAAATTTGTATATTATGTCCCGGCCGAAGGCCGCTTCCTCCAAAAGCTACAGGATCTATTACTCGCCAGAATAAAAATAAGACATCTAAATGGCACGAAAAGTCTTAAAATAGCAAAACTAGGCTAATGCAGCGAACTTATTTAAAACTGAAAACTACTGGGGAGAAACGGGAAGCAAAAGGGGACCAGGAAAAAACCCATCTCTCCTGTTCCTATCTATGACAAATTAATCTCCACGTTTTTAAATATAAATAGTTTGCCTAAAACATTTAGATGTGAAATAGACATTGGAAAATAGCACTAGTCACAGGCAATTACAAATAAGATTGTCAAAGGAAATATACACTTAACATAAGAACTTAAATATAGCCTACAGGGTAGGCCTACTAGCCATGTTTAATGAGTTTTGGTAAATATGTATTTAAAGTCACTTGTGTTTTATGTATTATATTTTTGTTTTCTCATCAGTTCCTTCATTGATTATTGAGTTTTAAGGCTTGCTTCCTTCTGCAAATTCATTTTTACCCATTATTTAGCAATATTAAAACATGCCCCCGAAAACCATATTTTGTCATTACCTTAACCTAACTACCTAACCTGGGGGCTGCTGCCCCCAGACCCTTGCTTAAGCATTGGTATGTCATTTTTTTTTTTTTTTTATTAAGTTACAGAATAATAACTCACAAAGCCACTCCAACAGCTTCCTATTAAACTCTTAACACTTCGAAAATTAGAAAAGAGGTAACTGCAGCTCAGGATGTCAAACCGGAACTGAAGACTAATTAATATGAGAAGGAATACAGGAAAATCCACGGAAAATAGCATGGTTGTGGGGCTATTTTATCCCCTCCAGACTATTTGAACTGTAAAACTATAGGCCTAATTTTAGCAATGCACAAACAAATAAAATTTTATGATTTACTACCTTCGTTTGACACCCTAAACTGCTTATTCCTCAATCAACCACTCGTGAGTTTGTCTAAGGAAGTTGGAGCTGTAGACATTGATATTTAATAAAAAATAAAGTTATACTAATGTTTTGGACAGACAGTGTTAGCCCATCGATCTTTTTAGGCCTAATAGGTCCGGTAGAGCATATACATCATTGCTATATATATGTCATTAACCCGGGAACTGCAGGGAGACTCTTAAGAGTAAGGGAAAACAAAACAAAAAATTTAAACGCCCCTTTTTTTCCCCCTGGGCCATGCCAAATATCACTCTTCCACCTCCCCACTTTCCTCCCCTCCTTCAGTTATCACCTATTTTCCCTGTTATTCCCCTATTCTGTGGTTTATTTTCGTGCTAACATTAGCGAGTTGGTAGCAGGGTGTTGTCATCACTGTTACCAAGCGTGGGAAAGAGCGAGAGAGAGACTATTGCGGAACAGTGTCTCTCCAGACAAGGGGAGGGGTGGAGGGCAGGGAGGTTGCCTCAGCCATGCATTATGTAACTCCCGGCCTGTATCGCCGTTTTGACCATCCAAACACTGTTTCCACTTGTTTTATTGTTGTAACAGGTTAATACCTTTATAATCAACCTATAATAGGCGCATATAGATAAGTATTAATGCTATTTATGGTAAAATAACTATGTTAGTGATGGGAACAGCTCAAATACGTCAGCACAGGAGTGTGGTGTCTCATACCCCCCATGCGCACTTCTTAGGTTAAGAGCTGAAATGTGTTATAAGGGAGAAAAAACAAAAACTCTAAAATACAGTATACTGTAAAACAATAAGTTTTTGAGCCAGTACCCAACCAGCGGGGGTGTGGGGGCAGTAGCCCCCACCCATATACTAGGTTAGGCTAATAGCATAGCAAAAAAAAAAAAAAAAATAGCCTAACCCAACCAGTGGGGGTGGCAGCCCCGACCCATAATACTAGGATAGGTTAGGCTAATGTCTTCAGGTTAGGCTGATGTCTTCCCAAAGTTGACTATTTATATAACATAAGATATTAGGCTACCCACTCCACCCCGTGAAATCCGAGCCAGCTTTCGTCAAAAGTTGGCTCGGGTATTCACAAAATTGGGTTTTATTGGTTTGCAATTTGGGAAAACCCGAGCCAAGTTTTGATACAAAACGCTATATTATTGTATTTTTACGCTTTTAACCCCTCATTTTCCCTGAACTTCATAGCCCTCCCCACTAGCCTAGTAGGGGGCGTGTTTTTAGATTGTTGGATAATGGGTAAATACTCATTTCAGCTCCTCTTCAGAATATAACACTATATCTGAAGGAAAAATTAAAAAATACAAACTAAAACTTACTGAAATCGCTGTCTGTCCAAAAAGTCAGGTTTACCAAAAATAATAAAGTCAATATTTACGAGTCGCACCACAGCTGGGATCTCATTTCTAATGGTAGTTTTGGGTTCCTATCATTCTATGCTTCATTGCTATAGGCCTATACTTTTTATCCACCAGAAAATAGGCTATATTGTTTTCTTTGCCCTTTTTTTTTTAGCAATAACCTAACCAAAAAACCTAACTTAACCTAAATGTATTTGGGGGCTATTAGGTTAGGTTAATGCTATAAAAAAAAATATATATATATATTTTCCGGTGGATAAAAAGTATATAGCAATGAAGCATAGAATGATAGGAACCCAAAACTACCATTAGAAATGAGATCCCAGCTGTGGTGGGACTCTTAAATATTGACCAATAATAATACTGTAAATTCCTTGTGGCCATAGCACATGTCTACTTGGGTTTTATGTATTAGCCTAGGCTATATGAATTTACGGAAAATATTAAGGAAACCACCCACCAATTATTTTCATTTTTTTTTTTTTTAGTTTTACAGTAGTTTATTTGCATCAAATATAGTGATTGACATTAGTTTCAACCTCCACAAAAATAGTTTTCCCCTTTATCCAATTATCTTAAGATAAGTGGGGAGGGCTATGAAGATCAGGGAAAATGTGGGCTTAAAGACATAAAAAGGCGATATAATGGCTTTTATGATGAAAGTTGGCTCTGGTTTTGTTGTTTTTCAACTTGAGAAAACCCCAAAATGAAAAAAAATCTAGCCAAGTTTTGGCAAAAGTTGGCTGGGATTTTAAGATTTTTCATCTTCATAAAAGTCAGAAAGTGGCAAAAAAATGTTGGCTCAGGTTTTCTTGTTTTTCAACTTAAGAAACCCCCACAATGAAAGAAAAAAAAAGTAAAGTTTTGGCAAAAGTTGTTGGATGATAGCCTATCCTACACGGAATAGAAAATGAACTTACCAGTAAGCTCATTATCCATTTTCCAACAATTAAGCAACATTAAAGATTTTAGCCTAACCTACCAACCTTACCTAGTATTATGGGTTGGGGCTGCCGCCCCCACACCCCCGCTGGTTGGATAGTACATTGGATAGAAAATTAGGTAAAGGCAGGGAGAAAGAGGTCCGCAGAGTCGTGTTGTGTGCCGTCTATGGGGAGGAGAACCCTGGACAAATATTGTTACAGGTTCTAGGTTCTGTATCTCCCTTAACCTAACAAGTGCGCATGGGGGTAATTGGAAACGTCCCCCTGTGCTGACGTATTTGAGGTGTTTCCGTCACTAAAATATTCATTGTGCCATTAATAGCATTAATACTTATCCATATGCGCCTATTATGGGTTGATTATAAAGGTATTAACCTGAAACAACAATAAAACGAGTGAAAACAGCGTTTGGATGGTCAAAATCGGAGATATAGCCCACGAGTTGTATAATGTATGGGTGAGGCAAGCTGCTTTCCCGCCAATTTCCCCCAAGGCCACTGAGACACAGTCGATCGATACTCTCTCTCTCTCTCTCTCTTGCACTCGCTTGCCATCAGTGATGACAACACCCTGCTTGCAACTCGCTAATGTTAGCACAAAAATATACCTCAGAATAAGGGAATAACAGGGAAAATAGGTGATAACTGAAGGAGAGGAGGAAAGTGGGGAAGGAGGGGAGGTAGAGGACTGAGATTTTGCATGGCCCAGGGACCAAAAAAAAATAAAAAAATAAAAAAATAAAATTATTTTATTTTTTATTTTTTTCGATGTCAAAAGTTGATTTTTTTTTTTCACTCACTCTTAAGAGTCTCCCCGCAGTCCGCCGGGGGAACTCTTAAGAGTCTCCCCGCAGTTCCCGGGTTAATAGAATTGTTCGAGGGTTGACACTTATTTTAACATGGAGTATAGGTTATATTACATCCTAAATGAAATTTAAAATATCTGTGAAAATTCTTGGGATGTTTATATAATAGAAGTTACTGTGAGACACTTAATATGTTGAAGGGGGAGCTCTGCCCCCTCTAAACACCCGTCACTTATGTCATCATAATCTGTTGTACTTCATAGGGGGTCCAATTAAGGAGAAAGTGAATTAACAGACACAATTAGGCCGCAAACTACAATAACATAGCGGGCCGCCGTTTATGGGAGACTTTTTACACATAATTTTCAATGTTAATTTTCTCCCTTAATCGATTTTTCCAAATTATCAAACTTACATAAAAATGAAGTACAGTTTATAGGGATTCCAACATGCATTTCAAAATTGTCATGAAAATTGGTGGGTGGTTTGCTTAATATATACCGAATTTACTAAAATCTTATTATAGCTGGTACTGTAATTGGTAAAAAATTAAGACCCCGGACAGCCTTTTCAACCCTAACCTAGCCTATCCTAGTATTATGGTCTATGGGTGGGGGCTGCCATCCCCACACCCCCGCTAGTTGAACAAAGTTTGCAAGTTTTACATTTTAATTTAAAGACAAAAGGCTGTCCGGGGTCTCTTAAATTTATACCGGTAAGGTAAAAATTGAAGAGACCCCGGACAGCCTTTTTAACCTCTGAAGTGCGCATGGGGGTAATTGGAAACGTCCCCCTGTGCTGACGTATTTGAGGTGTTTCCGTCACTAAAATATTCATTGTGCCATTAATAGCATTAATACTTATCCATATGCGCCTATTATGGGTTGATTATAAAGGTATTAACCTGAAACAACAATAAAACGAGTGAAAACAGCGTTTGGATGGTCAAAATCGGAGATATAGCCCGCGAGTTGTATAATGTATGGGTGAGGCAATCTGCTTTCCCGCCAATTTCCCCCAAGGCCACTGAGACACAGTCGATCGATACTCTCTCTCTTGCACTCGCTTGCCATCAGTGATGACAACACCCTGCTTGCAACTCGCTAATGTTAGCACGAAAATATACCTCAGAATAAGGTAATTATTTCATAAATGTTTATACATATTTTAATAATGCATCACTTAGCTCTACTCCCACTAGTTCTGTATATTTTGATAGAACTAAACTTAAAGATGCCCTTAAATTCCTCCTTTTCAATACTTATGTTAGATTCGGGCCGTACATTTTCAAACAAATATTAGGAATTCCTATGGGTGGAAATGCTAGCCCTTTAATTGCAGACTTATTCTTGCTTGCTTTAGAATTTAAATATATAAAAGACTTAGTTGACAGTAGCAAGAAAAATAAAATTCCAGAAAAATTAGCACTTGCTAAACTGTTAAGTAATAATAGTAGATATATTGATGATATTCTTGTTTGCAATTTGTTAAATTTTAACCAAGTTGCTAAACTTATTTACCCTAATTCTATTCCCCTCACACAATGTAACGTAAATTATAAAGTTGAAAATTTTCTTGATATAAATATATAGATTGTTAACCTCTGAAGTGCGCATGGGGGTAATTGGAAACGTCCCCCTGTGCTGACGTATTTGAGGTGTTTCCGTCACTAAAATATTCATTGTGCCATTAATAGCATTAATACTTATCCATATGCGCCTATTATGGGTTGATTATAAAGGTATTAACCTGAAACAACAATAAAACGAGTGAAAACAGCGTTTGGATGGTCAAAATCGGAGATATAGCCCGCGAGTTGTATAATGTATGGGTGAGGCAATCTGCTTTCCCGCCAATTTCCCCCAAGGCCACTGAGACACAGTCGATCGATACTCTCTCTCTTGCACTCGCTTGCTATCAGTGATGACCACACCCTCCAATCGGATTTCTAATGTTAGCACGAAAATATACCTCAGAATAAGGGAATAACAGGGAAAATAGGTGATAACTGAAGGAGAGGAGGGAAGGAGGGGAGGTAGAGGACTGAGATTTTGCATGGCCCAGGGGCCAAAAAAAAAACAAAAATAAATTTTTTTTTTTTTTTTTTTTTTTTTTTTTTTTTCTCTGACTCTTAAGAGTCTCCCCGCAGTGCGCCGGGGGAACTCTTAAGAGTCTCCCCGCCGCTCCCGGGTTAATGAACAGTGCATACTTAAAGTATATCACAAAGTTGATGATTTTAATTTTAACGTAATAAACTTTCCTTTCCCTAGTAGTAATATCGATAGTAAAATCACTTATAATTGTTTTTATTCCCAATTAATAAGATTTTGTAAAATCTGCACTAAAGTAGATGACTTTTGGGCTAGAGCTAGGTTACTATACAGACTCTTAGTGGACAGAGGTTTTGAGGCAAGTAAATTGTTCCATAAATTTAATCTTTTTAGGGTCAATTATTGTGACTGTATTCTAAAATTTGACATCAATAATTTTAATCAAGCATTTTTAACTTGAAGTTTCTTGTATAACCTCTGCTTACTTTTTGTCTGTATTTATTGTTTATCTTTTTCTTTTTCTATTATTATTATTAATATTGATGATTTTTTAAATTTATTGTTCTTGTTAAAAGAGTACTCTTTGTTTAAATCTGTTGTTACTTCATATTTTGCAATTATTTCTCTATATTATATGTATTCATTGTCGATAGTATCAATTGCTTACTTTTGCGATTTCCTTAGTTTATTTGTGCTATAAATGTAGGTTATTTGTAGGGTAGTTATTGATAGGGGTCACTTGAGGCATGCTATGCTTACAGGTACCTACCCGATAGCACTATCGTTAGTGAGTGCTGTACTGTATTTGTTTGTTCTGTACTGTTTGTTTAGTTTGCAAGTTTTACATTTTAATTTTATATATTATTTTGTAATAGTATAGATATCTTATCAATATTTGTATTTTTTACTATTGTTAATGTCTTGTCATGTTGCAAATTTGATTTTAAATAATATTTTGACATTTAACATGTAGTTTCTTTATTCATGCAGAGTTTAGTAAAATTTGCCAGAACGTCCCGGACTTCCCAAACTTGACTACTTCCTTTAACGTGACGATAGTGCGTTGTTATATGTGCGATTGGTTTGCTTGGGAAACAGATTAACTTGCTCATGTAGTGATGTACACCCTATGTGGTGGATTGTGTTCTTTTATTTAATAATTTTCATTTTAGTAAGCGTTGTTTCCACATAGCGATTTTGATAATTTAATTTGACTTTATATTGTCCTTGTCCCAATAGTTTGCAAGTTTTACATTTTAATAAGGGAATAACAGGGAAAATAGGTGATAACTGAAGGAGAGGAGGGGAGGTAGAGGACTGAGATTTTGCATGGCCCAGGGGCCAAAACAAAATAAAAAAATAAAAAAATAAAAATAAAAAATATATGTTTTTTTCGATGTCAAAAGTTGATTTTTTTTTTCACTCGCTCATAAGAGTCTCCCCGCAGTGCGCCGGGGGAACTCTTATGAGTCTCCCCGCAGCTCCCGGGTTAATAGTTAATTTTAGTTTTGTTTATTTTTCTTTGATAGGCCTATAGTTTAATACAGAGGACAATCTCATTTTAGTATTTTCAACATTAGCCTAACCTAACCTAACCGAAAACTAAACTCGGAACGTGAGCTGGGTTTAGACCGTCACGTACCCATAACCAGGGAACGTGAGCTGGGTTTAGACCGTCGCGCACCCATAAACAGGGAACGTGAGCCGAGTTTAGACCGTCGGTTAGGTTAGGTTAGGCTAATGTTGAAAATACTAAAATGCGATGGTCCTCGGTATTAAACAACACTGTAGGCCTATATGCAGGAGTTTTATATGAATATTCATGATTTTGTTCTCGATGTCACACCTTCTGGCCTCCTCAACCACTTATACTTGTACCTTGTTTGTAAACGTAGCTGCTTATGATGCACTTTCCAGTCCATAGATTTCTATACTCCCTGTTTTTACTACAAATTTTAAATTATCTTTGGGCTGGCGCATCAGCAGTGTGTGGCTTCCATGGACCCTGACCTACCACTTAGCTCTGGGGTCTGGGAAGCCCACCAGGTAAGAATCAAAGAAAAATAAACAAAAAAACTAAAATTAACTAGTAAAAAGGCTGTCCGGGGTCTCAAGTTTTACCAAAATATCCTAACTTAACCGAAAACTAACCTGTCTCGCCAACGGTATCCCAGCTCACGTTCCCAGTTTATATTTTTGTTTAGAGATTTAGGGATTTTTGTATAGCCTAATGAATTTCCGACGGGGTGGACATATATGGCAATGAAGTACATGACCTAACATATTTGTCTAAATAATATATCGATGGTTTCGACCCGGTGTAAAACTAGATAAATTCAGATATTTCCGATGGGTGTTATACTACAATTTATTTTATGAAAACTAGATAATAGGGCCTAGTCAAGAAAATGTGGCCAGTTTCCTTGATATAATAAACTATTTGGCAATTACCGTTTGCCGTCTGATAGAATAAGCTGAGGGGGCATAATCTTTATATTGTCCCTTTCTAATAACAATTAATAAAATTAATAAAATTAAACAAAATGCAGGGAATACAGGAAAACTTGCATGCATTTACGTAGTTTTGAACATTTAATCACCTCGTGTTAGCCTATGATGGGAACTATAAAGCGTAATTTCACCTTAGCAGACGATCACTGAAAACTCGGGATACAGCATGGCCTCGTCCATCAGTTATCAAGCAAGCGGATAAACTAAATGCCTATATTAAACAGAATAGCTCCTCTAACCTATAATTGTCTATGATTAAATGAAAATGAACCGTTGTAGTCAAAATCTCATAGCCTAAATACATCACCAACACGAGAGACCGCACACGAGTTCCTTACCTTGTGGAGAGCAGCAACAAAATGGACGAATGGAGTGTTCAGCGCAGGGTTGCCAGGTGCTCCTGGGAAAAATAGGACAGAGTTGGTCCAAGAATAGGACATTTTCACTAAAAATAGGACAAACTTATATATATATATATATATATATATATATATATATATATATATGAGAGAGAGAGTTAATGGGACTAAGATAAAACATAGCTTACCTTCCGTAGTAGAACTGTAGAACATTAAAAATCTAAAGAGAGGATTTCATCAAAGGAACAGACTTCATTTTCTTCTGAATCTTCGGCAAACCTTGGGGTAGAGGTTGAAGACGTTGAAGCTGATGAGGTGGATGGGTTTGGAGTGTTTTCAGACTGTGAAGATCTGTCTCGTGTGTACATTTCATTTGTGAAGAGGTTTAGCATTTTGTCGTTCACTTCAAAATTCTGGCAGCAAACGTCATGGACAAACATGTGTGACCTTATCCTCAGTATCGCCTCCAGAGAACTTGTACGGAGTTTATTTCTTGCTTTGGTTTTCACGTTTGTTACATGGGAAAACACCCTTTCAACAAATGCAGTGCTTAATTGGATAGCATATGAATTGAGAGCAATAGTAGCTAATTCCCTGTACAAAATTTCACCAGATGCATTTTCATAATCGATTACCGTTGCCCAAAACTTTACAGGATTTGTTGGAATTTCGAATTTGGGAAATTCCTCTCGCCAATTAGTTTTCATTGAGATTTGTTCTCACTGATTTGAAACCTTCAATATATCAAAATTTTCCTCCTTTGCCAACTTCTCAAAAGGTAGGTCATTGAATCGTGGTTTAACTTGACTCAGGCAAATATTAGGACTTAGGTATTTGACGTACTTCATTTTCATCGTTGTGTTGTCAATTCTTTTGTCAAGCTGATTTATTCCTTCAATTACAAAATCATGGCATCGTCTTTGGATTTCATATTTCTTCTCTGGATGTAGCTTGCTACACTTTAAATCAAATTCAAACTTTTCCCCAAGTTTCCCATCAGTTGGCGACCAAAGATTTTGTCTTTCATGGGGATCTTTGTAGACACGCTGTAACAGGAAATGTCTCAATTCTTCAAGCTCTTGAATTAACTTTGAAGGAAGGATCTGAGGCTTGAAATGCTGCATTCAGGGATTCAAAATTCTGAACCTCAAAAAAGGACAGAAAAGGACAGTTTTGGGCTGTCCTTTTTTAATCGAAATATATAGGACAGCCCTTCCTCAAATAGGACAGATTGTCCTAAATAGGACAGACCTGGCAAACCTGGTTCAGCGGTTCAGCCCCTCGTCTTCGGCTGGGAACCAAGAAGTCAAGCGAGTCACTGAACGAATCACTTGCTTCGAGTCCAATCAGTGAGTCACTGAACGAATCACTTGCTTCGAGTCCAATCAGTCTCTATCCCAGTAACCACCAACAAAAAAGAAAACTGCACGAACACAAGTGAAACAAAGAATACATAAAATATGCCATGTGATGCGAAGAAAATGCCGGAATATTAGGAAATGTGGATAGAAAGGTAGATGCAAAATATACAAAATCGTCTAATGGTAACCAGAATATCATGAAAATTACGTAATGGTGGTGAATGGATTAAAGTTTCATTAGGTTAATGTAATAAGGTAGAGAGCTAATCAGTGAACATTCGAGAGATCCTCGATGACAAATATCGGCCAACCTCCGCCATATTGGTTCACTTGATGCGCCATATTAGCCTTCTTTACACTCAAATATGTCCAAACCTATAACATACATTCGATAATTATAGCACTGAATATATATACTTTGATTTTTACATATAAATTCTCCATGATAAAAGATATAATTCATCGCGGCTCTATTAGGGTACCAAAATGGCGCCCGAAGAAATAGATGACCGTTTTTTCCTACTAAAAAGTTATTCCAATGCTTCGCAATCCTCGAGTGGAACATTTTTTATTTTATTTTATCATGATTTAGTTACGGTATCTGATATACTATATATTTCTGTATCTACATTAAATAATTAGGATAATGTGAAATATTCATTAATATATATTAGTAGAGGATTTGAGCCAGTAGCCTACACAAAATGTTTGGTGAAGCCCATAAATGTTTCACGAACCTCGAACATATCGGTTTTCCCAAAATTTACCCAAATTATTCATCATCATAGCTTTAATTAGTCAAATGTTGTATCATCGAGTATAATAATTTAACCCCTTCTGTACCGGTGACGTATATATATATATTTTATTATAGGTAGCCTATATTTAGATGATTTTGTGCAGCTTAAGAATGATATGTGGTAGTAAAAAGGGTTTAGTGAGTAACTTATGGTTAAAATTTGAACAAAATCCATACATAGATAACTCGTCTATGGAGTTTTTAAACTTTAAAATAGGCCTAAAAAATTGTCAAAATTAAAAAATTCATATGCCGTTGGAATTGTAATTACGAGACGAATCCATATATACCCATGAAAACTCGAAATTCGAAAGTCGCCCGCCAAGTGCAAAAAAGCAGGGATTTTGGACAAAAATATTTTTGATACTGGCCGAATGGCTGGTCGAAATTTCAATCTACGAGCATGTATAGAAGCAGCTCGTCGAGAAAAATCGAATGGCACCAAGTAGAATTCCCTAGGACTTATAGTTTGGGCTACAGAGGACTTTTAAATTCCAAAAAACGGTCCCCTGGGCCCTCCAGGAAGGCCAAGTCAAAATCGAAATCCTAAACTAATAGTCCGATTTCAATTCTGTTTGCGCCATTCGATTCAGCGGGTCAAAGTGTACTTGAGGTATAAATTTGAACACAATACATACATAGATAACTCGTCTACGGGGTTTTTAAACTGTAAAATAGGCCTATTGGGCCTAAAAAATTGTCAAAATTAAAAAAATCCATATACCGTTGGAATCGCAACGACGTGACGAATCCATATAATATACCCTTAAAAAATCGAAAATCGATAAATCACCCACCATGTACCAAAAATGTTCATGGGCATTTTAACTAATCCCCAGTCCGATTTTATACCATTGATACTATCTCTGCTTCCTACCAATCAGCCATGACCTAATCCACTTGATTAGCATCCCCCCAATACCATGTCCTTCTATCTTCCTTACCAGCCTTTCATGTGGAACTCTATCAAAGGCCTTACTGAAGTCTAAGTAAACTATATAATATGAATTGTCGTTATCTACTGCTTCATATACCTCGGATAAAAAGCTGAGTAAATTTGTTAGGCAGGATCGTCCTGGAGTGAATCCATGTTGAGAGGGTTTAATTAACTTGAACATTAAGTTATTTCTAATTATCCTGGCAATAACTGATTCTAGCAATTTCCCTATAGGCCTAATTAATGTGAGACTAATGGGTCGGTAATTTGATGCTATGGACTTATCACCTTATTGAGACAAATTTTAGGGGATAAAAAGGTCACTCAAAATTAAAGGTGAGGCAGGACATTTATTTCAGGTATGCCAATTACTGTAGTTCCAGCAGACCAGGGAGATCAAAACCATTACAAACGACCGGGATGTAACAGACTGTAACAATAACAAGATGAGTGTGTGTGCAAGATATTTATGAAATGTGTAGAGGAATGATGGGTAATGAAGTAGAGAGAAATGAAGGAATAACAAATTGCAATATGGCGGCGCTACTATACGGCGATCGTAAGTTATATGTTAAGAAATAAGTTAAAAATACTATGATAATGTCTCTTATCTGATGTCGACAAAGTCCTGATATACTAGATGTTTGGTCAGGTGAGTTTAGTAGTCCATGTTGAATAATAATAATAATGATACTCTTGGTACAGTTTATTACATATAACACAATCACAACACATCCAGTACACATTTATGAGATTCAACACACATACAGTATAAAGAACCACTTTCTCAGACATGTTCATAGTATACTCAACCAAAAAAACAATCTTTACACTGGTGAGCTGTAAATAATCTAATGTGAACGGAATGAATCGGGTGAAACATACGTCTGTGAGGTATTATCATAAGATTTCGACCCACTTCCACAATGTTTAGAGCGTTAGTGTAAAGATTGTTTTTTGGTCGAGTGTACCTATTACAAAACCTATTTTTTGTATTTATATAAACAACAATACAGTACAAATTCCCGGCGCGACCGAAGCTGCTCCAAGGACCCGTGCCCCCAGGGAGGGGGCAGGGGATGGTTGTGACAGTTTGGTTCCCGAAGACTGCTCCCCGCGGCCGGCATCCGGTTGTCCTCCACTGGTCGTTGATTTTGTCTTCGGCCGTGGAGGGTCGGCAGCCATCCGCGGTTGGCAGCTTCGGGAGGTGGCCCCACGGCGTAGACGCCGCCACATCAGGACCACCATCCAGCTCTCCTGAGCTATCAGAAGAGACTGGATGACTCCGTCGTCGACGTCTGCCCGGGATGTAACACAGCACCCCATACCATTAAACACATCATAGAAGACTGCATTTCACACAACCACTTACGCCAACAACACAATCTACACTCAATGAGAGCTCTGTGGGAAAGCCCGATCGTGGCCATGGCCTTCCTCAGGGACTCGGGGCTGTTCGGCCGGGCAGCTTAGGGAACAACAATACAGTAGAACCTTGGCCATCCAAAGTAATCGGCAAAAACCCTTGTCTGGAAGTCTGAAAATTCCGGATCTACCAAAAGTCCGGACTTCATACTCAGACTTCCGGAAAAGTCTGAAAGTCTGTGTAATATAGTACGGACAAATTCTGACATTTCTGGACTTTATTACTTCTGAAATGTTTAAAAGTGTGAGTAATATAATCTGGACAAGATCTCATTTCTGGACTATATTACTCAAACTTCCAGACTTTTCCGGAAGTCTGAGTAAGGAGTTTGAATTGAGATGCTTGATTGGAAGTCTTAAGCCATGTCACAGTTATCAGTATGGTTAGTTCTCTCTGAACTGTAATTATGTCAATCAGATGTTGAAGAAGGTATAAATAATAGAACATTATGAAAGTCCCTGGCATTAATTAAATCAAGCATGGCAATTGCTATATGCCTAGATGTATTATTATTTAAGAAACTTGGTCCTGTAACATTACTATTTGGCCAACTATAAAGATTAGTAACAGATCTATAATAATGAAAACAATTAACATTATCTGCTTGCAGTATTTGATTTAGTAATAGTTGAACTTTCCAAAACAGTGTCTGAGAAGTGGCCCCATGTCATGAAATTCAGTCTGGAATTGGCACCAACGTTGATAATGGGAACTAAAAGTGCCGTAAAGTGGTAAACAAACCCCAGTACTGTAATACTGTCGAGGGCACATCACTACAGGGTGTCAAACGATAACCGAGTCCGTTATTTTTAGCCTCCATTATTGTATTATAATGTAAAACTTGCAAAATAAACAAACCAAAACTTATACGAACACAGTCAAAAGACAAAATAACTAATCAAAATTGCTATGTGGAAACTACTCTTCAGTAAAATAATAATTTATAAATAAAAGGACACAATCCACCACAAAAGATATAATCATGGTTTATAGTTTACATTATGTCTTTAGAAGTGACAAAATGGCCAAAACAACGCTATTTTATGTTAATATTCTTGTATTCCTTCTCATATTTATTCAAGTCTTCAAATAAAATAGCTCCGGTTTGACACCCTGTCTCACTACTACACTGGCAAAGTATACATACAAAACCTAAATGATGTTATCGTTAAGGGAGCCCACCGCGCTTTTTTTTTTAATCTTTCTCTCCCTCTCTCTTTGGCTTGAATCCATTCGGCCCCATTCAGCTTACTGTATTAATTTAAGACTTTTACCCCCATCCAGGTCACCAGGAAGAAATTGACACATGGATCGGGATAAATGTCTTAAAACAGTTGGCTGAATGGGGCAGAATGGATACAAGCCAGGGAAAGAGAGAAAAGAAGAAAAAGATAAAAAAAAAAGCCAGTGACTACAAGCACTTTTTGACTTACTGACTTGGAATTTGTCCAGTTTGTGCACTAATCCATTGATTATAAGAAGCGTTGTATCTTTTATACTAATCACGGCTATAAAATAATAATTGTAAAAGTCTCCAAGTACGAATCATCGGTACAAATTCAGTACAAATACTAGACAATGACGTTGCTTAGTGACAAACACGATAGTAACTTCTAATTATGCATTACCGGTACCTCTAGTCTCTCTTCAGAAATTATTTTTAAATTTACCTGATATTATGTCTTCCACAATTTATTTTCTGACTACTTATTTCAGTTTATTGCTATCTTGACATTTATAAATTAATCATAGATCCCAGGTCAGAAGATATATATTTCTAATTTCTACATGAATCACTATTTCTATTATTATTTTAACCTATCATATATTTTCTAAGTCTTTCTGTTCAATGCCCTATATGTATACATTATATCCTTTATTAATCATTTCTACTTCTACATTTGCTTATATTATTATATTTTATTACCATTTTAATTACTTAATGTTATTGCTTTATCTGTATACAGTTTGTTATTAATTTAATCTACCTTTAGTAATCATTTTTACTTCTACATTTCCTTATATTTTCATAATTTATTTTAATGAATTAATGTTACTGCTTTATCTGTATACAATTTGTTATTGATTTAATCTAGTCTCACAAGCTCTAGTTCCTGAATCGTACTACATCTTGAGGGTTAAATACTGGGTGAAGGAGAGGAGGCCTACTATATTGACCATTCTATCATTAACATACTAATATCTAAAATTCTAAATAAAGGAACAATGCTCATCTTTATTACCTAGTTTCAATCTAGTTTCCATTTTCATCTTTCCTTTGGCTAGTGATTCCCCTTCTCTGTTTTGGGGTCGAGGCTTGGTACATAGCGACCTGTTTACGATCACGTTACACCTCTACCTATTTCTAGTCGCTCTCTTCTAGTATACCTTATATAGCACCTTCGGTAAACCTAACAATGCTGTTGACCCTACCTCGGCACTCTATTTTGGAACATCTCAACTCGGCATTCGATCTTTCACATCTTTATTCATCTCAAATTTGCACTCGGTCTGTTTTATGCCTCTCGAGTCACTTATCGTATCATTAAAAATATCATAACTTGGTCTAATATCACTTTACATTCATACACATCAATCAGTCCTATAAATCTCCATTTCGCAATCACTATAGATAGCGCCAACGAACTTGACAATAAACTTGTGCTTGAATTAATTTAGAGTTATAAGAAGTTAAGGGGTCAAGATTATTGTCAAGTTCGTTGGCGCTACCTATATCAGTACTCATCATTTAGGTGTCAGCCAATCTTACACCATCACCACTCATTCTTCAATCTTATACTTCATCACTACTCAATCTCACATATCACGACAGTACGATATACATAAACTCATTACCCAGTCTTACACTTATCAACTTATCACCCACCCAAACACATCTCCACTCATCACAGTCTCACTCAGCACTCGGTCTTGCGCATGACAGAGTCGAGTGTGACGTGCGAGGTACGTGGAGCCTGTTCGATCAGTCTGAGGGTGGACAGAGCGGACATGTTGGCTTCAGTCAGTCGGGCGCTGGTGTCCACTAATTCCGCTTCAGACCCACACACTGCGATCATACCTTGGGGGAGACAATTGTACAGTTAACCCCTTCTGTACCGCTAGTTCTTTTAAATTTCATTCTAACTGTATTTAGACGATTTTGATCAATTTAAGAAGGATTTGTGGTAGTAAAAAGGGTTAAGTGAGATAGTTCGAAGCTTTTTAATTGCTGGAGGCCCTAATTAAACTGAATAAAAACGCCTAATAGTAGCCAGAATAAAGTTAAAAGGATGTCGCGGTATAGAAGGGGTTAAGAGTAAAATTTACAGTCGGGATCATGATACGACTTTATTATCAATTATGACAAAAAAAAATAATATGAGGCAGAGATGAAATAATTTTTTAATTTGTAATATGTATCAGGAAATTATCTTCTAGGGCATTACATTTCTTACTTAGTTAAGGGGGTCACTGGCTTTTTTTATCTTTCTCTCCTTTTCTCTCTTTCCCTGGCTTGTATCCATTCGGCCCCATTCAGCCTACTGTTTTAAGATGTTTACCTCCATCCAGGTGTCGATATCTTCCTGGTGAGCGTTAGCGAGCCAGCATTGTATGGAGAAACCCGGCTTCGCCGGAGAAATTTTTCTATCGAAAAATGTACAAACTTAGCTTGATGTAAAAAAAAAATATATATATATGTTGGCTCGCTACCACTCGCCAGGAAAATATTGACACCTGGATGGGGGGTAAACGTCTTAAAACAGTAGGCTGAATGGGGCCGAATGGATACAAGCCAAAGAGAGAGGGAGAGAAAGAGAACAAAAGCGAGATGGGCTCCCTTAAGATGAAGAAAATACTGTATAGAAAAAAATATATAATTAAAGTGAGCAGTGATGTGTAACAACAACTAGCATCTTAGGGCTGTTCGGCCAGGCAGCTTAGGGAACAACAACAACAACAACAACAACAACAACAACAACAACTAGCATCTAACCTGGCTTCTTGTCTGCGAGGTAGGTACAGTAGGTGTTAAGAATAATGGTGATGTCCTGGTGAGTGTGATGTGAGGCAGCTTCCTGGTCCCACAGGGTGCGGTGCTGGCGAACAAACTGTAGCGACGCCACCCAACGCTGGTCTGCCACTAACTGCAACAACTGGAGGAAAAGTGGATCAATAGTGGTTTCGACTATCTTGATAGCGTAATGCATAATGCGCGGAATTTCGATGTGAGTATCCTGGGTTCGAGTCCTCGGAGTGCCACATGTATTTGTTGATTTAATTAATTGAGTTTAGATGTGAAGTTGGTTGGTGTAAAAAACATAATAATTCTATCTATTTATCTATTTACTCCGGCCCAATCCCCACTTTTCCTATTTTTTGTTTCTCTTATTTTTCCCTCTCTTCAATTACTGTACAATAATTCCTCACCAAATTTATTGTTGCATTACTGAAAAACAAGACAATAAGTGAAATAATTGCATTAGTAAATGTTTTTACACCCGTGACTACCAACATCGGTAAGAGCGTCTAACTGGGAACCAACTCTACATACTATACATTAAGTGTTGTGGGTTCGAGCCTCCCTAGGATGAAACGTTAAAAAATATCAGCTGCCCAGATGATAGATGGATGAAATGCAAAATCTGGCAGACTAACTTAACCAGAACCAAACAAAAAAGTTGACCATATATTGTACTGTATTGAAGGTGAAAATGCCATTGATCATATAACACCAACGTTCATAGTATTTCAGCTACCTGCAAATAATTTTTTCATCTTGGGAATATCTTTTTTGGTCATTGGTAATTCTTTGGTTTCTAAAGGCTTTTCTTAAGTTCCATAAAATTATCTGGAGATATCATGATACAGTTGGCCACATGAATAGGCCAATTTTTCTACTACGCAATGTAGTGTTATGTATGGAAGGAAAAAATAGTATGATTGAGTTAGGAGTGTAGTTTATTTTCAGTCTTTATTTCATATAACCAATTAACGGTTGTTGTTGTTGTTGTCGTTCCCTAAGCTGCCTGGCTGAACAGCCCCGAATCCCTAAGGAAGGCCATGGCCACGGTCGGGCTTCCCCACAGAGCTCTCAAGGAGTGTAGATTGTGTTGTTGGTGTTGTTGTTGTTCCCTAAGCTGCCTGGCCGAACAGCCCCGAGTCCCTGAGGAAGGCCATGGCCACGATCGGGCTTTCCCACAGAGCTCTCATTGAGTGTAGATTGTGTTGTTGGTGTAAGTGGTTGTGTGAAATGCAGTCTTCTATGATGTGTTTAATGGTATGGGGTGCTGTGTTACATCCCGGGCAGGCGTCGACAACGGAGTCATCCAGTCTCTTCTGATAGCTCAGGAGAGCTGGATGGTGTCCGCATCTCAGCCTGGCCAGGTGGACTCTGTCCTCGCGAGGAAGGGAGGATTCGGAAGGATGGATTTCGGGAGGTCGTGCATGCAGCTGCGTGTTGTCTGCGAGTGAGTGGATGGATCGGTGAGAGATATGAGTATGGATGTGCTTCTGGAAGTTGGTTCGGGGTGGGCAGGGAGGGAGAGAGAGGACAATAATTGTGTGTGATACCGTGTGCTGGGTGTTGTTTTGATATTTCTTGGTGTCTGTGGGTGTGTTGCCATGTAGTTTAGTGGGTGGTCTTGGTTCGTGGAGGCTGCTGCCAGGAATTGAGTGCCTCTCATGTCCAGATGGTCTTTGACTTTGAGGATTTTGGTTTCTTGATGTAGGTGATCTGTGGGTGCAGTAGCTGTGCAGCCTGTAATGATCTTCAGGGCTTTATTTTGAATAGTCTGTAAGGTCTTATGATGTGTTTCTATCTACAGTATCTATCTATCTATTGCCGGACGCCTTACTCCCCTTACGAGGGTGGCCATACACAGAATGCCCCCAAGCGGACCTATTCCCTGTGAGAGGGACAACCCGAGCCAGTTTAGTGAAGGACTTACAGGATTGACCACTCAATTTAGGATCCGTCCGACTCCAAGGCCCTCTGTGTATCTTGTTAGCACTATTTTTTTTACAGTGGTGTTCGGCTAATCCATCCACTAACCTGCCTTACCCTTAGGTAAGCAGTACGGATTTGTATCAGGTTTACTCCCCTAGACAGGTTGCCAACCAAGGCTGACGAGTCCCATCCACCCGGATTTGTATAAGGTTGTCTCCCCTAGATGAGTTGCCGACCAAGGCTAACGAGTCCCATCCACCCGGTAAAAATAATGTGTGTTTCAGCTAGGTTAGAAGCCCAGGCTGGGCTTGCGTATTCCATCACTGATCTTATGTATTGTTTATATACTGTGGTGGTAGTTTCTTTGTTGTGTCCAAATTTTGTGTGAGCAAGTGACCTGAGGGTGTTAAGTCTGGGTGTCATTTTCTTTTTAATGTTTGTGGTGTGCTGTTTGAATGTCATATGAGTATCATATGTTACTCCTAGGATTTTGGGTGTGTGTGTATGTGTTAGGGGTGTGTTGTTTATGGTGAGTTGAGGGATGTATTCGTGTTCTCCTGTCCAACTTGTGAGCAGGGTTGCGGTGGATTTGGCTGGGGCTAGATTAAGTCTGTTTGTAGTTCACCAGCCATGTAGTGTGTTGAGATAGGGTTGAAGGAGATCTGTTGCTCTTTTTGGGTCATGGTGTGTGCATTTGAGTGTTATGTCATCTGCATAGGAGGCTAAGTTTATTTTGGGCGTATTGGGTGTAGTTATATCGTGCATGTACAGATTGAAGAGTGCGGGCGATAGGACGGATCTTTGTGGGACTCCGTTTGGAAAGTTTCTGATTTTAGATGACTGACCGGCAAAAGATACGTGTGCACATCTGCCTGCTAGGAAGTTGGCCAGCCACCTTTTTGTGATGTTGTGCATGTTTGTGTTGTAGATTTTGTTTGTTAGGTTGTGGTGGGTGATGGCATCGAAGGCTTTACTAATGTCGAGTGTGGCTAATAGTGATCTAGCTGAGTTGATGCCGTCGAAAGCTCTTTGTGTAAGGTCTGTGAGAAGAGTGTTTGTGGAGTGCAGTGGCCTAAAGCCATGTTGTGTTGGAGCTAGGGGTAGGTCAGGTGTAATTAGTTGTAATACTAGGCGTTCCATGACTTTGGAGGGGGAGCAAAGGAGTGTGATGGGGCGGTGCGAGGAGGGTAGCGTGGGGTCTTTGTTGGGTTTGGGGAATGTGATGATGATACCATGCTTCCAAATGTCTGGTATTGTGTTGTGTGAATAGCTGTAGTTTGATATGTTAGTGAGTGCTTGTATGCCTTGTGGTCTGAGGTGTATGTTGTTTATGTTGTCTAGGCCACAGGCGGGTGAGTGCTTGAGATTGTTGATGATATGCTGGTGATTGGTGAAGGGTGTATAGTCAGGGTCTGTGGGGAACTGTCTCTTACGTCGGATGACACGTCGGTCGTCTTTGTGAGGTTTTAGGTGGCTGACGTGTGAGAAGTGATTGATGAGAGTGTTTGCTTGTTGTTTACATGAAGGAGTAGAGTCTGTTGTTGTGATTGCAGCATGTGATTGTGTTGTGTTGCTGTTGGAAAGTGTGATGCTGTTTAGTGTTTTGTAGAGTTTTTTGGGGTTTGTTTTGTGATCAAGTGTTTGTAGGAAGTTATTCCAATTTAGTTGTTGTTGTTGTTGTTGTTCTTGTTGTTCTTGTTCTTCCCCAGGCTGCCTGGCCGAACAGCCCCAAGGTCCCGAGCAAGGCCAAGGCCATAGAGCGCCCCCACAAAACCCTCCCTGCTTACCACTAACAAAACCCAGGTGACCAAAGCCACTCTAAGGCAGGGAGCTGAGGAGGGCGCGGAAACGCCCGGGAAACCAAAGCCCCACCCAAGGCCCTGTGCCCCTCAGCAATTATGAAGGGAAAGTTGAGGGGCAAGGGAAAAATGTGACGCTTTGGCTCCCAATCTGCCAACTTTTAGGTTGGCAGTAGGGAGGTCGATCCACGGAAAAGACGCCGTCACTTGAGATCTAGAAGATATATAAGTAAAAGGAACAGTCAGAGTAAGCTATGGGTATGGCAGAGATCACTCAGCTCTCACTCTGATAGACCAGCCCATCACCACATGACTAGAACCCAATCCTCTCAGCATCAGCTAGGAAAGGCCCTAGAAAGCCGCCTTTGGCGGGGGGATAGCTCCCCTACTTCAACTCCTTTCGGAGTTGGGCACCCGCCTAGTTTTTGTTGTTAGTTTGGGTGTTGAGTGCTTGAATTTGTTGTGTGACGTCTTGTGTGTGGGGTGCTGGGGAGTGTTTCAGTATGTCGCGTTGTCTGATGAGGTTTTGAATTTCTGGTGTGAAGTTGGGGTTGTGTCTTTTTCTGTTACCTCTTGGAATGTGTTTCTTGTCAGCGTTTTGGATAGTTTTATTGAGTATGTGTACAGCATTGATGATGTTAGTGATGGGTGTACTGTTTAGAGTTGTGAAGTGTTGTTCTGTCTCATTTGTGACTGCTTCCCAGTTAGCTCTTTTATAATTGGTGTATGTGTGTTTGTGGCTAGCTGGGGTGAGTCTGGTTTTGGTGGTGATAATGATTGGGAGGTGGTCAGAGCCTAAGGTTCTGACCACCCTCCAGGATGTTGTGGGGGCGAGTTCTGGGGAGCAAAAGGTGATGTCTGGAGATGATGGGTTATAGAGGGCTTGGTGAGGAATATGGGTATGTTGATGGATGTCGTTAAGGATGATGAGGTTATCGGTTTGGTTTTGTAGTACCAGCCCTCTGTCTGTGTCGGGGTTGTCGACAAACCAGGCCGACGTCTTGGCGTTGAAGTCACCACCCAGGATGATGTGTGGGTGTGGGGTGTTTGTGATGTGTTGTAAGTGTGGTCTGTATTCATTTGGTACTGTAGGGGATGCTTGGGGAGGGATGTATGAGTTTATGATGGTTATGTTGGAGTTGTTGCCAGTGCGTATTTTAATTGACTGTATTTCTGTTGTGTTATCATTTGGGGGGAGGAGGGATTTGGTTTGTACACTGGTTACTATGTACGATATTTCTTTGTGTACCAGGGTGATGAGTCCACCGCCCCCGCCGACAGCCCGGTCTTGTCTGATGGTGGTGAAATTATGAAATGTGGGTGTTTTTTGTGTTGTGCGGAGTTTTGTTTCTTGTAAGATGGCAATGTGTATGTTGTGTTGTTTGATGAAGTGTGAGAGTTTGTGTTTCTTTGTGTTGATGCCATCTATGTTCAGTTGAAGAATGTTAATGTTATGTGCACGATGTATGTTGGGTGCTGCTGCACGAGGATGGGGTGGGGGTGGGGGTGAGGGAGGGGTTGGGATGGGTGAGGTGGGGGTGGGGATTGGGGAGCAGGTGATGGGGGTTGGAATGGATTAGGATGGGATGTGGTGTGTTGAGTTGAGGATGTGGATGGTATGGGAAGGTTAGGTGGGTTAGGGAGGAGAGGTGGACGGGTTTTAGGGGGGGGGGAGTGGATGATATGGGAAGGTTAGGTGGGTTGGGGAGGAGAGGTGGACGGGTTTTAGGTGAGGGATTTGACTGGGAGAGGGAGGGGCATGAGGAACAGGTCCAGGTGTTTGTGTAGTGTTTCTTGGAGGCAAGTGTTGTGCAGGTGAAGTGGGTCCAGTTCCCGCATGAATTGCAGAGAACTGAACCCTTAGTATGGCGACTCGAAGTGATGGGTTTTGAGCAAGTTGGACATATGTATGTGTACGTGGGTCTTGGGTTGCTCTCAATGTCTCCGGCTAGAAGAAGTCTTCGAGAAATGACAGCCGGAGAGTCATTTCTCGGTGTAGGAAAAACTGTGTGATGTGTGTGTGGTGTGAGAGGTGTGGAAATTCCCGGCGCGACCGAAGCCGCTCCAAGGACCCGTGCCCCCAGGGAGGGGGCAGGGGATGGTTGTGACGGTTTGGCTCCCGAAACTGCTCCCCGCGGCCGGCATCCGGTTTTCCTCCACTGGTCGTTGATTTTGTCTTCGGCCGTGGAGGGTCGGCAGCCATCCGCGGTTGGCAGCCTCGGGAGGTGGCCCCACGGCGGCAATTAACGGTTATACTGTATAGCAAATTACTCTTGTAAGTTAATCATACTATTTATACTTTAATATATTATAAGATCAAGGAGTGGGTACAAATTCCTGTGGAACTGTAAATGCACCAACCTGCAGCTCTGCCTCGGGTTGTGATCCTGGTGTGGTTGTAACAACAGGAAGGTCCAGTGACTGTGATCCCAAGGAACTGACTGGTGAACCACCATCAGTACGGCCCAAGCTACTCTCTCCACCACTACCTCCCTCACTCTCCTCTCCTCCTACACTCTCACACTCTCCTTCCTCACCCTGAAACACAAATCAAATGCATAAGTGCGCGGAACTTCGATGTGAGTATCCTAGGTTCGAGTTCTTGGAGTGCCACATGTATTTGTTGATTTCATTAATTGAGTTTAGAGGTGAAGTTGGTTGGTGGAAAAAACATAATAATACAATACTTTATATCAATATGACCTGGATCCCTCAATAAAACTGGTCTGTTTTTTTTTTTTTGCTGATGGTTATTTGCCATGTCTCATTCTTCATTTATACTCCACTATTACGAAGATTTTGTACCAAAATATGTTGTTATTTATGAAAACCTGAAATTAGTTTATTCAAGTACATTGATGTTTGTAATTGGTGATTGATGTTAAGAACGGGGTGTTACTTATTAATATGATATACAGTAGAGACGTAGTACAGTTGTTGTTGTTGATGGCCTTCAGGTCACTGATATAGTTTTAAGGGGTTCCGACTATTAAAGTGTAATCAAGAGAAATATCGCCTTTTAATGTAGTTTTCTCATAATCCATAAATATCTGAAAATTATAGAAAAGCAGTTCTACAAACTACAATACTTCTAATGGACAACTGGCAGCAGGAAGTCAATAGGAGCCTTTAATCTTCAAACAAACTTGCCAGATGTCACTAGATACACCAATTACTGTATCATAATCAAATATGAACAATACTAGGAAGGGTGTCAGTTTCTCAATCATTTGTAAATTTTTCCCGAAGTTATCAATCATAAACAAGCCATTTTAATCTTTATAAGTCTTTATTACTATTTACAGTATACTGTATACTGTAATACGATATAATTTGATATATACCATATACAGTCAATCCTCCGCTTATGCGAGAATATAGGCGACACAAGGCCTCGTGTATGTGGAATTCGCGTAATCGAAATAACGTACTGTGCCTTATGGGATTAATTACTTATGTGCGGTGCACCTGCTTCCGGACCGTCTTATTTACACCATCTATTTATGTTTCCTGGCACAATTTTAAGTGATTATGGACCATATTAACATCCTAACATGCGGTATCTAAAGTGCCAATTCTCAGGGTCCGGGACCACGGACATTTAGCATTTAAACTTTAAATATGAATTCTTTACATGCCAAAAATGGTACACTAGTATAATTGATAATCCAGTATTATGCACTTGGTCCGAAGCAAGCTGGAGGTAATTCATTTATCACAAATATCAGAATGTGAACATTGATAATATATGGGCGGGCATTGTGGTGTTGTTCCGCTGTGAGTCAGAGACCGGAACCTCTCCGGGAGATCTAAGACCTGGGGATCTTTTGCTGGGGGCCCCTCATTATACTTGGTCTCTGGTTCTTCTCCTGAGCCACCTAGTGTGTAATTATTATTATTATTATTTTTGTATTCTTTTTGTTGTTTCTGTCTGGGCTCTGTCTCGAGTCAGCTACCCCCAGCTGTGGGGTATGAGCCTGAGTATATACATAGCCTACATATAGACATACAAAGAATTCATATTAAGATTCCTCTGTCACTCATGGTAACCTCCAAGTAAAACAAAATTGCTTGCATATACAAAATGCATCCCTCTACATAATTCTCCCTACCAGGAATTCACCGGAGACCTCTGGTGGACGTTTCCGAAGTAGCGCCAGAGCTACGTCTGTCGACATAAACAATACTCAACACCTAGGCTATGCAAAGTTTATCACGATTTCTTACGATTCTGCATGGTTTTACTATATACTAGATGGCTACACTAAGTGCTTATATAGTATGGTAGTTGTGGAGGTAATGTGTCGGCCATAGAAAGTACGACATATAGCTTATAATTAAGAATGATTGATGGAGAGGGAGGGTGAAGAACTGCGGGATATCGCCATTTAAAGGGCCCAGGTCGCTTACTGTACAAAACAACGTGTCTGGCGTGGCAACTCCAAGAATTTATGGTAGGGAGAATTATACAGTAGTGCTAGAATTCTTAAAAAGTGTCCAATATAACTGTTATTATTTCATTACCTCCGGCAGTTCTCTCTCTGGTGGTATGGCCTGTGGTGTACGTGAGGGAGAGGTGGGCGGGGTGGCATCTAGTTGTTCTGTTGCTCCCAACAGTTTACCTTGTAGTGTGCTTAGCTCAACACTGTGATCACTAGCCTGGAGGGAGATACATCATTCAATACTTTTACCTAATGTTAAAACACGTTTTAAATAATTTTATAAAGAGACAAATACATGTTCCAGTATAGTGAGATGATAATTATTATGTAAAGAAAAAGGATGTGTAGTTACTTAGTGGCCCCATTCAACCCTTTGATGGAATATAGCCCTAACAATAGACTCAAGTACTGGTACGAAATATGGGCATTAATAAATATATAATATTCATATATACTTTACTTATTGTGACTCATGGTCTGGCTGAACTCATGAACACAAATACAAAAATACAAAAATATATACTGTATACTGTAGATTATTAAAGATTTGAATAGATAAGAAGAATAGACACAAAGTTGGAAACAACAAATCCTCATATCATCTTGCCTGTGTAGCTCTAGCAGCGTGCAGTAGAGCCAAGATAAGCTTAGTGTAGGTGTCATAGAGCAGGGAGAGCTGGAAGTGGAGCTTGTACAGGCAGCGGCAGAGGTCTGTGTGCTGCTCATCGGGACAAAGCTCTGGTAAGCTCTCCCCGAGGCTCTGGAGCTTCACCGTTGACTTTATTCCATCCAAACACTGGTGGGGACCAAATGTTAACTTTAAATATCTTGTATAAACAAAATGAGAAAGAGAGAGAGAAAATCATACTTCGGCATTGCATGGGTTAAAGTATTTTACAGTAATTTATCGGGTGGATGGGACTCGTTAGCATTGGTTGGGCAACCTATCTAGGGTAGACAGCCTCATAGAATCTTAGAGGATGGGACTCGTCAGCCGTGGTCGGCAACCTGTCTAGGGGAGTAATAATGATGTGCAGACTTGGTTGGTTTGGGCACGTGGAGAGATTGGATGATCAGAACTGGGTGAAGAAATGCCGGACTGTGAACATGGGGGGAGCTGCGAGTAGGGGTAGACCTAGAAAGATGTGGAATCAGGTACTACAGTCCAATCTCGGAACAAAGAACTTGACGACAGACGCAGCCCAAAACAGGGTCGCCTGGAGTACCGCCATTTAGGACATGAGACTGAATCCACACTCTCTGTGGATGAACCGGTCTTTTAACTTATATGTATGTATCCACTTACCCTTTGAAATGATAAACCTGTACTAATAGAATACTACTGTACTACTCAAAGTTATACATAACTTATAGTTTACCTTTTAAACCTCTACAGTAGATGTATTATTTACCCATCTACCACATACTTCACAAAGGATAGAATTACTAATATTATAATGTAAAACTTGCAAAATAAACAAACCAAAATTTGGACGAACCAGTAAAAAGACAAAAGAACTAATCAAAATTGCTATATCGAAACAACGCTTTAGCAAAATAATATTATAAATAAATTAATTAACTGAGAAAACTAAATTGAATTATGGTTACTCTAGTTATTTGAGTGTACTGACCACAACGGCACTCTGTCGCTTGTCGAGGTAAGTGTCCAGGTGTTGGTGTAGAGCGATAAAGGTGGACCTGAAGCGATGGGTGAGTTGTGTTACACCCAACAGAGCCGTGTCAACATAGATGTACGTCAGCGGCACCAGTCCTTCAACACCAACCTGTAGGGCCAACAAAATCACAGTCAGTATACAGTATTTTAAAGGGAGAACGGTTGTTTTTCTGGACCCCTTTCTCCCTCATGCTTAGCCCCATTAGTTTATAAATCTTAAGATTTGTCCATTAGTTTGGCAATTTTAATACCTTTAGCTCCATTTTATTGTCAATTTTAAGACCTATTGTGCCATTTAGGTGTCCGACCCTGTAATTATAAGAGGAACCGGCCTTTGGCCGGAACATTAACCCATCAGACCCAGAAGGGCTCTTGAACGCCCATAAAAAACACACCCGAGCTACCCAGAAGGGCTCTTAAACACCCATGAGCTCAAAGCCTGTAATTTTGGTGTGCGACGCGTACGTCCGACGCATGTAAACAACAGCCGGCTGGACCGACGCCCTGCATCTCCGGCCACAAGAAGGAGTGCGTCGCTTGTTCGTGTGTGCCTGTATGTTATTGTTAAGTATCGAAAAGTAGTGTAAAGTGGCTGTTTTTGCCATAAAGTTATCTCCAATGAAATCATCATCACAACTGAACCAGTTGACTTAGAGAGCTCTACTTAATGCCATTCTACAGGTACGAAACACATCTACGCTTGGGGATGCGCGGGAATGCGGAAGCAAGCCAAATAACGCCTAGGCGTAGACGTTTTTCGGCCAAAACCCCCGGATTTTGGGGAATATATTATATAATACATAGCCGGGGCTGGAGGGTTAATTATAAGAGGAACCGGCCTTTGGCCGGAAAAACTTTCGGTAGAAAAATTTACAAATTTATCTTGAGGGAGGGTCTAAGGGGTGTTTTTCTAAGTTAGAGGGAGATCTAGTGAGGAAACTAAAAAATAAATGAATACATGAATTAATAGACTAAAAAACAGCCACTAGCCCCTTAACCCCTTATTGGCGGTGCTCGACTTAAGTCGTGCACCAATTTGCAGCAAGTTAGGAGCATTATTAAAGTTTTTAAAGGGTTAAAATAGAGTGCAAATGGCCGGGAGCACAGCGGGCCAGACAGCCGACTCCCAGGGCTTACCACCGCCCATTAACTCATGTTCCCTGTGTTCTCGAGAGGCTGGCAGTGTAGCCAGTAGTGAGCATAGCTGGGAAAAATATACCGATATATGCTAAACTCCCATGTTCGTGGCATCACTGCAAGAGAACCACGAGGGCTACGTAGCTCGTTCTGGTCTCATTTTGAAGCTTTTAGTGCCTAGTTTTTTGTTAAATATTTTTTTTTTTCATGCAGATGCTTGATTTATCATGCAGGAGGGCCTGAATATGCCCAAATGAGCCCAAAACACCCCGCTAGACAAGGGTTAAACAATTTATAGTTTATAATCAAAGTTTCACAATTTCTCAAGATTATTGCTGAACTTTTGAAACTGTGTTTACAGTATGCTCCCAAAGTGACCTATAGTACTCCCCACCTGACTGACCCACCCCCCTGACTGACCTCCATGTGGTGAAGGAAGGTGATGTACCCGGCCGGCAGCAGGTCAGACGCTTCACTCAGGTACTGACCACTCTCACTCACTACCTCACTGAACTTACACACCATTTCCTGCAAAATAAACAAACACAACTTTACATTATTGTTATTTTTTGAAGGATAGCTACAAAAGACAAAGTTGCCTGCAGTGAGTGATCGTCCAGGAGTAACATGATAGATGAAGTGTGCTCCATATCTTAACCAGTTTCGTAACATAAACACAATGATTCACTCTTAGTTAGAAAGTTGGATAAATTAAGGGTGAGGATGTGTAGCAAACATATGATAATAACTATCTGTAAGAGGGGTGGAAGTATACACAAAGAAAGCCATGAAAAACCTTGCTCGTTGTACACTATACTGTAGTCTGATTTTTTCCCAGCTGATGGTAAATTGCTATCTAGCCATCCTGATTACTCGGCTATTACCAAGATTTTGTAACGAAATATGTTCCTAATTATGAAAACTTGGCCAGACGCAGAGACATAACAGTATCATATTTTTCCATTAAGAATCGAGAATGGGATTTAGTTTACCATCAGCTGGAAAAAAAAAAAGATACTACATGTATACAGTAGTAGCAAATGAGAGAGTGGCTGATGCTATTATACTTTGGTGAGTGGTATTGTTACAAGATTGACGACAAATCAAATAAACTCAACCTCTGAACTCACGGTAAAGACAGTATTGAAGAGTGTGCAGGTGCGGGTGGGTCGGAGCAAGGCGGGTGCATCGGGGGCCATGAGGGCGGAGAGGTGGGCGCGCCAAGCGTCCTCCAGGTGGTCGGGCTGGCGGACCGGGCGGAACAATAGGGCTGCCAGGCTGGAGGTGGGGGCGTTACAAGGGGTCATGTCTCCCAGGTCTCCGTCACTGCTCTCACTCTGGCTACAAGGGTAAGATAAAATGCTAGAGGCGTACAAACATAGCGATTTTGATAAGTTCTTTTGTCTTTTTACTGTGTTCGTCTAAGTTTTGGTTTGTTTATTTTGCAAGTTTTACATTATAATAGATACAGTTTAACTCTTTCTGAACAGGTGATGTCTGTTTTATTGGAATTCAGCTATATTTAGACAATTTTATGAAGCTAAGGAAAGATATAGGGTAGCTAAAAGGATTAATGGAGGAAGTGTGTAGTCTTTTAATGAGTAGATATCCTTCCTAAGCTGCATTAAATTGCCCAATAGTTTTCAGAATATAATGAAAAGGATGTCACCGGTAAAGAAAGGGTTAAAGGCGAAGTAATCCATAAAAAATAGTTTTAATATCTTCACCAATGAACTTATAGGCCGACCCAACCCCTTATTCCCTTGATTTGAGAAGACAGTAATTTAGACTGGTTAAACTAATGAAAATGAAAGGAAGACAGTAATAATAATAATGAAAGGAAGACAGTAATAATAATAATGAAAGGAAGACAGTAATAATAATAATGAAAGGAAGACAGTAATAATAATAATGAAAGGAAGACAGTAATAATAATAATTTTAGAAACCTTTAGTTTAATTACTTCAACCTCTGCAGTTGTCTTATAGCGAGTTGTGAGCAGAAATCCTTCACACTCTATCATAAACCTCAGTAAGCCTTCAACCCTCTCAGGGTTCTGAACCAGCTAAGCCACCCACTCGCTTGCACATCCCATGCTTGCATAATAAACCGTTGAGAATAAATAAGTATGTCTGCCACATGTTAAAGGAGTGTCCTCATGTTAAGGGGAGGTATCTAGTTTATTCTCTAGACCTCCATCAAGCTTAAAATTAAACCCCCTTGACCCCCTTTCAAGATAAATTTGTAAATTTTTCGGTAGAAAAATGTCCCGGCCGAAGGCCGGTTCCTCTTAAATTACAGGCTCGCTATCGCTCGCCAGGAAAAAATAGACACCTAAATGGTACAAAAGGTCTTAAAATTGACAGAAATGGGGCGAATGTTCTTAAAATCCCCAAACTAATGGTGTGAACATCTTAAAAACTCAAAAGCAATGAGGCTAAACATGAGGGAGAAAGAGGTCCAGAAAAAAATCCCTCTAGTGGAAATTTCCCCTTAAAGGAGTGTCCTGAGTATCCGGGAATCATACTTATACTATACAAAGTATTTTTTAGCTTATAGGAAACTATTTGAAGTACTAAGTTCATAATTTAATATGTGTATCGAAACCATGAGAGCGATAATCTAAATTTAGGAAGATACTCTAGTGTACAGACTATTGGATTTCCTAGGGTATGGTGAAGTAAAGCTTACTCAGACATAGACGTAGGTGATGGTGGTCGTCGTGGTAAGGAAGTATCGAGGGTAAGCTTGGGTGTTGGTAGTACCGGTGTGGTGGCTGCTGGTGATGGTGGGTGAGGTCGGTGGCGCGGTAGACTACCACTCAGACTACTAGACCGGTCACTGGGGCCCAAGCTGGCATCATCCACCGGGGACACTGACCCCTCCTCCTCCCACCACTCCACCTCCGGGGCGGGGCCGGGAGGAGTCTGGAAGTTAAAATGTTTTAGCATACATAATTCCATCACTAAAATCTCCATACTTTAAGTTGTTTCATTATAAAGTTGTGTGTCTAAGTACAATAAGTGAAAACAAAATTAGCATACAAGCCCTCCTTACTTACAGTCTCCTCATTTGAAGTTGTTTAGATCATATGCTTTCATTAATTCCATTGGGAATTTTTGGTGTTAAGAACATTATTAATTAATATTTCATTGTTTGTTAATTAGGTACAACATTCCATTAAAGATGCATGGATACTGAACAAGTGATTTTTGAGGGAAGAAAAGTGTACCTTATAATCTATTTTTTATTAATTTCACTCCAACACCAAACACGAACACCTCCCAAAGAAATTAATGAAAGATAGCATGTGATCCAGAATGCACAGTTGTACAGCACTCTCCTTAATTGTTACCTTGCGGGTGATGTCTTGGGGGCGTTGCAGGGGTGCATCGTCAGGGAGGCTGGTGGAGGAAGGGTCGTCACCAAGGTTACTGGGGGAGCGACGCCTCACACCCCAGAGGTTGAAGTTGTCCACGCTCTCCTCCTAATAGGTAAATATATATTTATGAGGTTAAATGGGGGCAAAGATTAGTTTATGAGGTTAAATTTACCTTTTGAATCTCCACACTATTAAAAGCACTGAAGACCATACCTTGTTACTCTAAGGTCATTATCACTACTTACCCCTTTGACTCAACCAACTCATACTCCACAGCCTCAAAGTTCTGGAAAACCACGAACTACTTCTCCAAGGTCATGTCATCAGCAGCATGGTATTTATATACTGTAGGATAATTAACAAGTAACCCCATGATATCAAAGGCACTAAAAACTACAAACTGTTTCTTAAGGGTTACAATACTATTAAGTGATGATGATGCAGGTTATCAAACCGTGCACTCCCTTGATTGACAGGGCTAGGTCGTGCCCTTGTTACAGGGACTTTACTGAACGTTTACCAAGAATCAGTAGACCGAGCTGCTCAAACTCTTGCCGTCTACTAATGGCATAGCGTGGGATCGAACTGCAGACCCTTCGATCAGCAGCCAGACATGCTACTGACCATGCCATTGGCCAGTCCTAGGAGAGTTTTGTAATAAAACTCAGAGGTCTTGTTTAACTTCTAAATCATCATAATAAAAGATCAATCATTACTGGACTTACCCCTTGACTCTCATTTTGTAATAAAATTCAGAGGTTTTGTTTAACTTCTAAATAATCATAATTAAACATCAATCATTACAGCACTTACCCCTTGACTCTCCAGTTCATACTCCAAAAAGTCAAAGTCCTTGAAGACCGCAAACTGCTTCTCGGAGGAGGTCATGTCGTCACCAGTGCGGTCGTTATTGTCTCCTGGAGCCACCGACACTTCCTCCGTGGACGATGCCATGGATGACTGTCGCTCCAACTCTGAACTCTGACTGAAGATCACCTGTAGCCATGGAGGAATGGGGTTAGGAAAGGTAAATTAAGGTAGAATAAGAGTAGGCATTGCAACCAAATGAAGTTTATTTTATGCTATTCTAGCTACCTACTGTACAGATCAACATCCACCTCACATAAGGACCACTTGGAGTCAAAAGGCTTATCAAAATACCAACAAAGTCTTGAAAAGTTGACAGAATGGATATTAACACTATTTGGGAGGAGCACTTAATTGACAAATTTTCCATATACTGTACCTTCTTCAAGTCACCGGAGTACAGTACTGTACAGTATGTGAAACAAAGAATCTACAAATTAAATTTTTTCAATAAAGTGCTCTTCCTCAAAAAATGTATATACAGTAAACCCTCGCTCTTTCGGACTAATTGGGGGAGACCCCTGTCCGAAAGAGTCAAAAGTCCGAAAGGGCCGAGTCCGAACTCACACTTCAGCCATTCGGACTTGTCCGAATGTCTGAAATAATGTCCGAAGTTTATAAGGCCGAAACTCGGCTCTTCGGTCCGAATGCGAAATAATTTTTCTCAGCCTTTCAGACAAATCCGAAAGGCTGAAATAATGTCCGAAGTTTATAAGTCCGAATACACATTCCCCTAACCAGACAAGTCCGAAACTCGGCTCTTTGGTCCGAATGCGATTTAATTTTTCTCAGCCTTTCGGACAAATCCGAAAGGCTGAAGCATGAGTCCGAAGTTAAATGTAGTCCGAAAGTGTAGTCCGAAAAGGACGGAGGTATTTTCTCAGCCTTTCGGACAAATCCGAAAGGCTGAACCATGAGTCCGAATTGAAATGCTAGTCCGAAAGTCTGAGAATTCCGAAAGATTGAAGCCCGAAAGAGCGGGGGTTTATTGTACAGTACTGTATATCGTACATCAAAGGGATTAATTGAGATAGCTTTTAATGTTTTGATAGCGATCCTTGCTAAGTTGATAATAATCTGACTGTAGCATGAATAATATAAAAGTAACATCATATTTAAGGAGTTAAAACAAATGTGAAGGGATTGTCATTGAAAGATTAAGGGAATACATATTATGCCAAAATATAATTAAAAAACAAATTAAAAGGTTTACAAGGATTGTATTTTTAATGTAAATGTTTGAAGATTGTGTTAAACATTAATCATTATGGTTGTAGATGATAGTCATTATCTTTAGGGAATGTTTTTTTTTTCCTATGAAATGGATGGTAATACAGTGTAGTTATATTTTAGTTAGTAATACTTTAATACAAGATATTAAAAGGTAAGCATTATTTTTCAAAACATAATAAAAGCTTTAATAATAGCCAGCAGTCACGCAAGCTGGATCATAACAAAGCAAGGTAAAAATTGGTTTAAGTTATATAAGACATGGAGAAATATATAACAGAGTTACAAGTTAAGTCATGAACATCCTATTTCAAATGAAAACACTGATAAAGATCCTTTGAAATTTAGGTGAAGAATTACCTTAAGATTTATTAAGACTATATAAATACAATATTAAGTTTTGTCAACTTTACCAAATACTGATAATGCCTTAACACTATCTGGTCCGACATCTTGTGGGTTGGTTATTATGCTGTTTTGCTTAATTATTATTGAGGGTTTTGCTTGCTTTTTCCATTTTTGAGCAATTAATTTTAGTTTGTCCCCTAGGCTAACAAAAAATGCCTTCCCAGGTTGGCTTCAAACTAAGGAATGCCCACCCAGACCCTCTTCAAGCTGAATCTGTAAATATTTTTTATATAAAATTGTTCCGGATGAAAGAAAACATTTTCAAAGTTGCAGGCTCGCTATCGCTCGGTCAGAAAATAATCGACAGCTAAATGTGGGGTGAACTCTCTTATTTTTTATTTTTATTTTTTTTAAAGAGACAATGAACGGAGGAAGGAAAAACACAGATAAAACAAAAAAGGTCCATGTGCCTAAAGGCATCCTCCATTCATAAAAATTTTGTAACAACTGGATTTAAACTGTTGTAGATTGTAAGTTTGTGGAAAGCAACTCGAGGGAAGTGAATTCCAAAGAGTAGTAGTTCTGGGGATAAATGAATTTTGATAAGCAGAAGTTCTGCATTGTGGAGGAGAAAGTGTAAATTCATGGGCGCTCTCAGCTGCCCTAGTTCTACGGGGAAAGATGTGGAGAGGCGGCACAATTGAAGCAAGTTCCTCGGAACAATTGCTGTGAAAATATCTGTAGAATAATGCAAGGGATGCAACGTTTCTTCGTATGGATAATGTAGGAAGGTCCTGTGTGATTGCAGGGTTATTGATTAATCTAATAGCTTTATTTTGAATTTTGTCCAACTGCCTCAATGCAACCACTCCACTTCCACTCCACAGAGGTGAACAGTAATCCATCTGAGAACACACATGACTTTTATATATTACAGTATTATTGACAAACTAAGGAGGTGAAACATCCAAATTGAATCTCCTCGGACCAAATAGGATTAAAGGGAAAGCATACATACTACAAAACGAAATGTCGGAATAAAGTCGACGTGAGGAGATATGGTGATAACAAATTGTACAGTGGTGACAGAGGTGATAATTATACTGGATTACTGCTACCTTAATGTTGCACTTACCATAAATACTCTACTGTATTCTTTATATTCATTAGCAAGCATAGTATCCTAGAAATTAGCCAGAACTCCTTCTTTATTAACACATACAGTACCGGTGGTGTCCTTTTCATTGTATTTCTTTCAGTTATAATATTAGTGTTAGCTCAAGTGATTTAAAGGGTGATTCTTAGAACAGGCGATGACATTACTGCAGTGGACACAGTTTAATATTGCCATTTTATAATTATATTTGCAATCGCATTTACAGTGTACATCCAAACAGTGTATTTTCCTGTTTCCTGAAGTAATGGAGAGTATCCTTGAGAGTATCCCCTTCATAAAATGCCATGGTCATAACAATGGGGTGAGTCACAGCATACTTAAGACTTATCAAATTAGTCTTTGCTTACATCATAATAACTGGTCCATACTAAAAAATACTAGATAGTTTGAGTTATTCCTTCAAGTTATGATGTGCTTTGATTATCAGCAGCGCAAGAGCTACAATGCCAACTGTGAAGATACAATGGTTACAGGGAAGTATACCATCATAAAAGCTCACAATTTATCATAGTTTTTCATAATTTTCCCTCCTCCTAAAAATGTATTAAATCAAGAAGAAAATTAATTTCAAATTATGAAGGTAGGATACCACTTTTGATTGTATTGTACAAGGAATGCTGTGCAGTTTAGTGAAATATTGGTGAATTATTGTACCGACTATACAGTAATGTGGAAACTATTATTATATCCTCTTCAACACGATGACATAATTTTCATCATATTCTGGTTATCATTAAAAAAATTTCTTTAGCTTATGATTTACCTCTAGGACTCAAAGGGGTAAATACGTTACCAATAAACCCTCTGAATAACATAGATCCTTCTTAAACTACATAAAATCATCTAATTATAGCCAGAATGAAAGGTAATAAGGTGTCATTGCGGTGAAGGGGTTAATGTGGGAACTAAATGCTGAGTGATTGGAACATAATGTGGGAGTGGAAACTAGGATATGTCTTTTCAATACTTACTGTGTATTAATAAAAATACCTGTAGTGATAAAATAATTGTAGGCATAGGTTTACACGAAAGCAAAGAAACACCACTTAAAATTCTATCAAGCACAAACTTTAGAACACAATGCCAAGCTCCAGGGGGTTGTGAACTTCGTGAAAGGCATGCCGGTATATAAACTTACCATGCAACAGTGAAAGCTTTGCAATATATTCATGCATTGTGAGTAAGCAAGCCATGATCTAAAGTATCATTTATTGTATCTGTAACATGCAAGGGTTTAAATATAATAATAAAGGAAAATATAGTACAAAGTATGAGAGAGAGAGAGAGAGAGAGAGAGAGAGAGAGAGAGAGAGAGAGAGAGAGAGAGAGAGAGAGAGAGAGAGAGAGAGAGAGAGAGAGAGAGAGAGAGGAAAAGATTGAAAAAAAAAGAGAAAGAGAGATTGAGCAAGAATAAATAACAGTAACAAAGAAAATACACAGAAACTTCCAAAATTAAAATACAGTGCAATAAATTACAACAGAATATAATAAACTATGTGACCCAATAGAAAACAGAGATTGGACAAAAGCCGCCATTTTGTGCTTAAACCTAGAGTGACGTAGATAATTTTACCGTGGATTTGTATTGGAGTCATGACAGCTCTACAAGTGTACTGTATTTTGAGAGAGTTATACATAAACATACTTTAAAGACTGAGTGGTCCTTAGGGGGTATAAATCACTCTGTGTTTATATATATGTACTGTATACTGTACTGTAATATGTAGCTTACAATCTCCTCGAATATAACTCTACATGACTGTCAGCTAATATATTAAAAGTTCTATTATAATGGAAGTGACTATCAATGAATTACAGACTTAAATTTAGAATATTGCCAGTGATACTAAGAGGTCATATCTGCCCTTGTGATTATTGTGGTGCTATTATAAAAGAGATGTCAACATTAAAAGTGTGGCGACTGTAATGGTGCCACGGCAGATAAATGTCCAATCTTCGTTTCCTAAAAGATATCTTATGACATTGTCAGATGGGCAGTTTTTTTTTTTTCATTTAAGGTCTGAAGTAGTTTTTGAGGTAGTGGTACTTGAAGGACCACTGTGTACCCCATTACAATATCTCCAAGGGGTGAGTCACTGTTCTAAAGGATAGTAGCAATGCACTGGTGGCCTGGAGTTGACATAAGGTAACAGTAGGGTATTTTTCGCAAACTTTCCTGAAGATAACTTATTTTTGTTGTATATTAAGAGATGCCTTTGAAATATGAAAGAAATATTATTTTTGTATAGATGATTTTCTGGAGAACTTATTTTTTGTGTATATTATGCGACGCCTTTGAAATACGAAAGAAATCTATTTTTTGTATTCTGACCCAAAGCAAAGGGGAGAGAACTGTAAAATTGTAAAATTGCAAAGGTGGGGTCTTGGTACTTTGGCCAACTATACTCAAGTTTGTTAGCAGTTGTATATACTGTAAGTCCAAATAGTGAAGGATAAATAATTGAGCCAATACTACATGGAAAGTAGCAAGCTTATAACAAAAATCTGCCCATGCAACGACGCCATCACCGCCAACACAAACAAACCCCATATTACCTTCCCGATGCTGATCTCTTGCTGCTCCCGCCACACAGGAGAGTTAGCAGACAGAGGTAGGAGGGGGTGGGGGGAGACGCAGGCAGGGAGATAGAGAGACAGCAAGAGAGGAGAGAGAGAGATGGTTAATGTTCCAAGCCATGCCCAGGTTACTAAAGGCAGTCACACTGCCACTTTTTATGGCAGGTTTTGATTGGCAATATTTCTTTTGGTGAATTCACATCAGCTACTTTATTGGCAACTCTTTAACCCTTTCAGTACCGGTGCTGTCCTTCTAACTATATTCTGGCTACTATTAGATGATTTTATTCAGTTTAAAAACGGCCTCCAGTAATTAAAATGCTTCAAACTTTCTCACTTAACCTTTTTAACTACCACAGATTCTTCTTGAACTGCACAAAAGCATTTAAGTATAACTAGAATAAAATAAAAAGGACGTCGCCGGTACAGAAGGGGTTAGGGACAGCATTTTGAGGACTATATTGCATCAATATTAGTAACTAGAATGAATGATTAGAAATTCATAGACTACACTCTTATATACAACATTTAGATGGAGATATTATGCTCTGCAATTATGTGATTGAATTTAATCAGAGTACTTCATTAGTTATTGCTCACTGTCTTATGTAGCAAATTACAATTTCCTATCTGCAAATGTTCATACAGTAATTTGCAAGTGGTTGAATTCTTTAATAAAACTTTACATTAGAAGCTAGTAAACCACAATTGCCAAACGAAATTACCATAACAAATGGCAGTGTGACTTCCCCCTAAACAGCTGAAGGAGGGGGGGAGGGGGGGGGGGGGACAAGAGGCAACGTTGCATAGGGTTGGGTCATTCAGGATGGTTCCACACTCGTCTAACTCAAATTATTATCTTATATAAAATCCACCAGTCAAATCCAAATAATAAAAACAAATCTACAGACATTGTTTTGTGAAATTTGACTAAGTAATACAGTACATGAATCCAATGAATTAGATGGATATGGAACCAAAACAAATACCTAGGGTTAACTTTCATGAACAAATACTGATTCTAGAAGATACATAAATAATTCCCGATTAAACAGTTGCAACCAATAGCTGGTGATACACTCTTTGTTTAACAGTTGACACACAAAGACGTAATATGTCTAATTTATTCGTTGAGTGACAAAGATTTAATCCGTGCTCATTGTTCTATGTGTATCATTGGATAGTGTACCATTATTAACTGGCAGCAACTGTACTTCATCCATCCTACCATTCACCTACGACCGCTATCATCACCACTACCACAATATTCATCATCACTACCACTATCGTCACCACTACCACAATATTCATCACCACAGCTATAGCACCATAATCACAACTACACAATAAATAATAATCTGTAATCTCTCTCTCATATACACGGTATTGTGCCAAAACCAAATTGATTAAGCACTAATAAGTTCCCCACTTTTGTCACTTAGATATATGAGTTTTGTACAGGACTTTGCTATCCTGTAACTATGACCTTAAACACACACACACACACACACACACACACACACACACACACACACACACACACACACACGAATCACCAAAGTTAGCAACCACATCTATCATAATGCAGTACAGGACACAAAGTAATCAAAACACATTTAAAAAGTAAAAACCATCTCTTTTGGACTAATCAGGGGAGATCTTGTCTGAAAATGCAAAATTTATGGAAATGTGAAACACTAATCAGGGGAGATCTTGTCTGAAAATGCAAAATTTATGGAAATGTGAAACACCTGAGTCATTGAGACATTACCTTGCTCTTTTAAAAAGAATCTAAATAATTCAGATGATACAATAAATTACATACTCAAAGATGCTTTAAGTTACAGCGAGGTGAGAGGCATAACAAATTGATGAATTACTGTACTAGCTTATTTCATGCCATAACTTACTCACACTCTTCAACACTACACTGTCATACATTTGAATATCTAATTATTACTTGTTTTGGAGTATAAATATTGCTAGAATTATGATGGCAGCGTTCAGGATACAGTACGTCAATCAGAGGTAGATAAGGCGCCGTGAATTTAGCTCAATCTGGACTGGATATGAAGTCCGAGGGCCTCATTCCTAGACAAAGCCTATCATTGTTGCTGGTAATTACTATAGGCTTACTGTATTCCTGGACAGTAGATATATCATGCTAGTTTTTGCACTGTAATTGCAATAATACTGTCATAATGTTTCATAAATCTCATTGCAATTATAACAACTACAGTACAGTATTGTATAATATCACAAGCCGTGACATAGTCAGAAAAGCGTCAGCTACTGATCAAAGGGTCAGGAAGTCAAACCTGCTCTATCAAAATGTTATTGGTAGATTTCAAGCCCAGGCAACTTGACCTAGCAATTCGTGACAAATGCCTAATATTCACGGGAATTATGACGTCTAGCAAAAAAAAAAAAAAAAAAAAAAAAAAAAAATATATATATATATATATATATATATATATACAGTATATATATATATATATATACAGTATATATATATATATATATAATTATATACTGTATATAAAATGTTAACTAGCTTGGGATACAGCAGAACTAAAGTAATTACCCCCAACAATGGTGGGACCTGTCTAGGAATATAGGCCCAAAAGTCAAAGGATTCCAGACGCCTTGGGTCCAAAAGAGAGGGTTTTCTCTACACCTGTACACTCTTCATGATTCAACACACAAACCTCAGGAAAACCAAGCCTCATCCAATGAAAAGTTTAAGGGGACAGTGGCTGTTTTTTTGGTCTACCGGTATTAATTTATTTATTTATTTGTTTTTTTAGTTTCCTCGCTAGACCTCTATCAAGCTTAGACAAACACCCCATGGACCCCTTTTCAAGATAAATTTGTACACATTTCAGTAGAAAAATGTCGCGGCCGAAGGCCGGTTCCTCTTAAAATTACAGGCGAGTGATAGGAAAAAAATTGACACCCAAATAGCACGAAAGGTCTAAAAATGTATAACAAAATGGAGCGAAAGGTGTAAAATCGCCAAACTAATGGGCTGAACGTTATGAAATCTCAAAACTAATGGGACTAAACATGAGGGAGAAAAGAGAACAGAAAAATGGCCCATCTCCCCTTAAAGCAGTATGATCATCAACACTTGTGATCACATGACACACAGCAGGCAGACATACCCTAAAACACTAAAGATAAACATGGCTACCAACCCGCACAACCTACTTTACGAGAAACATGCGGGCCTGCGAGCGACACGAGCCTCGCCGTCTGTAAAAATGTGCCACAACAAATATAGACCTAACAGTATATACAGGGAGTCCCAGAGGTCCAGGGTGGAGTGGAATTACTGATAAGCTGAATATTTAGAAATTAAGGATCACCCCGTTCTTAACATTAATCATCCATTACAAACCCCAATGTACTTAAATAAACTAATGAAAGCATATGGTCCTCCCGGGATTCGAACTCGGGACACCACACCCGTAATATGGGTCTGTATTATGACATCCACACAAGAAATTATGTGTGTAGGAAAGAGTTCTTCTTTGTATACTGCACAGGCCTTATTCCAAGTGTTCACGTTAGTTTGATGCATAGCCTGTGACATCTAGAATGGGTCAGAGATAATACTCTGGGGAATAGACACAATCAATTGGTGTCCTAGGTTTGCCATGGGTAAGAATTAAGGTAGGCTTTACAGACAGATGCTTAATCTGTCTCTCTCAAACCCTGTCCTTATCATACTAAAAGACCCCATACATGCTCTGGCCAGTCTGCACATTTTGGCACTCTCTGGCAAAACTGAGTGTGTGAGGGGTAAAGGTGGTGTCACACGAGCGCATTTTCCGATGAGCAAGTTTTTTCTCGTACTATTTTGAGCTTCTTTCTCATTGGCATCATAAACTAGATCGAAGGTAAATTATGTTAGCTAGTTTAAATCTTATGCAAATTTAATTAGGAAGCTACCCGACTACAATTGTTCGTAAAAATTGACGGAAATATCGCTAGTGTGACACCGCCTTTAGTTCAGTGAAATATCTTGCCTGTTTACGATAAATATTTGACTGAACCACCCCCACATAGGTTCAGTTTGGCTGAATGGGCCAGCTTGTGCAGGCAATTGACCACTTGCGAGTTTCAGGCTATAAGGAAGTTCGGCCTGTAAACATCGATATTGAACACAAATACCCTGTACAGTAATTATGTAGGTTTTTTATGGATAAATAGTATGTTGAATTTGGTTTTATGTATTTATATCATTACTAAAACCGTATTATAGCTGGTTATTCTGCTAAATATCGATGTCTACAACTTCAACTTCCTTATAGAATGAAACTCGCAAGTAGTCAATTATATAGGGTGATCTGAGTGTGTAAGGGGCCAGTAAGTCTGTCTTGGGGTAAAAATGGGTATCACTGGTAAAGCCTAACATAAACAAATATTGTATCATAGAAAGTTTGTTTCTGATTATGGACAACAGTTGCATTTTGTTCTAGTCACAAAAGCAAAGAAAATTAAACCACCAAAGAGTATATTAATACGAACCCACAAATTCAAAATAGCTCCTATAGACACCTAGCAATCTGTCCTTCTGTTAGTTAAAAAGCAAAATCATGCATACGGAGCTTAAAATGAAACTGACCAACCAATTATTGGGGTACAGTATTATTGTTCGGAACATACCACCAAACAATTTTGTATACAGTAGTCCCATTTCTTTGCTTTCTGTGACGGGAGCAAAACGTGTTTTTACACACACGGCACCACAAACATTCATGAATAATTACAGTAAATACGGCAAAACTCTCACACACAACTCTATTTACACCAGACACAACATACTCAGGAGTTATATAATCAACACCACACATCAACCACACTCACCAAACCAAAACAAACAAGTGACATTCTCTATATATACATTGTCAACCTGTACTAAACCTTACAGGTAGTTAGTAAAGAGAGGATAGACCACATACACAACCATGGCAGCTAGCTAGTGGTGGAAGGGGGATGCTATGGGGGAGGACGGTTGGGGCACAAGACACATTCACAGCCGAACCAACTTAATCTGGGCTTAAATTATCATTATTATTGTATTCAAGTTTTGGTAATATCTGTTATTGAAATGTTCTATGGCTCATCAACATCTGAACTATAATTTATATTTACTACAGATAAACTACTCTACTGGTTCTTCATCACAAGAACATAAAATAGGATTAAAATATATTACTGTATAACTACTGTACACATATAATTAACACCCCATACTCTACTCTAATGTAAAATTATAAGACACCTACAGGTCTCCCTCACTATCCGATGCCCTGATTTACTATATTATTATAGGTTTTTAGGTGTTTGGGTTTGGGTTTTGGCTGGTCCGAGAGCGCATACCCATTTACCCCATTAATTTTAGGTTTTGATATACAATTTTTCTATTTAACCCTCCAGCCCCGGCTATGTATTATATATATATTACCCGAAATCCGGGGGTTTTGGCCGAAAAACGTCTACGCCTAGGCTCCCAAGTGTAGATGTGTTTCGTACCTGTAGAATAGCATTAAGTAGAGCTCTCTAAGTCAACTGGTTCAGTTGTGATGATGATTTCATTGGAGATAACTTTATGGCAAAAACAGCCACTTTACACTACTTTTCGATACTTAACAATAACATACAGGCACACACGAACAAGCGACGCACTCCTTCTTGTGGCCGGAGATGCGGGGCGTCGGTCCAGCCGGCTGTTGTTTACATGCGTCAGACGTACGCCTCGCACACCAAGCTTACAGACTTTGAGCTCATGGGTGTTTAAGAGCCCTTCCGGGTAGCTCGGGTGTGTTTTTTATGGGTGTTTAAGAGCCCTTCCGGGTCTGAAGGGTTAAGATCGGGTTTTCAGCAACGTAACCCAATCGTAAATAGAGGGAGACCCATACTTATAATATAATATTTTTCCCTGCACCATATTCTTCGTCAATAAACTTGAAGTAACTAACATTACTCTAAGTTGTTTGTTTGATAAATAAACCCAGACTACTTTATAAGGCTGATGACAAACCCACATAACATTAACCTGGTCTAGTATCTACAGAACCTCTACACTAAGTTGCATCACACTAAATTATGGATATTAATTTATTTGGGGGGGGTGGCGCGTGAGGCATTGTTTACACTTTCCGCACGATGACGTATTTTTTGTCTTATGCTTACCATTGGCGCAATTTTCTTTTGCTTATTGTCTACCTCTAGGACTAAAAATGGCTAATAAAATATCATAAAACTGTCATAATACCATAGGTCCTTCTTAAACTGCATACAATTATTCAAGGTTATCCAAAATGAAAAGCAAAAAGGGCATCATCGTGCTAAACAAAACTCCACAAAAAACATAAATGCTTACGGAAATTATGGCACGACCAGAAGCCGTTTTTTATGACAAATATTTATATTTTTTATTCTAGCTACCTCTAAAAAATTAAATTTTAAATAAAGGAGAGATATCTTGAACACAAATTATGAAAAGATCTCTCAGAATTAAAATGTAAGACTTGCAAAAAAAGAAACTAAAACAGGAACTGCACAATATAAAGGCAAAACAACTTATCAAAATCACTATGTAGAATTAACGGATTGAACATTTATCACTTTCATTACTAAGGTCCCTCACAATCTGAATAAAATTGTTTGGTAATACTGTAGCAAGAATAAAATAAAATATATAATTACTATATACTGTATGTACTGAAAGGGTAAAACAACTGCCTCACGCATATTGGAACACAGGGTCGTAGATAAATGGTAAGAAAATTAATTTATCAAAGGTGGCTTTTTTGTCACCACTGTCTAGAAAACTTACCACAAAAATGTATAAACATTCAAGTTACTTATATAAATACTGTACAATATGCAGCGTATCAAAATGTTACAGTGTACTGTTCTTGCATTGTACATACAGTATATAAATATCAATCACTGAAAACTTTTAATACTGTAGAGCATAGCATGCTTAATAAAATATTTATCTAAAGTGATATATACTGTACTTTGTAAAATACTGTACATATGTATTGATTTGGAAATAAAGGTATCCAAGTTGAATCTCGGTAATATTTGTATGTAGTCTATTTCAATCAATAAAATTTTTCTTGACTATAGCTCAAACTCCGCACCATTTATCCATAGACACCAGGGGGATTGTAGAATGAATAGAAATTAACGAAAAAATAACAAAATGAACCACAATATATTAGTGTGTTGCCAGTACTGTACAGCAGTTCATTGCTGACCCGGTATAATTAATAATATCAATCTGAATATATGAGTGTGATACTATAATATGTTCCAAATATGTAGGCCAAAACTCTTGAACATTTACCTCTTATAACTCACTAACGACTAGAGTAATCAAGCTAATATTTCTACCATTTCCAAAAGGTCAGCAAAGGAATAGGTGTGGAAATGTACAGCCCATTTGCTCTAGTCCTTTATGAGTTACCGAGGTTAGGGTTCACGATATCTGCCCTACCTATTTGGAACAAGGTATAGTCATTCTTCGCTATCTAAAAACTGTATAGGCCTATGATAAATTAATGTCTGTTCATCTGTACATAAACTGAAAATATAATATGGTTAGGTAGGTTAAAAGGGAGCATTCACTTGGGTATTAGTATTCATTCACTGTATAACTTGAATGATCGTATGTTTGGTTGTTAGTGAGTTACCGATCAGTCGTAGCAAACCTTAATTTATGATAAGGTTGGTACATGTTCAGTTTGGGATGGCAGTCTGGGTATACAGTACGGGTTTGTGTGTGTGTGTGTGTGTGTGTGTGTGTATGAGAGAGAGACAGTTTGAGAAGGTTTGTGGAACCTACACAAATATCAGTGGTGGGCTGGATCTGTCAGATTGAGGGTTGGTGTCCTCTACTTCCCATAGCTAGTTCTGACTTTACCTTTCCATCATTCTTATTTCTTACTTTTTCCTGAGTGTGGTGAAGGCAGTGGGGCCATAATGGTGTGCCCCATGGTTCCCTAGTGTCTTACTCTCACAGCACACTGGCATAAGTCAGCCTTTCTCTCTCTGGCGTAGGGATGCGGCGACCCCACCGCCCACCACATTGGTAGTGCAATCAGCTTCTGGAGCAGTGGACCACTGGTTCCTATCTTCAGAAAATTCCTGTGCTTGGTATGCTTCCAGCCAGGGCACCACTGGGGTAAATAAAATAGTAAAACAGTGGTGGAACTGCCATCTGGGCGAGGGACTGCTCTGGGTCTGCTCCTTCAGTGCTAAGGGTAATAATCCACTTAGTTGAGATGTCACTGTGGAGTGGGTCAGTGGAGGCATGTCTAGGAGCCTGGAAGCAGTTACTGCCATGGCCATCCCTTTTGGGGTGCTTCCACTGGAAGTGGGGCGTCAGATTGATGATAATGATGATGATAACACAAATATCAAACTACTCACACATACATACATATATAATCAAAATGGCTTGTACAGTTTTCAGTCACACAGGCTGAACTGATATGTCTATGTATGTGTGATCATGTGCAAAATGTGTATGCATTGTTTAACGGTCTGCACAGGTCTGTGAGGCTTGCACGAATTGTCAAACCACAAAGACATCCACAAACCTGTACAGTTCTCAGTTTGCCAGACCAAACTGAACATGTGTGCCAGGCTTAACAGTAGATCAGCATTCTTTATTAGTGCTGTGCAAACATCTGTTTCATAAGGTGTTCGAGTTAAAGTGTCAAGTCCTGAAAAATGGGTAGATTAATATACATACAAAGTACAATACTGTATATCTAATAAATAGTACCTACTATATGGTATTGCTAAGAACTCCTATAAGAAAATAATTGTGACTTATTTTTACCTCTCTACATACTGTATTAATCTATTACACTTGCGTACACTATCTATCTATCTATATACTCAGGCACATACAGTACCCTATTTTTTTTTCATTTCTTAGCTGGGGGTGGCCGACTTGAGACAGAAGCCTGAATATAATTAACTTTTAACTTCTGCCACTACCACAGTACTGTACTGTATATGGTTCTTGGATATTCTCTTGCCCAATTTTACTCAACTAATTCCTATCCCTATCCCTTCTCTTTACAGTATATCTTATTTCTATTTCATATATCCCGTAAATACACCGTTCTTTCCCTTCTATATTCACTCCCCTTTCTCCTTTATATTACACATAGCCTCAACCCTTTTCAATATGCATCTATAACTTCCTGTACTCTCTTTTAAATCTTGCACATAGTTTCCTTTCCTGTGCAGTGCCATATCACACTTCTCCAAACTCTCTTTTCATTACTTCAACTCTCGTCACTGATGAACCTAATCCTCATAACTACTCCATTTCTTTCCTGTAAAAAGCCCCACTTTTTCTAAACCTGCCTTTCAACATTATCATCTACTTTTTTTTTAAACCTATCTATCTATGTATTTGCTCAGGCCTATTCCCTATTTTTTTTTTTTTAAACCGAAACTTAAAAACTTTCCTTCCCACGCCCTGCCTATCCGCCTAAGAGTGCAGAGCGCATATAGTGGCGTTGGGTACTTACCGAGGGAGACTTTGGCAGACCCACTCGCTGCCCGCACGTGTTGAGAAGGTTCACCAGGCACTCCCGCGTCCTGGCCTGAAGTGGGGATGTCATTATTGGAAAAGAAAGAGGCAAAACCAGTATATGAATAAGGAAGTGGAGAAATCACACCACTATTGTAGAAGATATCGCTAGAACTTGTATAATCACCATTTATCAAGGAATTACAGCATCGTAGAAAATGGCTTGCTGTCGACTGGTTGAGGACAAATTTAAAAAAAACAGGCTCATAAGAAGTTTGAGATTGTGTATTAATTTTAAAATAGTGGCCTTAATGTAAATATAATTAATTTGTTGTTATGTAATATACAGAAATTATATATTATTAAATGATATGAATGGTAGTCTAGAGCTCCGACCTGTGAGAGCCAAGGTCGCTTCCAGCCAGCGAGATGTGATGTGTCGGCAGCGGAGAGAGAGATACTACGACGTGGTGAAGTAGTGGCCGCCTCACCACCCACCTCCACACCCGCAGACACACTGCTCTCACTGCTTACACCATCCTGACACAAACACATACAGTAAGTAAACATGTTAATTATAAAAAGGGAAACTCCATTCTTACATAAAATATATCCACTTTAGTGTTATCAAGAGGTAATTAAGCAGGCTACTGTATTTTACGTACCTCAACCAAGAAAGCCATGAGGTTGAGAGAGAGGTGAGCATATAAGTCATGAAGATACTGTACTTGAATACACATTATATATACTAAAGCCAAAGTCAGGAAGATGTTAAATTATTATTGACCTCTGACTGTGGTAAGTAAGTACATACTGTAGGCCTGACCTGTTCCCTAAGACTGTCCCCAGTAGCAGAGCTGACGGTAGATGACCCGGCACTAGCTTGACCAGGGCCGACCAGTGCCCCTGCAGCAGCTCCCACAAGTCCCACACCCGCCAGTACTCCCTTCAGGTACCGACGACCGATGATGGGCGTCTGGCTCACGTCGAAGGTGAACTCCATTGTGCGACCTATTTTGGGGGGGGGGGGGGGGGGGGGTGATTAAAAGGGGTAGTATAACTTCATTATGTGACTTACCAGGGTAAAAATAAAGAGGTGGTGGAGTTTTTATCATATAACTTTATTGTATCTAAGTTTTGGTGAAGGCACCAATCTACAAAAATATCAACATCATAACAGTTCTCTATAAGGTTCAAAATTATATATGATTACTTTACATACATTTCTGAACTTGCATTATTTTTGTCATTCTTATTAGATTATTTGAAAGACCTTTCTAAATTCATAGCATAATCATCAGTTTTGCAGTAGAGAATTTATATTATAAAACTTGCAAAATAAACAAACCAAACAGGTTGCATGAGCGGAAATGCCTATAAGGTAAATACATTTAAATAATTGCAATGCAGACCGCCTGCAAGCTTTTCACTTCAACTGTCCTTCATTTACTTCCACACTTTTACTTAACCTATATACTCTTATTTCCCACGCTTTCTATCCTTATAACTTGACTTGACTTGAACAAACCAAAACAGGGATGACATAATATACAGTACTGTAAAGGCAAAAGAACTTATCAAAATCATTATATGGAAATAACACTTTAGCAAAAGAATATTCAGAAATAAAAGAACACAAAACAATATGGTATACAAACCTGGCAGTTCCTTCTTAAAGTGTGACTCAATGTCCGAGAATACATGATGGTCCCAGTAGTGTGTGTGTGAGGAGGCCGGGGGTACCACCAGGGCAGAGGAACGAGTTACTGCCATCTTCAGTATCCTTAGAGCCTCCTTCCAGTGGGACCCCTGAGGAAAACATAACACTATACTCATACCTCCATACTAAACAATTAACTTTGAGACACTTTTTCTGAATTTCATGCAATTGCTTATTGTTAGCCATAATACAAGGTATCATTGTATTGATAACATATTTGAGGTAGACTTTAAATTTCTTTACAATGAGGTGAAAAAAATCCTCTAATGCTAACTACAATTATATTAAATGACTATAGCCTACAGTATAATATTCTATTTATCAAAATATTAAAACAGTAATTCAAAGGTTATGGACTGGTTCCCATTAAATGTTATTGTCACCCACTTACCTCAATATACTTAGCGATGACCCTCAATAGATCCCCGTTGATGTTCTGAGCAGCGGCAGTATTCATGTCGATGTAGTGTAACATACAGTGGAGGATGTTCAGTATGGGGTTCTGTACACTGGCTGGACCTTTCTCCAACACCTGAGGAAACACAAATTAAATATTTATATAGTAAAATACAATATAATAAGAGAGCTGCTAAACACATATCACTTCCCAAAATATATTAAAAAAGTAAAATGTACACATTTATCTTGAAGGGAGGTCTAATGGGTGTTTTTCTAAGCTTGATGGAGGTCTAGGGAGGAAACTAAAAAATAATAAAAAAATATATATACTGTACAGTATTAAAATGTAAAACTTGCAAACTAAACAAACCAAAATTGGGAAAAGGACAATATAAAGTCAAATTAAGTTATCAAAATCGCTATGTGGAAACAACGCTTACTAAAATGAAATCTATGAAATAAAAGAACACAATCCACCACATAGGGTGTACACTACTACATGAGCAAGTTAATCTGTTTCCCAAGCAAACTAATCGCACACATAACAACGCACTATCGTCACGTTCAAGGAATTAGTCAAATTTGCGAAGTCCGGGACGTTCTGGTAAATTTGACTAAACTCTGCATGAATAAAGAAACTACATGTTAAATGTCAAAATATTCATTTAAAATCAAATTTGCAACATGACAAGACATTAACATTAACATATTAGCAAATAAATTATCAGGCTGGTGTATGTTACTTACCTCAACCAAGAAAGCCATAAGGTTGAGAGAGAGGTGGGCATAAGTGTCGTGCAGATACTTGACCACACATTTGGTCCACTGGAAGCTCTCCTTGCTAAAGTTACGGCGGCTGTACAGCGTCATCACCGTCGCCAGGTTCTCCAGCTGTTTACCTTTCTCGTTGCACACCTGGGGACGCAGACGAATTGTAATGTTAAAAGATGTATGTATGTATGTATGTATGTACTCAGACCCTTCCCCATTTTTCCTATTTTTTTTTAGGGGGGGGGGGGGATCATTAAATACAAAAATACTTACTGGTAGTTTATCTATCTAACTCAGTGGTCTGGTTAAACTACTGTATTAAAAACAAACAGTTTATCTATCTATTGCCAGGGAGACACACAAAATAATAATCCTTTGCTCTAATCTTAACCCACACAGTGTCATAGATGTTGTTGTTGTTGGTGTTGTTCCCTAAGCTGCCTGGCCGAACAGCCCCAAGTCCCTAAGGAAGGCCATGGCTACACCTACCTATGTCACCTATGTGGAGTTCGCCACTCTTGCTAGTGGCACCGAGGAGCGCACCGCCCTTCGTTGTTGTTTGAAAATTGGTACAGCAGACTGTTCGTAGGGGCGGAGCGCTCCCCTGCGAAGATGGGCTCGTCTGGCACTTTTTGTAGTTCGACATCGAGGGCTCTCTTCAAGCTATCTAACGAGACGCCTCTCATGTCTCTTACTCGCCGTGGGAGTTTGTTGATATTATGTGTAAGGATTAATAGTAGTTCCACAGATGATCAGTATTATGTATGTAATGATTAATAGCATTTTCCATTGATGACCCCTTTTATATGTTATAACTCTAGGGTCCCTTAACCCGGGAACTGCGGGGAGACTCTTAAGAGTTCCCCCGGCGGACTGCGGGAAGACTCTTAAGAGTCAGAGAAAAAAAAAAAAAATTGACATCGAAAAAAAAAAAAAATTGGCCCCTGGGCCATGCAAAATCTCAGTCCTCTACCTCCCCTCCTTCCCCACTTTCCTCCTCTCCTTCAGTTATCACCTATTTTCCCTGTTATTCCCTTATTCTGAGGTATATTTTTGTGCTAACATTAGCGAGTTGCAAGCAGGGCGTTGTCATCACTGATAGCAAACGAGTGCAAGAGAGAGAGAGAGAGTATCGATCGACTGTGTCTCAGTGGCCTTGGGGGAAATTGGCGGGAAAGCAGCTTGCCTCACCCATACATTATACAACTCGCGGGCTATATCTCCGATTTTGACCATCCAAACGATGTTTTCACTCGTTTTATTGTTGTTTCAGGTTAATACCTTTATAATCAACCCATAATAGGCGCGTATGGATAAGTATTAATGCTATTTATGGTAAAATGAATATTTTAGTGACGGAAACACCTCAAATACATGCGCACAGGGAGAGGTGTCTAATTACCCCCATGCGCACTTGTTAGGTTAAGATTAGATTCAGAGTAAACATGGCTGCCACCCATCCACACAGGTGTTTCCTTGTCCTGCCTTTATTGCATAGCTGAGGGTCTGATACACTACATATTGGCGACGAGGATAAATGGACAACTTGAGGCAAGCACCTTAGTTATTACAGAAGACTGAAGAGTGATGCAACATGGCGGCTTTTGGCAAAATAGAGGAATTCAGCCCAGAAACTGGAGACTGGGCCCAGTACACAGAACGGCTTGCCCAGTACTTCATCGCAAATGACATCACAGAGGCAGTAAAGAAGAGAGCCATCTTGTTGAGTGTTTGTGGATCTACAACTTACAGTTTGATGAGGAGTTTAGTGGCCCCAGAAAAACCAGCAGCGAAAACATTTGAGGAACTCTGCAAACTAGTGCAAGATCACCACCACCCCAAGCCCTCGCTTATTGTGTCTCGTTTTAAATTCAATTCGCACTATCAAAAACAGGGTCAGTCTATATTGTCATTCATTGCTGACCTTAGACAGTTAACAGAACATTGTGAGTATGGTTCAACCTTGGAAGACATGTTAAGGGATAGGCTAGTGGTTGGAGTTAGAGATGAACACATACAGAGACGGCTGTTATCAGAAAATGTGTTAACCTTAAACAAATCAGTAGAACTTGCACATGGTATGGAAGTGGCTATGAAAAATGCATTAGATATCCAAGCTGCTAAAGGATCTACATTTCCCCCGCAAGACAATATTTCCCAGGCATCAGTAAATAAAATTCAAAGGCAGCAGAGTGTAAAGAAACCTGGAGGTTGGGTGCAAGTTAAGAAAACTCCAGATACAAGCTCTCGACCAAGATCTTGTTATAGGTGTTCTGCTTCGTCACACACTGCAGATACTTGTCGGTTTAAAGAAGCAGAATGTCACTACTGTCACAAGAAGGGTCACATAACAAGGGCATGTATGAAAAAATCACAGTCCAGGAGGCAACAAAACTTAAATTCTGCCAACTTGGTGGAGGAAGCAGAAGGAGCCGAAAATTTTGAAGAAGAAGACAGCCCTATTTATACTATGTTTAATGTGGCAGCTTCCAAAGTAGGTACACGTCCCATCATGGCCAAGTTTGAAATTGAAGGCAAGTCAGTTGAGATGCAGGTCGACACAGGGGCTTCCGTCTCCATTATCACTAAGAAGATGCACAAATTTGTTTCCAGACAGTTCACTCAAGAAATCTAAAGCAGTGCTGCGTACTTACACAGGAGAGGAGATTAAAGTAGTTGGAAAACTGGAGGTACAGGCAAAATATGATGACCAAGAAGCTAATGTTCCACTCATTGTGGTAGAAGGAAATGGACCAAATTTGGTTGGAAGGGATTGGTTAAGAAAATTTAGGTTAAATTGGAGTGCAATATGCCATATAGTTGCTGGTACTTCTCACATTCCTCTGCTTGAACAATATGGGGAAGTATTTCAAGATGGTTTGGGCACAGTGAAGAATGTAAAAGCCAAGTTACATGTGGATCCAACAGTACAGCCAAAGTTTTTTAAGGCCCGGCCAGTACCTTTTGCCATGAGGGAGAAAGTAGAAACTGAACTGAAGCATTTACAGCAAGAGGGAATAATTGAACCTGTGGAATTCTCTGACTGGGCTACTCCCATCGTTCCAGTGTTAAAAGGAAATGGGAATGTTCGGATTTGTGGCGATTACAAAATTACCATAAACCGTGCCATTAAATGTGATGTTTATCCTATTCCTCGAATTGAAGACTTGTATGCAACTTTGAGTGGGGGTCAAACCTTTACTAAAATTGATCTGTCCAACGCATACCTCCAACTTCCTCTTGATGCAGTTTCAAAGGATTTAAGCACCATCAACACACACAAGGGCCTATTCAGATACACTCGCTTACCATTCGGAATCTCCTCTTCACCTGCTATCTTTCAACGGTATATGGATAGTTTACTTCAGGGTATTCCTAATGTGTGTGTCTACTTGGATGACATTTTGATAACTGGTGAATCAGAAGCTGAACATCTAAAAAATCTGGAAGCAGTTCTCAAGAAACTCTCGGAGGTTGGGTTTCGTGCAAAGCCAGATAAGTGTGTGTTCCAAGCCAAGGAAGTCAGCTATTTGGGTCATCGCATTGATGCGGAAGGATTACATCCCCTTGAAGAAAAAGTTTGAGCCGTAATGGATGCTCCAAAACCCTGTGACATGATGGAACTCAAATCATATCTAGGTCTCCTGAACTATTATGGACGCTTTCTACCAAACATTTCTACAGTCTTGGCACCTTTGCATTTGTTGTTAATTAAGAATTCTCCTTGGAAGTGGGATGAAGACCAAGATGATGCATTTAGAAAATCAAAGATGTTACTTCAGTCATCAACAGTGTTGGTCCACTATGATCCACAGAAAGAAATAGTATTAACATGTGATGCTTCCCCCTATGGTGTTGGAGCAGTGCTTTCTCATCGATTTGGTGACGGATCAGACAAGCCCATTGCATTTGCTTCAAGAACCTTGGCCCCTGCTGAAAGAAGATATGCTCACATTGAGAGGGAAGGACTGGCGATAGTGTTTGGAGTTAAGAAATTTCACAACTATTTGTTTGGGCGACACTTTCAGATATTCAATGATCACAAGCCTCTGAAAGCCCTATTTGGAGAACACAAAGCAGTATCATCTATAGCCTCTGCCAGGATCCAGCGTTGGGCTTTGACACTTTCAGCATATGACTACTCGTTCTCATATAAGCCTGGCAAAGAAATTAGTAATGCTGATGCACTAAGCAGACTCCCATTACCGGAATTCCCAACCAAGGTACCAAGCCCACAAGATGCAGTGTTGCTGTTCGAGTTCATGGATGCTTCACCTATAACTGCAAATGAAATACAGAACTGGACTAGACATGACCAACTCTTTCACGTGTCTTACGTTTTGTACTCCAAGGTTGGCCCCATACTGTAAACCCTGACCTGAAACCCTACTGGGCAAGGAGAAGTGAGTTCAGTGTAGAAGATGGTGTGTTATTGTGGGGCTGTAGAGTTGTAGTGCCACCACCAGGAAGACCACAAGTCTTGGAGATGCTTCACCAATCACATCCAGGAATAGTGAGGATGAAAATTTTTGCTCGGAGCTATGTGTGGTGGCCTAACATGGACCAAGATATTGAAACTGTTGTGCATCAGTGCCACTTATGTCAAGAAAATATGAACTTACCTCTTGCTGTACCGATGCATCCCTGGGAATGGCCTACACATCCTTGGGAAAGAGTGCACATTGATCATGCTGGACCATTCATGAACCGTATGTTTCTCCTGGTAACTGATGCCTACTCCAAGTGGATGGAAATCTTCCCAGTTTCGTCCACTTCTACAGAAGTAACCATAAGTAAACTTAGAACAGCTTTCTCTTCCCATGGGTTACCGTCAGTTTAATTTCAGATAATGGGACATCTTTCACCAGTGTAGAATTCCAGGAATTCATGAAGGCAAATGGTATAAGATACTTAACCTCTGCACCTTACCATCCAGGATCAAATGAACTAGCAGAGCGTTCAGTGCAAACTTTCAAGAGTGGTATGAAGAAACTTCAAGTGGGTAGCATTGAAACCAGAGTCTTAAGGCTTCTTTTCAAGTACCGCATAACACCACATTCAACAACTGGGAAGTCACCAGCAGAACTTTTAATGGGTCGCAAATTGAAAACCCATTTGGATTTGTTGCAACCAGATCTCTCCAAGAAAGTGCGTCATGCTCAAGAGAAACAAAAGAGGAGGCATGATACCCATACACAAGACAGGTATTTTGAAATAGGTGACAGGGTTGGTGTTTATAATGTTGGATCTGGACCTCGGTGGTGGTTTGGAATTATAGAAGGACATGAGGGAGGAGGCTACATAGTGAAACTGAAGGATGGACGCAGCATTAGACGCCATGCAGATCATCTCCGAATGTCCAGAAAGGGTGATTTTATTGACAATATGATGCCATCTCAGGTTGCAGAAAGTGAAGGGCCTTATCCTGCGTCACTAAACAAGTTGGGAACACCAAGTTACAACTCCGCTCCAGTATCGGTATATGAAAAGGAATCTACACAAACGCCTTTCTACCACCAGGAGGGGAGGCCTACCAGACTGTCACCACTTGTTCACCCAGAAAAAGAGACACCAGTACCATTAAGTCCTCAGTTAAGGCGCTCCGACAGGTTACGGAAGGCACCTGAACGACTAAACCTGTGAACCTGATAAGCCTTAGGATAGTAAATGCATTTAATTTTTTTTTTTTTTCATGGTTAATACTGTAAAAGGATTTTTATGATTAGTTTCTTGAAAACAAATATATATTTACAGTATGTCTAATTATCTAGTCTGTAATGTATAATCTTTTACTTCCTTATACTGTACATGTATTAGTATCCATAATGTTGATATAGAAAGAATTAAAATCCTTTCATTAACAAACTTTACTTTATATATAAAGGAAGCGTAACACTGGTTTTTGTTCAAAATATACCGGTATTCTGTTAGGATCAACTTTAATTTTGTTTTCTTTAAGATCTAATACAAATACCTGTAAATGAATGATATAGGTGTAAGTTCTAATTGAGATTACAAATATCTCTGATACTGACATATTACTGAGTACAGTAGTAGGCTACCAGTACATTTTGTACTGTACTGTACATATGAACTTGCATGGATTTATTTATTTTCATCCATATTGTTAAGAAACTAAGAGCAGCCTATATGTAAACCCATCATAAATGTTGGTATATCATTATTTTTGTTTTTATGTTGTAGGCCTATGTTACTTTCAATTAATCATACTTAGTTTAGAGTACAATATTATATCTACCAGTCATCATCAAACTTTAATACTGTATTTATTTCTTAATGCTTTAAAGTTACTGTACTGATATTTTTCAACTTAAAAGGGAAGGAGTATTATGTATGTAAGGATTAATAGTAGTTCCACAGATGATCAGTATTATGTATGTAATGATTAATAGCATTTTCCATTGATGACCCCTTTTATATGTTATGACTCTAGGGTCCCTTAACCCAGTGAGACCCAGCGTCGCACGTGATGCATCAGCAGTGTTTGATCACCAACTCCCAGCGACGCATCACGTGCGTCCGACATATTAAAATCAGTTACGTGGCTCGTAAGGTAGGAAATGGCGGGAGAATAGGAGGGGGAGGTACCGTAGTGTGTGTGGGAGCCGGGCCGGTAGGTTTGAGCGGGCCAAGACAGCCGCGCGGCTGGTGGTGGTGGGCTTAGTGGGGATACTTTACACCCTTAGTTCACCGCCACTTTGAACCTTCATTACTCCGGTCGTATGGGAGCTAGAGGCTTGAGATTTATGTGAGACACTCCTTAGGATGTATGCCATACAATGCCATACTCAGTTTTCACCCTAGTGCTCCCAGGCGGGTGGTCATGCGGGGGAGACGAACTTTCGACCCCCCCCCCCCCCCCACCCCCCAAATGACCAAGGTGTTTTTTTTATTTTGTTCTTCATTTCTCACCATTCTCTTCCATTTTGGCTCAACACATTTGTTTGAGGCCCCCCCCCCAAAAAAAAAAATATCCGAGGTGATTTTTTTTTTTTTTTTTTTTTTTCATTTCTCATCCTTGTCTTCCATTTTAGCAAACAAAAATAAGAAGTGAAAATGGCTTGGGACTGGGGTGAACAAAATATTAAAACTAGCCGGGGCTCAACGGGTTAAGATTAGATTCAGAGTAAACATGGCTGCCACCCATCCACACAGGTGTTTCCTTGTCCTGCCTTTATTGCATAGCTGAGGGTCTGATACACTACAGTTGAAGAGACATTCTCCTCTATATCTACAGTCGGGCTTTCCCACAGAGCTCTCAAGGAGTGTAGATTATGCTGTTGGCGTAAGCGATTGTGTGAAATGCAGTATTCTACGATGTGTTTAATGGTATGGGGTGCTGTGTTACATCTCAGGCAGATGTCATCGACGGAGTCATCCAGTCATAGATGTAATCAGTATCAGTTGATAGTCTGCTCCATGTTTTGCACAGGTATGCTTTGGTCACCTCATGGCCACTGTCCACGCTGCACTGTCTCCTGCAGCATCCCTGTCAACTCCTCTACACCTCAAAACCTCCCACAGCAATAATCTAGAATAGTCTTTAAACTTGTATGTATGTATGTACAGTATATGTATGTATAGGGAACGATAATAATCATCATCAAATCTGACGCCCCGCTTCCAGAGGAAGCACCCCAAAAGGGATGGCCATGGCAGAAACTGCCTCCAGGCTCCCAGACATGCCCCGACTGACCCACTCCACAGTGCAATTTCCACTAAGTGGATTATGACCATGAACACTGAAGGAGCAGACCCAGAGCAGTCCCTCACCCGGATGGCAGTTCCACCACTGTTTTGCTATTTTATATACCTGGCTGGAAGCATACCAAGCACAGGAATTTTCTGAAGATAGGAACCAGTGGTCCACTGCTCCTTACAGAATAACCACCTCTGTATTATTTTTATTATTTCTGGTGTCGTTCTTAACACCTATAACACCCCAACTGAAATTAATGAAAGCATGTCATCATCCCAGGATTCGAACCTAGGATATCTCATACAGAACTTACACGCTCTAACCATTACACCATCAAGACAGTAAGAGTGGTATTCTTAAACAATTCTTTCCCTTCGCAGCGCCTGATACCGAACAAATATTGTGGAAGTGAGTGTTATTTACAGAAACTCCACGGATTAGCATTACCATTTCTAAAGGTAACGTAATTTTTCGAGCTAATTTGTCCCTTAACAGCGCTGCGAAGGGCAAGAAATTTTTAAGACTACGAGTCTTAGGACCTTCCAGCATCCCTTTTTCAATATAATAAGAACCCTTCCTGCCCATGACTTCCTTCTTACCTGAGCAATGTTCTCCGCGGCCTGTATACAGAGAGGACTGGCATCCTCGTAGTGACACAACATGTACGGCAACAAGGCGATCACGTTGGTGGCAAATCCACGGCTCTGGGTTGGGTCCACTACCTGCAACACAAACACAAAAGCAAAAAAACCCCAGATCAGTATAATTATAATGTAAAACTTGCAAAATAAACAAACCAAAACAGGGACGACACAAGATAAACGCAAAGGAACTAATCAAAATCGCTATGTGGAAATGACGCTTAATAAAATAATATTTGAAATAAAAGAACACAATCCACCACATAAGGTGTGCATCACTACATGAGCAAGTCAGAGATTACTTATTTAATTTATATCTTTATTTTCTTTTTCTTTTTTTATCGAAGTTTAACCAGTCATTTCTTTTATAAATTTTACATAAATTCATAGAGGAAGGAGACAACAATTAATAAAAACAATATCCATGCATGTCTTCCATTTATGAAAAACTGAGTTCAGCATTTTCCTTATTTTTGAAGTGCATCAAATGTTGAATCAAATAAAAATCAATAAAAACAAAAAATGGTAGTAGCTATTGCATTTGATTATTATCATAGTATTACTTTGAAAAATGGTATATTAGACATTTTTGGCTATTTAACCGTTTCTTGTATACCGGTACCAGTAATTGGGAGAGGGAAAAATATAATAAAAACTTGTGGCAGAAGTAACCTGTAAATCGGTGAGTTGTGTGAAGCGTGAGAGTAGAGCGATGGTAGCCTCGTAGGTGGTGGCGGAGGTACACCCCTTTAGTAACAAAGCATGGACACCGGGGAAATCTTTCCACTTCAACTGCTGCTGTAACTTCTCTACCTGGTGTGGAAAATGCAAGAAAATGGGATTAGATAAAGATTCCTCGACTCAAATACCTGTACAGTAGATCCTAAATTATAATGTAAAACTTGCAAAATAAACAGACCAAAACAGGAACGACACAATGTAACGACAAAAGAACTAATACAAATCTGAGTAAATTTGTCTAAGGAAGCTAGAATCACAGAGGTTATCAGAATAATAGGATAACCTGATTTCACTCTCCCTGTCTCTGTAATGATTATTATTGCAATAACAAATCTGCACAGCTCCTTGGAATAGACTACAGTACATAACTTGAGATACCAATTAAAATTTTTACTTCTCTCTCTTTGCTTTGTTTAATAGAAATACCAATTACAATTTTTACTTCTCTCTCTTTGCTTTGTTTAATAGAAACCTCTAAACTCTACTCCTCAAATTACTTTTGTCATATATATAAACCAATGATGGGAGGGTGATTTGTGCTCAAGACCAGAAGTTTGGAGTTGAAAGTTAATTATCACTTCGCTGATTATTTACGGTATATATCCAAGCAACATTTTCAGCATTACATCTCTCCTTGTCCCTGATTAACTTAACTCAACTTAAATCAACTCTCTCACCATCTATAACTCTCTAAACTCACTCTCACACTCTCTCTCTCTCTCTCTCTCTCACCTTATCTCTACAGTCAGGTCGGTCTAGTGGCAGGCGTGAGAGGACTTTATCCAACAGTCTCATGGCCAACAGGAACTCATACTCATAGTCTGACTCCAACACCGACACACTGATCCAGAACAGCTGAGCCAGAACCTGAAAGAGAAAGTTCAAAAGAGGTATTAGTAAACTGTAGAAAATTAACTGGTAATAGATTGAATACTGATTTATGATATTTATTAAAAGTGCACACATGTTAGGAAGTGAAAACTAGCATTAATTAAGTACAGTACTGCGCTATGCAAATATTTTGTACTTGTACTTAACCTCTTCACCACCATTACGTAATTTTCATTTAATTCTGGTTACCATCAGATGATTTTCTCTAGTTTTTAATCTACCTATACGACTCAAATGGGTAAATACGATCTCAATAAACCCTCTTAGTGTCATAGGTCCTTCTTAAACTGCATAAAATCATCAAAATTTAGCCAGAATCAAAGGTAAAAAGACGTCATGGTGGTGAAGGGGTTAAGTACTACCACCTGCACTTGGAACAAAGCCTAAATAATACTTGTATTGAAATATAAAAGGAATATAAAAGGCACGTACGGTCATCTTGTCATCAGCGGAGCTCTGATCGGCCAACTGCTTGAGACTCTGAGCAGATCGAGAGCGAGCCAGGTTGGTGGCGGCGGAGGCAGCATTGGAGGAGGTTGAGTGGTGGTGGTTGTTATGGTGGCTGTGGTGGTGACGCATACGAGAGTCTACATCTGTACCACTACGACCTCGCATCTCAGGTTGAACTGTAGGGGTACAAGGAGACTATTATTACTACCACTGCTACTACTACTATTAATACTGTACTGAGCAAATTGTGGTGGTGGCAGTGTTGGAGGAGGCAAGGCATTTTGTTTTCCTTAGAACTTTTTCCATTATGCCAAATAGCTGAAAGTGCCTTATAAAATTGTCAATAAAAGTAAAATTGTATGGACAGGTATAATTCTGGCATAAAAATAATTAAGTCTTTGAGAAGGAAAATCATGGGGAATAGGCATCCCACTGAGGAAGGAAGGCTGACTGGTGGGGGCCCTGGTGTAGATCTGATGGCATCACACTTGAGAGTCCAAGTCTGCTACTACGACCTCACAACTCGGGCTGAGCTGTTAGGGTTGTTGTTGTTCCCTAAGCTGTCTGGCCGAACAGCCCCAAGGCCCCGAGCAAGGCCAAGGCCATAACCGAGCGCCCCCACAGAACCCTCCCTGCCGACCACAATAAAGCCTGGGTGACCGAAGCCACTCCATGGCGGGGAGCTGAGGAGGGTGCGGAAACGCCTGGGAAACCAAAGCCCCACCCAGGGCCCTGTGCCCCTCAGCAATTATGAAGAGAAAGTTGAGAGGCAAAGGAAAAATGTGACGCTTTGGCTTCCAATCTTGGTAAATTGGGAGGTCAATCCACGAAAGAGACGCCGTCACTTGAGATCTAGAAAATATATAAGTAAAAGGAACAGTCAGAGTAAGCTATGGGTATGGCAGAGATCGCTCAGTTCTCACTCGGATAGACCAGCCCATCACCACATGACTAGAACCCACTGTTAGGGTAGAGAGATGCTATTACTCGGTAGTAGTAGTGATTAAAAAAACTATTTACATATTTTGAACAAGTAACCGTGGAGCGAGTCGGAAGGAGAGGTAGACCAAGAAAGACATGGGATCAGGTGGTACAAACCGATCTCGCAGCCTAAGGACTGACTAAAAGGGCCACCAAAGACCGGGCTGCCTGGAATGCTGCCAGTAGGTGAACAAAAAGAGTGACCTATTCACATGTAGATCATAGTCTTTAATGTATGTATGTATGTATGTATGTATGTATGTATGTACAGTATGTATGTAACTTGTTCACCTGATGGCGGCTCTCCATGCTGCATGATCCCCTGAAGTGTCCCTATCAAGTCCCATCAATCTGAGATACCTTCTCAAGACCTCTCGTTACCGAAGGGCGGCACACTCATCGGTGCTACTTGCACGTGACAAACTCTACAATAGTTACAATAGATAGATACCTTGTCTAGGCTTTCCTTGGTCTACTGACTCTTCTCCTTCTCCTCCTCACTTCCACACTTTTATAAAATGCTTCACCCAGTCCAACTCGTTCATTCTCTCTTCATGGCCAAACCATCAGAATCTGCCAGTACACACCACCTCACTCATATACTCTAATTAAAGTTGATCACTCAATTCTACTCTTGTTGATCCCTCGCTCACTGTGGCATTATACATCCATTTCACCATTTTCATTTCAATGCGCTCTAATCTTCCTTCCAAAGCTACTCACCTCTCGCTAAAATAAATCAGCACACTTCTTATAAGTGCGATCAGTTTGCTTGGGAACCAAATTGACTTGCTCATGTAGTTGTGTACACCCTATGTGGTGGATTGTGTTCTTTTATTTCAAAATGCTATTTTATTAAGCGTTATTTCCAAATAACGATTTTGATTAGTTCTTTTGCATTTATCTTGTATCGTCCCAGTTTTGGTTTGTTTATTTTGCAAGTTTTACATTATAAATGTAGAAAACTGCATTCCCTTAACCCCTCAGACCCGGCTATGTGTTCCATACCGAAACCCGGGGGTTTTGGCTGAAAAACGTCTACGCCTAGGCTACCGTATCTTTGTTATTTTGACTGCTTCCGCATTCCCGCGCATCCCCAAGCGTAGATGTGTTTCGTACCTGTAGAATGGCATTAAGTAGAGCTCTCTAAGTCAACTGGTTCAGTTGTGATGACGATTTCTGTGTAGATAACTTTGTGGCGATATCAGCCACTTATCATTACTTTTCACAACTTAACAATAACAAGAAAGCATATAGAGAGTGGTTGGGTAGTAGAGGGAATGAAGATTCCGAGAGACAGAAACGAGCGAGGTACGTGGAGAGTAAGAGGGTGGTGAAGAGAGTAGTGAAGGAAAGTAAGAGAAGAGTAGATGAGGAATTTGGAAGGAATCTGAGTGTAAAATGGAGGGAGAGTAAGAAACTGTTCTGGAAAGAAGTCAAGAAAGTTAGGGAAGGTAGCAAGGGAAACAGTAAGGGTGTGAAAGATAAGAATGGGAGAATGCTAGCCGAGAAGCAAGAGAGAGTCGAAAGATGGAGGGAGTACTTCAGTGAGTTGCTAAATGAAAGGAATGAAGAGCCAGCAAACATAGCTGGATATGGTATGGGAGGGAGAAGAAGAGAAGTAGTGGAGGAGGAGGTGGGGATCAGGAGGTCAGAAGTGTGGGAAGCCATGAAAAGAGTGAAGTTGGGGAAAGCACCAGGAACAGATGGAGTGTGTGGGGAAATGTTGAGGTATGGTGGTGAGATAGTGATAGAATGGGTATGGAAAATGTGCAAACTAGCATGGGAGAAGGGGAGTGCACCCGATGACTGGAAGACTGGCATAATAGTCCCCCTATATAAGGGCAAAGGGGAAAGAGGAGTGTGTGGTAACCACCGAGGAATATGTCTTCTAAGCGTAGTAGGGAAGGTATACAGTAGGGTAGTGATTGAGAGAGTGAGAGTGAGAAGGGAGAAATGGATAGGCGACGAGCAGGGAGGTTTTAGGAAGGGAAGAGGATGTGTAGATCAGATTTTTACCCTGAATTGTGTTGTGGAGAAGTATCTGGAGAAGAAACAAAAGGTGTATGTTGCCTTTATGGACTTGGAGAAGGCCTATGACAGAGTGGATAGAGAAGGTTTGTGGAAAGTACTTAGAATATACGGAGTAGAGGGCAAGTTGCTGAAAGCAGTGAAGAGCATGTATGAGGGTGCAAAGGCGGCAGTACGTGTGGAGAGTGAGCAGAGCGAGTTCTTTGACCTGAATGTTGGTTTGAAACAGGGGTGTGTGATGTCCCCGTGGTTGTTTACTGTATATATGGATGGAGTTATGAAAGAAATACTATCAAGAGCAGTGGATGTTGGTGTATCGCTGAAAAGGGAGGGAATTGAGTGGAAGCTACCTATACTGCTGTTTGCGGATGATACAGTTCTGATGAGTGATAATGAATGGGAGTTGCAGGGTCTGGTAAATGAGTTTGGAACAGTGTGCGAAAAACGGAATTTGAAGGTAAATACGGGGAAGAGCAAGGTTATGGTCTTCGAAAGGGGTGAAGTAACAGAGTGTGAGGTGAAGCTGAACGGTCAGGCTATGGAGATCGTCAACTCTTTTAAGTATCTGGGCAGTGTGTTGAGTAAAGATGGGACTATGGATGAAGAGGTGCGGGAGAGGGTACAACAGGGGAAGAGGGTTGTAGGAACGCTAAAAGCAGTAACAAGAAATAGGGTGGTCAGTATGGAAGTGAAGAAGTCCTTGCATGACAGTGTGGTAATCCCGACACTGACTTACGGAAGCGAAGCATGGACGTTGGTTGAGAGACTCAGACCAAGAGTGAGAGCAGTGGAAATGAATTACTTAAGGAGTGCGTGCGGAGTTACATGGAGGGATAGACAGACTAATGAGGAAGTAAGAAGGAGGTGTGGTGTGGAGGTAGATGTGCTGGAAAGTGTGAAAAGGAACAACTTGAGATGGTTCGGCCATATGGAACGTATGGAAAGCGAGAGAATGACTAAGAGGGTGTACGAGAGCGAGGTGGAGGGACAGAGGGGGAGAGGTAGACCGAATATGAGGTGGAAGGATGGAGTGAGGAACTACATGAACGAAGGCGGTGCTGGTTGGGGGGAGGGGCGTCGACTGACTGGGGACAGAGGTGCATGGGGGCGGTTCGTTCGTGGCCACCCCTTCGGGGATCACGGCGTCAGGCAATAGATAGATAGATAGAACAATAACATACAGGCACACACGAACAAGGACGCCTCTCCTTCTTGTGGTCGGAGATGCGCGGCGTCGGTCCAACCGGCTGTTGCTTACATGCGTCAGACGGACGGCTTTCAAAACAAGCTTACAGGCTTTCAAGCTGCCGGAGCCTCAGAGCCCTTCCGGGTTCCGCGGGGTGTTTTTTATGGATGCCTCACTGCCCAACCGGGTCTGAGGGGTTAAGTGCTGAGGGTGTACTGAATAAAGGTGGTGAGATAGATGTATACAAAAATAAATATATAAATATATCCAAAAAAATAATGCAGAAAACAATATCCCCAAAATAGAAAAAAAAAAACTAAAATACTAAAATGCTAACCCTTGATGTCAGCGGTAGGCGATGCGAGAGGCTTCCCCCGACCGTAGGATACAGAGTAGGAGGTAGAGCGTATGTGACCCCCGGGGGAGGTAGTAGTGGTTGCCTGGGGGGGAGGTAGACCACCCCCGCCCCCACCACCATAGAAGTGACCCATCATACCGTACCCCAGGGGACCCTTGGTGCGGTCCTTGTTGTTCAGGTTCGGGGTGGATTTGAACAGCTCGCGCACAAACTCAATTGGCCTGGGAAGGAATAAGTGGATTAATTTGATTAAATTTGCTCAGTGAAAAAATAGTGTACAGTAGTAGACTGAAAGCAAAAATTAAATCCAATGAATGTGAATGAAAATTGAATATCACTGTTACTGTAAAATAGTTTAACCAGACCAAATTTTTGTTTTATCTAACTCACATTGGATTCATCAAATTATATAGCAAATATAAAAATTTGGTATAAATTCAAAATACAAAATTTTAACAAAATCCTTTGAAGGATAGGAACTATCTAATTTATATGGAATTTTGATATGCATTAATTAAGGATAAATGAGAGCTTTGAGTATAAGTATCATACCTGAAGTCTGAGTCCAGAGCGTCGACGGCAGCCTCAAGTGTCAACATAAGCTCAGTGACGTAGCCCTGCATGTCTTCCCCTTGCTCCGCCACAGTCTCCACCAGGCGCCCCAGTAGGTCACTCAACATTCGTGATGACATCGACACATGCAGGGAACGGAACACCTGAATCCAGTAAAAGAGGGGGAGTGTTAATGTGATTATTTGGTTTGAAGGCCTACAGAAGTCCTACAGGCAACACTTTGTGCTCTTTGGCATTGGTATCGGCCAGTACTAGACAGATGGTAAGACTACATTGGGTGGCTGAATTATTGTAAACATTTAATTCGGGAACAAGCTGACCAGAATCTCAGAAGATAAAGAAATATGCAAGAAAAAGTTAATATGCTATCTATCTATTTATCTTTTGCCAGATGCCTTGATCCCCGCAGGGGTGGCCACGAGTGAATCACCTCCATTGAGTAAATTATTACAAATCTCTACTTTGTTACGGGGAAGGGTTGCTAGCCCAACAGTCCATTGTTGTGTATAGTGTGTGAGGTGTATGTGGAGTGTTATCATACTGTTGGAATATCTGTGAATGTGAATATAATCGGTTACTAAACAGTGTAATCAGCTCATACTAATCTGGTGCTAGCATTCACAATGTATATGCACCACTGGTCTACTGCACCTCTGATGTCTGTCTGAAACACTGGCCATTGGGGTGAGTGTCAAATAGCAACCCACCCACTGCTCAGTGGGTGATCCATCCCGGAGCCTCCCGTGTACGACTTATGAATGCTGCCACCTACTCCACACCAGCTATCATGCTGCTCCAGCTTTATGCTACATTGTGCTTAAGCTCATTCCTAGACTACTTTACTCAGGTAACACAATGGGGACTACTTTGCACAAGTATTTTCACCTAGACTGAAGGTAAAGTTAAGAGATCTTATATCTATCTATCTATCTATCTATCTACCTATCCATTGACAGATGCCCTCATCCCCGAGGGGTGGCCAAAAGTTATATACAGTACAAGACTGTCATTCTATTTAAGAAGGTATCAGACTGAAGTTGCTGAAAAATGATGATCACAAAATATGAAATGCCTGATAAATTAACTACAGAATCCAAAAAGCTACTTGGGTTGTTAAAGTGATTAAAAAATCCTTACCCATACTTAAAAGTTATTCCAAATCCTGACTCCCCATTGACAGTACGTTGTTTACCTGTAGCGATCGTCCTGCGTAGTGTCTGGAGGAGCAGGAGAGGGCCAGGTGGAGAGCTATCTGGGCCCAACGCTCCTCCAGGTGGGTGTGGGGTAGTGAACGACTGAACACCTGCCAGAAACAACAAACAATATATTATGGTCAGTTTGATGGCATGAGTTTATCTCTATCACTACAGTAGAACCCCTCTCTCTCTCTGCTGGTCTCTTCACTTCCAGAAACCTGCAGTACTGTATACGAGTTTTCTTGCAGACAAAGTACAAAAGAGATATATAAAAGTTAGAAATACTGAAGTACTGTATATAAATAGTTTGAACAATGGTATTCAGTTAGTTTTCTTGCAGACAAAGTATAAAAGAGAAATATAAAAGTTAGAAATACTGACAGACTGTACATAAATAGTTTGATCAATGGTATTCAGTTACACTTTTTACCTCTTCTTTGGCTATGTCTGAAATGCTGCAAAGTTTTAAAGAACTAATTATTTCACAATCCTGGATATTTTGTATTTCCAGATAGGTCTCTCCCTGATTAGTCTGAAAGAGAGGAAATTTACTGTATTAGATGATAACATAGGTTAAACTAAAATCTCTTGACAAACATGTACAGTAATATCATTAGCAATACAGTACATAATATTAAACAGATACTCAAAGGTATATAAATAGACTGATCTCTTTGGCAATGAGACTGTCTAATAGTAGTGGGTAGCTATAATACTATAAATAAAAACAATGTATCGAAATGAGACTCTCTAATAGTACTGGGTAGCTATAACAATATAAATGAAAATAATGTTATCGCATATATTTTTTTAATAACAATAAAGTAATGTACCGTAACGACGTGGCGAACGAAGTTAGAGAGCTGGTGAGCACTTCTGATGGAGAACTGTCGGGAAGTAATGTCCTCATACGACCACAGGGGCTGGTTCTTACTGTGGGGAGAGGCACAAGGAAGAGATGGGTTAGACTTACATTCTATCACACACACACACACACACACACACACACACGCACGCACACACACACGCACGCACACACGCACGCACACACACACAGGATGTTGAATTAAAGAAGGATGAATTTCAAAAGAACGAGGAGGTAAGGAATTTGAAATTTTCGGATAGTAAAGGAGCAACAGATACATAGGCAGGGAAGTAACTTTGAGAAGGATGTAGTTAAGGTAATTAGACAGAAGGAAAATCTAGTGAGGGAGACTGCTGGAAGAAAGAAATGTATTGTGATAAGAGGAGATAAGGAGAAACACAATGTAAAGAGAGGAGAGAAGTAGGATAGAGAGAGACCGAGTGAGGGAGATTCTACAGGTAGTGGATGAGGGTTTGAGAGAGTGGGAGAATGAAATTGAAGACATGCATAGAATTGGAAAATATAAACAAGAGTCTAGCCTGTCTAGGCCAATGAAAGTGCAGTTTCGCACAGTAGGAATAGTAGAGGAAATCATGAATAATAAATGGAGGTTGAAAGATAAGGATTGTCTGAAGCATATTTACATCGAAAAAGACTTGGACTTAGATGAAAGAAACAAAATGAAAAGTTTGAGGGATGAGGTGAAGGAATTGAATGCCAAAAGAACAGAACAAAAAGTGGATTTTTTTTATTGGAGACTGGTAGGAACGAAGAAGAGGAAATGGTTCATCAAAAGCCCACAGAGGAAGACGGAGGGGCAAACAGAGAACTTAGGGATGAACGGTCGGACAGGGGAAGCGAGTACCAGTACCGAAGGACAGGAGGGAGACTGGTGTAAACCAGGAACAAGTGAGAGGAACAGGGCAGGTGGAGAGCACGGGGGAGCAAGGGAGAGAAGGTGGAGTGGAAGCGGGGGGGGAGTAGAGTCTGGGAATATTAGGGAGAGAGAAAAAAAGAAAGGTGTAAGAAGGGGGGAGATGAAGCTGATGTATAGTAATGTGGATGGCTTGCTGTCTAAGAAATTAGAATTGAATGACTATATTGAGAAATATAAACCACATATTATGTGCTTAGCAGAAACAAAGTTGAGAGGTGGTACTGAATTGGGAGTGTTGGGATGGGAAGGGTACAATGTGTGGAGAAAAGATAGAGAAGGAAAAGTGGGCGGTGGAGTATTAATAATGACTGACAAAATATAGAAGCAAGTGAGATTAACCTAGGCAATAATAGATCAGAAATTATAGCAGTGACAATAAAAGACAAGGACAACAAAGCAACTGATATAGCAGTGGCTTATATACCACCACAAACTAGAGCATGGAAGCGGGATAAATATGATCAACTAATCACGGAATCTCTAGATGCACTAAAAATACTTTTTAATAGGAGAAATAAATTATTATTAACAGGTGATTTCAATTGTAAGGAAGTCAATTGGGAAGGGTTAGATGCGGGAAATAATAATGAATCTTGGGGCAGTAAATTATTGAATCTAGTAACAGAAAACATGTTAACACAACATGTTAGAGAAAACACACGAATCAGAGGGATGGATGAACCATCCAGGCTAGACCTAGTCTTCACCAGTGATCCACATGATGTTAGAAAGATAAATTATCGTTGTCCCTTGGGAAAAAGTGATCACAAGATATTAGAAATGGAGATGGATTTTGGAAAAAATGAGGAGAGAAATGAAGGACATAAAATAAATAGATACGATTATGCTAAAACTGATTTTAAATCATTGAAACATTATTTCCAAAGTATAAATTGGAAGGAACTAGAAAGCCTGGAAATGGTTCAAGACAAATATAGACTTTTCCTTAAAGTATATGAAAAAGGGATACATAAATATGTCCCAAGGTTCCAATCAGGGGTAAAGAAGGAAAAAGAATGGTTCAATATAAGATGTAGTAAGGCACAGGATAGAAGAAACCGAGCCTGGAATATAGCACGGAAGAGACATAGTGAAAATAACTGGAATAAGTACAAGGAGAAAAGAAATGAATACGTAAAGATACGACGCGAGGAACAATATAAATATGAAAGGAATATTGTAGAGAAGTGCAAAAATGAGCCAAAACTATTTTATAGATTTGTAAATGGAAAAATAAAAACAAAAGAAGGTATTGTCAGACTAAGAGTTGCAACAAACAGCTATGAGAAAGATAAAGAATTGTGTGAAGTTATGAATGAAAAGCTTCAGTCAGTGTTTGTAAAAGAGGAGGAGTTTATAGAACCTGATAGAGAAATGAGAACACCACAGATGCCTGAAATGAAAGTGACAAAAAGTGAAGTGCTGAAATTGATGCAGGATTTGGACGTGAGGAAATCAATGGGACCAGATGGAGTGGCTGGATGGATCCTCAAAGAATGTGCGGAAGAGTTAGTGGAACCAATCTATGAAATCATCAAATCTTCACTGAATGAGGGAGACCTGGCATTGGAATGGAAGAGAGCTAACATAGTACCAATTTACAAAGGAGGAGACAGAGAAAATCCGCTTAACTACAGACCGGTGTCCCTCACTAGCATTGTTTGTAAAATTTGTGAGAAAATTATAAGGAAAAAGTGGACACACTTTATTGAGGGACAGGGGGTGCTTAGCGAGAAACAGTTTGGATTCAGGGAAGGGAGATCTTGTGTATCTAATTTATTAAGCTTTTATAGCAGAGTTGTAGATGTTACACAGGAGAGAGAGGGATGGGTTGACTGTGTTTACCTGGACCTGAAAAAGGCCTTTGACAGGGTGCCTCACAAAAGGTTATTGTGGAAATTGCAGGTTGTTGGAGGTGTACATGGTAGGATGTTGAAATGGATGGAAAACTATTTAATAGGAAGAGAAATGAGGACCACGATACGAGACGAATATTCACAGTGGAGGAGTGTGACGAGCGGAGTACCACAGGGATCAGTGTTGGGTCCGATAATGTTCCTACTTTATGTAAACGACCTGCCAGAAAACTTGAATAGTCATATGAATATGTTTGCGGATGACGCTAAGATCATGAAGAAGGTCACCTGTATAGAAAGTTGCCAGGATCTTCAAAAGGACCTAGATGAGTTGCACAGATGGAGCCAAACCTGGAAAATGAGTTTCAATGCAGAAAAGTGTCATGTTTTGGAAGTGGGAACAAGTGAGATAAGGCCAAGCTGGGAGTATAAATTAGGAATTGAAATAATCGGCAAAACACGGCATGAGAAGGACCTTGGAGTGATAATACAAGATGATCTATCCCCGGAGAAGCATATTAACATGATCATTGGAGGAGCATATGGAATAATAACCAATATGAGAGTGGCATAACTATTTGATGAAGAAATGTTAAGAAAATTTATAATGACTATGATAAGACCAAGATTAGAATATGCAGCAGTGATATGGTCACCACATTTGAAAAAACATATAAACAAATTAGAGAAAGTCCAAAGGATAGCAACGAAGATGATCCCAAGATTGAAGGAGTTGACATATGAGGAAAGACTTAAGACACTACAACTGCCTACCTTGAAAGAGAGAAGGGAACGAGGCGACTTAATAACGATGTTCAAGGGAGTAAAAAGTTTGAAACGAGTAGATAGGGAAGATCTATTCGTGAGGGATAATGGAAGGACAAGAGGGCACGAGTTTAAGCTGAGGAAGGGCAGATGTCGTAAGGACACAAAGAAATTCAGCTTCCCATATAGGAGTATAGAGACTTGGAACAACTTGGAGGAGGAGGTGGTGAGAGCGAGGAAAATTAACATGTTCAAATCTAGGTTGGATAAAAGTAAATATGGAAATAGGGCAACATAAGTTATGATATGTTAGTCCAAAATACTGGGAACTGGGAATATCCATTACGATACTTGTCTAAGTAAAATGGATTGATTGTAAAGTAACTAAGACAGGACAACACGAGCGCTGCTCAATTCCTGTAAACTACAAATAGGTAAATACAAAAATAGGTAAATACACACACACACACACACACACACACACACACACACACACACACACACACACACACACACACACACACTTGAGATGGGAAAAAGTAAATATAGACCTTCTTGGGGATATAAAATAGGAGATGAAATAATTAGTAAAGCTGTGAAAGCAAAAGACCTAGGGGTAGTTGTGGCAGACAGCTTGTCACCTGAACAGCATATAAATAAAATAACTGGTGAAACCTATGCAGTGTTGACTAACATGAGAATAGCTCTGAATTATTTAGATGAAGAGATGTTAGCAAATATAATAGGGACAATAATACGACCAAGACTGGAGTATGCAGCAGTGGTGTGGTCTCCACACCTTATAAAATATAATAAAAAACTGGAAAGAGTTCAGAGAGTTGCCACTAAGATGATAGCTAGCCTTCGAGACCTGCCTTATGAGGAGAGATTGGAGAGGCTAAAGCTGCCAACGCTGAGAGAGAGGAGAGAGAGAGGTGACATGATCGTGATGTTTAAGTGTGTGAAAGGTTTTGAGAAGATCGACAAGGGAGCTTTTGTGGTGAGGGACGAGGGAAGAACCAGGGGTCATGATTGTAAGTTGAGGAAAGTTATATGTAAGAAAGTTCAGCTTCCCGTATAGAAGCATTGAGTGTTGGAATAAGTTGGATGGGGAGGTGGTGGGAGCAAGAAATATCCAAACTTTTAAAGCAAAATTGGATAAATGTAGAGAGAGAGACAGGACAACACGAGCTTAGGCTCAAATCCTGTATACTACAATTAGGTGAGCGCGCGCACACGCACACACACACACACACACACACACACACACACACACACACACACACACACTCTTTATGTCAAGAGTTTGGACACACAGGTCTAGTGATTTGTGGCAAATTTTTTTTTTTTTTTTTTTTTTTTTTTTTTCTATGTGATTGAGGGAGGCAAAAGGCATAACTGCCTATAGTAAGTGCCTCCCCCATAGTTGAAAGAGTGACAGGGCCAAAATCAAGGGACGTTCGAGCCAAAATGCCTGGACACACAGAGTTTGAAGCAATATAAGTCATAGGAAGAGGGAAAGACTGATTCTGGGAGAGAGTTCAGCTGTTGAGTAGAAGAAAGTTTGAGAGTAACATTTCACTCTTGGGTTGGAGAGTTGCACAGAGTAGGGGTGGGATTGAGTTGCAAGACGGGTACCACGTGCCCTACGTAAAGGAGGTGGTATGCACTGGGATAGCTCTGAGGAACACTGATTATTATAGTAGCGATAGAATAGCGAGAGAGATGCAACATTGCGGCGGAGAGAGAGATTGCAGAGAGTTGGTGAGTGGACGGGAGTTAATGATACGAAAGGCCTTCCTTTCAACTTTGTCTAGGAGAGCGGTGTGAGAGGAACCTCCCCACACATGTGAACAATACTCAATACAAGGGCGCACTATGCCCCTGTACAGAGCAAGAAGCTGTGCAGGGGAAAAGAACCCCCTAAGGCGGTTGAGCACATCCAGCTTCTGGGAGGCTGCCTTAGCAAGACTGGTAATATGGTCCTTCCAAATGAGAGCAGAAGAAAAAGAGACACCAAGAATATTGAGAGAAGATGAAGGGTTGATTTTTGTATTGTTGAAGAATAAGGAATAGTCCGCTGGGAGATCCTGACGGGTAGATAGATGGAGAAATTGGGTTTTGGAAGCATTAAAGTTAACAAGGTTTTCTCTGCCCCAATTGGAAATAGTATTTAGATCAGAATTTAAGAGTTCTATGGCTTCATTACGTTTGTCGTTGAGGGATTGCTGGCTGGGGCGTTCTGAAAAACTAATGGAGTAGTGTAAGGTTGAGTCGTCTGCGTATGAATGGATGGGAATTAAGGTACAGTTAAGGAGATCATTTATAAAAATTAGAAAGAGAATAGGAGATAGGACAGAGCCCTGAGGAACACCGGAGTTTATAGGGTGAGGAAGTGAACAATGGCCGTCCACAATCGCGGCTATGGAACGGCCGGAAAGGAAATTAGAGACAAAGGCACAGATGGAGGGATAGAAACCGAAGGAGGGTAGTTTAGAAATTAAAGATGTATGCCAGACTCTATCGAAGGCTTTCGATATGTCTAGTGCAATAGAAAAAGTCTCACCGAAGTCCCGAAAGGAGGATGACCAAGAGTTAGTAAGATATGAAAGAAGATCACCAGTAGAGCGGGGCGGGTGCCCAACCCCGAAAGGGGTTGAAATAGGGGAGCTATCCCCCCGCCAAAGGCGGCTTTCTAGGGCCTTTCCTAGCTGATGCTGAGATGATTGGGTTCTAGTCATGTGGTGATGGGCTGGTCTATCAGAGTGAGAGCTGAGCAATCTCTGCCATACCCATAGCTTACTCTGACTGTTCCTTTAACTTATATATTTTCTAGATCTCAAGTGACAGCGTCTCTTCCGTGGATTGACCTCCCAATCTACCAAGATTGGAAGCCAAAGCGTCACATTTTTCCCTTGCCCCTCAACTTTCTCTTCATAATTGCTGAGGGGCACAGGACCCTGGGTGGGGCTTTGGTTTCCCGGGCATTTCCGCACCCTCCTCAGCTCCCCGCCATGGAGTGGCTTCGGTCACCCAGGCTTTATTGTGGTCGGCGGGGAGGGTTCTGTGGGGGCGCTCGGTTATGACCTTGGAATTGCTCGGGGCCTTGGGGCTGTTCGGCCAGGCAGCTTGGGGAACAACAACAACAACAACAACCAGTAGAGCGACCCTTAAGGAAGCCATACTGGCGATCTGAGAGCAGATTATGAGAAGAGAAATGCTTAAGAAATTTGGAAGCAAGAATAGTTTCAAAAACTTTAGAAAGACAAGAGATAAGAGCAATTGGACGATAGTTGGAGGGTTGAGAGCGGTCACCCTTCTTTGGGACAGGTTGAATGTGAGCAAACTTCCAGCATGAAGGGAAGACGTTAGAGGATAGACAGAGACGAAAGAGTTTGCCTAGGCAGGAAGTCAGCACGGAAGCACAGTTTTTGAGAACAACAGGAGGAACACCGTCCGGACCGTACGCCTTATTAGTGTTAAGCCCAGAGAGGGTAGAAAGTACATCTTTAGAAGAGATTAGGATATTAGGCATAAGTAAGAGAGAGGAGGGCAGAGAGGGAGGAATAGCACCGGAATCATCCAAGGTGGAGTTTCTAGCAAAAGTTTGAGCGAAGAGTTTAGCTTTGTCAGAGGAAGAAGTGATGGTTGTGCCATCAGAGTGGGAAAGGGGAGGGAAAGACGAGGAAGAGAAATTGTTGGAGAGTTTTTGGCTAGATGCCAGAAAGCTTGGGAAGAGCTAGAGTTGGATAGTTCAGTGCATTTATTATTGATGAAAGAGTGTTTGGCAAGTCGAAGAACAGATTTGGCTTGATTCCGGGCAGAAACATATGAAGAATGAGTCTTGAGTTTTAAGGCGTCGGTACCGTTTGAATGCTTCAGTTTTGAAATGTCCAGTTAAGTCACTGTAAAAAGGGCATACCCTAGCCCTGTTGTTGTTGTTCCCAAAGCTACCTGGCCGAACAGCCCCAAAGCCCCGAGCAAGGCCAAGGCCATAACCGAGCGCCCCCACAGAACCCTCCCTGCCGACCACAATAAAGCCTGGGTGACCAAAGCCACTCCATGGTGGGGCTGAGGAGGGTGCAGAAACGCCCGGGAAACCAAAGCCCCACCCAGGGCCCTGTGCCCCTCAGCAATTATGAAGAGAAAGTTGAGGGGCAAAGGAAAAATGTGACGCTTTGGCTTCCAATCTTGGTAGATTGGGGAGGTCAATCCACGGAAGAGACGCCGTCACTTGAGATCTAGAAAATATATAAGTAAAAGGAACAGTCAGAGTAAGCTATGGGTATGGCAGAGTTCGCTCAGTTCTCATTCTGATAGACCAGCCCATCACCACATTACCCTAGCCCTGTTAATCAAGGGAGTGCACGGCATTAAAAACTACATCAAATCAATATGGAGTTCTTTATACTTTGATTGATACTGTATTATAGCAGACAGGCAACACCCTACACACTTGTTTCTAAGATGACCACATTACCTGTAGGCGATGAAGTCAATAAGTGCCATAATGGTGTGTTGGAGATCATCCTGCGGCACCTGGTCCAGACCGGCTGATCCCGACATTGATCCGGACACAGTACAGGTATCTTCCTCTGCTGCCACTATTACCGCTGCACTGCCCGGCACCGCACCGCCATCCACAGTGTCTGGAGGGTTCTCAAAGCCGGGTGGTGCAGCTACTATTGGAGGGGCTGGATCACTTGGAGGCTCTTCTGTCGGGGCACCAGAAATACAATAACATGACATAATATATATTAACCAAAAGCCACTTGGGCTAGTAAGATTATTCTAAATACACTACCTAAATTTATAGATAATGTGGTAGAACCTTGCCTAATGAGTTAGTCTTTATACCTCCACAATATTTATTTACCTAAGCAGCCTTTATCTCTAACACTTTGCTTCCCGCTGGATGCCCCTGCTAATGAGCAGCCAAGTAAGAAATACTTTCTAGCTCTTTATACAGGCATTACACTTTTGCCAATGGGTTCAGTACTCCAAAGTTATGTTTTCAATAACGTTTAATCCACTATGTGGAAGTTTCTATATGGTTCAATTTTTTTTCAAGCAAATGACAGTCTTCCACAACCAGTTAAAAAAATATATATAATAATAATAATAAATGAGTTAACAAAAAACTAAGCATACAAAATATGACCAAACACCATGAACTGACCCGTAAAGTTGGTATTGTGTGTGAATACAGCATGAGGCAGTAGACCATAACCCAGCTGAGTGGTCTTGTTGTTGAGTAAGACCCGAGCCACACCAAGGTGGTCCCCGTGGTCCCCTACTACTGTCAACAGGTGGGTCAGTAGGGTCTTACCTGGGGAAGGCACACAAAACAAAGTTATCAGAGACACCATTAAACAACATAACACAATACAATATTGTACAACTTAACATTATAACATTCACTACAGACCACAAAAAGCAATTGGTCACCTTACATAATTGGCAATAGTTTTGGCTCCACTAAGTTGAAGTCCCACCTCTACCTAACCCTCACTGTTAGCCAGCACCAGTGCACCTGTTGGTTTTGTGCTACCGGCCTCAGGGCAGCCCACTATGCCAGCAACAGAGACACATGTACCAGCGTAACTCAGTTAATACAACAGACACCATAATATACACTCATTGATGGGGCTGCTTCTCCAGGTGCTACTCTAGGATCCAAGCCACTCAGTACTGGGCAGAACTGATAACCCGGAACATCGACAACTCTGTATCCTCTACTGGGCTGTGGATCAAAACTGAAAGTAGGAAGTCAATAAGCCAGGGCCTCCATTACTAGTATAGCCGAGCCACCGTCAGAATTTTACGACAAAAGTTCAAGTGACCAAATGTATTTTCTGTCAGCAACTACAGTTATTGGCCTTGGACCTGGCCTTTACCCAATAAGGTAAACCCAAAATGCAGCAGGTGTTTATTTGTTCAGGGTTTCCCTTCCTCTAGACAGGTTGCCAACCAGGGCTAATGATTCCCATCAACCTTCCCCTTTTGTTTTTGTCATTTACCACATGCAGGGGGTTACAGAGGAAGTAATCTTTTTCCACTGTAGTGTAGAGAGTCGTCTCTTTCTCCAGAGGGAAATTTAGTTCTGCATTCCCAAAGGAACACCTCAACCACAGTTAGGATCCCTTATCCACCATCTGAGGGAAGTTCCCAGTAGGGGTTTACTATCCTTTGGGGAACAATCATATTGCTAATCTGTTAGAACCTTTTGTGTGTATTATTCATTCAATCTAATGCCACAGCTAAATTTGATTGTGACATCAGTTTTACACCTAATGAACTTACAGTGTAGGTGTACGAGGGGCCGAGTGTGGTCCAGGCCGAGTGAGATGATGTGTAGCATGAGAGGGACATGGATGGACCAATCTACGCTTTGACAGTCAACATCCACACCAGCTACGATCACCTCACAGATCAACATCACAGCTACGTTGCATCTGGTGGAGAGAGTTGGAGGGGTTAGAAAAAATATGGAAAGTTATGAGTTAACTGTGAATAATAGCATTAAGATATGGTAAGTGTAAAAGAGAAAAGGCATAATACTGCACTAAGTGTATTCTTCTTACCTGTGAAATGCAGTGATAGGTTGAGAGCTATCAGGAAGATACTCTGTGAGAGGAGCGAAATATCCCCCGTACTCTGGCATGGGTAGAGGATGTGGCTGTGGTGGCTCATAACGCTCTGATCCATCATCACCACCAATAGTACCACCTGCTCCACCTGCTGATGTTGTACCGTCCGCTCTAGCACCAGTTCCTGTCCCACTTCCCACTCCTGCTGCTCCACTTGCTATACTTCCCGGGGCGGTAGTGTTGCCACCACCACCACCTGTTCCGACACTCCCAGCCACTGCACCACCACCACCGATGACACTAGCCGCCGTGACGCTGGGAGAGTTCTGGGCTCGCAGCACCGCAAAGTTGTCATCCTGCGGTGTCGAGCCCTGGGGGAGGAATGATGGGGCAGCCAATTAGTTAAAAAAAAAAAAAAAAATTACATAAATAATTATTCATCCTAAACAGTTCCAGTGACAAATGTCACGCTTCTTTAGTGGAAGAGGGGAAGATAGTATTAAGAATTCCAATGGTAAAAAATATTGTGAAACTCTTTTAGTTATTGAAGGACCGTACATTTTATTTTCCCAAAACAATCAGCCTATTCCCACTTTAATGAGATAGTGTTACTAAAAAGACCCCAAATACAAAAAATCTACTCCAAATTAAAAATGTCCTTCATAGAAAAAAAAGCAGCGAATATGACTTACGTCAACGGCCTGACTAAAATCCTCTGTGACAGTGGGTGGGTGAGGCTGTGCGGATGAGCCGGGTCGTGATGATCTGGCGGGTGGTATAGGTCCACCACTGTCGGTAGAACACCCTATACCAGCCGCTAACGTTGCCGCCGCGATCACACTGGACACACCTGACCCGATACTTGACACACTGCGTATGGACCCGGGGGCACTACGCTGTTCTCGAGATACCCTGGGGAAGTTGGGAAGTAAGAGATATGATTCGGCGTACTGGTCAGATATATGCTAGAGCAAACATCAAGAAGGATCAAAGTACATTATAAACACTCCTCTCAAAACAGTTGGAGGAAGCACATAATATATATAGGTTAACAGACAAACTGAAATACTGAAAACCCTATACCAGTCACCACAGTTGCCACCGCTATCACACTGGACACCTCGGACCTAATACTCGACAAACTGCATATTGACATAGGGGCACAGCGCTGTTCTCAGGATACCTTGGGGTAAGTCATCATTATTATCATGTTATCATACAAGTATGAAAATATACAGATATGAATGAAGGAATGACACAGGCTAGAGAAAATATTGAGCAGGGTCAAAATAAAAGATGGACACTTGGAATCATGGAGCTGGTACATTAGATAGATTTGCAGTAAGATACATTAGACAAAACGATGAAAAGGATCAAAACATAAAATGGACACTAAACATGAGGGAGAAAGGGGTCCAGAAAAAAATCTCCCAAGTGGATGGTTCACTTTTTGGGCGATTTTTGCATGTATTAATTATTTTTCTAGTTTCCTCCCTAGACCTCTCCATCAAATTAAACAAAAAACAGCCATTAGATCCCCCTTCTAGATTAATTTGTACAATTTTCGGTAGAAAAATGTACTGGCCGAAGGACGGTTTTTCCAACATTACAGGCTCACTATCGTTCGCCAGGGGAAAAATTGACACCTAAATAGCACGAAAGGTCTAAATATTGACGAAGAAATAGGGCGAAAGGGCTTAAAATCGACTAACTAATGGGGCAAACATCTTAACATCTGAAAACTAATGGGGCTAAACATGAGGGAGAAAGTGGTCCAGAAAACCGGCCCATGAAGATACAAATGTTAACTCACAGTGGAGAGTACCGTTCCCTGGGTAAGTCATGATGGTCGCCGGAGTGTCTCTTGGTGTGTAGCGTGCCTCTCTCTGATCCTCCGCCGTCCTGTTGACCCGATCCTGTTCCTCCTACGCCGCCACCCTCGCCGTGGGAGGAGGTCTTGCGCATGGAGGTCAGTCTGGGGCATGGCGAGAGGTCATGGTTAAGTTTGCTGCCAATCCTACGAGAGGTCATGGTTAAGTTGCTGCCAATCCTACGAAAGGTCATGGTTAAGTTGCTGCTAGTGTGCTTATATAAGTAGCGCCAACGAACTCGATAATAATCTTGATCCCTGACCTCTGTAACTCAAAAGGGCCTAGAGCAAACTGGCTGTAAATATCCACACCTATTTCCTGGTGGACTCTTCCAAATGATAGAAACGTCATCCCGATTGCTTTCATTCATTTCGAGTTATAAGAAGTTAAGGAGTCAAGATTATTGTCAAATTTGCTGGCACTTCATTTAGTATGCCAAAATAATCTCTGAAAAATCCTTAATAATGTGTAAGTAATCATACTGAGATAGTCATTTGCAAAACAATATTTAGAAATTAGCGTGACTCTGCCAAACCAAATAAATAGGTGTTACCTGAAGAAAGGCGGGGTTTCCGTGCGCTCTATGACACAGTTGAGAGTTTCCACGGTGCCCATCTCCGCCATGAGTTCCTCCACCAGGCGGTCAGGTCGAGCCCGAGCCACGTACACCACCACTCGCTTGGCCTAAAGGATAATAATAGACTGTAATCTATCTATCTATATACAGTAGGGTCTCGTAAGATGCGAGACCAGAAGATGCGATTCGCATAAGATGCGAGGACCCCCAAATAATAAAATATATTATTTTAAGATGCGAGACTGACCATAATTTGCGAATCGGAGGCTCAAAGTGGGCTAAATCCGAGGAGAAACCTCAAGATGCGATTTTTTTTTAAAAATGCGAGCCTTAGGCGGGAGTTCGCATGCCATTGGCTGGCTCAGACCTGCGTAGTATGACGTAGTATGAGAATTTAAGGTAAGGGAAAAATTGCATTTTTTTTATATTTTTTATTGATACCCGGTAGTGTGTATTTTGTCTCATTTTCATTTATTAATTTATTATTTTCTGTTTGTATGTGACCGAAATGTATGGTATCATGCACCAATTACCTTTTTCAGGGATTATTACCAACAAAATTGGGACTTTGCGTGAACAAATTGGATTTATAGGGTGTAAATGGGACTTTACGGCATATTTTGGGGGGCGGATCGACCATAAGACGCTTTTCCCATAAGCTACGTGTATCCTAAGATGCGATCGCATCCATCGACCATAAACTCGCATCTTACGAGACCCTACTGTATCTATTTACAGTAGGCTCACATATCTCGATCAATCTCATCTCGATATTTCGCATCTCGATGCCACCTTCAAGCTCTCCCCAATCACAAATCTCGATGAAAAAACGTTAATCTCGATAGCTAAATATCGATGCTAGATGCTTATATACTAATATAAACAGATTAATCTTGACCAAATCGATGTGTGAACCCTCAGTCATTGTGTTTTGTTCACCTGTATACTAATGTACCGCTAGTATCGATCGTCTCAAGCGGTAGTCTAACCTGTCTCTGCCGCTTTCATTTACGTAGTAATATAAATTACTTTACCATGTTTTAATATACATTATTATTTGTATGAGGAAAATCTAATATATAATAATAGTAAAGACAAAAGAAAACTTGATTAAACTTTATACCATGGAAAATTTATTGAAGTCGGTAGATCTAGCGGCCACTTGGTGTACCAGTCACACATCCGCCATTCGCTTGAAAACTTGTATTGTGAAGTCGTCTACCTGGACCTTTTTTTATCGCATTCATAAAATGCCGGTACTAGTGGTGACAGGGTGAGGGAAGCAATTGCAAGAATTGATGACGGTGACTGTGCGCCGGGTGCGGAGACGCAGTAACCTAACTGCGTTCGCCTCGGAACCAACAATCAACCACACAAACCTCTTTATTAATAAATATAAGGTAAAAATAAAACTCTTTCATTAGCCTATTAATTTTATCTATTTTAACATATATATATTGCATGTGATTGTGGGGGGCAAATGTGAAAATTGACAGATTTGATGTAGGTTAGTCGGCAAGTGGCTGGAACCGATTGTATTTTTTCCCATAAGAAGTTAACTTCGCATCTCGATATTTCGAATCTCGATCGGTATTTGTGGGAACCAATTATGATCGAGATTGGAGATTCCACTGTACTCAGGCCCAATCCACACTTTTCCTATTTTTATTTTTTTTTGGGGGGGGGGGGGAGACAGAGCAAGAACAGGGAAAACACAACCAAAAACACAACCAAAAACAAAACACAAATTCACACACATCATATACTGTAATGTCATATTCAATTACCTTTGATTATTTTTAACATCGTTCTTAGCACCAATAACACCCCAAATTAAATTGTTGAAAGCATGTGATTCTCCCAGGACTTGGTATTTACATGATAGAGATATAGTAGTTGCACATTTTTGCAGCAAAATATGTTGTTAATTATGAAAACTTGGTATTTACAGTAAATAGTACAGGGACATAGTAGTTTCACATTATTCCATAAAGTATTGGGAAATCAGCTGCTAAGGGAAGAACGGGTAAATATAAAGAAAATTAACAGATATACAAGAGAGAGAGAGACTACAGTACAGTACTTACATAAGGCAGCAGTTCCGTCGCAGCCATACCCGTGATGATAAACAGGTAACGAATGATGACCCGCAGGTTATTGGGCCAACAGGTACACAGAGCGGCCCATAACTCCTCTACTTCCTTAGGGTGGTCCTCGCCAAGCTGGAGGGGAAAGAAAAACACATTTAAGGGGGGGGGAGGCCATATTTATTTGCTCATTCATGTATCTTATTAGTATATTTTTAGTTCTCTACCTAGACATTCATCAAGCTTACACAAAAAAAAAAATTACTGTTCCTTTCACTTACAGTATATATTTTCTAGATCTCAAGTGGCGGTGTCTCTTCCGTGATTGACCTCTCTTGGCAGACTGGGAGCCAAAGTTTCACATTTTTCCTTTGTCCCTCAACTTTCCCTTCACAATTGTTAAGGGGCACAGGGCCCTGGGTGGGGCTTTGGTGTCCCGGGCATTTCTGCACCCTCCTCAGCCCCTTGCCTTGGAGCGGCTTCAGTCATCTGGGCTTTCTTAGTGGTAAAGCTGGGAGGGTTCTGTGGGGGTGCTTGGTTATGGCCTTCGCCTTGCTCGGGACCTTGGGGCTGTTCGGTCAGACAGCCTGGGGAACAACACCACCAACAACAACAACACCACTAACAACAACACCACTAACAACAACACCACTAACAACAACACCACCACCACCACCACCACCACCACCAATGGTGATGGGCTGGTCTATCAGTGAGAACTGAGCGATCTCTGCCATACCCATAGCTTACTCTGACTGTTCCTTTTACTTATATATTTTCTAGATCTCGAGTGACGGCGTCTCTTCCGTGGATTGACCTCCCAATCTACCAAGATTGGAAGCCAAAGCGTCACATTTTTCCCTTGCCCCTCAACTTTCTCTTCATAATTGCTGAGGGGCACAGGGCCCTGGGTGGAGCTTTGGTTTCCCGGGCGTTTCCGCACCCTCCTCAGCTCCCCGCCATGGAGTGGCTTCGGTCACCCAGGCTTCATTGTGGTCGGCAGGGAGGGTTCTGTGGGGGCGCTCGGTTATGGCCTTGGCCGTGCTTGGGGCCTTGGGGCTGTTCGGCCAGGCAGCTTGGGGAACAAGAACAACAACAACACAACATCAACACCACCACCACCAATAACAACAATGACAACAACTCCACCATCACCACCACCAATAACAAAAACAACAACATAATAACAAGACCACCACCACAATAGCCAATTACGAGCCACCATTGCCAATCCCTCAATATATATACAAAATTCATATTCCCTAAAAAATCCCAATACACCCCATTTTTCCCCCTCGCTTCACTAACTCGATAAAATCTAAATATAAAGTGGTCTCCCCCGAAAATAAAAAAAAGAGACACAAATAGTTTCGGAATTCATGAAATTACGCAATATATGGCAGCCTAAAATGAGTTTTAAAATGAGCGATAGAAAACGGGCTTTCAACTCTAGTGGGACTAAAGTAGCTCATTTAACCCCATTACGGTTTGACAAAAGGAAGAGAGAGAGAGAGAGAGAGAGAGAGAGAGAGAGAGAGAGAGAGGGGTGGGTGGGTGGGTGGGGGGGGGGTGGGTAGGGGGGGGGGTGGGTGGGTGGGTGTTCAGGTGGATTGGGTGGGTGGGTGGGTTTTGGGAGGGTGGGTGGGTGGGTGGTGGTTTTGGGTGGGTGGGTGGGTGGGTGAGTAGGTGGGTTTTGGTGGGTGGTGGGTGGGTTTTGGGTGGGTGGGTGGGTGGGTGGGTGGGTTTTTGGTGGGTGGGTGGTGTTGGGTGGGTGAGTAGGTGGGTTTTGGGTGGGTGGGTGGGTGGTATTGTGTATGGCTGGCTGTAAGTGTATATATGTGTGTGTGTGACAAGTGTGTGTTTGCATGTCTGTGTCAATGGGTTTGTGTCCACATGAGTGATGACTGCAATACTCTCTCTCCACACACACACCCTCACTATTTTCACACACACAAATAGCCATCTGACACATACACATTTTATTTCTCTATTCCCCACTCCCCATTTGTATCTCTCTCTCTCTCTCTCTTTGAGCTCTTTGGCTCTTTGAGCAGTATGTATCGCCTTACTAGTGGTTGTCCCCTCACAGGATGGGGGGCGCTGCTCAATAAACTCGCCCCTCGGGGCAAAATCCAATCCAATCAAATCTCTCTCTCTCTCTCTCTCTCATCCGACCACATAAACCCCCCAACACCCCGACAGAATTCGCTTATAATTAATGAGGTATAAAAAACTACAAGAAGTAATAAAAGAGTTTTGGTAAAAGTGTGAGTGGGAATAATATAGCTGGCAACAGTGATAGAGCGAGAGGAGGTATGAAGCGATAGAAAAACTCCTGTAAAGTTGCCCACATAAGTTTTTCCTTCCTCTCCGTGATCTTATACAGCGATATAGATACTCATATATATATATGTTGGCAAAGCCAGGTAATAAATTTTCTTTAATACATACGAGGTTGAAAGAAATGGCAATTTCTGCGTTGGAAATTTTATTATTCAAAGTTTCCAGGTCTCTGATGAGTTTTCGCTGGGTGGCAGGAAGTAGATGAAGGAGATGAGCAAAATTCATGGTGGTACAGGGTTACATTAAAGTACATGATGATACAGGATATACGACGCGTTTCACTGGACAACCAGCATTATCAAGTAAGGAAGGAATGATATAAAAGGTAAACAGGAAGGGTATATATAGAGGGTGGAGGATCAGAGGAGGCGGAAAACAGGGGGCAAAAGTCTGCTATTGGTGGAAGGGAAAACTAGGAGAGAAAAAGGGGGTAACCGCTTCACGCATGCGCACTGGATGCGCATCCAGTGCGCATGCGTGAAGCGGTTACCCCCTTTTTCTCTCCTAGTTTTCCCTTCCACCAATAGCAGACTTTTGCCCCCTGTTTTCCGCCTCCTCTGATCCTCCACCCTCTATATATACCCTTCCTGTTTACCTTTTATATCATTCCTTCCTTACTTGATAATGCTGGTTGTCCAGTGAAACGCGTCATATATCCTGTATCATCATGTACTTTAATGTAACCCTGTACCACCATGAATTTTGCTCATCTCCTTCATCTACTTCCTGCCACCCAGCGAAAACTCATCAGAGACCTGGAAACTTTGAATAATAAAATTTCCAACGCAGAAATTGCCATTTCTTTCAACCTCGTATGTATTAAAGAATATATATATATATATATATATATATATATATATATATATATACAGAGAGAGAGAGAGAGAGAGAGAGAGAGAGAGAGAGAGAGAGAGAGAGAGAGAGAGAGAGAGAGAGAGAGAGAGAGAGAGAGAGAGAGAGTACAAAGGAGTACAAAGGAAATCAAGCAACAACAGATCTAGTGACCCCTCTAGGCTGCTTGTCCTCCAAAACACTGAGGATCAAGTGTCCAAACAGTGGTTTAGAGTGGGTAAGGGAACATTAGAAAGGGAACTACTGCCCAGGACTAGGAAGTTAGTAGGGGACATGAGGACTAGGAAGTTAGTAGGGGACATATGGGTTAGTAACTGAGGGGAGGATAAAATATAGTTATTCATTTACAAACGCAGTCAGTCGCGGGTTTGATGCGAGATATTTGTCTAGGCGGAATTTAAATTAATCAACGGTGCTGCAGTCTATAACGTCTCGGGGAAGCCCATTCCACAAGTTGACAACTCGATTGAAGAAGAAATTCTTAGATTCGTGTGAGTTAAAAGATTTACCAATAATTTTGCAACCGTTTCCCCGCGTGTAATTAGATTGGTCGATAGTGAAGTACTTACTACAGTTCATATTGTCGATGCCTTTGATGATTTTGAACACTTGAATTAAGTCACCTCTTAATCTGCGCTGGGTTAAAGGAAATAGATTTAATTCTCTAAGACGCTCTTCGTATGGTTTGTTCTTTAGGGCTAGTATCATTTTGGTAACTCTACGTTGAACTCGTTCTAGCTTGTTTATGTCTTTTTGGTAATAAGGGCACCAGCATTGAACGCAGTATTCCAGAAGAGGGCGGACTAAGGAATTGTAAAGGGTTAGGATTACGTCTTTGGATTTATGCTCAAATGATCTGCCTATAAAGCCAATTATTTTGTTTGCCTTCTTAACAACTTCTGAACATTGTTGACTCGGTTTTTAGGTTACTCGATATTGTTACTCCCAGATCGGTTTCTCTGTTTACATTCTTAAGCTGAGTGCCATTCATCGAATAGTTTGCTTTCTCATTTAGGTATCCGATATGTAGTACTTTACATTTATCCGCATTGAAACTCATTTGCCAAATTTGGGCCCAATGTGACAATTTATCTAGATTGTGTTGCATATCGTCAACTTGATCTTTTGAGAGTACGCTATTTACAATTTTTGTATCGTCAGCAAATTTTGAGATTGTACAGGTGAGACCCTCATCTATGTCGTTGATGTAAATTAGAAAGAGAATTGGTCCTAGTACCGATCCCTGGGGTACCCCGATACTTACATTGGTCCATTTAGATGCCTTACCGTTTATGACTACTCTTTGCTTTCTGTCGCTGAGCCAATTTTCTATCCATTTCAACACACCGTCTTGTATTCCATGCGCTTTTAGTTTTAGCAGTAAACGTTTGTGGGGAACTTTGTCAAAGGCCTTTTGAAAATCAAGGTATATAATATCTACAGCTTTTACTCTCATCGTAGAGGTTGAGGATATCGTGGAAGAAGTCTAAGAGGTTTGTTAAACAGGAACGTTTTTTTACGAAAGCAGTGTTGAGTATCTTTAAGTATGTTATTTTCCTCTAAGTGATTTACGAGTCTGTCTCTTATGACCGTTTCTAGCATTTTACATACAACTGAGGTTAAGCTAATTGGACGATAGTTACTGGGTAGGGATTTGCTGCCTTTTTTGAATATCGGTGTTACGTTGGCTATCTTCCACTGATCAGGCATAGTTCCAGACTGCAAGGATTTATTGAATAGTTGTTGTTGTTGTTGTTGTTGTTGTTCCCCAAGCTGCCTGGCCGAACAGCCCCAAGGCCCCGAGTAAGGCCAAGGCCATAAACGAGCGCCCCCACAGAACCCTCCCTGCCGACCACAATAAAGCCTGGGTGACCGAAGCCACTCCATGGCGGGGAGCTGAGAGGGTGCGTAAACGCCCGGGAAACCAAAGCCCCACCCAGGGCCCTGTGCCCCTCAGCAATTATGAAGAGAAAGTTGAGGGGCAAAGGAATAATGTGACGCTTTAGCTTCCAATCTTGGTAGATTGGGAGGTCAATCCACGGAAGAGACGCCGTCACTTGAGATTTAGAAAATATATAAGTAAAAGGAACAGTCAGAGTAAGCTATGGGTATGGCAGAGATCGCTCAGGTCTCACTCTGATAGACCAGCCCATCGCCAATTTATTGAATAGTAATGTCAGTGGTTTGGAGAGCTCATCCTTAGCTTCCTTTAGAACTCTAGGCGAGATTGTATCAGGTCCAGGCGTTTTATTTACCTTGAGTTTATCTAAACAATTCAATACTTCTCTCTCTGTAACAGTGATATTGCTTAGAACATCTGAATTATCAATCTGAATCGGCGATGGTGTAGAGAGAGAGAGAGAGAGAGAGAGAGAGAGAGAGAGAGAGAGAGAGAGAGAGAGAAGAGAGAGAGAGAGAGAGAGAGAGAGAGAGAGAGAGAGAGAGAGAGAGAGAGAGAGAGAGAGAGAGAGAGAGAGAGAGAGAGAGAGAGAGAGAGAGAGAGAGAGAGAGAGAGAGAGAGAGAGAGAGAGAGAGAGAGAGAGAGAGAGATTTTTCATCTACCTGCGAAACCTGGTTAAAAAAAAAAGTTATCCTCCTCATACGGTGGTTTAATTGACCACTTGCGAGTTTCAGGACATAAGGAAGTTTGAGTCGTAAACATCGATATTAAAGATAAATGTAATAATAATGTAGGTTTATAATGGATAAATAATATGATACATTTGGTTTTATGTATTTGTATATGTATAATGAACGTACTTTAGTTGATAATTCTGATAAATATTGATGGCTACAGCTTCAACTTCCTTACAGACCAAAACTTGAAAGTGGTCAATTATTTTCCATAGACTTACCTTGGCAGTAATGTAGAAGAGGTTGTTTAGCACCATCTCTGTGGCTTCGGCCGAGCCCCAACCCTCTCGTCTGCCTCGATCCTCTCCGTAGTACTGTAAACAAAGTAATACAACCATTATAAACAATACTACAACCAAGTAATACAACCATTATAAACAATACAACCAAGTAATACAAACTTTATAAATAGTACTACAACCAAGTAATACAACCATTATAAACAATACTACAACCAAGTAATACAACCATTATAAACAATACTACAACCAAGTAATACAAACTTTATAAATAGTACTACAACCAAGTAATACAACCATTATAAACAATACTACAACCAAGTAATACAACCATTATAAACAATACTACAACCAAGTAATACAACCATTATAAACAATACTACAACCAAGTAATACAAACTTTATAAATAGTACTACAACCAAGTAATACAACCATTATAAACAATACTACAACCAAGTAATACAACCATTATAAACAATACTACAACCAAGTAATACAAACTTTATAAATAGTACTACAACCAAGTAATACAACCATTATAAACAATACTACAACCAAGTAATACAACCATTATAAAACAATACTACAACCAAGTAATACAACCATTATAAACAATACTACAACCAAGTAATACAAACTTTATAAATAGTACTACAACCAAGTAATACAACCATTATAAACAATACTACAACCAAGTAATACAACCATTATAAACAATACTACAACCAAGTAATACAACCATTATAAACAATACTACAACCAAGTAATACAACCATTATAAACAATACTACAACCAAGTAATACAAACTTTATAAATAGTACTACAACCAAGTAATACAACCATTATAAACAATACAACCAAGTAATACAAACTTTATAAATAGTACTACAACCAAGTAATACAACCATTATAAATAGTACTACAACCAAGTAATACAAACTTTATAAATAGTACTACAACCAAGTAATACAAACTTTATAAATAGTACTACAACCAAGTAATACAACCATTATAAACAATACAACCAAGTAATACAAACTTTATAAATAGTACTACAACCAAGTAATACAACCATTATAAACAGTACTACAACACAGCCAGGGTAATAGGTTGTTGTTGTTGTTGTTGTTGTTCCCCAAGCTGCCTGGCCGAACAGCCCCAAGGCCCCAAGCAAGGCCAAGGCCATAACCGAGCGCCCCCACAGAACCCTCCCTGCCGACCACAATAAAGCCTGGGTGACCGAAGCCACTCCATGGCGGGGAGCTGAGGAGGGTGCGGAAACGCCCGGGAAACCAAAGCCCCATCCAGGACCCTGTGCCCCTCAGCAATTATGAAGAGAAAGTTGAGGGGCAAAGGAAAAATGTGACGCTTTGGCTTCCAATCTTGGTAGATTGGGAGGTCAATCCACGGAAAAGACGCCGTCACTTGAGATCTAGAAAACATATAAGTAAAAGGAACAGTCAGAGTAAGCTATGGGTATGGCAGAGATCGCTCAGTTCTCACTCTGATAGACCAGCCCATCACCACATGACTAGAACCCAATCCTCTCAGCATCAGCTAGGAAAGGCCCTAGAAAGCTGCTTTTGGCGGGGGGATAGCTCCCCTATTTCAACCCCTTTCGGGGTTGGGCACCCACCCAGGGTAATAGGTAGTATGACACTATAATTACCCCTACAACACTTAATAATACCCATAATTCCTAACCTGACACATTAAACACACACACATATGCACACCCAACACACACCAATCACAAAAAATAACCTGTCAAACACCAATAATACACACACCTGACAATAAGGTGTAGAGTCCGGAGCAGCTGTGTTACTGGGGTCCACTAGTTCCATGTTGTATAACCAGGGTAACAGGTAATATCAGAAAATATAACCTCTACAAACACCAATAGATAGATAGATAGATACACAAACACTAATAATACACATAATTCCTAACCTGACAATATGGTGTAGAGTCCGGAGCAGCTGTGTTACTGGGGTCCACTAGTTCCATGTTGTATAACCAAGGTAACAGGTAATGGAGCAACAACTGTCGTACAGAACACCGGGCGGTCTGGAGGCGGTAACTGATCTCTGGAAGGAACAAAGAGGAATTAATGTAAACACTATTTGTAATGGCTAACCATTCTATTCTTAACCAATTTTACTTTCCCATCGAGTATTAATTGGTTCAGAGAGAGAGAGAGAGAGATTATA
>CM064575.1:83710455-83715455 GCA_032716605.1 Paralithodes platypus | reverse complement strand
CCATTTTGTTGTCAATTTTAAGACCTTTCGTGCCATTTAGGTGTCAATTTTTTCCTCGCGAGCGAAAGCGAGCCTGAAATTTTAGGAGGAACCGGCTTTTGACCTGAAAATTTTTCTACCAAAAAATGTACAAATAGCTCTTAGGGGTGTTTTTCTAAGTTTAATAGAGGTCTATGGAGGAAACTAAAAATAAGATAAATATATGAAAAAATTGGCCAATAAAATGAACCATCCCCCCTTAACCCACTCACTGCGGCCGAGATTCTGGTGAGGCGTATGTATAAAATGCCTATACTACGGGCGAAGTACCCATATGTTTTGGTATAGGTAGCGCCAATGAATTTGACAATAATCTTGACCCCTTAACTTCTAATAACTCTAAATGAATATAAGCAATCGGGCTGACGTTTCTATCATTTTGGGAAGAGTCCACCAGGTAATAGGTGTGGATATTTACAGCCAGTTTGCTCTAGGCCCTTTTGAGTTACAGAGAGGTTAGGGATCAAGATTATTTATTATAAAGTTCGTTGGCGCTACCTCCCCTTGGCGCTTATCCTCCCCTCAGTTACTAACCCATATGTCCCCTACTAACTTCCTAGTCCAGGGCAGTAGTTCCCTTTCCAATGTTCCCTTACCCACTCTAAACCACTGTTTGGACACTTGATCCTCAGTGTTTTGGAGGACAAGCAACCTAGAAGGGTCACTAGACCTGTTGTTGCTTGATTTCCTTTGTACTCCTTTGTACCTATAGTACCGGCTGAGTTGGTTGCAGTCACCCTCCCCGCTTGTTGCCAGACACTTCCAGGAGCATTTAAGTTTGTCATCTATACTCATATCAGTCTCCCAAACACAAGGACGTAACCCTTACGATTTAACACCTTCTGTACCGCGACGTCTTTTTAAATTTCTTCTAGCTATACTTAGGCGATTTTGTGCAGTTTAAGAAGGATCTGTGGTAATTAAAATGGTTGTTGTTGTTGTTGTTGTTGTTCCCCAAGCTGCCTGGCCGAACAGCCCCAAGGCCCCAAGCAAGGCCAAGGCCATAACCGAGCGCCCCCACAGAACCCTCCCCGCCGACCACAATAAAGCCTGGGTGACCGAAGCCACTCCATGGCAGGGAGCTGAGGAGGGTGCGGAAATGCCCGGGAAACCAAAGCCCCACCCAGGGCCCTGTGCCCCTCAGCAATTATGAAGAGAAAGTTGAGGGGCAAGGGAAAAATGTGACGCTTTGTCTTCCAATCTTGGTAGATTGGGAGGTCAATCCATGGAAAAGACGCCGTCACTTGAGATCTAGAAAATATATAAGTTAAAGGAACAGTCAGACTAAGCTATGGGTATGGCAGAGATCGCTCAGTTCTCACTCTGATAGACCAGCCCATCACCACATGACTAGAACCCAATCCTCTCAGCATCAGCTAGGAAAGGCCCTAGAAAGCCGCCTTTGGCGGCTCCCCTATAGGATATTTGGATAGCTCCCCTATTTCAACCCCTTTCGGGGTCGGGCACCCACCAAATTAAAATGGTTATATGAGCTAGTTCAAAGCCTATTAATTACTGAAGGCCCGTTTTAAACAGAATAAAATCGTATAATAGTAGCCAGAATTTAATGAAGAAGACGTTGCCGGTACAGAGGGGGTTAACACGCCATTAAGGGAGACTTCCTGTTCCCTCACTTTTAGCCCCATTAGTTTTGCCCAACACAAGGACGTAACCCTTACGATTTAACACGCCATTAAGGGAGACTTCCTTTTCCCTCGTTTAGCCCCATTAGTTATTAGATTTTATGACGTTCAGCCCATTAGTTTGAAGATTTACAGACCTTTCGCCCCATTTTTTTGTCAATATTTGGACTTGTCACGTCATTTAGGTGTCGATTTTTTCCTGGGGAGCGATAGTGTGCCTGTAATTTAGGCCGGGACATTTACTTTGAAGGCATTACAGGGGATGTTTTTTTAAGCTTGATGGAGGTCTAGTGAGGAAACTATAAATATATAAATAGACCAAAAAATAACACCTGCCCCCTTAAACTAAATTTGTTGAGTGAATTCAGTGGCTCCTGGGCTTGATGGAGGTCTAGCGAGGAAACTAAAAATAAATAATTAAATAGACCACAAAGGGGTCTAGGAGATAACTGTTTAAGCTTGATGGAGGTCTAGCAAGGACACTGAAACAAAACAATAACAAAATATAAACATAGACCAAAAAATAACACCTAACCCCTTAAACTAAATGTGTAGAGATAGTTCCTTGGCTCCTGGGGTGTACTGACCTGAGAACATGGGCATGGTGAGTTCCGGGTGCAGCAGGGCCAGTTGTTTGCTGAGGTACAGTTGGGATCGGGAGTACGTGGATGATAGTAGCACGTCTAGGGTGGACGACTCACGACGCTCTGAAAGGAAGAGAATATTCCAGATTAGTAATACAATCAGGGAAGGCATTATGGTCAACGGTGCAGGGCGGGTCGTTTAGGATCCGCCCTGTTTCACGCCATTAGAAATTTTAAGACGTTTCACCTCATTAGTTCTGCGATTATAAGACACTTCACCCTATTCAGGTCTCGATTATTTCTGGGTGAGAGATAGCAAGCCTGCAATTTAGCAGAAACCGGCCTTTGGCTGGAACATTTCTTTCTCCTGCCTGTAAAATGTTAAGTCAGCACTCTCCCTCCCTCTAGCATGCATGGGAGACAAGTGACTCGCTAGACCTTGGAGAGGGAGGGTGTATGACGTGCTATCTCACCTGCCTCAACCCTCCCCAGTCACAAATATACAGGTTTTGACTGGATAATTGCTGTTTACACCTATTTTCTGGTCTTCATTGTTCAAATGTTCATTATACAAGTAAAATATATGCACATGGAGTAGTAATATTACGTTATATGGTAAGTATAATTTTTTTTTTAGCATTGAAGGTAATTAATTTGCATGCGAGGTACTTACAAAAACATGAAAGGCGCTCTCCTCGGTTAACAAATTGAATTGAACTAAACCGGAGTGAGATATAGTTAACAAAGACTGGTTGGTAAATTCAAAATATAAATTACAGACAGACTTCCTGAGAGTTTAATCTGTTTGTTTGTGTTTGATGCATATTATATAAAGCTTAAAATGTTTATTAAAAAGTTACCAAACTCATCCCCCTCCCCCCTCTCTCTCTCTCTTTTACTCACTCTCATTCTCACTATCTCTCTCTTTCACTCACTCTCTCTCTCTCTCTTTCTCCATTTGCTATTTCGCCCTAGTCCGTTACTCAATTTCAGTTTTCGGCACTCCATATTTTCCTCCCTCCCCCAGCCTCTCTCTCCTTCTTCACACACACATTCACAAACACATACACATGATATACACAAGCAAGTACACGACACACATATCCACATACACACAACCAAACACACACAAACACACACGCGCGCGAACTCCTACACACACCCCTCTCTCTCCATACCATACGGCACAAAACCAATTTATACATAATATATCCTTACGCAGTTTGACTAGTCCAGCATTTTTCTGTCTTGACCATCTTTATATAGCAAATGCAGATATATAAAACTCGTTCAGTTCTCATAGCGATTTTGATAATTTAATTTGACTTTATATTGTCCTTGTCCCAATTTTGGTTTGTTTAGTTTGCAAGTTTTACATTTTAATTAGTCAATACAAACTACATAATAATTATGAATATATTTATTATTTTCAATGTTGCCAAGGCCCATAGAAAAGTCCAGTTCTATCAAAGTTAGTACGATGAATACATCACTATACTCAGTTTCATTTCATCGGACGGTAAATTGAATCCCTTAGCAGCTAATTTCTCGATACTTGATGGAAAAACATAAATCCACTATGTCTCTGCATCATATTAAGACCAATTTTATATCATTAGCACCATATTTCCTTACAAAATCTTAAAAATAACTGAGAAATCTTGATGGGAACTTTGCATTTTACCGTCAGTTGAAAAGAAACAAAATATAATCAATGTTCCTTTGTATGTATTGTATAGACAATAATCAATACAAATAAAGTAAACAATCACACACACACACACACACACGTCTCTCTCTCTCTCTCTCTCTCAATCTTGTTTGCTCCCTAATTTTCTCCAACATTTCAGGTCAATATCAGTTTCCCTTTCACTTCACCAATATCCACACCCTCATACTCGCTCGCACGCGCTCGCTCGCTCTCTCTCTCTCTCTCTCTCTCTCTCTCTCTCTCTCTCTCTCTCTCTCTCTCTCTCTCTCTCTCTCTCTCTCTCTCTCTCTCTCATAATACATAAGAAAATACGATCCATAAGTTTTTAAAGAGCCAATTTTTCTGGAAGAGACGCAGACCATTCTAAAACCTACACCTACTGACTAGAAGTTAATTAATAGTTCCAGCCAACATTAGGTAAATATAATATAAACAAATTTGAGAGGACATCTGTACAGTAATCAACACCAGAGCATTTTTTCATTATCTCTTAGTTCCTTTATTTATAACTCCTTCCATGCATTCTCTCTCTTGTTCCTTTCCATTCATCCTTCCTCACTTTGTTTCCTTCCTTTTCATTCATTATCTGATTTCATTGGCTCCCTTCTTTCCTCACACCCTTATTATTATCTTCCTTCATCCCACGTATTGTTCTTTCCTTCCACTTCCAACCTAGCCCTACTCCCTTCCTTCCTTCCTTCCTTTCTTCCTTCCTTCCCTACTCTCCTCATCATGCTCACCCCTTCCTTCACGCCGTACCCTTACCCCCCCCCCGCAATCCTCCGCTTCAGCTCGTCCTTCCTTCTACTTTCCTGCAAATTTATTGCCTGTCACCCTTCTCACCCTGGCTTACAATATTGTCAACAGTTCCCCACTACCAATCTCCCTCAAATGTATATTCTCCAGCCACAAACTATGTATCAGCTTCCAACAACTTCCAAATGTTCTCACTCTCACTCCTTTCATATCTCTCTCTCTCTCTCTCTCTCACTCCTTTCATATCTCTATCTCTCTCTCTATATA
>CM064575.1:83642259-83710355 GCA_032716605.1 Paralithodes platypus | reverse complement strand
CTTACAAAACTTATCTCAAGAAATTGCATTCTTACGACCGATGTAAAATTGAACCATGTTTACACCTGGCCAAAACATTGGAACAATATTGTGCTTACAATAGTTTAGTAACCTGACATTATTGGTATTCCATCCACATTAGTTTGATTGGCATTGTATTATATATTATTATTGCTTTGGGGCCGCATTCCACACATCGTATCTATCTAGTCTATCTATCCATCGTATCTACTGTACTCAGGCCAACATTCTCCTTTTTTTTTTTTTTTTTTTCTAAGCCTGGCGTGGATGGGCCCCGACTTACCCCTAAAGACAGCGCCCGAACAAGGATCAAACACCAAAAGACACAGGAGAGCAATAATTCACACACAAAAACAAAACACACATTCATCAAAAAAATTTACTGGTTAGGATGTTAAAATCCAGGTTATTTAAATAATAGTAAAAAGTTCTCCCTACCCTGACCACAGGATACAACAAGCACTCCAGTGTGACCCTTATAGATAACAAGAAATGCACAACACAACACACACACACACCAACAAACACACACACCAAACAACACACACACACACACACACACAGCAACCACACACACGCCTTAAGGGGAGGATGTGGCGGTTTTTTCTGGCCCCCCTTGTCCCGTCGTGGTTTGTAGACCCGTTGGTTTACAGGATTTCTTTTTTTTTAAGACATTCGGCCCATTGATCTTGTTGGATTTTCCAAGACCTTTCGTTCCATTTTCTTATAAATATCATAGATCCTTTCGTGTGCCATTTAGGTCTCAATTTTTCCTGGCGAGCGGATAGCGATGCCTGACAATTTTGGAGGAAGGAAGCCGGCCTTCGGCCGGTACATTATTTCTACCGAAAAAATTTAAAAATTTATCTAGAGGTATATTGGATGGTATATTAAAAAGTATGATGGAGATTGAAGGTCTAGGGAGAGAGAAGAAAAACTGAAAAACTAAGGGAAGAGAATAATCAGATATATGGATAACCTCTAACATCCAATATATGGATAAACCTAAATCACAGTCTATGGATATAACCTAGAATCAATATATGGATAACAAAACTTGCACTCTGAACAACCCTCAAATCATAACTCAACTATATGGATAAACCTAAATCAATTATATGGATAACCTAAATTCAATATATGGATAACCATAAATCATATATATGGATAAACCTAAATCAATATATGGATAACCTAAATAAATATATGCGATAACCTAAATCAAATCAATATATGGATAACCTAAAATCAAGCACACCAATAAAACCGCTCCTCTCTCTCTCTCTCCTCTCCCCCCCCCCCCCCCCCCAACCAACCCCCCCCCCCCCCCCCCCCAACACCCCCACCCCCCCCCCCCACCACACCCCTCCTCTCAACTTCTTTACCGTGTGGTATCTTCCTGGCTGGTCTCCGGGGTGTCTCGGATCACGTGTTCTAGGCAGGTGTTTACAGATTAACAATGCATGCCCTACACGTATTCCTCCAGCTTCCCAAAGAGGCTACACTGTAAGACATAGTAGGGTAAGGTTTCTGTATTGTGATTGTATATAATTCAGGTATTTGTATATAATTCAGGTAGGGGGTGTGGCCGACTCGAGGACAGAGCCCCGAACAGGGACAACACATACACAACATTAAATAATAAGAACACTATCAAAAAGTAGAAAACAAATAATTAATGATTTTGTTTTAACACATCTAGGTCGCCCAGGCGAAGAGAGATCGCAGGCACCTAGGCCCATTTGGGGTCTCCAGCATAAGGACTTCCCCCCAATGTCCCCCCCAGCCCTACCGGAGAGGTTCCGATCCTCAGCAGGCAGAGAAGACCCACGCAGTGAACGGTCACCACCACAATGCCTTGCCCACCTCACATCAGGGCATAACCCTTCATACATAAACAAACCGTCAGGGTGTCAAACAAAAGCCAAAATCCATTATTTTTAGTCTCCTAGTATTGTATATGTCAAGGAGGATGATGAAATTTGTGGTTACTAGTTTCAATTCTGGGTTGAAAAGTGATAAAAAAGTCAAAACAAGTGCTATATCATGTTAATTTTTCTTCTATTTCCTTATCATAATCGTTCAAGTCATTAAACAAAATTGACAACGGTTTGAACCCCTGCACACCGTCTCCCTGGCGCCAGGCGCTCCTGATCAGGACATATTATCTAGTCCAAACTGGCGCCCGACCCCCTCTCCACACGACGTGTTATCACTCATATAGTCACAACCCGCATTCTCCATTTTTCAGTGTAATCTCTCTGCCTACAACGCTTGTACAGTCGCGTCTAAAATAAGGTTATATATCGGCACAAGTATGTGTTGGATCCCAATAATTGGAATCAGCAATATGCTAAGCTTCATTTTTCATATCGAGCTGAAATATACAAAACATGTTCCTACACTTAACAACTCCTATCTCAACTATCTTACAGAACATTAATACGCACAGGGCGCAGCCAAACGTAATAGCCAGCTGGGACATGACTTATTAGCGCGACCGTACTACACATCATCTCTCCATCTCATCACACAGGTCTGCTCTCCTTCTACAGTCCCCTTGTTTCGGAGCTTCATATTGAGGACCAAAATCGCACACTTAAATGGCACGAAAGGTCTTAAAAAAAAGTGGACTTCTGAAAGGGGGGCCGAAATATCTTGTTAAAACTAGCTTTTGTATAGTCATACTTTTTGGCAGTGCATTGTGATAAGATAGCTGAGCAAAATATACCCTTATCTGGGTTGGTCAAGCGACTGTTGGTGGTGTCCCTCTGTCATTCCCACTCGTTGCACTTCCCCCATTTAAGACGTCGGCCACACCCCAACATCCAATGGACCTCATTTGCATCTTCTTTTATGACTCCATCCATATACAGGTGCAGCTAACATACATACATACATAAACAATTTTTAAGGACTGATGTGTTCCACAACAGAAGTGCAGTTTCACGTCTCTTGCAGCTAAATGGGCGGCGTTCCAGAGCAACCCTGCTAAGGCTGCTTCACTTGTCAAAGTTCTAGTTACTTGGATTTGAGATCGGCAGCGTTATAGTCCGATCCAAGGGTCGTACTCGGTCCACCCCTTGGTGGCAGCTCCCTTGCCCACAAGTCACAGACCTGGACATTTTGTACACCTCAATTTTGTTCATCCATTCTCTCCACATGTCCCGATCACCATCCCAGTCTACTTGTACGCTATCACCTCGCTAATACTCTTTTATACCTAAACGTCTCCTCAGCTCAACATTTGTTATTTCTATCCTGTAGCCTAGTGCCCCCACCACATCCATCTCACCATTCTATCTCATTACGCTCCATTCTGTTGGACATCCTCTACTTTAAGGCCCATGTTTACTGAGGCCATACGTCATTGCACTTCTAACCACATGAGGGCATACACCTTTCCCTTCAGGGGGGAGCAGGCATTCTTTTCATGGTCAGGATTCGCATCAATTCTCTGAACTTCCCCCAAGCCACACCTAATTCTTAGCAACAGTGGCAGACTCGAGCCCACCACCGGCAGGAGATGGTATCTCCTAGGTAGACAAGAAACAAACTTGTTCACCAGCTCCAAAGACTCATTTCCAATAATTCACTAGCCACAGGATCATCACTTAACACAAGCTCGCCTTTGCCACACTACGCACTCAAATTTCTCTATTCTGACCTTATCCTTCGGCAGGGGCCCCCTTTATTTCTACTACAGCGCTTACTCCCATGGTTTGTACCCCAACATCGACAGATGCTACATTGAGTTGAGTATATATTGTATAGTCTACTGTGATTATATACAGTATTATATGAACAACCACGGGGACATTCACACACCCTTTCTTTAACCCAAAATTCAGATCAAAGAACTCGGCTCTGTTCATTCTCAACACATACTGACACCTTGATCTTTGCCACCCTTCATACATGCTTTTCACTGACTTTCAGCAACTTTCTATCTGCTTCGTATTATTACAAGTACTTTTTACATACCGGTAACCTTCTCTATCAAACTCTCGTCATAGGCCTTATCCCAAGTCCATGGAAGCGCAGCATACAACTGTTAGTCCCTTCTTCAAGTATATTTCTCCACAACTATATGCAGGGCAAAGAAAGAATGCATCTACACATCTCTTCCCTCTATGCATTGAATACTGATATGTTAACCGCGATGTTCAGTGAAGGGGGAAGTGTCAAGACAGTGGTTAATTAGTATTCTCAGTGGCCTTGGTCCATTTCTCAGAGGAGAGTTTAGATGAGTGAAAGGTGTGTAATAATAATAATTAATAATAATATATAATAATGTTAGTCAATAATTAATACAAAATTCAGAGGTCCTAGCAACATTCTATATCCTTAAGTAAGATGTGTCACATGCGACCTTTGGTGACCGTGAGGAACCCGAGTTTCAACCATGTACATATGCAGCATGCACTGGTGGAACCCGCGAGACGTAAGTTGAATACAAGCTAAATACAATTAACCTCCACCCTACAATAAATGAACCACCCTACAATAAATGAACCACCCTACAATAAATGAACCACCCTACAATAAATGAACCACCCTACAATTCTCCATCAGGATACCCAAAAAACTTGTACGGATTCTGAGTGGAATGAACTTTCAACCCTAAACTGCGCTATTTAGCATGCTAGACCACTGGATCCATATGTGTGTGTGTGTGCGTAGGTGGGGGTGGCTGATGAGAGTGAGTAGAGGATGTGTTGAAGTGGTGAGGGTGGTGGTGGCTTGATAGTGGTGGTGGTGGGTGGCGGAGGAGTACAAAGGAGTACAAAGGAAATCAAGCAACAACAGGTCTAGGACCCTTCTAGGCCTGCGTGTCCTCCAAAACACTGAGGGATCAAGTGGTCCAACAGTGGGTTTGGTTTAGAGAGGGTAAGGGGGGAACATTGGAAAGGGGGAACTACTGCCCTGGAACCTAATGTCCGTGGCAGGGATAGGAAGTTAGTAGGGGACAGATGGGTTTCGTAACTGATGGGAGGTATAATATAAAGTTATTCATTTACAAATGCAGTCAGTTGGCGGGTTTGATGACGAGATATTGTATTAGGCGAAGTAGTTTAAATGCAATCAACGGTGCTGCTGGCAGGTTCTATGAACATCTCGAGGGAAGCCCATTCCACAAGGTTGACAAACTCGATGAAGAAAGAAATTCTTAGCTTCGTGTGAGTTAAACGATTTACCAATAATTTTGCTAACCGTTCCCCGCATAGAGGGTCGTAATTGTAAGTAGATTGGTCGATTAGTGATAGTACTTACTACAGGTCATATTGTCGATCCCTTTGATTGATTGTTGCAAAACACTTGAATAAAGTCAACCTCTTAATCTGCGCTGGGGTTAAAGGAAATAGAAATAATTCTCTAAGGACGCTGCCTGGTATGGTTTGTTCTTTAGGCTAGGTATCATTTGGGAACTGATACAGTTGAACTCTTTCTAGTCTTGTCTAGATCTTTTTGGTTAATAAGGGCACCAGGATTTGAAACGCAGTATTCAAGAAGAGGGCGGACCTAAGGAATTGTAAAGGGTTAGGATAAGCGTCTTTGGGATGTTCTTATGCTCAAAATGACATACTACCTATTAAAAGCCACTTATTTTGTTTTTGCCTTCTTAACAACTTCTGAACATTGTTGGCTCGGTTTTAGGTTACATCTATATTGTTACTCCCAGATCGTGTTTCTCTGTTTCACATTCTTAGAGATGATTAGTGCCATTCATCAAATAGTTTGCTTTCGCATTTTGGTATCCGGATATATGTAGTACTTACATTTATCAGCATTGAAACGCATTTGCCAAACTTGGGCCCAACATGACAAACTTATCGTATAAATTAGTGTTGCATATCTTCAACGTGGTTCTTTTGAGAGTGACGCTATTTGCAATTTTATGTATCACGTCAGCAAATTTTGAGATGTGTACAGGTGAGGACCCGGCTCATCTAGGTCCGTTGATGTAAATTAGAAAGAGGAAATTGGTCCTAAGTTACCGATCCATGGGGTACCCCAGCTACACTTACATTGGTCCATTTAGATGCCTTACTCGTTTATTGACTACTCTTTGCTTTTTGTACACTGAGCCAATTTTCTATCCAATTTCAACACACCATCTTGTATTCCATGCGCTTTTAGTTTTACGCAGTAAACGTTTGTGTGGGAACGTTTTGTCAAAGGCCTTTTGAAAATCAAGGTATCTTAATATCTACAGCTTTACTCTCATCGTAGGGAGGAGGTTGAGGATATCAGTATGTGGAAGAAGTCTAAGAGGTTTGTTTAAACAGGAACGTTTTTTTACGAAAGCCGTGGTATTGAGTATTCTTTAAGTATGTTATTTTCCTCTAAGTGATTTACGAGTCTGTCTCTTATGGAGTGTTTCTAACATTTTACAGAACAACTGAGGTTAAGCTATATGGACGATAGTTACTGGGTTAAAGGGATTTTGCTGCCCTATTTTTTAATATCCAGGTGTTACGCTTGGCTATGCTTCACACTGATCAGGCATATTTCCAAGACTGCAAGGATTTATTAAATAGCAAATGTCAGTGGTTTTGGAGAGCCTCATCCTTAGGCTTCCTTTAGGACTCTATGTGAGATTTAATCAGGTCCAGTGCGTTTTAGTTACCTTGCGTTTATCTAAACAATTCAATACTCTCTCGCTGTAACGGTGATAGGTTGCTTAGAGACATCTAAGAATTATCAATCTGAAATCGGCGCGATGGTGTAGGGATATCACTGAGGTCTTCCAGTTGCAAAGGGAGACTTGATGCAAAGAAGTTATTGAGGGCATTACTCATCATTGTACGTTCGTCTTTGGTGTATTCCTCCATTTGTCATCGACAAACGGTCCAACAGTTGAAGTAACTACTTTTTTCCTTTCTGAGATAAAAAAAACAAAAACACTATAGAATTTTTTCGGGTTTGTTTTACTTTGATTCGCAAACATGTCAAAATCCAGGGTCTTTTACTTTGCTTAAGTTAAAACTTTTTGGCTTTGGCCGTCGTAGCTTCTACAAATTTCACCCTGTTCTTTCGTCATTTTGTAAGGATTTTAATGTCATCAATTAGCAAACTTATAGTCAAAGGCAGGACAGTTTCTGAAATATCTTATTCCCACCCATTTGGGCTTATTATCTAAAGGCTCTGGACGCCGGACCCGTATTTTTCGATGGTATTGCAGTCCTGCACTGCTTTTAGGTACGGTGGTTTCGAGTAATTACCAAGAGTATTTATGTCGTTATTGTTAATTAAAAACGCTCCAGTACAGTTTATTTACAACATTAGCTCTAAGTTTATGAAAGTTTGCTTTCTTGAAATTAGGGACTTTTTCGATTATGCTATTTGGTTTCGTTACTAGGTAAACTTTAAAGTGAAACGAAGTTATTGTACGATGGTCGGGGGGGGGCTGTTACTGAATTCATCACCAAACATTCATAAATTCTCTATTAGATTGCTTTTGTGTGTCAAGTACTAAGGTCAAGAACATTATTAACCTTCGCGTCACCCGGCGCCGATCCGAACAAATTGATAGAAGTGAAAACTCTCTTGCAAGTTCGCAGTACCAATGTCATGTCCCGGAGTGTTGAGTACGAGTATGAAGAAGAGTATCGCCCCACTTGGTCACAGGTAAATTAAGAGTGGTGGGGGCTGAGACATTGGTGGTGGGGGAGTAATCTGGTGGAGGGGGGAGGATGGTGGTGGTGGTGTTGGTGGGGAGGGTGATGGGGATGGTGGTGGAGCGGGGGGTGGTATGGGGGATTGGGGGTGGGGGTGGTTGGGCGGGTGGTTATTGGGACAATGGTGGCTGGGGATGTTAATTTTGTTTTATAATATTCCAACTACGCACCTCTCGGGCTTAGGCTGAGAGCTTGTACATTCTACCGCTCAACACGGTTTTGAAGCCCATGAGGTCTCGTTCCAGTCTAGGGAGTGAGAACATGTGTAAGAGTACCCACTTTACGGCTAGAAGCAACTCCCCATCTCTGAAGCTGCTCTCGCGTCTGCAAAAACAAGTCACTGTCTATCCGATCCCCTAGACCTCGGACCACTCACTCTCAGAAACGCCACTATGTGTAGCAATCAACTCAAGCGGCCATTGCCCCCTAGTAGCATATTTTGAATTATGGGAATATTTTTAGAACAGTGCTATTAAATCAGGGAACAATTGGAAGTATTTATTTGTGTTTTTGGCGTTTCGGTGGGCTTTGTTGGTAATGCTCTGAAACTAGGGGTACAGCACAAAAGTTCCCTACCCAGATAATATCTATCCCATTGAACATATTGGGATCACGAATCCGGGTCCAATTGGATTAGCCAGTCCGAGTGGCAAGACCACTCAACCACACCTCCAGCACCTGGTGGTTGGGATGGTGGATAGCGGAGGGGGGGGTATTGGGACGGATATAATGAGGCTGGGAGGGGACGTTCTTATAATTGCGCATCCACTCTGGCTTATAATATATCTCTAATGCTAAACCCGGTATGTCCTTCACGGAAATCAAGATGTTGCCGAGTGCCACAATACACCAAAACCCTCCCCTGCAGTCTCCAGTAAGGCTCCTCAGCACGGATCGACAACAATACATGATAACGGTTATACATGTTTCCATCTTCAAGACTCTCCAGGCTCTTCGGTTCTTATATTGGTTATCTCTACGTTAGAAGTGATTGCTCTCTCTCTCTCTCTACTCGTCTCTTAACCAATAACCCTCACTAAACTCCTTCAACGAGTCATAAAAACTTTAATTATTTCTACCATTTGGGGAAAGAGGTTCAGCCAGGGATAACGTGTGGAGATTTACAACCATTTCGTCTGGCCCATTTCTGCAGTTCGCAGGATGGTTAGAGTTCACAACATTTCCGGACTACCTATTTGGCTACACGAGGATATTTGTATTTGCTCTACCTGCGACAACAAAACAATATATCCTTCAGAAGTTGTAAATAGTTTTCCAGTCGAGCAGTAACAAGAGGACAGACGAGGTGTACATGCTCATATGTTGATTAGCCAATTATTATTATTGATTATTATTAGTTTAAGGGGAGGTTTTAAGTTTGTCACTAGACCTCCATCAAGCTTAAAATGATTACACCACTTGACCCCCTTTCACAGGATAAATGTGTAAATTTTTCCAGTAGAAAAATGTTCAGGCCGAAGGCCGTTTTCCTCAATAAATTACAGGTTCGCTTACGCATCGCCAGGGAAAAAAACTATCGACACCTAAATGGCACACGAAAGGTTTTTTAAAATTGACAGAAATGGGGACGAGGAGTTCTTAAAATCGACCAAACTAATGGGGCGAGGGCGAACGTTACTACTCTAAAAAATTACAAAAACGCAATGAGGGGCGGGGTGGGGTAAACATTTAAGGGAGGAAAGCAGAAAAGGGATCCAGAAAAAAAATCCCTCAAGTGGAAATCCTCCCCTTAATCCACTTCTTGTTTATTGGGATTTCAGTTACATGAGAGCTTAGGAAGAGACATATGGGCCAATAACTGAGATGGTCTGTAACGCTTGTATTTACGCGTAAGACGTCCTACATACCGCTGAACATAATCGTCTAATAGTTGCCACAGAATATATAATGGGACAGGACGTCTCCGGTTACTGAAAGGGCTTAATTTAGGGGAGATCTCCACTTGAGGGGATTTTTTTCTTCGTACTCCTTTTCACCCAGTTGCTTTTGAGATTTTAAGACCGCTTTGCCCCATTAGTGTGGGTGATAGGTTTTTTTACAGAATTTCTGACCACATTATGTCCAATTTTAAGACCTTTCATGCCATTTAGGTGTCGATTTTATCCAGGCGAGCGATAGCGAGCCTGTAATTTAAGAGTAATCAGCCTTCGGCCGGGACATTTTTCTACCGAAAAATGTACAAATTTATCTTGAAAGGGGGTCAAGGGGGTGAAATTTTAAGATTGCTGGAGGAGTAGGAAACAAACTAGAAACCTCCCCTTAATTCGAGTATGCAAAAGGTATATATTATTATCTATCTATCTATCTATCTATTGCCTGACGCCGTGATCACCGAAGGGGTGGCCACGAACGAACCGCCCCCATGCACCTCTGTCCCCAGTCAGTCGACGCCCCTCCCCCCAACCAGCACCGCCCTCGTTCATGTACTTCCTCACTCCATCCTTCCACCTCATATTCGGTCTACCTCTCCCTCTCTGTCCCTCCACCTCGCTCTCGTACACCCTCTTAGTCATTCTCTCGCTTTCCATACGTTCCATATGGCCGAACCATCTCAAGTGTTCGCTTTTCACACTTTCCAGCACATCTTACCGCCACACCACATCTCCTTCTTACTGCCTCATTAGTCTGTCTATCGCTCCATGTACTCCGCACGCACTCCTTAAGTAATTCATTTCACTGCTCTCACTCTTGGTCTGAGTCTGTCACCCAACGTCCTGCTTCGATTCCGTTTAAGTCAGTGTCGGGATTACCACACTGTCATGCAAGGACTCTTCACTTCCATACTGACCACCCTATTTCTTCTAATTGCTTTTAGAGTTCATAAAACCCTCTTCCCCTTTTGTACCCTCTCCCGCACTTCATCCATAGTCCCATCTTTACTCAACACACTGACCAGATACTTAAAAGAGTTGACGATCTCCATAGCCTGACCGTTCAGCTTCACCTCACACTCTGTGACTTCACCCCTTTCGAAGACCATAACCTTGCTCTTCCCCGTATTTACCATCAAATTCCGTTTTTCGCACACTGTTCCAAAACTCATTTACCAGACCCTGCAACTCCCATTCATTATCACTCATCAGAACTGTATCATCCGCAAACAGCAGTATACTGTAGGTAGCTTCCACTCAATTCCCTCCCTTTTCAGCGATACACCAACATCCACTGCTCTTGATAGTATTTCTTTCATGACTCCATCCATATATACAGTAAACAACCACGGGGACATCACACACCCGTTTCAAACCAACATTCAGGTCAAAGAATCGCTCTGCTCACTCTCCACACGGTACTGCTGCCTTTGCACCCTCATACATGCTCTTCACTCCTTTCAGCAACTTGCCCTCTACTCCGTATATTCTTAGTACTTTCCACAAACCTTCTCTATCCACTCTGTCATAGGCCTTCTCCATGTTCATAAAGGCAACATACACCTTTTGTTTCTTCTCCAGATACTTCTCCACAACACAATTCAGGGTAAAAATCTGATCTACACATCCTCTTCCCTTCCTAAAAACCTCCCTGCTCATCGCCTATCCATTTCTCCGTTCTCACTCTCACTCTCTCAATCACTACCCTACTGTATACCTTCCCTACTGCGCCTAGAAGACATATTCCTCGGTGGTTACCACACACTCCTCTTTCCCCTTTGCCCTTATATAGGGGGACTATTATGCCAGTCTTCCAGTCATCGGGTGCACTCCCCTTCTCCCATGCTAGTTTGCACATTTTCCATACCCATTCTATCACTATCTCACCACCATACCTCAACATTTCCCCACACACTCCATCTGTTCCTGGTGCTTTCCCCAACTTCACTCTTTCATGGCTTCCCACACTTCTGACCTCCTGATCCCCACCTCCTCCTCCACTACTTCTCTTCTTCTCCCTCCCATACCATATCCAGCTATGTTTGCTGGCTCTTCATTCCTTTCATTTAGCAAAAAACTGAAGTACTCCCACCATCTTTCGACTCTCTCTTGCTTCTCCGCTAGCATTCTCCCATCTTATCTTTCACACCCTTACTGTTTCCCTTGCTACCTTCCCTAACTTTCTTGACTTCTTTCCAGAACAGTTTCTTAATCTCCCTCCATTTTTACACTCAGATTCCTTCCAAATTCCTCATCTACTCTTCTCTTACTTTCCTTCACTACTCTCTTCACCACCTCTTACTCTCCACGTACCCTCGCTCGTTTCTGTCTCTCGGAATCTTCATTCCCTCTACTACCCAACCACTCTATATGCTTTCTTCTTTTCTTCCACAGCTATTCTTACCTCTTCTGTCCACCATGCTGTACCTTTCACTCCCCTCCCTCTTCTCCTCACTCCACACACCTCCTCACATGCTGCACAGATTTCATCCTTAAACACCTTGCTCATCTCCTCCACTTCCTCCATAACTTCCAGGTCGAACCCACCTAGTCGTCTTTCCACTGCCCTCCTGTACTCCTCCCTGACTTCCTCATCCGCAACCTCTCCACCCTCCTCACCATTCCACTCTCTCCCCTCCCTCCAGCTCTCCTCACCCACTTCTTTTGTATCCTAACCTTAGCTACCACTACATAATGATCAGACAGACCCCCTCCAATACCCCGATACACCATAGCATTGAAGGGGTATTTAACTTTCTATCCTAGTATTAGATGGGTGTATTAGATGGGTGTATTAGATGGATGTATTAGATGGGTGTATTAGATGGATGTATTAGATGGGGTAGATGGTGTATTAGATGGGTGTATTAGATGGTGTATTAGATGGATATTAGATGGGTGTATTAAATGGATGTATTAGATGGATGTATTAGATGGGTGTATTAGATGGGTGTATTAGATGGGTGTATTAGATGGGTGTATTAGATGGATGTATTAGATGGGTGTATTAGATGGGTGTATTAGATGGGTGTATTAGATGGATGTATTAGATGGGTGTATTAGATGGGTGTATTAGATGGGTGTATTAGATGGGTGTAAGGGATGGGTGTATTAGATGGTGTATGGGGGGGATGTGGTGATTAGCGGGATGTGTATTAGGGATGGATGTATTAGATGGGTGTATTAGATGGGTGTTATTAGAAGGGGGTGTATTAGATGGGTTGTATTAGATGGGGGGATTATAGTGGGTGTATTCGATGTCGTTTAGATGGTGCTTAGATGGGTGTATTAGATGGGTGTATTAGATGGGTGTATTAGATGGGTGTATTAGATGGGTGTATTAGATGGGTGTATTAGATGGGTGTATTTACCATCAGTATACCAGAAAGTTGGTAGGATATTATGGACGCTTTATTTATCATAGTAATACCCATCATTATTTTTTTATTTTTTTACAGTGTACAGTAGTGTACTTTAAAAACAATTGTCTTTTCACCTATCTATCTATCTATCTATCTATCTATCTATCTATCTATCTATCTATCTATCTATCTACTCTGGCACATACCCTTTTTTTCTTTTGTCTTTCTTGTTTTTTTGTATTGAAGGTTGGCAGACCCCCCCAAAAAAAAAAAAAAAAAAAAAAACACACACACATAATATCACACACATCTAGGTCGTCCAGGAGAATCACCTAAACCCTAAAAATATATGGGTATGAAAAGGGCAATTAAAGTGTCCACCATAATATACCCTTATATATAGGTATACTGGTTCTAATAAAACTCATCCAATGCAAGGCTAAAACAAGTAAAATCACCATCACCATTGCAACTTACCGTCAGGTGAAACTCAAAAGGCTATAGTGGTTGCAATTGATGGCAAGTGCATGTAATCTTTGTTATCTATGCCGCGTCTCTCTCCCCGACCTGCCCCAACACCAAACAACTTAGGTGGATAGATAGGATAGATAGGATAGTAAACATCACAGGCATTACTATAGTCCGTTCATTCTAGGTTGGGCAGAAATCCTAACCCCTAACCTCTCATAACTCAAAAACGACTAGAGTAATCGAGCTAATATTTCTACCACATAGGAAGACTTGGCTAGGGAATATGTGTATAAATTGACAGCTCATTTACTCTAGCCCTTTTTGAGTTACAGAGGTTAGAGGTTACGACTTTCTGCCCGACCTAGAATGAACGAACTACTGTATATAGTTGTAAGTGCATGTAAAATAATCTTTGTTATCAGTGCCGCGTCTCTCTCCCCGACCTGCCCCAACACCAGACTACTTGGGTGCTAAGCAGATAGATAAGATAGTCAACATCGTAGGCATTACTATAACAAACAAAAAAGTATACTCGCTGTAAGTAGGCGAGAAATCATGACTTCTATCCTCTGTAATTCAAAATGGGCTTGAGCAAATTGGCTGTAAATTGCCACATCTATTCCTTGACTGACTCTTCCCAAATGGTAGAAATATTAGCTCGAATACTCAAGTCTCTTTTGAGTCACAGAGGTTAGAAGTCATGATTTCTCGCCTACTTACAGCGAATAGACTATAACCCTTCACAAACTCTCTCTTAACACCAGCAATATTCTCTATACTCTTCTCTCTCTCTCTCTCTCCTCTCTAATCTCTCTCTCTCATATCTATACATCTCTCTCTCTCTCTCTCTCTCTCTCTCCGCTCTCCTCTCTCTCTATTCTCTCTCTCTCTCTCGCTCTCTCTCTCTCTCTCTCTCTCTCTCTCTCTCTCTCTCTCTCTCTCTCTCTCTCTCGTTACAAGCTTTACCTTCACTTCCTCCCTAGCCAATATGGCGAAAGGGTCTATAGAAGTCAGAGGGGCCAACCTTGTTTTTTTTCCCTCTCTCTCTCTGGGTTGTATCCATTCGGCCCCATTCAGCCTACTGTTTTAAGACGTTTATCCCCATCCAGGCCTCGATTTGTTCCTGGCGAAGTGAGCCAACAATATTTTGTTTTTCTTTTTGTTTACAGCAGGATAAATTTGTAATTTTTTCGATAGAAAAATGTCTCCGGCGAAGTCGGATTTCTCCATACAATGCTGGCTCGCTATCGCTCGCCAGGAAGAAATCGACACCTGGATGGAGATAAACGTCTTATAACAGTAGGCTGAATGGGGCCGAATGAATACAAGCCAGAGAGAGAGAGAAAAGGAGAGAGACAACCAAGCAGGTGACCCCCCCCCCCTTAATTGAGATAGTCTTTATTTACCCTTATATTCCGCACATATCCTTCTTAACCTCTTCAGTACCGGGGACGTCCTTTTGTTTTATTCTGGCAATTATAGACGATTTTGCTCAGCTTAGAAAGGCCGTTTACCAATTAAACCGCTACAGGCAATCTTAAGGGGAGGTATTTAGTTTGTTCCCTAGACCTCCAGCAAGTTTAAAATTACACCACCTTGAGTCCCTTTCAAGATTAATTTGTACATGTTTCGGTAGAAAAATGTCCCGGCCGAAGGCCGTTTCCTCTTAAGTTACAGGCTCGCTATCGCTCGCCAGGATAAAATCGACACCTGAACGGCACGAAAGGTCTTAAAATGGGGTGAAAGTTCTTAAAATCGCTAAACTAACGGGGCAAATATCTTAAAATCTCAAAAGCAATGGGGCTAGACATGAGAGAGAAAGGGGTCAAGAAAAAAGTCCCTCAAGTGGATATCTCCCCTTAACGGGAGGTTTTTAGTGTGTTTCCTAGACTTCCATCAAGCTTGAAATTACACCCCCTTGAGTCCCTTTCAAGATAAATTTGTACATTTTTCGGTGAAAAATTTCCCGGCCGAAGGCCGATTCCTCTTAAATTGCAGGCTCGCTATCGCTCGCCAGGAAAAAATTGACACCTGAATGGCACGAAAGGTCTTAATATGGGGTGAAAGTTCTTAAAATCGCTAAAGTAATGGGGCGAACGTTTTATAATATCAAAAGTAATGGGGCTAAACATGAGGGAGAAGGGGGTAAAGAAAAAAATCCCTCAAGTGGATACCTCCCCTTAAGTCCTCCATTGAGCTACCATAGCTGTATACCCCTCCCAAGCTTCATGAAAATCGTCTTAAGGGGAGATTTCCACTTACGGGATTTTTTTCTTGACTCCTTTCTCCCTCATGTTTAGCCCCATTGCTTTTTCTAATTTTAAGACGTTCGCCCCATTATTTTGACAATTTTAAGAACTTTCGACCCATTTGTCAATTTTAAGACCTTTCGTGCCATTTAGGTGTCGATTTTATCCTGGCGAGCGATAGCGAGCCTGTAATTTAAGAGTAACCGGCTTTCAGCCGGGAAATTTTTCTACCGAAAAATGTACAAATTTATCTTGAAAGGGGCTCAAGGAGGTGTAATCTTAAGCTTGGTGGATATCTAGAGACCAAACTAAAAACCTCCCCTGTAGCCCAAATAAAGATAAACAAGACGTAGCCGGTACAGAAGGGGTTAAGGTGCACAGAATCGTGTACATACAGCCAGAATAAAACATACAACACGTCGCTGGTGCAGAAAAGGGTTAACATGATGCCTTTCTACCTTACATGCGGGCTAAAAGGAGAAGATTTTATGCAGTTTACGAAGGAAGTATGTTGTTTAAAGTGTTATTGATATCGTGTTGTATGCAGTTCACGAAGGAAGTATGTTGTTTAAAGTGTTATTGATATCGTATTTTATGCAGTTTACGAAGGAAGTATGTTATTTAAAGTGTTATTGATATCGTGTTGTATGCAGTTTACGAAGGAAGTATGTTGTTTAAAGTGTTATTGATATCGTATTTTATGCAGTTTACGAAGGAAATATGTTGCTAAAGGTGTTATTGATATCGTATTTACCCATCCGAGTCGTAGAAGTAGATAATTATAGAACTAAAGAAAATCGTCTAATGGTAACCAGACTATGATGACAATTAAGTAATGGTAGTAAAGGGTTCCATGTCAACTCAACCAGTAGACCATTTCAACCAGTAGCTCTCAACCAGTGCCAAATTAACCCAGACCAGCCAAACCAGTGCCAAAATATAGTACTAACCTAACCTAACCTAACCTAACCGTATTGGTTGATTTGGTACTGGTTGAGAGCTACTGGTTGAAATGGTCTACTGGTTGAGTTGACCAGTCACCGCAGTAAAGGGGTATAAAGAATCAAGGGGGGGGGGGGGTGCTTGGATTTTAAGGGGGTACTGCTTGGATTTTAAGGGGGTACTGCTTGGATTTTAAGGGGGTACTGCTTGGATTTTAAGGGGGTACTGCTTGGATTTTAAGGGGGTAGTGCTTGGTTTTTAAGGAGGTAGTGCTTGGTTTTTAAGGGGTGGTGCTTGGTTTTAAGGGGGTACTGCTTGGTTTTTGAGGGGGTAGTGCTTGGTTTTTAAGGGGTAGTGCTTGGTTTTTAAGGGGGTAGTGCTTGGTTTTTAAGGGGGTGGTGCTTGGTTTTTAAGGGGGTGGTGCTTGGTTTTTAAGGGGTGGTGCTTGGTTTTTAAGGGGGTAGTGCTTGGTTTTTAAGGGGGTGGTGCTTGGTTTAAGGGGGTGGTGCTTGGTTTAAGGTGGTGGTGCTTGGTTTAAGGGGGTGGTGCTTGGTCTATGTATTTAAGGGGGTGGTGCTTGGTCTATGTATTTAAGGGGGTGGTGCTTGGTTTTTAAGGGGGTGGTGCTTGGTTTTTAAGGGGGTAGTGCTTGGTTTTTAAGGGGGTGGTGCTTGGTTTTTAAGAGGGTAGTGCTTGGTTTTTAAGGGGGTGGTGCTTGGTTTTTAAGGGGGTAGTGCTTGGTTTTTAAGGGGGTGGTGCTTGGTTTTTAAAGGGGTAGTGCTTGGTTTTTAAGGGGGTGGTGCTTGGTGTTTAAGGGGTGGTGCTTGGTTTTTAAGGGGGTAGTGCTTGGTTTTTAAGGGGGTAGTGCTTGGTTTTTAAGGGGGTGGTCCTTGGTTTTTAAGGGGGTGGTGCTTGGTTTTTAAGGGGGTAGTGGTTGGTTTTTAAGGGGGTGGTGCTTGGTTTTAAAGGGGGTAGTGCTTGGTTTTTAAGGGGGTACTGCTTGGTTTTTAAGGGGGTGGTGCTTGGTTTTTAAGGGGGTGGTGCTTGGTTTTTAAGGGGGTGGTGCTTGGTGTTTAAGGGGGTAGTGCTTGGTTTTTAAGGGGGTGGTGCTTGGTTTTTAAGGGGGTGGTGCTTGGTTTTTAAGGGGGTAGTGCTTGGTTTTTAAGGCGGGTGGTGCTTGGTGTTTAAGGGGGTAGTGCTTGGTTTTAAGGGGGTTAGTGCTTGGTTTTTAAGGGGGTAGTGCTTGGTTTTTAAGGGGGTAGTGCTTGGTTTTTAAGGGGGTGGTGCTTGGTTTTTAAGGGGGTAGTGCTTGGTTTTTAAGGGGGTAGTGCTTGGTTTTTAAGGGGGTAGTGCTTGGTTTTTAAGGGGGTGGTGCTTGGTTTTTAAGGGGGTGGTGCTTGGTTTTTAAGGGGGTGGTGCTTGGTGTTTAAGGAGGTGGTGCTTGGTTTTTAAGGGGGTAGAGCTTGGTTTTTAAGGGGGTAGTGCTTGGTTTTTAAGGGGGTGGTGCTTGGTTTTTAAGGGGGTAGGTAGTGCTTGGTTTTTAAGGGGGTGGTGCTTGGTTTTTAAGGGGGTAGTGCTTGGTTTTTAAGGGGGTAGTGCTTGGTTTTTAAGGGGGTAGTGCTTGGTTTTTAAGGGGGTAGTGCTTGGTTTTTAAGGGGGTAGTGCTTGGTTTTTAAGGGGGTAGTGCTTGGTTTTTAAGGGGTAGTGCTTGGGTTTTAAGGGGTAGTGCTTGGTTTTTAAGGGGGTACTGCTTGGTTTTTAAGGGGGTAGTGTGCTTGGTTTTTAAGGGGGTAGTGCTTGGTTTTTTAAGGGGGTGGTGCTTGGTTTTTAAGGGGTGGTGCTTGGTTTTTAAGGGGGTGGTGCTTGGTTTTTAAGGGGGTAGTGCTTGGTTTTTAAGGGGGTAGTGCTTGGTTTTTAAGGGGGTAGTGCTTGGTTTTTAAGGGGGTAGTGCTTGGTTTTTAAGGGGGTAGTGCTTGGTTTTTAAGGGGGTGGTGCTTGGTTTTTAAGGGGTGGTGCTTGGTTTTTAAGGGGGTGGTGCTTGGTTTTTAAGGGGGTAGTGCTTGGTTTTTAAGGGGGTAGTGCTTGTTTTTTGGTATTATTCATTTATATATTATTTTTCTAGTTTCCTCCTTAGATCTCCATTAAGGGGGGTGACCTGCTTTTTGTTATTGCTGTCCTTTTCTCTCTTTCTCTGGCTTGTATCCATTCGGCCCCATTCAGCCAACTATTTTAAGACGTTTATCCCCATCTAGGTGTCGATTTCTTCCTGGCGAGCGATAACGAGCCAGTATTATATGAAGAAATCCGGCTTCGCCGGAGAAATTTTTCTATCGAAAAATGTACAAATTTAACCTGCTGTCAAACAAAAATTAAATATATGCTGGCTCGCTACCGCTCACCAGTAAAAAATTGACACCTGAATGGGGATAAACGTCTTAAAACAGTAGGCTGAATGGGGCCAAATGGATACAAGCCAGAGAAAGATAGAAAAGGACAGAACAAAAACAGGGCACCCCCCTTAACCTTAAAATAGCACCCCCTAGACCCCTTAAAATAGCACCCCCTAGACCCCTTAAAATAGAACCCCCTAGACCCCTTAAAATAGCACCCCCTAGACCCCTTAAAATAGCACCCCTAGACCCCTTAAAATAGCACCCCCTAGACCCCTTTTCAAGATAAATAAAAAAAAAAAAAAAAAAAAAAATCGGTAGAAAAATGTGACAAGGATTAACCCCTTTCATACACTTTGAAAGGTGAATCCCAATCAATATACCCCATAGATCATATTTAACTGTCTTAATGGTGTAATGGTTAGTGTTTAAGATCTGTAAGTGGTAACCCAGGTTCGAATCCCGGGAGGGTCACACTATACCTTGTTTATACCCGTGTTATACCTTTGAGGGTACCAGCCAATAGGAAGCCAAGCCCACTATGACGTCATAACACCTTCCAGCCAATTACGTAGGGAGCCAAGCCCACCATGACGTCACACCATCTTCCAGCCAATCATGCATAGGGAGACAAGCCCACCATGACGTCACAACAACTTCTAGCAAATCACGTAAGGAGACAAACCCACCATGACGTCACAACACCTTCCAGCCAATCACGTAAGGAGACAAGCCCACCATGACGTCACAACACCTTCCAGCCAATCACGTAAGGAGACAAACCCACCATGACGTCACAACACCTTCCAGCCAATCACGTAAGGAGACAAGCCCACCATGACGTCACAACACCTTCCAGCCAATCACGTAAGGAGACAAACCCACCATGACGTCACAACACCTTCCAGCCAATCACGTAAGGAGACAAGCCCACCATGACGTCACAACACCTTCCAGCCAATCACCCTCCAGGATATCCATTACGTAATCCTCCTCAAATGATGTCACAAGGGTGATCTCACCCGTCTGGCTTTTCCGGAGAGTAATGTTTTCCGCCTACATACACAAACACTCGCTCACGTACAGTCGCGGCCAGTAATTCTAACACACACACACATTTCCCAAGCTGCCTCGGGTTGAATTGAAGCTCCTCGGTAATTCTTGACCATCTATTTACATTTAGGAGGTTCGTTAAGGGGGTAGTGCTTGTTTTTTTGGTCTATATATTTGTGTAATTATTTATTTTTTTATTTTCTTCGCTAGACCCCCATCAAGCTTAAAAAAAAAAAAAAAAACACCCCTTAGAACCCCTTTCAATATAAATTTGTAAATTTTTTAGTAGAAAAAAGTCCCGGCGGAAGGCCGATTCCTTCTAAAATTGCAGACTTGCTAAATTGACACCTAAATGGCACGAAAGGTCTTAATATTGACAAAGAAATGAGGCGAAAGATCTCAAAATCATCAAACTAATGGAACGAACGTCTTAAAATCTCAAAACTAACATGCTTAACACGAGAGAGAAGGGGTCCATAAAAAGCGAGTAGTACCCCCTTAATTCTTGACCAGCTATTTACATTTCAGAGATTGGTTTAATCAGTTCCAGGCTTCAAAATGTATACCCACAGTCAAAAGTACGGCGACAACCTTGATTAAAATTGTGTAATGGCCGCAGAGAAAATAATACTAATGTGACAAGAGTACGAGGTTAAACGAAGAGTAAAAGTTAGAGGGTCGCTGGAAATAACTGCGCACTAGACTATATATATATATATATTAATTATTCATATACATTATTTTGTCTCATTCGCTGTTTTCTTCACATAATAGTTTATGTCCTCAATATCCATGAACCATCATAATTGCTGTTAATGACTGGGTAATATATCTATTATGGCTGCAACACCATCAGCCACAACGTTCCCCTCAACTGAAAGCTAAATACAACATAAATACACAAATAAATAAGATAAATCACCATTAATGTTTGGTGTGTGAAGTGAAATTAATACATTAGATTGATGTTTTATCTTTAAATGATATAGTTGTTTACTGTACCATGTGTGTGAGGTATTGTGCCCGACTGTACTTACTAGAACACTGACACAGTCATAGTGTTGAGCAAGACACAGGATGTACACCATTATTATTATACTGTACAGTCATGTAGGTATACTGTACAGTCATGTAGGTATACTGTACAGTCATGTAGGTATACTGTACAGTCATGTAGGTATACTGTACAGTCATGTAGGTATACTGTACAGTCATGTAGGTATACTGACATACATACTAATATATGTAGGCTATACATACAGTATACTGCAATTATAGCATATATATATATATATATATATATATATATATATAATGAATACATATAATCAATATTTCTATACCTGATACTTTACAAAAAACACGCATCATATTATACCCCACACTCACACCATTATACATATATACATTCATTGCTTCACACACACACACACACACACATACAGACAGACAGCCATATATGCACATACAACTAGGTCCAAACAATAGATAACACATACTGTATGTTTAAGTCAAAATAGTCATGCAGAAAACCAGGAACATATAGAACACAGAAAACCAGGAACATATAGAACACAGAAAACCAGGAACATATAGAACACAGAAAACCAGGAACATATAGAACACAGAAAACCAGGAACATATAGAACACAGAAAACCAGGAACATATAGAACACAGAAAACCAGGAACATATAGAACACAGAAAACCAGGAACATATAGAACACAGAAAACCAGGAACATATAGAACACAGAAAATATAAATATATATATTCAACTCTTTATTAATTTCACCCCAACACCAAGCACCTCCAATGAAATTAATGACAGTATATATATGGGATCCACCAGGATTCGAACCCGGGTTATCACACAGATTTTTAGACACCTTAACCATTACACCACCAAGACGGTTAAAGGTTTATGCACACGCCTACGACTTATTATACATTCTCGAATACTGGATATTAATCTAATCATGTTCATATTCCCACCGCACTATGGTAGCCTATTGTCTAAGTGAGTAACATACATACGCTAAAAAATATGAGCATGAAAATTAAAAACAAACAATAAAATCAACTCTCAAAATAATATCAAGTAAAATGCATAACTGAGAGAGAGAGAGAGAGAGAGAGAGAGTACAAAGGAGTACAAAGGAAATCAAGCAACATCAGTTCTAGTGACCCTTCTAGGCTGCTTGTCCTCCAAAACACTGAGGATCAAGCTTAGTGTCCAAACAGTAATAATAATAACAGTAATAATAAACAGTAATAAACAGAGAGAGAGAGAGAGAGAGAGAGAGAGAGAGAGAGAGAGAGAGAGAGAGAGAGAGAGAGAGAGAGAAAGAGAAAGAGAGAGAGAGGTTGATTTAAATGACCTGGCTATTATCCTATTTGAGTGCAAGGTCATGGTGAGTATGTGTGTGCGTGTGTGTGTGTGAGAGAGAGATGGTGTGTGTATGTGTGTGTGAGATGGTGTGTGGGTGTGGGTGTTTGTGATGGTGTGTGTGTGGATATGTGTGTAAGGCGGTTTTGTGTGTGCGTGGCGATTTTGTGTTTATGGGTCGATTTTGTGTTTGTGGGGCGAATTTGTGTTTGTGGGGCGAATTTGTGTTTGTGGGGCGAATTTGTGTTTGTGGGTCGATTTTGTGTTTGTGGGGCGAATTTGTGTTTGTGGGTCGATTTTGTGTTTATGGGTCGATTTTGTGTTTGTGGGGCGAATTTGTGTTTGTGGGGCGAATTTGTGTTTGTGGGGCGAATTTGTGTTTGTGGGTCGATTTTGTGTTTGTGGGGCGAATTTGTGTTTGTGGGGCGAATTTGTGTTTGTGGGGCGATTTTGTGTTTATGGGTCGATTTTGTGTTTGTGGGGCGAATTTGTGTTTGTGGGGCGAATTTGTGTTTGTGGGGCGAATTTGTGTTTGTGGGGCGAATTTGTGTTTGTGGGTCGATTTTGTGTTTGTGGGGCGAATTTGTGTTTGTGGGGCGAATTTGTGTTTGTGGGGCGAATTTGTGTTTGTGGGGCGAATTTGTGTTGGTGGGGCGAATTTGTGTTTGTGGGACGATTTTGTGTTTCTGGGACGATTTTGTGTTTGTGGGACGGAGAGAGAGAGAGAGGGATTCACACAGATTGCGCACCGTGGGACTGGTAAGAGGATGTGTGTGTGTGTGTGTGTGTGTGTGTGTGTGTGTGTGTGTGTCCATAGAGACCCTATAGTAACAGAGATAGGCCACCCTCCGCCATATTGGTACCCTATAGTAACAGAGATCGGCCACCCTCCGCCATATTGGTACCCTATAGTAACAGATCGGCTACCCTCCGCCATATTGGTACCCTATAGTAACAGAGATCGGCCACCCTCCGCCATATTGGTACCCTATAGTAACAGAGATCGGCCACCCTCCGCCATATTGGTACCCTATAGTAACAGAGATCGGCCAACCTCCGCCATAGTGGTACCCTATAGTAACAGAGATCGGCCAACCTCCGCCATATTGGTACCCTATAGTAACAGAGATCGGCCACCCTCCGCCATATTGGTTCCCCCGGTGTCCTTATGCCTCTATTTTACACACTCTATATAATCACCATACCCATAATCACCATACCCATAATCACCATAGCCATAATCACCATAGCCATAATCATCATACCCATAATCACCATACCCATAATCACCATACCCATAATTACCATACCCATAATCACCATACCCATAATCACCATACCCATAATCATCATACCCATAATCATCATACCCATAATCACCATACCCATAATCACCATACCCATAATCATCATACCCATAATCATCATACCCATAATCACCATACCCATAATCACCATACCCATAATCACCATACCCATAATCACCATACCCATAATCACCATACCTATAATCACCATACCCATAATCACCATACCCATAATCACCATACCCATAATCACCATACCTATAATCACCAGACCATATCACCATACCCTAATCACCAGACCCAGAAGCCACCATACCCATAATTACCATACCCATAATCACCATACCCATAAACACCATACCTATAATCACCATACCCATAAACACCATACCTATAATCACCATACCCATAATCACCATACCCATAATCACCATACCCATAATCACCATACCCATAATCACCATACCCATAAACACCATACCCATAATCACCATACCCATAATCACCATACCCATAATTACCATACCCATAATCACCATACCTATAATCACCATACCCATAATCACCATACCCATAATCACCATACCCATACTACCATACCCATAAACACCATACCCATAATCACCATACCCATAATCACCATACCCATAATTACCATACCCATAATCACCATACCCATAATTACCATACCCATAATCACCATACCTATAATCACCATACCCATAATCACCATACCCATAATCACCATACCCATAATTACCATACCCATAATCACCATACCTATAATCACCATACCCATAATCACCATACCCATAATTACCATACCTATAATCACCATACCCATAATTACCATACCCATAATCACCATACCCATAATTACCATACCCATAATCACCATACCTATAATCACCATACCCATAATCACCATACCCATAATCACCATACCCATAATCACCATACCCATAATTACCATACCCATAATCACCATACCCATAATCACCATACCCATAATCACCATACCCATAATCACCATACCTATAATCACCATACCCATAATCACCATACCCATAATCACCATACCCATAATTACCATACCCATAATCACCATACCCATAATCACCATACCCATAATCACCATACCCATAATCACCATACCTATAATACTGGTACAGGATTATAGTATGGTTTGGTCTTTGGTGATACATTGTACTATCGATCTATCTATACAGTATATTTATCTACAGATCTACATATCTATCTATCTATATACCTATCTATCTATCTACCTACCTACATATGTATTTATCTATCTATCTATCTATTTACCCATCTATCTATATGTGATTGGGCCTTAGTAAATAGATAGATAGATAGATCTATATGTGTGTGTATCTATCTATCTATCTATCTATCTATCTGTCTATATATATATATCTACCTGCCTACCTACCTTCCTAACTACCTATTTATATAACTATCTACCTACCTACATATCTATCTATCTACCTACCTACATATCTATTTATCTATCTATCTATCTATTTATATATCTACCTACCTACATATCTATCTATCTACCTACTTGCTTACCAACCTATCTACATATCTATTTATCTATCTGTGCATCTATCTATCTACCGACCCACCTACCTTCCTAAATATCTAGCTACCTAACTACCTACTTATCTATCTATCTATCTGTCTATCTATCTATCTATCTCTTTGTGTATCTATCTATCTATCTATCGATCTATTTATCTATCTATCTGTGTATCCACCTATCTATCTATCTATCTATCTATCTATCACCAATAAAATCCCACTTCGCTGAGTGATAATCGCAGCCCAAAAATGGCGATCCAAGAAAAAGTTGGATCTCCATTATGGTAGACTAGCCGATTAGCACGCGGGTGTCTAATTAGCACGCCCAATCGATGCCCCCAAACTAACCCACACAAAGCAGATTGATTTATTTAGAATAGAACTTGCTTTTCAATAAATAGGATATATTATAGGACCGTAGTTGATGCATAGACAATTAATTATATTCCTACATGTATTGCATGAGCTCTTGCAATATCCTGTATGCAAATATATCCATACATATTGATGTTCAGATGATTTAAGGGGAGATCTCCACTTGAGGGATTTTTTTTCTTGACCCCTTTCTCCCTCATGTTTAGCCCCATTGCTTTTGATATTATAAAACGTTTGCCCCATTAGTTTAGCGATTTTAAGAACTTTCACCCCATATTAATACCTTTCGTGCAATTCAGGTGTCGATTTTATCCTGGCGAGCGATAGCGAGCCTGTAATTTAAGAGGAACCGGCCTTCGGCCGGGAAATTTTTCTACCGAAAAATGTACAAATTTATCTTGAAAGGGACTCAAGGGGGTGTAATTTTAAGCTTGATGGAGGCCTAGGGAACAAACTAAATACCTCCCCTTAAGCTGTATATTAATAACTGTAAAATATGTATATATTAATATATAAGTGAAGTGATATGAACATTAACCCTCTCACGACCATATGACGCAGAGGTTGCCAGATTAGCAATAATAAATAGAGTTCTCTCTCTCTCTCTCTTATAATTAATTACCTCTCCAAAATTAGTTTTCTGCCCACAGCTAACTCAAAGACAACTGCAGAGGTTAACGTAACTAAACTAAAGGTTTCTAAGTACCCCTGATGGTAACAAAGGCTTTAAAGTATCCCCAATAGGCTCAAAATTGCGTCAAGAACGTGAGAGGGTTAATCTAAATGGATATAATTGCCTAAAGAAAATGACAAGAGCTCACGGAAATTTGTCATTAGCTGTACAGTCGGCCTAATAAGTGATGTCTCGGCACCAATTATGTTGTGATCAATAATTGGTATCAGCAATAGTTACACATGATTGCTTCCCTTTGAGTGAGATATACACGCATGCTCCTACACTAACCCACTGTATTCAACATCTGACAGACATTACTACAGCACAGAGCGAGCCGAACGTGATGACAACTGAGCCATGACTTATTAGCGCCACTGTACATTGTCAACATTGAACACTTGCAACAAACACGATATATATACAAATTGTGTCAGTTTTTGTGAGCTAATTTGGAGGCGTAAACAACTGAAGTACTTCTTGTGTATGCTACAATTAAGGGAGGGGGTTGGTTTTTATGCTCCCCTTCTCCCTCATGTTTGGTCCCATTAATTTTCAGATTTTAAGACTTTTAGCCCCATTTCTTTGTCAATATTAAGACCTTTCTTGCCTTTTAAGTGTCGTTTTTTATTTCCTGGCGAGCGGTAGCGAGTCTGTAATATAGGAGGACCGGGACATTTTTCTACCGAAAAATGTACAAATTTATTTGGTAGGGGGTTCTAGTGGGTATTTTTTCAAACTTGATGGAGGTCTAGGGAGGAAACTAAACAATAATTATATGAACTATATAAAGGGCACTTGTCTGTCTGTTTGTTCACAAACTACTTCCTCAGTTTTCAAGATGAAGAGTTTCCTTGTTAAACCTACATCAAGCTTAAACAAACATCCCCTACATCAAGCTTAAACAAACATCCCCTACATCAAGCTTAAACAAACATCCCCTACATCAAGCTTAAACAAACATCCCCTACATCAAGCTTAAACAAACATCCCCTACATCAAGCTTAAACAAACATCCCCTACATCAAGCTTAAACAAACATCCCCTACATCAAGCTTAAACAAACATCCCCTACACCCCCTTTCAAGATGTATTTGTACATTTGTTGGTAGAAAAAATGTCCCGGTCGAAGGCCGATTCCTTTACAAATTACAGGCTCGTTATCAGTCGCCAGGAAAAAATCGACACCTAAACGGCACGAAAGGTCTTAATATTGACAGAGTAATGGGGCCAAAGGTCTCTAAATCGCCAAACTAGTTTACGAGCGTCTTAAAATCGCAAAACTAATGGGTCTAAATATGAGGGAGAAGGGGGTGCAGTAAAAGCGAGTACCACCCCCTTTAACCCTTTTCTGTACCAGCGGCGTCTGTTGTATTCTAGTCTAGCTATATTGAGGCAGTTTTATGCAGCTTAGGAAGGACCTTGTGGTAGCTAAAGAGGGAAGCTGGAGATAGTTCGAAGGCTTATCATTATTGCTAGAGATCCTTCCTAAGCTGAATAAAATTTTGTGGTAGCTAAAGAGGGAAGCTGGAGATAGTTCGAAGGCTTATCATTATTGCTAGAGATCCTTCCTAAGCTGAATAAAATCGAGTAGTTGTAGCCAGCATAAAGTGAAAGGTCTTCGCCGGCACAGTAGGGGTTAACCCGTTGAGTACCGGTGACGACGATTGTATTCAGTTTCAAAAGGGTCTCCAGCACTAAACAGGCTTCGAACCATCTCACTTAAGGGGGGTGACTTGTTTTTTTTTGTTTCTGTCCTTTTCTCTCTTTCTCTGGCTTGTATCCATTCGGCCCCATTCAGTCAACTATTTTAAGACGTTTATCCCCACCTAGGTGTCGATTTCTTCCTGGCGAGCGATAGCGAACCAGTATTATATGAAGAAATCCGGCTTCGCCGGAGACATTTTTCTATCGAAAAATGTACAAATTTAGCCTGCTGTCAAACCAAAATAAAAAAATATGCTGGCTCGCTACCGCTCACCAGTAAAAAAATGACACCTGGATGGGAATAAACGTCTTAAAACAGTAGGCTGAATGGGGCCAAATGGATACAAGCCACAGCAAGATAGAAAAGGACAGAACAAAAACAGGTCACCCCCTTAACCCTTTTTACTGCCACAAATCCTTCTTTAACTGCACAAAATCGTCTGAATATACAGTAGCTAGAATAAAATAAAAATTACGTCGGCGGTACATAAGGGGTTAACAGTCGGGGCTATTCGACCAGGCAGCCTAGGGAACAACAACAACAACAACAACGACTACTACTACTACTACTACTACTACTACTGCAGTGTAGTGTGTGTGAGGTGGACGAAGGTGGTTATCGGTGTGTGGGAAGGGCTGTGGGTGTGAATGTTGTCTGTAACCAGCGTAATACCACCTGCACCGTATACAAAAAATACATCAAAATATATAAATAACTAAAGTAAATTAAAATAAATATATAAATAAATAAATTAGTTAATAAATACATTAATAAATACACAAATTAATAGATACAACGTAAAGGACTGTACTTGAATACAAAATGATAAGGGTGCAATTAATAAAAAATATATTAAGGAAATGGTAGCCAGCAAATGAATGTCAAGAGAAAGGAGAAATGACACGGGGGGGGGGGGGGGGGGGGGGAGATGAGTGGGGGGGGGGGGCTGATAGAGGCGAGGAAGAGGATGTCGGGAAGGTGGTGGAGGAAGGTGCGGCTGGAGAAAGGAGAGGGTGTGGGGAGGGAGGGTGGGGCTGGAGAAAGGAGAGTGTGGGGAGGGTGGAGGAGGTGGGCTGGAGAAAGGAGAGGGTGTGGGGAGGGAAGGGAGGGTGGGGCTGGAGAAAGGAGGAGTGTGTGGGGAGGGTGGGGCTGCAGAAAGGACGAGGGTGTGGGGAGGGGGGGGGGGGCTGGAGAAAGGAGAGTGTGGGGAGGGTGGAGGAGGGTGGGGCTGGAGAAAGGAGAGGGTGTGGGGAGGGAGAGGGAGGGGGGGGCTGGAGAAAGGAGAGGGTGTGGGGAGGGTGGGGCTGGAGAAAGGAGAGGGTGTGGGGAGGGAGGGTGGGGCTGGAGAAAGGAGAGGGTGTGGGGAGGGTGGAGGAGGGTGGGGCTGGAGAAAGGAGAGTGTGTGGGGAGGGAGAGGGAGGGTGGGCTGGGCTGGAGAAAGGAGAGGGTGTGGGGAGGGTGGGGCTGGAGAAAGGAGAGGGTGTGTGGGGAGGAGGGTGGGGCTGGAGAAAGGAGAGGGTGTGGGGAGGGTATGAGGAAGGTGTGAGCGGGGGGAGGGAGGGTACAAAGGAGTACAAAGGGTAGGGTGTGGTAGGGGATTAAGGTGGAGGAGGGAGGGGCTGGAGAAAGGGGAGGGTGTGAGGAGGGTGGGGAGGGAGGGGGAGAGTGTGGGTAGGGAGGTAGTTAGGTGATGAGGATGGAGGGGGAGGGAGGGTGGGGGAGGAAGGGGGAGGAAAGGGTGGAGAGGGGAGGAGGGGATGGTGTGGTAGGGGATTAAGGGGGAGGAGGGAGGGGATGGAGCAAGGAGAGGGTATGAGGAGGGGAAGGGGAGGGAGGGTGTGGTGAAGGGAGGTAGAGGGTGTGGTGAAGGGAGGTAGGGGATGAGGAGGAAGGGGGTGGAGAGCGTGTGGGTATGGGATGAGGAGGGAAGGGGGGGGAGGGGGGGGGAGGTAAAATTAACAAACTTCCCACCACAAAACTTTCCTAGAGTGTGGTGTGGGGGACTCCCTGTATACATACTCACTTATACATACATACATACAAATATCATACATACACGCACATATACATACACGCACATATCATACATACACGCACATATCATACATACACGCACATACCATTCATACACACATACAACATTCATACCCATTTAGGCTATACATAAATACATGCACATAACATACACGCACATACCATTCATACACACATATACATACACACATATATACACACATACATTAGGCCTATATGCACATATACAATTGCAAAATTATTGGTAAAGCCTAGACAAAGCAGCCTAGAGGGGTCATTTAGCCTGTTGTTGCTTGATTTCCTTTGTACTCCTTTGTACATATCAAATACTCACACATATCATACATACACACATATCATGCATACACGCACATACCATTCATACACGACATAATATTTATACTCAACACACATACATACACACATAACATACATAACCGCACATAACATTCATACACGCACATAACATTTTGCACGTACAGCAAAACCCTAAAGTGAACCAAGCTAAGGATATGAAAAGGGTAACCGAAAAATGTACAAATTTATCTCGAAGGTTGGGGGTATATTTTAAAGTTTGATGCAGGTCTTAGGAGGAAACGAAAGAAAATAATAAATATATGTAAACATGAGCAAATATATAGAACCTCACCTTAATATATGTAAACATGAGCAAATATATAGAACCTCACCTTAATATATGTAAACATGAGCAAATATATAGAACCTCACCTTAATATATGTAAACATGAGCAAATATATAGAACCTCACCTTAATATATGCAAACATGAGCAAATGTATAGAACCTCACCTTAAGGGAGCCCACCTCGCTTTTTGTTTTCTCTTTCTCTCCCTCTCTCTTTGCCTTGTATCCATTCGGCCCCATTCAGCCTACTGTTTTAAGACGTTTACCCCCATCCAGAATCGTTAGCCTTGGTAGGCAACTCATCTAGGGGAGACAACCTTATACAAATCCGGGTGGATGGGACTCGTCAGCCTTGGTTGGCAACCTGTCTAGGGGAGTAAACCTGATACAAATCCGTACTGCTTACCTAAGGGTAAGGCAGGTTAGTGGCTGGATTAGCCGAACACCACTGTAGAAAAATAGTGCTAACAAGATACACAGAGGGCCTCGGAGTTGGACGGATCCTAAATTGAGTGGTCAATCCTGTAAGTCCTTCACTAAACTGGCTCGGGTTGTCCCTCTCACAGGGAATAGGTCCGCTTGGGGGCATTCTGTGTATGGCCACCCTCGTAAGGGGAGTAAGGCGTCCGGCAATAGATAGATAGATAGACCCCCCATCCAGGTGTCAATATTTTCCTGGCGAGCGGTAGCGAGCCAGCATATATGCATTTTTGTTTTGACAGCAAGCTAACTTTGTACATTTTTCGATAGAAAAACGTCTCCGGCGAAGCCGAATTTCTCCATACAATGCAGGAAGAAATCGACACCTGGCTGGGGATAAACGTCTTAAAACAGTTGGCTGAATGGGGCCGAATGGATACAAGCCAGGGAAAGAGAGAAAAGGAGAGAAATATAAAAAGAGCCGGTGACCCCCCCTTAAGGTATACCAACTTATCAAGGAGAAATCACTATCAAATTATACCCTCTTTGATTTTGTTTACCTATTTACAGATGTTTCACCTAATTTTCTTGGCGATTATAAAACACGTCACCCCATTCAGGTGCCGATTTGTATCCGGGCTAGCGATAGTTACCCTGCAAACCAGGACAATTCGGTCTTCGCCCAAGACATTTCTCTACCCCAAAATGTACAGAAGTTGATTGAAGGGGGTCTGGGGGGCGGGTTATATATATATATCTATCTATCTATATTATTAAATCAGTTCGTGTGTCTGTTTGTCTGTCTGTGTGTTCTTAAGAGGCGGCCGCAGTTTTGGACCTGGGGAGCTGAAACTTTTCATATGGGCGTCAATTGACCTGGGTCAGGTCATAGAGGGGGCAAGGCCACGATCGGAGGTCGTTTCGAGGCCGAAATTGAAAAAAAAAAAAAAATGAAACAAATGGCCGTTTGGGGCAGAAGGAGGCCTCCGATCGAAAAGGTGTATGGAACGAAAGTTGTTCGCAGCCCCCCAAAATGTGGGTACGGATGAGGTGAGATCCAAAATCGGAGGTCATTATCGGCCGAAATCGAGGTCGCCGTTTAATGAGGCACAGGGAGGTCGAGGCCGGTGATTATGGTAGTAGTAGTATTGTGATGATTGTGGTAGTAGTGATTGATGATTGATTATGGTAGTATTGTATGGTAGTAGTGATTGATTATGGTAGTAGAATTTAAACCCGGGCAACGCCGGGTACCCCTGCTAGTATATATATATAACTTTGATAGGGGTCGAGGGGGGAAGGGTTAACTTGCAGCTCTGGGGGTGCTTTATCAGCTTGAAGAGGGTCTGGGGTGGTGCTATTTTGTTCGGGGGGGGGGGTAATCTTGAATCTGGGGGCGTTCTTTAGCTTGAAGGGGTTTTGAGTAGGCGCTGTTTATAGGGTAGGTGACTCGATAAAAACTAGATAATGACTGGATTAATCAAAACGCTCAACAGAATGATTAACCTATTAAAGCCGGGTAAAAACAGGTAAGGTAGCGTAGGTTCCCCAAACAGGAAGAACAGGGTATTCATTATCCAGGTACAAGGTAAGAGACGAGGCAAATTATGCAGTGGATTCTGCCTATCATTAGACGATTTATGCAGCTTAGGAAGGATGTGTGGGAATATAAAAGAATAAAGATCTCAATTAACCCTCTGACTTCCATATACCCTTCCTAATCTGAATATGATCATCAACTAATAGCCAGAATCAATTGTCAAAACGCATCCTGTATCCTCAAGGGGGTAATGAGTTATATGTGTACACTAGAAGAAATAGTTAAGTCTGTGGTAATAATATATTGGCTCTGGTTTTTAATGTGAAACTTGTAGGGAAGACAAAAATAATTTCACAGTAAATAAGCTAAAGTATGGAAATATGAGCTTATGGTGTACACAATGCTTAAATAATTAATTACACATATAGTCTGGAGCTCATATGAATATTAGAGTAGTGAATAACATGGAAATAATCTTCAGGACACTCTGTATTAATTATTTACATTCATCCTGGTCCAGATGAAATTCCTCCAATAGTACTTAAGAATTGCTCCTTGGTGCTCGCTCCTGTATTGGCAAATTTGTTCCGTCTGTGTACTCATACCTCATGCTTCCCAGTACCCTGGAAAGAAGCAAACATTCATCCAGTTCCTAAAAAAGGTGCCTCTTCAGATCCATCAAACTACAGACCAATAGCTATAACTTCCACTCTTGGTAAAGTCTTTGAAATTATATTAAATAATCACATAATTAAGCATCTTGAGAAAAATAAATTAATCAGTGATAGGCAATATGGTTTTAGACGATGTCGATCAACTGCAGACATTCTTCGCCTTCTTACGCATCAAATCAACCAAGCTACAGACCAACATGGTGAAACACATACAATAGCACTGGATATATCAAAGGCATTTGATAGAGTCTGGCATCAATCCTTATTGTCGAAGATGTCACACTACGGCCTTGCATCATTAGTTCCACTAATTTCTTCTTATCTTCATAACAGAAAAATACGTGTAATGGTAGATGGCCTTTATTCTCAATTTCACTCAATAAATGCTGGTGTTCCCCAGGGATCAGTTTTGGCCCCAATTCTGTTCCTCATTCATATCAATGATCTCATATCTACCACGTCATAATCCAATACATTTCTACGCAGATGACTCAACACTCCACAGTTCCTTCACATTTACCAATTCTTTCACCCAACCCGATCTTATAAATTCAAAATAAACACTGCAATTTCTCTGACCAGGACCTTTCTAGAATTAATGGATGGGGACAAAAGAATCTAGTTTCCTTTAATGCACAGAAAACCAAGTACATTCAATTTTCTAACCGACAGAATCTCACTGACTCCCATATATTTTTTAATGATGTAAATATTCCCACTTCCCCTAGTATTGACATTCTCGGTGTAACATTAACTACTAACTTGAGCTGGACACATTATGTTAGAAGCATTGCTAAGAATGCCTCTAAAAAACTGGGACTCCTGTACAGAGTTCGAGAATTCTTCACTGACGAGCAGTTGGCCGTAATATATAAAAGTCATGTGCGTTCTCAGATGGATTACTGTTCACCTCTGTGGGGTGGAAGTGGAGTGGTTGCATTGAGGCAGTTGGACAAAATTCAAAATAAAGCTATTAGATTAATCAATAACCCTGCAATCACACAGGACCTTCCTACATTATCCATACGAAGAAACGTTGCATCCCTTGCATTATTCTACAGATATTTTCACAGCAATTGTTCCGAGGAACTTGCTTCAATTGTGCCGCCTCTCCACATCTTTCCCCGTAGAACGAGGACAGCTGAGAGCGCCCATGAATTTACACTTTCTCCTCCACAATGCAGAACTTCTGCTTATCAGAATTCATTTATCCCCAGAGCTACTACTCTTTGGAATTCACTTCCCTCGAATTGCTTTCCACAAACTTACAATTTACAAATGTTTAAATCCAGTTGTTACAAAAATTTTATGAATGGAGGATGCCTTTAGGCACATGGACCTTTTTGTTTTATCTGTGTTTTTCCTTCCTCCGTTCATTGTCTCTTAAAAAAAAAAAACTAAAAAAAAAACTAAAAAAAAAAAAAAAAAAAAAAAAAAAAAAAAAAAAAAAAAAGAGTGAACCTATATGTTACACACAAGAGATCAGACAAAATGGGTAATGCTCGTTCTCTATGTTGCCCGTACATGGGTTACTATAATAGATTATACAACAATCCCAGCAAACCTATGAGAGTCATGGGTGTGAAATTAACTTTTTATGTTATATTCTGAATAATTTCTCGATCATAGAAGAACCAAAAACAACACTTGCAATTTGAAAGTAGTTACAAGAACAGAAATATGTGTGGAAAGTTAACAAGTTTCAAGAAGGAACTTGTACATACAAGACTACTAATTACGTTAATTGATTTGTCGGGGGAGGTCTCTTAGATTCTTCTAATATTGACTTCTTCTCTGGTGTATTATTCTTGTGTATTCTTGTGTCATCGATCTTGGTCTTTTCAGAGGTTAGCGATGGGAAGAGTCTCAAACTGTCTCCTTCAATTTTAATTTTGCTGGGAGAGTCTCGAACCGCAACTTTAATTTTGGGGTCTGGCAACTGGCTATTACAGATGTTGATGTGGCAGCATCAAGCTTCCCTCTGGTAGCATCAAGCCTGTTTCTGGTGTCATCAAGCCCACCTCTGATAGTGCCAAGCTTACCTCTGACAGCGTCGAGCTTGTCTCTGGTGTCGTCAAGCCCACCTCTGACAACGTCTAACCTGGCTCTGGTGTCATTCAGCACACATCTGACAGTGTCAAGACTATCTCTGGTGTAGTCAAGCCCACTTCTGACAGCTGTTGAGCCTGTATCTGGTGTCGTCGAGCCCACCTCTGACAGCGTCTAACCTGTCTCTGGTGTCATTCAGCACACATCTGACAGTGTCAAGACTATCTCTGGTGTAGTCAAGCCCACTTCTGACAGCTGTTGAGCCTGTCTCTGGTGTCGTCAAGCCCACCTCTGGTAGAGTCAAGCCTACCTCAGCCAAACATAGGATTGCTCCTATGTGATTGACACCATGGTGATGATGATATTTATTTTCAGAGTGGCTCAGGTAGTCTGAATTTTCCTGTTATACTGCCGGTGCTTACTCTGAGGTCTAGAAGGGCCTCTGTGTTGTGAGGACTTTCTTGTGGGCTGGCAGTAGCCATCTGGTTAGTTGCCACGTCGTGTTTGATTGGTTTCCGGGTAACCAGGGTGTGCCACAGTATGGGTAGACTGTCTCTTGTGTCCTTGTTGCTCTGGTATCCTGATGGCTGCTACTCTGACTTGTTCTTTATTCTCCACTGTTGTTCATGTTGCTGGTTGCACTATTTTTGTAGCTTGCATCATACTGCCGGGTGGGATGGGAATTTTGTATCCCGAAAATATCTGGGCCGTGCAGGGCTTTGAACCCAGGGCTTTGAACCCGGGTCAGTCAGCATACCAGCCTCCCGCACAACCACTATACTACGCTCGGACGTACAATAAGGAAACAAACTTAATTCTCATTGAAGTACCAGATGATAGTCTCGTGGAGGCTATGCCTTCATACATATGGAGAGTATATTAGACTTACCCTCAGTGACTACATTACGGTTCCCCAGACGTCAACTCGGTATAGCTCTGTGGTTCAGGGATTTTTTGGGTACAGGGCGACACAAAAACAAAATCATAACAGGCCCCAAAATGTCCCAATTTTTGTTTTTTTACAGTGTAGGCCTATATACTTACCTTAGATGCCATCATATTAACCCTTTCGGCATGATGACGTCATTTTCATCCTATTCTAAACTAAATAAATGGAGTGTAATAGGGAGAGTACATGCACCAGATAGGGTTAAGGGGGTATCACACGAGAACACTCGACCTAAACTTTTGAGGGTCAATATTTTCCCGGCAACATGTTAGTGATCTTTAGTACGGGTGTTCGAAAGTAGATTGAATATACACTAGATGGAATCATGTGACACGTTTCGGCCCTCTCCCTGTCCTTCCTCCTTCCTCCCTCCCAGTCCTCCCTCCCTGTCCTTCCTCCTTCCTCCCTCCCAGTCCTCCCTCCCTGTCCTTCCTCCTTCCTCCCTCCCAGTCCTCCCTCCCTGTCCTTCCTCCTTCCTCCTTCCCAGTCCCCCCAGCCCCTCCACGGCCACCTGTCATGCCGGGCCTCCTTGGCGCCAGTGTTTGTTACTGACCTGAAGAAGCTATCTGCGAAACGATGTCAATAAAGTGTTCCTCCTTAGATGGTGTTTTTTTATCCATACAATACAATCCTCATAAACTGCCAGACCAGTACTGACGAAATATAATAATAAATAAAAGACAGGACTATATATATAAATTATTATTGGCAGTGATTTAGCCTTCAATCCATATAGGTATACTACTGCTAATATACCTAACTACTAAGGGTATATATTAGCATGGACCCTTTATTTGCCCTTTTCATACCAACATATTTTAATGAGTGGCCCCGACGGCTGTACACACAAATGACCACCAGGTATATCAAACTTAAAGGGGTTATTAGGGGTAGCTGTTAGTTATTAGTTTATTAATTAAATGATTTATTATTATTTTAGTTTCCTCCCTAGACCTCCATCAAGCTTAAACAAAAAACATCCTCCAGATCCCCATTTGAGATTAATTTGTACATTTATCAGTAGAAAAATTTCCGGGCCAAAGGCCGATTTCTCCAAAACTAAAGGTTCGCTATCACTTGCCTGGAAAAAATCGACACCTAAATGGCACGAAAGACCTTAATATTGACAAAGAAATTGGGCGAAAGGTCTTAAAATAGACAAAATAATGGGGCGAGCGTCTTCAAATCTCAAAACTAATGGGCTAAACATGAGGAAGAAGGGGGTCCAGAAAAAGCCACTGCTTCCCCCTAAATTGGTCGAAATACAGCATAATTGCCTGTAACCTACCGTACCTTGCTTTTTGGCTCGCTATCACTCTTTTAACATGGGGTGTGGGGGGGAGGGGGCACATTTCGCTTTCTAACCTTAAAAAAAAAAAACACACACACACATACATCTAAATAAATAAGCCAATACATACGCCAATCCGCCCTTGAACCAGATCATGTCATTAGAGTCGAACATTTAACCTACGGGCCTTCAAATGGTCCTTATTATATATCACACACACACACACACACACACACACACACACACACACACACACACACACACACACACACACACACACACACACACACACACACACATGTCAAGGTCAATGTCAATGTTACGGTCAAGGTGGCCGAGCGCGCTTAGTACTCTGTATTGGGAGCGCTAGCTCTGGTGTCGGGGGTTCAATCCCACGCGCCGGCAGGGGAAGTTCTCTCAAAAACTTTCCCTGGCCGTGAAGGCAAGATCTGGGCGGATCGTCACGGGGGACCCACAAAGTCTCCTGCCCACGTCCTACTCCCTTGGGAGTATGTAGGCGCTCTCGTTAGCTGCCAGGATCAGTCTGTTGATCCATTAGGATAAGATCTAGGTTAAGTCTGTGTATTTTCAGCCCCATTGGCTGCCGGCTTGAAATAAACCGATTATTATTATTATTATTACATATAACACGCACTAAACCAAACCAAGACATTTCAAACACACACACACACACACACACACACACACACACACACACACATGTAACACGCACTAAACCAAACCAAAACATTTCAAACACACACACAATGACATTAAAAGCTTTCCTATTTAGACACACAAAGGAAATGATCTCACTCTCACTCATTCCCTCTCTATCTCTCTCTCTACACACCCACACACACACACACACACACACACACTTACACACACACACACACCCCCACACCCAGACACCCACACACACTATTATGTAAAGACCTAAATTACATGGAGTCAATCTTCAAAAGTTTCCTATTCTGCTCGCTTAAGGGGTACTACTCGCTTTTTCTGGACCCCCTTCTCCCTCATGTTTAGCATATTAATTTTGAAATTATAAGACGTTCTGCCTATTAGTTTGACCATTTTAACACCTTTCACCCCATTTCGTTGTCAATTTTTTACCTTTCGTGCCATTTAGGTGTCGATTTTTTACTGGCGAGCGTAAGCGAGCCTCTAATTTCAGAAGGAACCGGCCTTCGGCCGGATTTTTTTTCTACCGAAAAATGTACAAATTTATCTTGGAATGGGGTCTAGGGTGTTTTTCTAAGCTTGATGAAGGTCTAGCGAGGAAACTCAAAAATATATAAATAAATAAATATATAGACCAAACACCAAGCACTACCCCCTTTAACCTAACTGCATACATGTACACCGATTAAACGTTAACAGCCACATACACACACACATGTGCACGTACACATCCACCCACACACATACATACATATACAAGACCACTCACACACATGCACACATATACAAACCACTCACACATACATATACATACAAACTCACTCACACACATACCATATACACACACACATACATACCCACTCATATACATAGACATACAAACCCCTTCACACACACACATACATACACATACAAACATACTCACACATATATACTGTACATACATAAATATACAAACCCACTCTCTCACACATATACATACACATACAAACTCACTCACACACATACAAACACACACACACACACATACATACACATAGAACCCACTCATACACATACAAACCCACTCACGCACACACACACATACAACCCACTCACACACATAGAAACCCACTCACACACAAACCAATTCCCGTACACACACATACATACACACACATACACCTATGCATACACTTAACAAATACATACACATACATACCTATTCACACACATATACATACACATACAAACACACTCACACATATACACACACATACAAACCCACTCACTCACACATAAATACAAACCTACTCACACACATACATACACACACACATACAAGCCCACACTCACACACACATACATACACATACACACAGCCCGTAGCCTAGTAGGTAGAGCTCTCGTCTCACACACGAGGGGTCGGAGGTTCAATCCCCCGGCCGGGCGGAGACAAATTGGGCTTGTCTCCTTTCATGTGTTAGCCTCAGTTCACCTAGCTGTAAATAGGTACCTGGAATAAGTGGACGACGTTGTGACGTCCCATCTGGGGTTGGCAAAAATGGTACAAGGCGAGATGGGTATCATATGGTTCACCTAAGCTGATGGCTACCTAAGCCTTCGGGCGAGACGGTACCGTCTATAGTGAGAATGGTACCATACAGATCCACCCTAAGCCTTCGTTTCCGTTGTCGCCAATTGGCTAAATACAGACTACACACACATCCACAGCCATTCCAACAGTACATAAAAAACGTAACATGCATTTCCCGCAATACATTCCCAGTTAAGGAGGCGCGATAATAATGAGCTTAGCTCGCATTGCGTGGATTCCCCTTGACGAACAAGTAACTGAGTAACATAGCCCTGCAAACCCACTGACACAAACATACATACACACGTACGTATACACACACAAGCACACACCCTAAAGTACGTACACACACACGCACATGAGCTATATTCAAAGTTTTCCTATTGTGCAATGTGAAAAATATCCACACACATGTAGGTACAAAAAACACACACCCATACATACATACACACGCACACACACACACACACACACACAAGCAAACTACGGCGTCTTTATCGATACAAACGCAAATTATGCATGCTTACGAGGACATACTTGACTTTCTAACCTAAATATAACGAACTAGATCAAACTTAACGTAAATTGACCTAAATCACTGAGTTTCCAAGTAGTTTAACCCATTCAGTACTGGTGACGCCTTTTTAATATACTGTGGCTACTATTAGACGATTTTAACCAGTTTAAAAAGGGTCTCCAGCAATTAACAGGCTTCGAACTATCTCACTTAACCCTTTTTACTACCACAGATCCTTCTCAAGCTGCACAAAATCGTCAAAATATAGCTGAAATATAATTAATAAGACGTCGCCGGTACAGAAGGGGTTAAATGTGAGGGTACACTTAAATGTCAGCTCAATTTACTTTTATACTTAATACTTATGCTTATACTTATACTGATGAGGTCCTTTTTATTGGTGGTGTTGGTGGTGTAATGGTTTAGATGCTTACAGTATGTTCTGGGTGTGGTGTCCCGAGCTCGAATCCCGGGAGGACCATATGCTTTGAATGGTTTATTCAAGTGCATTGGGGTTTGTAATTGATGATTAGTGTTAAGAACGGGGTGTTACTTAATTATATTCTGACAATTAGGAAGAACGTCTACCCATAAAGAGGCAACAGACATTCTCAGTTAATCCTTTTAGCTACCGTACCATATATCTTTTAGCTACCGTACCATATATCTTTTAGCTACCGTACCATATATCTTTTAGCTACCGTACCATATATCTTTTAGCTACCGTACCATATATCTTTTAGCTACCGTACCATATATCTTTTAGCTACCGTACCATATATCTTTTAGCTACCGTACCATATATCTTTCCCAAGCTTCATAAAATCGTCTAAATGTAGCTGAAATAAAATATAATATACGTCGCTGGTACAGAAGGGGTTAATCCTACAAATATGATAATAATTCTTGTACACACACACACACACTCACACACACACACACACACACACACACACACACACACACACACACACACACACATACACACACACACACACACACACACACACATATATCATACTAGGATATTTTAAGCTTCCTCCTATATTACTTTGACCTCTGAAGAACACGAACACGCCCACCCCACCCATACACACACACACACACACATACACACCCACCCAACCCCCATACACACACACACACACATATATACACACACAGACACGCACATATATATACAAACACACACAAACACACACTAGAAAAAAGCATATGCCCACATACTAAGACAAAACAATAGTAATCGATAAAATTGTCCTATGGTGTTTTGAACCCTAAAATACTCTCACTCTCACTCTCTCACTCACTCACTCACTCACTCACTCACTCACTCACACACACACACACACTGATACTCTTACACACTCTCACACACACTTCCTCTCTCTCTCTCTCTCTCTCTCTCTCTCTCTCTCTCACACACAGTCACGCATACACTCAGAATTTTCCTATAGTTTTCCACTGTTAAGAATTAAGTCACGTCACCATCCTCTTTCACAACATTTATTCTGATGAGAGAGAGAGAGAGGGAGAGAGAGTACAAAGGAGTACAAAGGAAATCAAGCAACAACAAATCTAGTGACCCTTCTAGGCTGCTTGTCCTCCAAAACACTGAGGATCAAGTGTCCAAACAGTGGTTTAGAGTGGGTAAGGGAACATTGGAAAGGGAACTACTGCCCTGGAACTAATGTCCGTGGCAGGATTAGGAAGTTAGTAGGGGACAGATGGGTTAGTAACTGAGGGGGGGATAAAATAAAGTTATTCATTTACAAACGCAGTCAGTCGCGGGTTTGATGCGAGATATTTGTCTAGGCGGAGTTTAAATGAATCAACGGTGCTGCAGTCTATAACGTCTCCAGGAAGCCCATTCCACAAGTTGACAACTCGATTGAAGAAGAAATTCTTAGATTCGTTTGAGTTAAAAGATTTACCAATAATTTTGCAACCGTTTCCCCGAGTGTAATTAGATTGGTCGATAGTGAAGTACTTACTACAGTTCATATTGTCGATGCCTTTGATGATTTTGAACACTTGAATTAAGTCACCTCTTAATCTGCGCTGGGTTAAAGGAAATAGATTTAATTCTCTAAGACGCTCTTCGTATGGTTTGTTTTTTAGGCTAGGTATCATTTTGGTAACTCTACGTTGAACTCGTTCTAGCTTGTTTATATATTTTTGGTAATAAGGGCACCAGGATTGAACGCAGTATTCCAGAAGAGAGCGGACTAAGGAATTGTAAAGGGTTAGGATAACTTCTTTGGATTTATGCTCAAATGACCTGCCTATAAAGCCAATTATTTTGTTTGCCTTCTTAACAACTTCTGAACATTGTTGACTCGGTTTTAGGTTACTCGATATTGTTACTCCCAGATCGGTTTCTCTGTTTACATTCTTAAGCTGAGTGCCATTCATCGAATAGTTTGCTTTCTCATTTAGGTATCCGATATGTAGTACTTTACATTTATCCGCATTGAAAGAGAGAAAGAGAAAGAGAGAGAGAGAGAGAGAGAGAGAGAGAGAGAGAGAGAGAGAGAGAAAGCAAGAACGAGAGCCAGAGCTCAAGGGAAAGGGAAAGAGAGAGAGAGAGAGAGAGAGAGAGAGAGAGAGAGAGAGAGAGCAAGAACGAGAGAGAGAGAGAGAAAGCAAGCAAGAACGAGAGAGAGAGAGAGAGAGAGAGAGAGAAATAGAGAAAGAGAGAGAGGAGAGAGAGAGAGAGAGAGAGAGAGAGAGAGAGAGAGAGAGAGAGAGAGAGAGAGAGAGAGAGAGAGAGAGAGAGAGAGAGAGAGAGAGAGAGACATAATAGATCTAGAACAATCAAAGCACCGGCCCACCTCCTCACATATATTTTCCTCCCCCCCTCCCCTCATTAAAGGCCCCCAATACCCAGAAAAACAAAAACCTGTCAATTGCGCATCTCGTCTCTCCGGGAATTTCCCCCGTGGAAGGAAGAATGTCGGGGCAGAGGAGGAGAAATACTGGCCATTTTGGGGCAGAGTTTTATTTTTTTATGTTTTGTTTTATCTTCCCACACTCACTCACTCACTCACTCTCACTCTCTCTCATATCTTCGCTTCTCTCTCTCTCATATGTTCACTTCACTATCTCGATCTATCTTTCTCCCTCTCTCTCTCTCTACCCTCCCCTCCCACTCTCTCACTCTCAATCTCTCTTACACACACATTTTCACTTCTCAATCTCAATGTTTCTCTCTCTCCCCTCTCTCTCTTTCTCTCTCACTCACTCTCACCCTCTCTCTATATCACTCACTCTCCCCCCTCTCTATCTCTCTCTCTCTCTCTCTCTCTCTCTCTCTCTCTCTCTCTCGTTTTTTATGTTGTACTCCCTATTTTGTTCTCCACTGCAACTATCCTGGGGCGGTGGAGGGGAATGTGCTCCATTTCCTCCTCCTCCTCCTCCTCCTCATCATCATCATCACCAATCCCCTCCCCCTCCCCTCCTCATCCTCCTCCTCTTCTTTCTCCTCCCCCTTCTTCTTCTTTTTCGTCTTCTCGTCCTCCTCCTCCTTCTCTCTCTCTCTCTCTCTCTCTCTCTCTCTCTCTCTCTCTCTCTCTCCCTCTCTCTCTCCCTCTCTCTCTCTCTCTCTCTCTCTCTCTCTCTCTCTCTCTCTCTCTCTCTCTCTCTTTCTCAGTCTCACTCACTCCCCCAGATCTTAGATGTATAATGAGCGTAGACAACTAGTTTATCTCCTTCCATCCTATCCTATCCGAAATATCATGTCAGTTTGTCCGTGCTGCGTGGTTTATTCTTCCAACGTAAGCTTCCCCTTCCACCTCCTCCTGTGGGTGGGCTGTGGGTGCATGTAGGTTCTCTTTTAGCCAGGCAGATGCAACGAATAAAAGGAGCCGCCAATTTTGGAGAGATTATATATGTGAATCTTCTTGTATACTCTCTCTCTCTCTCTCTCTCTCTCTCTCTCTCTCTCTCTCTCTCTCTCTCTCTCTCTCTCTCTCAAGCAGAGTATCTATAAAGTAACTGACGGATTTATATGAAATTTAGTAAAGATTTTCATTTGGTTCCAGAATAAAAACAATAATATTTCGGCCTAGATACCCGATGATTCACCCCCTCCTCTCTCTCTCACCCACTCACTCACACACACACACACACACACACACACGCAATCACATACTTATGCACACACACACACTCATACAATCACACACACACTCAGAGACACACACACACACACACACACATATAATCACCCACACACACACAGACACACATACACACACACTTATAATCACCCACACACACACACACACACTCATACAATCACCCACCCACACACACGCAAACACACAGCCCGTAGCCTAGTACAAAGGAGTACAAAGGAAATCAAGCAACAACAGGTCTAGTGACCCTTCTAGACTAGTGGTAGAGCTCTCGTCTCACACACGAGGGGCCGGGGGTTCAATCCCCGGCCGGGCGGAGACAAACTGGGCTTGTCTCCTTGCATGTGTTAGCCTCAGTTCACCTAGCTGTAAATAGGTACCTGGAATAAGTGGACGACGTTGTGACGTCCCATCTGGGGTTGGCAAAAATGGTACAAGGCGAGATGGGTATCATATGGTTCACCTAAGCTGATGGCTACCTAAGCCTTCGGGCGAGACGGTACCGTCTATAGTGAGAATGGTACCATACAGATCCACCCTAAGCCTTCGTTTCCGATGTCGCCAATTGGCTAAAAATACAGACTACACACACATCCACAGCCATTCCAACGATACATATAACACCTACACATATAGGAGGCGGGAAATAACGAGCATTCTCACTCCCGCAATACAACTAGAGTAAGTACACATATAATCACACACACACTCATACAATCGCCCACCCACACACACGCAAACACACACACACATACACATATAATCACCCACACACACACACACTCATACAATCACCCACCCACACACACGCAAACACACACACACACACATACACAGTATATACCAGACAAGGAAACTTCTGCTCAAAACCTCACTGAAGGGCCTTGATGAATATATATATATATATATATATATATATATATATATATATATATATATATATATATATATATATATAAATAGATATATATATAGATAGTTAGCTAGATAAATAAAGACAGATATAGATATATATAGATAGTTAGATAGATAAAAAAGACAGATAGATACATAAAAACAGTTAGATAAATAGACAGTTATAGATATATATACATATATAGACACTTAGATGTATAGATAGATAGAGACAGTTAGATAGATAGATAGATCAAGACAGTTAGCTATATAGATAGAAATTCAGATAGATATATACATAGATAGACAGTTATATAGATAGATAGACAGTTATATATAGATAAAGACAGTTAGATAGATAGATAAGGCAGTTAGATGTATATATAGATAGGTAGATTGGGATAGATACATAGCTAGATACCTGTAGATACGTAGATAATTAGATAGATAGATAAATAGGTAGATAAATAGATGGATAGATAGAGACAGATAGATAGATAGGGATAGATAGATAGATAGATAAAAAAACTATACAATGTGGATTTAAATACAAATAAATAGCTAAATCCAATTTATATAGACAGATAACTAAACAGATATAATATATTTCACTTTAATGGCGACTATTCCCATTCGTTCTTTGCTATGTATCTATTTATCTGTCCATCTATTGATATGTCTATCTATGTATCTATATCCATCTAACCACCCACATCTCTCACTCCCCCAACGCTACACACACACACACACATACATACACATATGGCACAATGGCCAAGCGCACTGGTTGTGGATGCACCACCTCTGGGTTCCTCCTGATTACCTGCCCACATCCTATTCCGCTGAAGGTAACTAGGCGCCCTTGTGGCAGCCAGAGTCAATCTGTTGACTGCTTAGGATAAGCTAGATTAAAGAATTGTGTAGTATCCGCCTCATTGATTGCCGGCTTGAATTAAATCGATTATCATTATTATTATTATTATTATTATCATCATTGTACTTTTATTTCCTCCCTAGTCCTCTATCAAGCTTAAAAAAAAAAAAAAAAAAAAAAAAAAAAATATATATATATATATATATATATATATATATATATATATATATATATATATATATAATTATATATATATATATATATATATATATACTGTATATATAAACTATACTATCAACTAATAATATGCTAAGCAGGTATCACACGAGCGCTTTTTCTCTCAACATTTATCCTCAACACTGGTCTGGCAGCTTATGAGGTAAACATCTAAAATATTTCGGTTAGCTAAATTCATCTACCATCAGTCTAGTTTCCGATACCAGTGCAAAATTGTCCAAAATATTGAGCATCGAATATTGACTATGAAAGCTTCTTCTTCATGTTTAGTCCCATTAGCCTTCAGATTATATGACGTTCGGCCCATTAGTTTGGCGATTTTAAGACCTTTCGCCCCATTTGTCTGTCAATACTAAGACTTTTCGTGCCATTTAGGTGTAGATTTTTTCATGGAGAGCGATAGCGAGCCTATAATTTAAGAGGAATTAGCCTTCGGCCGGGAAATGTTTAGAAAAATGTACAAATATATCTTGAAGGAGGGTCTTGGGTGGGTGGGTGGGTGGGTGAGTGGGTGGGTGAGTGGGGTGGAGGTGGAGGTAGAGGTGGAGGTGGGGGGTGGGGGTGGGGGTGGGGGGGGGGGCTTTAAGCTTGATGGAGGTCTATGGAGGAAACTAAAAACAAAAAAAATGATAGAAAGATATATACAGTAAGTAAATAAATGCGCCCGTCCCCCCCCCCCCCTACCCCCTACTTAACTCCTCATATGTACTACTTTTTGTTGCTTTCAGATTACCAAAGGAGAACTCTGAAGGTGGACAGCTCTAAGTGGATATTATACAGTATAGAGCACATGATTCTAATATTTAAGATTATATGACGTTTGGCTCATTAGCTTGGCGATTATAAGACCTTTCGCCCCATTTCCTTGTCAACACTAAGACTGTTCGTGTCATTTAGGTGTCGATTTTTTCCTGGCGAGCGATAGCGAGCCTATAATTTAAGAAGAACCGGCCTTCGGCCGGGAAATTTTTCTATCGAAAAATATACAAATATATCCTGTCTTGGGTGATTGGGGGTGGGGGGGGGGGGATTTAATTGATGGAGGTCTATGGAAGAAACTAATAAAATAATAAAAACAATAAATATAAAAGCGAGTAAATAAATACGCCCGTGCTCCCTTAATAAATACGCCCGTGCTCCCTTAATAAATACGCCCGTGCTCCCTTAATAAATACGCCCGTGCTCCCTTAATAAACTCTTCATATACCGGTACTACTTTTTGTTGCTTTTAGATTACCAAAAGGAGAACTCTGAAGGTGGACAGCTTTAAGTGGATATAGAGCAGTGATTTTGATGGACCCCCTTCTCCCTCGTGCTTAGTTTCATTCGTTTCGAGATTTTAAGGCGCTCACCCCATTAGTTTGACGATTTTTGAGACCTTTCGCCCCATTTCTTTGTCAATACTAAGACTTTTCGTGTCATTTAGGTGTCGATTTTTTCCTGGCGAGCTCTTGTGAATATAGAACAGTGATTTATATGGACCCCCTTCTCCCTCATGCTTAGCCCCAGTAGTTTAGAGATTTTAAGACATTCGTCCCATTGGTTTGACGATTTTAAGACCTTTCGCCCCATTTGTTTTGGTCAATAATAAGACCTTTCGTGCAATCCAGATGTTAATGTTTTTCTTGGCGAGCTATACCGAGCATGTAATAAAATACGGTTGTAGTAACCTGCCTTAGGCTGTGACATATTTCTATCGAAAAATGTACAAATCTTTCTTGAAGGGGGGTCTTGGGGGGTTGTATTTTAAGCTTGATGGAGGTCTAGGGAGGAAACTAAGGAAATATAAAAATTATAAATAAATAAATAATCAAATATATATGCCCATAATTGATAATCACTTCATGTTGAGACTCTTCCTATCAACCCAATAAGATCTCCACACAGACGCATTATTAACTGTTTATCTTACACGTAGTTTAGGCAGTGGTAGTCACAAGGTAATAGTGGAGGTCTATAGAGGAAGCTAAAACAATGATGGACAGATATACAAGTGAGGAAATAAATGCGCCCATCAGCCCACATCGTCATTACTAACCTTTTTATTTGAAGCCGGTGTAACACTATTTACCTTAACATTTATACTCAACACTGGTCTGGCAGCTTATAAGGTAAACATATATAACATTTACGTCACCTAAATTGACCTATAACCAGTCTAGTTTCCGATGCCAGTGCAAACGATTACAGAAATCTATCTATCTATCTATTGCCTGACACCGTGATCCCCGAAGGGGTGGCCACGAACGAAACGCCCCATGCACCTCTGTCCCCAGTCAGTCGACGCCCCTCCTCCCAACCAGCACCGCTTTCACTCATATACTTCCTTCCAGAAATGTTGCCAGACAAATGTTGACCATCGAATGTTGACTATAAAAGCTCTCGTGTACAGACTAAACACACATAACAAAGCCACTCCAACAGCTTCCTCTTTCTCCAACACCCCTTCTCCCCTCTCTACACTCTTCAGAAAAATAGGAAAAGTAGAATGTAGAAACGAAGTGCCGTTGTAAAGGCTTATCCATCAATACTTCATCTGATCTGATCTGATACCGGCTTTACACGTAGTTCAAGCAGTGTAAGTCACAAAGTAAAAGTGTTGAAAGGCATTTGGGATCTGGCACGAGGGTTGGACAGAGACAAGGTACGGTGGTGCTAATAAGTCATGTCTCACCTGTCATTACGTTTACCTCGCTCTGTGCTGTCTTAATGTCTGTCAGATGTTGAATAGGATGGGTAAGTGTAGAATCAATTTTCAGCTGTCATTACGTTTGCCTCGCTCTGTAATATATTAATGTCTGTCAGATGTTGAATAGGGTGGATAAGTGTAGGATCAGGTTTCAGCTGTCATTACGTTTGCCTCGCTCTGTGCTGTCTTAATGTCTGTCATATGTTGAATAGGGTGGGTAAGTGTAGGATCATGTCTCACCTGTCATTACGTTTACCTCGCTCTGTGCTGTATTAACGTCTGTTATATTTTGAAAAGGTGGGTACTGGATAAGTGTTGGATCATGTTTCAGCTGTCATTACGTTTGCCTCGCTCTGTACTGTATTAATGTCTGTCAGATGTTGAATAGGGTAGGCAAGTGTAGGATCCTGTGTGTATATCTCACTCGAAACGAATAAATCAAGTTTTAGATACTCCTGATACCAATTATTATTGATCAAAACATACGGATACATGACTTATAAGGCCGACTGTACAGGTGGTAAAACAGAAAATAACGGTAGTAATGACAGTGGTATGATTGAGTATGATTGCTTTTGTTGCGGCCTAGGCGTTAAAGGGGGATGAGCTATAATCTGCTTATTCATTCCTAAAGCCAGTGTCACACGAGCGCTTTTTACGGCAATTTTCGAAGAGCAAGTTTATTATCGTGATATTTAGACGCCTTTTCACATTGGAATCGGAAACTAGAGCGAAGATAGATTATGTAAGATAGGTTAATTCACATGAAACTAAAATTTTGAAGCTGCCAGACTACAATTGCGAGTAAAAATTGACGGAAAAAGCGCTTGTGTGACACCGCCTTTAGTTTTGTCCCCAGACCTCCACCAAGCTTAAAAAAACATCCCCTAGACACCCTTGGAAATAAATTTGTCAATTTTTCGGTAGACAAATGTACGGGCCGGAGGCCGGTTCCTCATACAATGACAGGCTCGCTATCGCTCATCAGCAAAAAATCGACACCTAAATGGCACAAAAGATCTTAATATTGACAAAGAAATGTGTGTGTGAGAGAGAGAGAGAGAGAGAGAGAGAGAGAGAGAGAGAGAGAGAGAGAGAGAGAGAGAGTGTGTGTGTGTGTGTGTGTGTGTGTGTGAGAGAGAGAGAGAGAGAGAGAAGGAAGAGCTTGAATCTAATATATTTGTTATTGAATGTGTTTATGTAGTCTTCGCCGCCATATCTGACACCTGGCCTTGGATAACTCACAGAGGCCCTACACTCTTACAAAAGCCAAGGAGGTATATACTGTATATATATATATATAGCTTGATGGTGGTCTAGGGAACAAACTAAAAACCTCCACTTAAAGGGGAGATCTCCAATTCAGGATTTTTTTTCTTGACCCCCTTCTCTCTCATGTTTAGCCCCATTGCTTTTGATATTATAAAACGTTTGCCCCATTGGTTTAGCGATATTAAGAACTTTCACCCCATATTAAGACCTTTCTTGCTTTTCAGGTGTCGATTTTATCCTGGCGAGCGATAGCGAGCCTGTAATTTAAGAGGAACCGGCCATCGGCCGGGACATTTTTCTACCGATAAATGTACAAATTTATCTTGAAAGGGACTCAAGGGGGTGTAATTTTAAGCTTGATGGAGGTCTAGGGAACAAACTAAAAACCTCCACTTAACCCCTACAGTACCGGTGACGTCCTTTGCATTGTATTCCGGCAACTATTAGACGGTTTTATTCAGCTAAGGAAGGACATCTACCCGTTGAACAGATTATAGAGACGATCTCAATTAATCCTTCCAGCTACCGCATAATTATCCTAACCTAACCTTCATAAAGTCGTCTCAATACACACACACATCCAGGTGGGAATTAAGGGGAGATAATCCACTTGAGAGGATTTGTTTTGTCTGGACCCCTTTCTCTCTCGCATGTCTAGCCCCCTTGCTTTTGAGATTTTAAGACGTTTGCCCCATTAGTTTGGTGATTTTTCAGAATTTCCACCCCATTCTGTCAATTTTAAGACCTTTCGTGCCATTTAGGTGTCGATTTTATCCTGGCGAGCGATAGCGAGCCTGTAATTTAAGGGTAATCGGCCTTCGGCCGGGACATTTTTCTACCGAAAAATGTACAAATTTATCTTGAAAGGGGGTCAAGGGGGTGAAATTTTAAGATTGCTGGATGAGTAGGAAACAAACTAGAAACCTCCCCTTAAAGACAAAAAGATGTCGCCGGTACTGAACGAGTTAAGACCGTGGGAAGAGTGCCCCAGGAGCGTTTAGGACGTTTCACCCCTTTAGTTAGGCGATTGTAAGACCTTTCGCGCCACTTATAATTTCGACTGTTTACCTGGCGAGCGGAAGTGGGCCTGCTGTAAAACTTGAGGAGGCATATGTTTTACCGAAAAATTGACACATTTCTCTGGAAGGGAGGGGGGGGGGTATTAAAATCTCCCCTTAACCCCTTCTGTTCCGTTGGCGTCCTGTTATTAGCCAGCAATGAACAGGCTGCGAACTCTCTTGCTGAAGGGGAGGTTTTTAGTTGATTCCCTAGACCTCCATCAAGCTTAAAATTACTCCCCCTTGACCCCCTTTCACGATAAATGTGTACATTTTTCGGTAGAAACATGTCCCGGCCGAAGGCTGGTTCCCTTTAAATTACAGGCTCGCTATCGCTCGCCACGAAAAAAAGTCAACACCTAAATGGCACGAATGGTCTTAAAATTGACAGACATGGGGTGAGGGTTCTTAAAATCGACAAACTAATGGGGCAAGCGTCTTTAAATCTCACAAGCAATGGGGGGGGGAGGGGGGGGGAGAAAGAGGTGCAGAAAAAAATCCTCCCGGTGGAAATCTCCCCTTAACCCATTTTACAACCACAGATCCTTCTTAAGCTGCACAGAATCGTCAAAATATAAGCTAGAATAAAACTAATAAGACGTCGTCGGTACAGAGGGGGTTAAGTTAAGGGGAGATTTCCACTTGAGGGACTTTTTTTTTCTTGACCTCTTTCTCCCTCATGTTTAGCCCCATTGCTTTTGAGTTTTTAAGATGTTCACCCCATTAGTTTGGCGATTTTAAGAACGTTCGCCCGATTCCTGTCAATTTTAAGACCTTTCGTACCATTTAGGTGTCGATTTTTTCCTGGCGAGCGATAGCGAGCCTGTAATTTAAGAGGAACCGGCCTTCGGCCGGGAAATTTTTCTACCGAAAAATGTACAAATTTATCTTGCAAGGGGGTCAAGGGGGTTTAATTTTAAGCTTGATGGAGGTCTAAGGAATAAACTCAATACCTCCCCTTAACACTGTCTGGTACCAGCTGGGTCTTATTGGCCCTTCCCGGTATCATCCCATTAGTTTGGTGAATATAAGACGTTTCATCTCATTAGTTTGGCGATTATAATCTTCTTCCCCCTTATGGCAATCTAGAAGAAACCAACCTTCGGATGAGGTGTGTGTGTGTGTGTGTGTGTGTGTGTGTGTGTGTGTGTGTGTGTGTGTGTGTTTATTTTTATTTGTAAAGGTACATACTGAATATGGCTTAAGGGGGGTGACCTGTTTTTGTTGTCCTTTTCTATCTTTCTCTGGCTTGTATCCATTTGGCCCCATTCAGCCTGCTGTTTTAAGACGTTTATCCCCATCCAGGTGTCAATTTTTTACTGGTGAGCGGTAGCGAGCCAGCATATTTTATATTTTTGTTTGACAGCAAGCTAAATTTGTACATTTTTCGATAGAAAAATGTAAGCCGGATTTCTTCGTATAATGCTGGCTCGCTATCGCTCGCCAGGAAGAAATCGACACCTAGATGGGGATAAACGTCTTAAAATAGTTGGCTGAATGGGTCCGAATGGATACAAGCCAGAGAAAGAGACAAAAAGAACAGAAATAACAAAAAGCAGGTCACCCCCCTTAAAAGAGGTGTGGTCCTTGTCATGGTCGGGGGGGGGGGGCTTGTTTACTTTGAAGGGGTATTTTTTTTCTTTATAGAATTATTTTTACTTTATACATTTATTTCTTTGTTCTTTACTCTACTGTAGAGGCAGAACTGAAATTACATTGCTTGAAAATGGGTGGATTCTATCTATCTATCTATCTATCTATTGCCGGAAGCCTTACTCCCCTTACGAGGGTGGCCATACACATATGGGTGGATGGGACTCGTTAGCCTTGGTTGGCAACTCATCTAGGGGAGACAACCTTATACAAATCCGGGTGGATGGGACTCGTCAGCCTTGGTTGGCAACCTGTCTAGGGGAGTAAACCTGATACAAATCCGTACTGCTTACCTAAGGGTAAGGCAGGTTAGTGGATGGATTAGCCGAACACCACTGTAGAAAAATAGTGCTAACAAGATACACAGAGGGCCTCGGAGTCGGACGGATCCTAAATTAAGTGGTCAATCCTGTAAGTCCTTCACTAAACTGGCTCGGGTTGTCCCTCTCACAGGGAATAGGTCCGCTTGGGTGGATTACTTTAATTAATTAATGTATTTATCTATTGTGTTTTACTCCCGAGGCAAAAGTCAAAATACGATGGTTGCAAATGAATGGCTCAATAATGGCCCCCAAAACGTGGCACCAAATAGTGTTAAAGGGATAGTGGTTATTTTGGTATCTATTTATGTATATATTTCTTTATGTGTTTATTCATTTGTTTATTTCCTAGCTAGACCTCCACCAAACTTAAACAAACAAATATATATAACCATGACCTAGAGCACCTTTTCAATATATATAACCATGACCTAGAGCACCTTTTCAATATATATAACCATGACCTAGAGCACCTTTTCAATATATATAACCATGACCTAGAGCACCTTTTCAATATATATAACCATGACCTAGAGCACCTTTTCAATATATATAACCATGACCTAGAGCACCTTTTCAAGATAAAGGTGCACATTTTTCGCTATCGCTCGCCAGGAAAAAATCGACACCTAAATGGCACAAAAGGTGTTGATATTGACAAAAAGGGGCGAAATGTCTTAAAATCACCAAACTAATGGAACGAACTACGTCTCAAAATCTCAAAAGTTAATGGGGCTAAACATGAGGGAGAATAAACAACTACCTCCCCGTTAAGTTAAGACGAGATGAGAGTCCTAGAAAAACAATGAATGAACCGTTTAGTCCTCGCCTACGAACCCACCTCGCTTTTTTTCTCTTTCTCTTCCTCTCTCTTTGGCTTGTATCCATTCGGCCCCATTCAGACTACTGTTTTAAGACGTTTAACCCCATCCAGGTGTCAATATTTTCCTGGCGAGCCAGCATATATATATTTTTGTTTTGACAGCAAGCTAAATCTGTACATTTTTCGATAGAAAAATTTCTCAGGCGAAGCCGGATTTCTGCATACAATGATGGTTCGCTGTCGCTCGCCAGAAACAAAATCGAAACCTGAATGGGGAGAAACGTCTTAAAACAGTAGGCTGAATGGATAAATTAACCCAGAGAGAAAAAGCAGGTCGGTCTCCTTAAGGATACGGTGGTGAGAAGTGAGATAAGGCACCATAACTATATAAACTATCTATAATATCCTGGGCCCTGTTAGGACTAGATTACCTTCAACAACAACAACACTACCCAGATCCCGTCATAGTAGTAGTAGTAATAGTAGTAGTAGTAGTAGTAGTAGTAGTAGTATATAAACTATCTATAATATCCTGGGCCCTGTTAGGACTAGATTACCTTCAACAACAACAACACTACCCAGATCCCGTCATAGTAGTAGTAGTAGATGGGACAACTTCACCCGAGACAAACAAGAAAACTACAAATAGCACAAGAAACGGGCGCTTCAAATTGGCTGACAACACTACCAATCAAGGCAAAAAGCTTCAATCTCAACAAACAAGAATTTAATGATGCTATTGCACTGAGGTATGATTGGCCGATTGAAGGACTACCCGATCGATGCGTTTGTGGAACCATCAACGATACAGACCACACCATGATATGTAAGAAAGGAGGATTCATCAGCATCAGGCACGATGAAGTAAGAGATATAACAGCGAACATGCTCAGGGAGGTGTGTAGAGATGTGGTGAGCGAACCATCACTCATTCCCTTGGGTGGAGAGACCATGCAGCACAGGACGGCCAACACATCCACTGAAGCAAGATTGGACGTTAGTGCAAGAGGCTTTTGGACAAATGCACAGCGAGCGTTCTTTGACATAAGAGTATTTGACCCAATGGCCCACAGCTACAGCGAGCTGTCTCTGGAGGCTGCACACAAGAGGAACGAACGAGAGAAGGTCAGGACATATGGAGAAAGGATCTTACAAGTCGAACATGGCAGCTTTACCCCACTAGTCTTCACCACATCAGGAGGGATGGGACCCAGGGCCCAGTGCTTCTATTCAAGGCTAGCAGAGATCATCGCAGAGAAGAAGCAACAGCCTAGGAGCCACGTCGTAGCCTGGATGAGATGCCGTCTATCTTTCTCATTGTTCAGATCAGCACTACTATGCCTGCGGGGAACAAGAAGGTCTGCACCACAACCAGTGACGGTGGCAGAAGTAGACTATGAGGCAGCAGTGGCAGAGGGTCGCATTGGAAGGAGACTGGATTGAAGTTGCATGGTGTAGAATAGTAGTATCTGATGCTTGTGAAATTTAGTATGTGTACAATATTAAATATAAGGTAGTGGTGGTGGTGATGGTGGAGGTGGTGATGGTAGTAGTAGTAACATGAAATGTATGAAAAATATTAAATAAAAAAAAAAATATATAGTAGTTGTAGTAGTAGTAGTAGTAGTAGTATTTTCATTTTATATACAGTATGTATGTATTTGTTATTTATATACAGTATGTATGTATTTGTTATTTATATACAGTATGTATGTATTTGTTATTTATATACAGTATGTATGTATTTGTTATTATATACAGTATACCGTATGTATGAGTTATTTATATACAGTATGTATTGTATGTATGACTGTATATACAGTATGTATTGTATGTATGAGTGTTATTTATATACAGTATGTATGTATTTGTTATTTATATACAGTATGTATGTATTTGTTATTTATATACAGTATGTATGTATTTGTTATTTATATACAGTATGTATGTATTTGTTATTTATATACAGTATGTATGTATTTGTTATTTATATACAGTATGTATGTATTTGTTATTTATATACAGTATGTATGTATTTGTTATTTATATACAGTATGTATGTATTTGTTATTTATATACAGTATGTATGTATTTGTTATTTATATACAGTATGTATGTATTTGTTATTTATATACAGTATGTATGTATTTGTTATTTATATACAGTATGTATGTATTTGTTATTTATATACAGTATGTATGTATTTGTTATTTATTTACAGTATGTATGTATTTGTTATTTATATACAGTATGTATGTATTTGTTATTTATATACAGTATGTATGTATTTGTTATTTATTTACAGTATGTATGTATATGTTATTTATATACAGTATGTATGTATTTGTTATTTATATACAGTATGTATGTATTTGTTATTTATATACAGTATGTATGTATTTGTTATTTATATACAGTATGTATGTATTTGTTATTTATTTACATATTTGTATTGATAGCACTAAAATAACAACATCTGCCTTAAGGGGAGGTTTTTAGTTGATTCCCTAGACTTCCATCAAGCTTAACATTACTCCCCCTAGACCCCCTTTCAAGATAAATTTGTACATTTTTCGGTAGAAAAATGTCCCGGCCGAAGGCCGGTTCCCCTTAAATTACAGGCTCGCTATCGCTCGCCAGGAAAAAATCGACACCTAAATGGCACGAATGGTCTTAAAATTGACATAAATGGGTCGAGGGTTCTTAAAATCGCCAAACTAATGGGGCGAACGTCTTAAAATCTCAAAAGCAATGGGGCTAAACATGAGGGAGAAAGGGGTCCAGAAAAAAATCCTTCAGGTGGAAATTTCCCCTTAAAGATACGGCGCACGGTGAGATAAGGCACCATAACTAACTATCTATCTACCTTTATCTATCTATCTACCTTTATCTATCTATCTATCTACCTATCTATATATCTACCTATCTATCTATCTACCTATATATCTATCTTTATCTATCTATCTACCTTTATCTATCTATCTACCTTTATCTACCTATCTATCTATCTATCTTTATCTATCTACCTTTATCTATCTATCTATCTACCTTTAGCTACCTATCTATTTATCTACCTTTATCTATCTATCTACCTTACCTATCTATCTACCTTTATCTATCTATCTACCTTTATCTATCTATCTACCTTTATCTACCTATCTATCTATGTACCTTTATCTATCTATCTACCTTTATCTACCTATCTATCTACCTTTATCTATCTACCTATCTATCTATCTACCTTACCTATCTATCTACCTTTATCTATCTATCTACCTTTACCTATCTATCTACCTTACCTATCTATCTACCTTTATCTATCTATCTACCTTTATCTATCTACCTATCTATCTATCTATATATATATCCTGATTACCTTGAACAGCAGCAGCACTACCCAGATCCCGTCATAAGAGAGAGAGAGGCTGATCAGTTTTACCTGCGGAACCACATTTTGTTGACTTAAGGGGAGGCAGACCGTTTTCTCTGGACCCCCTTCTCCCTAATGTTTAGCCCCACTAGTTTCGACATTATAAGACGTTCGGCCCATTTGTTTGGCGATTTTAACACCTTTCGCCACATTTCGTTGTCAATTTTAAGACCTTTCGTGCCATTTAGGTGTCGATTATTTCCTGGCGAGCGATAGCGAGTCTGCAATTTTAAGAGAAATCGGCCTTCGGCCGGGACATTTTTCTACTGAAAAATGTAAAAATTTATCTTGAAGGGTGGTCTAGGGGGTGTTTTTCTAAGCTTGATGGAGGTCTGGGGAGGAAACTAAAATATATGAATAAATGAATTAATAGACCAAACAAACGGCCAGTCTCCCCTTAATTATTAAACATGCAGGTGCACAAGGGTGGTGTACAATTATCACACATAATAATAATAATAATAATAATAATAATAATAATAATAATAATAATAGGTGTATTTCATGGTGCAAATACAGTGATCTTTCCCATACCTTTTTCACACAAACCCTATAATTTTCTCTTATAATTTCTCTCTCTCTCTCTCTCTCTCTCTCTCTCTCTCTCTCTCTCTCTCTCTATGTATATATATATATATATATATATATATAATATACCGTATATAAATATATAAATAAATATATACCCAGTGGTCATGTATACCTTTTTCAAACCCGTTTTCTCACCCTTGATTAATTATAGTGTACAGTAGGAAATTTTGTAACGCATTAGGAAAGACTTGGTAGTGTGTGTGGGGGTGGGGGGGGGCACATATCCACCGATACTTATGAGGGGGATGGACCGGTTTCCTGCCTGCCCCCCCCCCCCCCCCCCCCCCTCTCCTCCCTCGTGTTTAGCCGCGTTGGTTTTGAGATTTTGAGACATTAGATCCGTTAGTTTGGCGATTTTAAGACTTTTCGCCCCATTTCTTTGTCAATATTTAAACCTTTCATGCCATTTAGGTGTCAATTTTTTCCTGGCGAACGATAGCGAGCCTGTAATTTTAAGAGGAATCGGCCGTCGGCCGGAACATTTTATACAGCTTAGGAAGGACCTCTAGCAATTATAAGGCTTCCAACTATCACAACCAACCCATGTAACTACCACAGCTTCTTCCTAAGCTGCATAATATCGTCTAAATATAGCTAACAAAAAAACATAGCCACGTCGCTGGTACTCAAAGGGTTAATGGTTTATATTGTGTTTATATATATGTTTATATATGTGTTTATATATGTGTTTATATATGTGTTTATATATATGTTTATATATGTGTTTATATATGTTTATATATGTTTATATATGTTTATATATGTTTATATATGTTTATATATGTTTATATATGTGTTTTATATGTAATGTGTTTATATGTGTTTTACAAGTGTTTTATATGAGTTTTATATGTGTTTTATATGTATTTATATGTGTTTATATGTGTTTATATATATGTTTATATGTGTTTATATGTGTTTATATATATGTTTATATGTGTTTATATGTGTGTTAGGTGTGTTTTATATGTGTTTATATGTATTATGTGTTGTATATATGTTTTATGTGTTTATATGTTTTATATTGTTTATTATGTTATTTTTATGTGTATTATATGTGTTTATATATATGTTTATATTGTTTATATGTTTTTGTTTATATTTTATTTTGTTTTTATGTTTTCTTTGTTTTATATGTTGTGTTATATGTGTTATTTTTTATATGTTGTTTATATGTGTTTCTATATGTGTTTATATGTGTTTATTATTTTTTGTTTTGTGTTTATATATATGTTTATATATGTGTTTATATATGTGTTTATATATATTTTATATGTGTTTATATATTTTTATCTCTTGTGTTTATATATGTTTATATGTGGTGTTTTATATTGTTTATATATGTTTTATATATGTGTTTGTGTTTATATCTGTTTATATATGTGTTTATATATATGTTTATATATGTGTTTATATATGTGTTTATATATGTGTTTATATATGTGTTTATATATGTGTTTATATATATGTTTGTTACTATGGTTAATAAGCTGGCTTGTATAAGGTATGGAACCGGTAAAAGGAAAACAACTAAAACCAAACAAGAAGGGAACCAGACCAAAATATATAATGTAGGAAAGATGTTGGGAGCTGATCACCTTGGACCAACAACAACAACTCTGCCTACAATATAAATTCTCTTATAGCAGTGTGTGTGTGCGTGTGTGTGTTTTTTTTTTTTTTTTTTAAACCTTGGGACTGTAGGCTGTTCAGTGGCCTGTAACTCTTACGAGGCCCCAAGATTATCGATTGAAGCTTCGAGATGTTGGGTGTTTCATATGTGTCGCACTAGATGGTCACAGTGGATCTTCAAGGTGTTGGTTGCTTCTTTTCTGCCACACTAGATGGCAACACCTTCTTTATACACATCACTTGATTTTTGGAGAGAGCAGCATCTTTTAATATCTTCTATGCGATGAATTTGTGACGATATAGGGGGTGTTTTCTTAACGTGTCGGTGTAGCCAGGATACTTGTAGAACGGCAGGAACGACCAGATCACCTCGGAAAATATCCTTTAGTTTGGCGTGGAATCGTTCTTAGGTCCTTTTGGTCTGCAGCCCACGATGCTATCCACTGTGATATCGCGTCCCCTAAACGGGGGAGAGAGTTGATATTGCTGGCCCCCCTTCTCCCTCATGCTTAGCCCCATTAGTTTTCAGATTTAAATTGTTCGGTCCATTAGTTTGGCGATTTTAAGACTTTTTGCCCCATTTCTTTGTTAATACTATTACTGTTCGTGCCATTTAGGTGTTGAGTTTATCCTGCCGAGCGATAGGATAGTGTAGCGATAGTGTAGGCGGAACCCCGAGTGATAGTGAGCCATTAATTTAGGCGGAACCGGCCTTCGGCCGAAAAAGTTTGTCTACCGAAAAATGTACAAATTCATCTAGGACAGGGATCTTGGGGACATTTCATTTTTAAAGCCTTATGTAGATCTAGGGAGGAAACTAAAACAATAAATAAGTAAATAAATAAATAAATAAATAAATAAATAAATAAATAAATAAATAAAATAAAACAATAAAACAATAAATAAATAAAACAATAAATAAATAAATAAAACAATAAATAAATTGACCAAATAACAGACCCCTCCCCCTTAACCGTTCCACTGCCTTGACACCTGTTTTCCTTGAATGCTGGCTACCATGAGACAATTTTATTTTATGCATTTATCTATAGGAAGGGACTGTGGTGGTGGGGTGGAGAAGGTTGTTTGACAGAGTAGTTCATAAAGGACAAGCTGGTGGGGTGGGTCATTTATCTATAGGAAGGGACTGTGGTGGTGGGGTGGAGAGGGTTGTTTGACAGAGTAGTTCATAAAGGACAAGCTGGTGGGGTGGGTCATTTATCTATAGGAAGGGACTGTGGTGGTGGGGTGGAGAGGGTTGTTTGACAGAGTAGTTCATAAAGGACAAGCTGGTGGGGTGGGTCATTTATCTATAGGAAGGGACTGTGGTGGTGGGGTGGAGAGGGTTGTTTGACAGAGTAGTTCATAAAGGACAAGCTGGTGGGGTGGGTCATTTATCTATAGGAAGGGACTGTGGTGGTGGTGGGGTGGAGAGGCTTGTTTGACAGAGTAGTTCATAAAGGACAAGCTGGTGGGGTGGGTCATTTATCTATAGGAAGGGACTGTGGTGGTGGGGTGGAGAGGGTTGTTTGACAGAGTAGTTCATAAAGGACAAGCTGGTGGGGTGGGTCATTTATCTATAGGAAGGGACTGTGGTGGTGGGGTGGAGAGGGTTGTTTGACAGAGTAGTTCATAAAGGACAAGCTGGTGGGGTGGGTCATTTATCTATAGGAAGGGACTGTGGTGGTGGGGTGGAGAGGGTTGTTTGACAGAGTAGTTCATAAAGGACAAGCTGGTGGGGTGGGTCATTTATCTATAGGAAGGGACTGTGGTGGTGGGGTGGAGAGGGTTGTTTGACAGAGTAGTTCATAAAGGACAAGCTGGTGGGGTGGGTCATTTATCTATAGGAAGGGACTGTGGTGGTGGGGTGGGTCATTTATCTATAGGAAGGGACTGTGGTGGTGGGGTGGAGAGGGTTGTTTGACAGAGTAGTTCATAAAGGACAAGCTGATGGGGTGGGTAATTTTGCTGGTCCCTTTTCTCGCTCGTGTTTAGCCCATTAGTTTGGCGATTTTAACACCTTTCGCCTCATTTCATTGTAAATTTTAAGACCTTTCGTGCTATTTAGGTGTCGATTTTTTCGATAACGAGCCTGTTATTTTAGGAGTAACCGGCCTTTTTTCTACCGAAAAATGTACAAATTTATCTTGAAGGGGGGTGTTATTTTTTTAATTTTTTTTAAGCTTGATGGAGGAAACTAAAGCATAAATGAATATATGAATTAATAGACCAAAACAACATGAGGGAGAAGGGGGTCCCGGAGTCATGTGTGTGTGTGAAGTGGGTGATCAAGCGGCCACTCATCATTTACTGCAAACACTTCATTGAGGGAGTAATGCTGGATTTGGGGGGTCTGTATATGAATTTATTTTATTTATTTTTGAGTTTCCTTGCTATACCTCCATCAAGCTTAAAAAAACACTCCCAAGACCCCCCTTCAAGATAAATTTGTACATTTTTCGGTAGAAAACTGTCCCGGCCGAAGGCCGATTCCTTCTAAAATTACAGGCTCGCTATCGCTCGCCAGGAAAAAATCGACACCTGAATAGCACGAAAGGTCTTAATATTGACGAAAAAATGGGGTGAAAGGTCTCCAAATCGCCAAACTAAAGGAACCAACGTCTGAAAATGTCAAAACTAGTATGCTAAACACAAGGAAAAAGGGGGTCCGGAAAAAGCGACTACCTCCCCCATAAATCCTTAGACCAACTGGAAAGATGCCTGAAGAGTGGAAGGAACCTGGCCAACGTGACCCCAATCTTTAATTAAGCGGAGGGTATTCTAGTTTATATTTAGATTTTCTTATTATTTGTTGTTATTTTCTGCTAGTCTGCTAGTCTGCTAGTCTGCTAGTCTGCTAGTCTGCTCCCAAGACTTCTATCAAGCTTAAAAAAAAAAAAAAAAAATTGGCTCCCTTTCAAGATAAATGTGTACATTTTTCGCTAGAAAAATGTACCGGCCGAAGGCCGATTCCTTCTAAAATTACAGGCTCGCTATCGCTCGCCAGGAAAAAATCGACACCTGAATAGCACGAAAGGTCTTAATATTGACGAAAGAATGGGGGGAAAGGTCTCAAAATCACCTGAAGAGTAGAAGGAAGCTGACCAACGTGACCCCAATCTTTAATTAAGGGGGGGGGGGGGGGAATGCCCCAACAATGATCGGCCAATTATCTTGTAAATTTAACACAGTACAAGTGTTAGAAGAAGTTGTACAAGTAGATAAGAAAGTTGACTGTCTGGATACCACACACTTAAGAGGGCGAGATTTCTATTTGAGGGCATTTTTTCTTGACCCCTTCTACCCTCATGTCTAGCCCCATTGCTTTTGAGATTTTAAGACGTTCGCCCCATTAGTTTGTCGATTTTAAGAATTTCCGCCCCATTCTGTCACTTTTAAGACCTTTCGTGCCATTTAGGTGTCGATTTTATCCCGGCGAGCGATAGCGAGCCTGTAACTTAAGAGTAACCGGCCTCTGGCCGGGAAATTTTTCTACCGAAAATGTACAAATTTATCTTGAAAGAGAGTCAAGGGGGTGAAATTTAATTTTGCTGGAGGAGTAGGAAACAAACTAAAAACCTAAGATTGCTGGAGGAGTAGGAAACAAACTAAAAACCTCCCCTTAACCCCTTCCGTACCGGTAACGTTTTTTTTTTTTTTTTTAGTTTATTCTGGCTATATTTTGACGATTTTGAGCAGCTTAAGAAGAAGTGGTAGTAAGAAGAAAGAGTTAGTTAAGGGGGGTGACCTGCTTTTTGTTATTTCTGTCCTTTTCTCTCTTTCTCTGGCTTGTATCCATTCGGCCCCATTCAGCCAACTATTTTAAGACGTTTATCCTCATCTAGGTGTCGATTTCTTCCTGGCGAGCGATAGCGACCCATCATTATATGAAGAAATCCGGCTTCGCCGGAGAAATTTTTCTATCGAAAAATGTACAAATTTAGCCTGCTGTCAAACAAAAATAAAAAATATGCTGGCTCGCTACCGCTCACCAGTAAAAAATTGACACCTGGATGGGGATAAACGTCTTAAAACAGTAGGCTGGGACCAAATGGATACAAGCCAGAGACAGATAGAAAAGGACAGAACCAAAACAGGTCACCCCCCTTAAGCTAGTTGGAAGCCTTTTGATTGCTGGCGGCCCTTTGTAAACTGAATATATTCATCTGATAGTAGCCAAAACAAAGTTACAAGGACGGCACCGGTACAGTGATGATTAACCCTTGGAATTCGGGAGGCCTCATATGAGGCAAAATTCGCGGCTAAAAAGTCGCCGATATAATCATCAGAACTCGGCAACCACGCAATGTAGCGATGTCATCTCAACGGCAATCTACAGTGAGGAAAACGTTCTACAATTTGCAAAAAAATTGACTGTTCTAGGTGGTCTCAATCAGTAGCTACTGAATTATGAAGTTTGAAAATACCAAACTTCATATGAGGCCCCCCGGATCCCAAGGGTTAAGGGGAGGTCTCCACTTGAGGGATTTTTTTCTTGACCCCTTTCTCCCTCATGGTTAGCCCCATTGTTTTTGAGATTTTAAGACGTTTGCCCACATAAGTTTGGTGATTTTAAGAATTTTCGCCCCATTCTGTAAATTTTAAGACCTTTCGTGCAATTTAGGTGTCGATTTTATCCTGGCGAGCGATAGCGAGCCTGTAATTTAAGAGTAAGCGGCCTTCGGCCGGGACATTTTTCTACCGAATAATGTACAAATTTATCTTGAAAGGGGGTCAAGGGGGTGACATTTTAAGATTGCTGGAGGAGTAGGAAACACACTAGAAACCTCCCCTTATCCCGTACAATACCAGCGGCGTCCTTGTTATCCTATTCTAGCAACTATTAGACGATTTTATTCAGCTTAGGAAGGACGTCTAGCAATAATAATAAGGCTTCAAACTATCTCAACCAACCAACCCTTGTCACTACCGCAGATCCTCCCTAAGCTGCATACTATCGTCTAAATATAGCCAGAATGCAATACAACACACGTCGCTGGTACTCAAAGGGTTAACAAAATGCCTCACTGTAGGCTAATATCTAAAGTGAAAGCACTAGGTATCAGTTAACCCCTTCTGTACCGGTGACGTCTTTTATTTTTCATTCTAGCTAGATTTAGAGGATTTTATGTAGTTTAAGAATTTTATCTGTGGTAGGAAAAAGGGTTAAGTGAGATAGTTCGAAGCCTGTTAATTGCTGGAGACCCTTTTTAAACTGAATGAAATCGTCTAATAGTAGCCCCAATAAAGTTAAAAAGACGTCCGCACATAAGGGGTTAAGAAGCAATAAACTGGATAGAAAGTTGACTGACAGGTAAATAGTAGCAACATAAAAGACAAAGTTATTACTACTGGTATTTCTTCTTTGTGGACTCCAATCACTTCCGGAGTTCCACAGGGATTTTGTCATGGGTTCACTGCTGTTTATCATATATGTAAATAGCATCGATATTGATCTGTTGAGTGTATTCTCTATCTCCCCGGATTGGACAGCCAGGATGTGTGAGATACTATTCCTTGTAATTCCTTGTAAACCATAAATTAACATCATTAACATTCACCCAAGCATCCTGTAGCTTATCTACCCAATTACTCTCTCTCTCTCTCATCTAAGTTCTGGACATTGTGGAAGCATGCTGTAATTACTCTCTCTCTCTCTCATCTAAGTTCTGGACATTGTGGAAGCATGCTGTAATTAAACCGAATTATATAAGTGGCGATAAAGACTGTGTTAGTAATTAACGACCAATTTCACTCCTTCAAATATTATCGACAAGTTTTAGAGCAAGTCGCCCCAAATCAATCTATGTCGCACCAGGAAATAATCAATCTGCTTTCTAGAAGTCAACATGATTTAGGACAAAATTATAGAGGGAAACAGCCTTCACTATATTAAGGGGAGATCTCCACTTGAGGAATTTTTTTCTTGACCCCTTTCACCCTCATGTTTAGCCCCATTGCTTTTGATATTATAAAACGTTCGCCCCATTAGTTTAGCGATTTTAAGAACTTTCACCCCATATTAAGACCTTTCGTGCCATTCAGGTGTCGATTTTAGCCTGTAATTTAAGAGGAACCGGCCTTCGGCTGGGAAATTTTTCTACCGAAAAATGTACAAATTTATCTTGAAAGGAACTCAAGGGGGTGTAATTTCAAGCTTGATGTAAGTTTAGGAAACACACTAAAAACCTGCCCATAACAAATCAAATATATACTAATATGGATGAAAGAAAAATATTGTTTGCTAACACTGCTTGATTTGTTTAAAGCTTTCAACAGTGGCAGCCATCGAATCATGTTGGAAAAATGCACAAAAGAAGAAAAAATTGACTCATTCTGTCTTCTGAATTACTGGACAGATAGGACACAGTTGGGTGAGACAGTTTCATCTAATTTACATGTAACATATGGAGTGCCCCAAGGCTCTATTCTTGGACCCATTCTATTTATAATATAAGTGAATGCCTAACCAAACTATGTTAAGGGGGGATGGGAAGGTTTTCTGGACCACTTTCTCTCTCATGCTTAGCCCCATTATTGTTCAGATGTTAAGATGTTTGCCCATTAGTTAGTTAATTTTAAGACCTTTCGCCCCATTTCTTCGTCAATATTTAGACCTTTTGTGATATTTAGGTGTCGATGCTTTCCCTGGCGAACGATAGTGAGCCTGTAATGCTAAAAGAACCGGCCTTCGGCCGGGAAATTTTTCTACCGAAAAATGTACAAATTAATCTAGAAAGGGGATCTAATGGATGTTTTTTAAATTTGATGGAGGTCTAGGGAGGACACTAGAAAAATAATGAATACATGCACAAATGATGGAGGTCTAGGGAGGACACTAGAAAAATGATGAATACATGCAAAAATGATGGAGGTCTAGGGAGGACACTAGAAAAATAATGAATACATGCAAAAATGATGGAGGTCTAGGGAGGACACTAGAAAAATGATGAATACATGCAAAAATGATGGAGGTCTAGGGAGGACACTAGAAAAATAATGAATACATGCAAAAATTATGGAGGTCTAGGGAGGACACTAGAAAAATAATGAATACATGCAAAAATGATGGAGGTCTAGGGAGGACACTAGAAAAATGATGAATACATGCAAAAATGATGGAGGTCTAGGGAGGACACTAGAAAAATAATGAATACATGCAAAAATGATGGAGGTCTAGGGAGGACACTAGAAAATGATGAATACATGCAAAAATGATGGAGGTCTAGGGAGGACACTAGAAAAATGATGAATACATGCAAAAATGATGGAGGTCTAGGGAGGACACTAGAAAAATAATGAATACATGCAAAAATGATGGAGGTCTAGGGAGGACACTAGAAAAATGATGAATACATGCAAAAATGATGGAGGTCTAGGGAGGACACTAGAAAAATAATGAATACATGCAAAAATGATGGAGGTCTAGGGAGGAAACTAGAAAAATAATGAATACATGCAAAAATGATGGAGGTCTAGGGAGGAAACTAGAAAAATAATGAATACATGCAAAAATGATGGAGGTCTAGGGAGGACACTAGAAAAATGATGAATACATGCAAAAATGATGGAGGTCTAGGGAGGACACTAGAAAAATAATGAATACATGCAAAAATGATGGAGGTCTAGGGAGGAAACTAGAAAAATAATGAATACATGCAAAAATGATGGAGGTCTAGGGAGGAAACTAGAAAAATAATGAATACATGCAAAATGATGGAGGTCTAGGGAGGAAACTAGAAAAATAATGAATACATGCAAAAATGATGGAGGTCTAGGGAGGACACTAGAAAAATGAAGAATATATGCAAAAATCGCCCAAAAAGTGAACCATCCCCCCTTAACCAATATTCGCTCACGATACACAGATACTTCACTCAGGCCCTTTGGATAACCTAACCTAACTATACTCTGTTTCTTTGGATAACCTAACCTAACTATACTCTGTTTCTTTGGATAACCTAACCTAACTATACTCTGTTTCTT
>CM064575.1:83589759-83637259 GCA_032716605.1 Paralithodes platypus | reverse complement strand
CTTTGATTGGGATAGTGTTGACCCCTTTGATTGGGATGTGTTGACCCCTTTGATTGGGATAGTGTTGACCCCTTTGATTGGGATAGTGTTGACCCCTTTGATTGGGATAGTGTTGACCCCTTTGATTGGGATAGTGTTGACCCCTTTGATTGGGATAGTGTTGACCCCTTTGATTGGGATAGTGTTGACCCCTTTGATTGGGATAGTGTTGACCCCTTTGATTGGGATAGTGTTGACCCCTTTGATTGGGATAGTGTTGACCCCTTTGATTGGGATAGTGTTGACCCCTTTGATTGGGATACTTACTTGTTACTTGGTGTGGAGTTTCTCAGCCGCGCTCCGTCACTAGATGTGACGCTCGTCGCAGCTGCCCTTTAAACCATCTAGCACTTGTAGTCTTGTCTCACAGTGCCATCTTCTAAGTCATAACACTCCCTGAACAAATGTGTTTTTAGTGACTTTTTAAAGGCCTTTATGTTCGCACACCTTTTCACATTAACTGGTAGATTATTATAAAGTCTCGGTGCACTCTTTTCGAAGGCCCTAAATCCAAATTCATGATTGCACCGTGGCTCATTCAATTGATGCAGCACGTTGCCATGTCTCAGCATCATATCAGTGCCAACATTGAAGTCTTCCAATAAGTCTCGCACATATTCCGGCTTTCCAAAGTTCAAAGCTTGATACACTATAACACACAGTTTGAATATGATCCTCGCTTTCACCGGCAGCCAATGCAGGTCAATTAATGCCGGCGTTATACTCGCACGGAATGGTAAACTCTTTATTAATCTTGCTGCTCTATTCATTATAAGTTGTAGTTTTCGTAGCAAGTAATTTGGTAGTCGATAATATAGAGAATTACAATAGTCTAATTTACTAATTACATGATTGTGGATCAACATTTTGGTTGTATTAATATCCAGATATTTTCTCACAAAAGCAATATTCCTCAGATGATAGGCAGAGATTCGCACTGTTTGATTAATCTGGTTTTTAAATGACAGTTCACTATCAACCAAAACTCCCAAATCCTTCACCACACTACTCACAGTCATCACACTATCATTGATATTGAGGCTTTGCACGCCTAGTCTCTCAAGGTTCACCCGTCTGCCTACTAATAGGCATTCAGTTTTATTTTCATTTAATTTCAGTTGCTTTGACTCCATCCACTTCCCAATGTCTTTTAGTAAACCACTAATCTTCTCCTCAACATTCACCACGTCACTTAGTGCCAGATAGAATTGGGTGTCATCCGCAAACAGTTTGAATTTCACTCCATGTTTCATTAATATGCTAGATAGTGCAATTGTATATATACAGAATAGAATTGGTCCAAGAACACTCCCTTGAGGGACGCCCCTCTCTAGATGCTTCATCTCTGAGAATTTATTACTTATTTGCACACAATAAGTTCTGTTAGTAAGGTAACTTTGAAGGTATTCCAGCGCATTACCATCAATACCAATAGCTTTACAGTCTTCTATTAGTAAGCTATGCACCACTGTATCGAACGCGGCACTCAAGTCCAACAAAATTAAGATTCCACACTTCGCGTTGTCCATTTGCACGAGTAAATCATTAATCACAGAGCACATCGTGGTTTCCGTAGAGTAAAGTCTTCTATATGCGGACTGGTTGTCTGGGAGAGCCTTCACTAAACTCAAGTGATCCCATAACTGACCCAGAATTACATTTTCAGTCATTTTTTATAGAAATGTTAAATTGGAAACAGGCCTAAAAGAGCTCAAGCATTGAGAATCAAGGCTCCCTTTAATAATAGGCTTCACAATCGCATTCTTTTCAGACGATGGAAATACATTATTTGCAATGCTACAGTTTATTATGTCAACATATATGTCCAGAAAACTGTTAAAATTATTACTGTGCACTATTTCACGTATCGGTATTGGATCATTACTACAATGGGTAAGTTTTGCTTTCGTAACTATGGATTTAACTGTATTCAGATCCGTCATAGTAAATTCTGTTAACTTAGTCACAGTAGGCTCAGCTACAACAACGTCTTGAGTCTCGACTACTCCAAAATTTCCAACAATGGCATTAATTTTATCACAAAAAAAGTCAGAAAAATCATTCGCCAATGTCATATCCGGAATCCCTTCTGGTAACTTATTTTTCTTCTTGTTTCCCGTCAAGTTGTCAAGTACCACATACAGCTTATTCATGTCAGATCCAGCTTCTTTTGCTTTATTCATATAGTATTCACGTTTTCTAAGCACAATGAGCCTGTTTTCTATATTCCGAGCTCTTTTATAGTTATCTCTTGTAGTGTTGACCCCTTTGATTGGGATAGTGTTGACCCCTTTGATTGGGATAGTGTTGACCCCTTTGATTCCCAGAGAGCCTTCCTAAACTGTATACAATCGTCTAATACTAGCCAGAATATAATGAAGAAAACGCGTCGTCGTAACCTGAATGAAGAGGTTTTTGGGGGGTCTATTTATTTATATAAAATAATCACTTGTTTTAGTTTTCTCGCTAGACCTTCATCATACTTAAAGAAAACGCTCCATAGACCCACCCTTCAAGATAAATATGTACATTTTTCGATAGAAAAATTTCGGTTTCTCTTAAAATTACAGGCTCGCTATCGCTCGCCAGGATAAAATCGACACCTAAATGGCACGAAAGGCCTTGATATTAATATAGAAATGGGATGAAAGGTTTTAAAATCGACAAACTAATGGGGCGAACGTCTTAAAATCTGAAAACTAATGGGGCTAAACATGAAGAAGAAGGGGGGGGGGGGGGGCAGAAACACGACCCATCTCCCCTTAACCCCGTCAGTACCATCACGCTTTCACTTATTATAATGTGTGTGTGTGTGTGTGTGTGTGTGTGTGTGTGTGTGTGTGTGTGTGTGATGTTTTCTTTTATTTGTTTTTTTGTTTTAGGTTTTTTGAGGGGGTACTGACCCATCGTAAGGCACTGGACCACGACCTCCCCACTTTTACAAATAACATTACAAAGCAACATTCGTACGGGCCTATTCCGCCAACTTTCACTCCACCCCCTCGCATCTGCCAACGCTGATCTTCCCTTTCTCACCGAAACTCCGTCGTCGTCCCAAACCCTTCTCTGTATCCTCCTACTATCTCTATACTATCTCTATACTATCTCTATCCTCCTACTATCTCTATACTATCTCTATAATATCTCTATCCTCCTTCTATCTCTATACTATCTATATACTATATCTATACTATCTCTATCCTCCTTCTATCTCTATACTATCTCTATACTCCTACTATCTCTATACTATCTCTATCCTCCTACTATCTCTATACTATCTCTATCCTCCTACTATCTCTATACTATCTCTATAATATCTCTATCCTCCTTCTATCTCTATACTATCTATATACTATATCTATACTATCTCTATCCTCCTTCTATCTCTATACTATCTATATACTATATCTATACTATCTCTATCCTCCTTCTATCTCTATACTATCTCTATCCTCCTACTATCTCTATACTATCTATATACTATCTCTATCCTCCTACTATCTCTATACTACCTCTATCCTCTTCCTCCTACTATCTGTATACTATCTCTATACTATCTCTATACTCCTACTATCTCTATACTCCTACTATCTCTATACTCAGTTTTAAGGGGAAATGGTTCACTTTTTGGGCGATTTTTGCATGTATTCGTTATTTTTCTAGTTTCCTCCCTAGACCTCCATCATTTTTGCATGTATTCGTTATTTTTCTAGTTTCCTCCCTAGACCTCCATCATTTTTGCATGTATTCGTTATTTTTCTAGTTTCCTCCCTAGACCTCCATCATTTTTGCATGTATTCGTTATTTTTCTAGTTTCCTCTCTAGACCTCCATCAAATTTAAAAAAAAACAAAACATCCATTAGATCCCCCTTTTAGATTAATTTGTAAATATTTCGGTAGAAAAATGTCCCGGTCAGTTCATCCAACATTACAGGCTCACTATCGTTCGCCATGGAAAAAATAGACACCTAAATATCACGAAAGGTCTAAATATTGACGAAAAAAAGGGGCGGAAAGGTCTTAAAATCGACTAACTAATGGGGCAAACATCTTAACATCTGAAAACTAATGGGGCTAAACATGAGGGAGAAACTGGTCCAGAAAACCGGTCCATCCCCCCTCAAGCCAAAGGTGGATGTTGTGTATACTGTATGTGCACAACAAAGGTGGATGTTGTGTATACTGTATGTGCACAACAAAGGTGGATGTTGTGTATACTGTATGTGCACAACAAAGGTGGATGTTGTGTATACTGTATGTGCACAACAAAGGTGGATGTTGTGTATACTGTATGTGCACAACAAAGGTGGATGTTGTGTATACTGTATGTGCACAACAAAGGTGGATGTTGTGTATACTGTATGTGCACAACAAAGGTGGATGTTGTGTATACTGTATGTGCACAACAAAGGTGGATGTTGTGTATACTGTATGTGCACAACAAAGGTGGATGTTGTGTATACTGTATGTGCACAACAAAGGTGGATGTTGTGTATACTGTATGTGCACAACAAAGGTGGATGTTGTGTATACTGTATGTGCACAACAAAGGTGGATGTTGTGTATACTGTATGTGCACAACAAAGGTGGATGTTGTGTATACTGTATGTGCACAACAAAGGTGGATGTTGTGTATACTGTATGTGCACAACAAAGGTGGATGTTGTGTATACTGTATGTGCACAACAAAGGTGGATGTTGTGTATACTGTATGTGCACAACAATCTTGTTTTCTCTCGTGTTCCCAACTTTGATTATTTCTTGCACTCTCAAACTAAACATTTCTGTGCTGATTATTTCTCCCCTAATTCTACTGTTTATCTCTACTGTTTATCTCCCCTAATTCTACTGTTTATCTCTCCACTAATTCTACTGACTATCCCTAATTCTTTGACCATCAAATTTCTAAAGTGGAACATGGGAGATTTCAATGTTCACCACCGCGAATGGCTCTACTCCCATTTCACTGACCAACCTGGTGAACAAGCCTACATCTGTTATATCCTAAATTACCTGGAACAGTTAAGCCGCTGACACACGAGCGCTTTTCCCGTCAATTTTCTATGAGCCATTTTTTCCTGTATTATTTCGGGACTTTTTCGACCTGGTATCGGAAACTAGACTGAAGGTAGATTATGTTAGGCGGCTGAATTCTGATAAAGAGTAATGTTTAAAGCTTCCTGACCATAATTGCCCGTAAAAATTGCTCTAAAAAAGGCTCGTGTGACTCCGGCGTAACAAAGTGTCTGGAACGTATACTTTGGAGTGCCCAAAGAGGAATGGCGAAGATAGTGTTATAGGTAGTGCCAACGAACTTGACAATAATATTGACCTTTTAACTTCATTTAACTCAAAATGAATTAAAGCAATCGGGCTGACATTTCTATCATTTGAGAAGAGTACACCAGGAAATAGGTGTGGATAATTACAGCCAGTTTGCTCTAGGCCCTTTTGAGTTACAAAGAGGTCAGGGATCGAGAATGTTGTCAAGTTGGTTGGCGCTACCTTTAGTCATAACTTGGAGAGACAAAAAGAGTCTCTTGAATAACAGAACAAACAACAAAGACGATATTCTGACTACCAGTACTGAAATGGTCCTGGACAGGTCATATAGTTAGAAGAGAGGATTTATTATATTTTTCCAACAACCAACTTCACCTCTAAACTCAATTAATGAAATCAACAAATACATGTGGCACTCCAAGGACTCGAACCTAGGATACTCACATCGAAATCCCGCGCACTTACTTGTTACTTACCTTTTTTTTTAAAAGACCTCCGTCTACGTATTGTGAAAACCCTGTTATCCTCCGGCAAATTGTGGGGTTGAGTGAGTGAAGGGGGGGACAGTGAATGAAGGAGGATACATGTTTTTCATAATACGTGTTGCTAGCCCCAAACGCGCGAGCAACTGTGGCTTTCAACCATCCGACACATCCCCCTTTTATTTATGTGCACAACACATGTTACATACAAATAAAGTTTATGTTTTGTTTGTTACTTACTTGTTACTTGGTGTGGAGTTTCTCAGCCGCGCTCCGTCACTAGATGTGACGCTCGTCGCAGCTGCCCTTAAACCATCTAGCACTTATAGTCTTGTCTCACAATGCCATCTTCTAAGTCATAACACTCCCTGAACATATTTTCATCTTTTTAAACGTGTTTGTAAGAAAAATTCCCACACCACCACCTCCCTTCCCTTTTCGTGGATTGTGCAAGAAGGTATGCGTTAAAGGAGTCATTTCAAGTATTTTAGCAGTATCGTATTCACTCAGCCATGTTTCAGTTACCGCTAGTACATCATATTTTTCCTCATTAATTAAGTCTCGAATTTCAAAGGTTTTATTTCCCACTGATTGAATGTTTATCAGTCCCCCCTTTATCTTTATTAAAGCACTAGTTCCCATGATCAGTTAGGTCTCTCACCTTGACTATCTCACTCGAAAGGACCGGGCACCGGGTATCTGATGATGAATGATACACGTTTTGTTTCCTGTATCTCATACAGTTTATGCACTTTCTCACAGTCTCTTTACAATCCTTCGACCTATGTGTTCCAGCACATTTAAAACAAACAGGCACTTCATTGTTTAGTTTAGCAGCACACTTATTTTCTACATGCCCAAATCTCTGGCAATGGAAACAAGCCAATGCATGGTACCTGTCTCTTATATTATATACTCCCCATAGAAGTTTCACCTTGTCATTATTTTTATAGAAAGCCGCACGGACTTCAGGCTCACATTTCAGGATATAATGGACTTATGCATTACGCTATCAAGACAGTTAAAAGGGATGTCATTTCCATCAGATTCTGGCTACTATTAGACGATTTTATTCAGATTAGGAAGTAACAGATGGACAACAGAATGGAAACCTAAGAGGAAGAGGTAAACCGAATCCTTCCCATTAGATAGGGTTAAGGGGAGGCAGACCGTTTTTCTGGACCCCCTTTTCCCTCATGTTTAGCCCCACTAGTTTTGAGATTATAAGACGTTCGGCCCATTAGTTTGGCGATTTTAACACCTTTCGCCCCATTTCGTTGTCAATTTTAAGACCTTTCGTGCCATTTAGGTGTCGATTATTTCCTGGCGAGCGATAGCGAGCCTGCTATTTTAAGAGGAACCGACCTTTAGCCGGAAAAAATTTTCTACCAAAAAATATACAAATTTATCTTGAATCTAGGGGGTGTTTTTCTAAGCTGGATAGAGGTCTAGGGAGGAAACTAAAAAAAATATATGAATAAATGAATTAATAGACCAAACAAACGGTCTGCCTCCCCTTAAGACAAGGAAACTTTAGAGCAAGGCAACCGACACACTGACTAACAACAGGTGCCCTTGAACATTGCCATAACACCTGTGGACATTTATGGATTAACAGAGAGACAATAGGAAATTTTGTACGAGTAGGAAGGGTTTGGTGGGTGGGGGAGTGGGGAGGGGAGGATAGGAAGGGGGAGAGAGGAGGAAGGAGTGGGGAGGAGAGGAAGAAGGAGTGGGGAGGGGAGGAGAGGAAGAGGGAGTGGGGAGGGGAGGAGAGGAGGGGGGAGTGGGGAAGAGGGAAAAAAGGAGTGGGGAGGAGAGAAGGAGGGACTCGGGAGGAGAGACGGAGGGAGTGGGGAGGAGAGGGAGTGGGGAGGAGACGGAGAGGGAGTGGGGAGGGTGGAAGAGGGAGTGGGGAGGAGAGGGAGAGGGAGTGGGGAGGGTGGAAGAGGGAGTGGGGAGGAGAGGGAGTGGGGAGGGGAGGAGAGGAGGGGGGAGTGGGGAAGAGGGAAAAAAGGAGTGGGGAGGAGAGAAGGAGGGACTCGGGAGGAGAGACGGAGGGAATGGGGAGGAGAGGAAGAAGGAGTGGGGAGGAGAGGAAGAAGGAGTGGGGAGGAGAGGAGAGGGAGGAGGGAGTGGGGAGGAGAGGAGGAGGGAGTGGGGAGGAGAGGAGGAGGGAGTGGGGAGGAGAGGAGGAGGGAGTGGGGAGGAGACTTAGGCCAGAAATCTTGATCCCTAACCTCTGTAACTCTAAAAGGGCCAGAACAAATGGGCTGTAGATTTCCACACCTATTCCTGTCTGACTCGCCCCAAAATGGAAGTAATGTTTGCTCGATTTCTCAAGTCCTCTTTAGTTATAGTCTGTGTGTGTGTGTGTGTGTGTTGTTTTTTTTTTTTTTAATGGAGAAAACTGATTGATCCCATCTTAATTACTCCGCTATTAAACAAATTGTATTGCCACATATAGCGTTAATGGTGAAATCCTGTCTATAATATGATGCAGAGACATAACAGTTTCACATTTATCCAATAAGTATCGATAAAATCAACTGCTAGAAGGAAGGGCAGAAAGGAATAGCAAAGGAGAAAGAGGGTAAAATGAAAGAAGAAGAATGGCAGACAAAACTATAAAAGGAGAATGAGAGTAAATGAAAGGAGGAGCAGAAGGAGGAAAACAGTAGAAGAAGAAGGAGGAGGAGGAGCAGGAAGATAACAAACAACAGGAAAATTAATAGAGGGGAGAGGAGGAAAATATTTAGACCAATTACATACAGACTCTCTCTCTCTCTCTCTCTCTCTCTCTCTCTCTCTCTCTCTCTCTCTCTCTCTCTCTCTCTCTCTCTCTCTCTCTCTCTCTCTCTCTCTCTCTCTCCTCTCTCTCTCTCTCTCTCTCTCTCTCTCTCTCTCTCTCTCTCTCTCTCTCTCTCTCTCTCTCTCTCTCTCTCTCTCTCTCTCTCTCTCTCTTCTCTCTCTCTCTCTCTCTCTCTCTCTCTCTCTCTCTCTCTCTCTCTCTCTCTCTCTCTCTCTCTCTCCCAACACGGCTTTCGACCTAAATTATCTACTGAAACCGCCCTCACGGCAATCACAAACAAAATCTACAGCAACATGGACCATAAACGAATATCCCTATTAACCCTATGCGACCTCTCTAAGGCATTCGATAGCGTCAGCCATACCATCCTTCTAAGCAAACTTCAAAAGCTCGGTATAGATAAGTTTTGGTTTGACAGCTATCTAAATGAAAGAACACAGTCAGTCCGTTTATATAGCACTATCTCACCAAAATTAAAACTAAAATATGGCGTCCCCCAGGGCTCAATATTAGGTCCATTATTATTCATTATATTTGTAAACGACATGTCTGAACACATTAATGATTGCACACTAATACAATACGCTGATGATACTCAGTTTCTTCACAGCGACGTGATCAACGAGCTTGACACTATTATAAATAAAACGAAAGAAACATTGCGCAAAGCAAACCAATATTGTTTAAGGAACGGACTAATGATGAATGCTAACAAAACACAATGCATCTTCATAGGGACACGTCAATTAATATCTAAGATACCAAGCAACACCATAATACGACTCCACGACAGCACAATCCAACCTACCACATATGTAAATAACCTTGGCCTTTATATAGACAGATACATGGTATTTGACAAACATATTAGTGAAGTAAACAAAAAAGTAATGGGAACACTAATGTTTATAAATAGAATTAAGGACTACTTTGACAAAGGAACCCGCAAGCATCTTAAATTACTGCAACATAATATGGGGCTCATCAAACATTACTCTTTTAACAAAAGCTCAAAAACTAAAAAAAATCGCCGCTAAAATTGTAGACGGTACAGCCAAAAAATACGACCATGTGACCCATATTATAAAAGATTTAAAATGGCTAACCATAAAAGATAAAATATTCCATGACACAGGGGTTGCTATATTCAAATACCTAAATAATCTCTACCCTGATCACCTCTTAAATCTTACTACTGTAAACAATGTAACAAACAGTTCCACAACACAACAACATAATCTCTACCCTGATCACCTCTTAAATCTTACTACTGTAAACAATATAACAAACAGGTCCACAAGACAACAACATAATCTCTACGTTCCGATGGTCAATACGGACACAGGACAAAGATCTTTTAGTCAAAGGACCTAATCTGTGGAACTCCCTCCATCCGTACGTCAAAGAGGCTAACTCCTTAACTACTTTTAAATTAAGACCGTAGAGTGTACTCCTGGACAACAATTAAAACCCTACATAAATAACTACCAATAAGAAATTGCATACAATCTCTCTCTCTCTCTCTCTCTCTGTCTCCCCCCCCCCCCCCCCCCCCCGACCCTCCTCGGGCGATAAGCCTCTTCCCCCCTATGCTATCTCTGACATTAAATCCCCTAATAACCCTCACCTGCACCACCCCTGCCCTCCACACCTGGATCACCCCTCACCCCCATCCACCAGTATAGCTTTCCTCTTCTCTATAAATGTAATGTATGCAATTATTTATACTAGCATAATAAGGCCGGGCAGTCCGATATTGACTGTAAACATGTAACAGGGTTCGCCTCTTAGGCAAACATTCTCCAATACATATTGTATATATTGTAAATAATGTAACAAGAATAACCACTATTGGTGGAAATAAACTTATTATTATTATTATTATTACTCTCTCTAAAGTGGGCTATCAGAATAAATGTTGTGAAAGCGGCCTGTGACGTGACTTAATTCTTAGTAGTGGAAGACTATAGGAAAATTGTGAGTGTATGCGTGACTGTGTGTGTGTGTGTGTGTGTGTGTGTGTGTGTGTGTGTGTGTGTGTGTGTGTGTGTGTGTGTGTGTGTGTGAGAGAGAGAGAGAGTTGGACAAATGATAAATCTGAAGGTAAATATGTGCAGTACAAAAGATAAATAATAAATAAATAAATTCATGAGGAAAAAAGCGTGACCAATGAGTTACGAAGAGTCATAATTATTAGGAGGAAAACTTTGAAGGCGATAAAAAACAACACAGTTAACCCTTTCTATACCGTGGTTTATATTAACATCCCACCACATATACTCATACATCCAAACACCAACGCATACATACACACATACACCTCACCCAAACACCAACACACACACATCTCTCACCCACATACACCTCCAAACACTAACACTCACACAAGCACACATACCTCTAAACACCGACACACACACACACCTCCAAACACCAACACACACCTCCAAACACCAACACACACACACACCTCCAAACATCAACACACACCTCCAAACACCAACACACACACAAGCACATACACCTCACCCAAACACCAACACACACACACACACACACCTCCAAACACCAACACACACACACACCTCCAAACACCAACACACACACACACCTCCAAACATCAACACACACCTCCAAACACCAACACACACACAAGCACATACACCTCACACAAACACACACAAACACATACACCTCACACAAACACCAACACACACACAAGCACATACACCTCACACAATCACCAACACACACACAAGCACATACACCTAACCCAACAAACCATCAACAAAAAACCCACACAAAACACAATCCTAAACTATTAGACGATTTTATTCAGTTTAAAAAGGGTCCAAGCGTTGTCCGTCCATAGGCAGAAAGTCAGGTTCGAATCTGACATCATGGCAAACCTCGTCCAGAATTTGTGGGGTGATATCTCGTATTTCATCATGCCGGATACAGATGAATCCTTGGTTTTTACAGCTCATACAGTGGTTCGAGTTGTTTATTTCCCCACATACACAGTTCAGAGGCAGGTTCGAAACTGTCCACCCATACCTCAAAGCTATGGCACTCCTACCACCAACACCACCACAACCACTTACACTGCCAACCCTTCTGCTACCCCTACCACCACCACAACCACTGCCACCCCTACCCCCACAATACAACAAATTCACTTGGCAACAAATGTAGTACCTTAGCAGATGATTGTTCTATACTTAATGGTAAAATATAAAACAGCTATTATCACTGCTTCACAATAGGCCAAGTTTTCAAGATTAGAAACATAGTTCGCTACAAAATCTAACGCAATAGCCGGGTAATACGATAGAACAGGACATGGCAATTTACCCTCAGCTGGGAAAAAACAAACTCGCTAGACTATAATAGGACTCGGTGAAAAATGGTCCTGAAAAAAACGAACACCTAAATAATATGGCTTAATAAAAAATTGGCGACGGAAAAATTGCGCGGGAAAAATGGCATTGAAAAAACTGGCCCAGCGAAATTTGGCACAGGGAAAAATTTTTGGCAGGAAAAAATGTTGGCGGAAAAACTAGCCAAGCAGAAATATAGCGCCGAAATAAAGGCATGGGGGGAAAAATGCTACCAGAAAAAAATGGTCCAAACATTCAGACGCGGACGGAAAAAATGTAAACAAAAAAATATATCATAACTACTTTTACCACCACGAAAACTATTGTATTATTTCGTATTTACCTTGCGCGCTACTACTGTAATATATATATATATATATATATATATATATATATATATATATATATATATATATATATATATATATATATAAAGTCTATCTATCTATCTATCTATATGCTCAGGCCCAATCCCCATTTTGGGGGTAGCCGACTCAAGACAGAGCAAGAACAGGGAAAACACAAAAACAACATAAAACAAAAAATAAACACAGATAAAAAACACAAACTCTCACACATCCAGGTCATATATAAAGTAATACAAATAAATACAAGAGTAATGTAATTACTCCTCTCTGTTTTCAATCTGTAAGCAAAATATTTAAAGAAGGAATGGAGGAATTTGAACGAAACTTGGCCAGGGCTTTCATAAGCTAGCCGAATAGATGGGTGTGGTGAAATGACCTTGCTACTGAGATGGTCACTCTAAGTCCCAAGTTCGGTAAAAAAAAAAAAAAAATGTATTTTACATGTTGTTTGCTGTATATGAATAAAAGGAGATGTGTCGAATTAAATGGTTGAAGGCCTCAATTGCTTGCTTACGCGTTTGGGGCTATAGTCTATTCGCTGTAAGTAGGCGAAAAATCATGACCTCTAACCTCTGTAACTCAAAGAGGGCTTGAGCAAATTGGCTGTAAATTTCCACATCTATTCCTAGACTGACGTTTCCCAAATGGAAGAAATATTAGCTCGATTACTCTAGTCGTTTTTGAGTTACCGAGGATAGAGGTGATTTCTCGCCTACTTACAGCGAATACACTATAGCAACACGTATTATGAAAAACATGTATCTATCTATCTATCTATCTATTGCCTGACGCCGTGATCCCCGATGGGGTGGCCACGAACGAACCACCCCCATGCACCTCTGTCCCCAATTAGTCGACGCCCCTCCCCCCAACCAGCACCGCCTTCGTTCATGTACTTCCTCACTCCATCCTTCCACCTCTCATTCGGTCTACCTCTCCCTCCCTGTCCCTCCACCTCGCTCTCGTACACCCTCTTAGTCATTCTCTCGCTTTCCATACGTTCCATATGGCCGAACCATCTCAAGTTGTTCCTTTTCACACTTTCCAGCACATCTACCTCCACACCACACCTCCTTCTTACTTCCTCATTAGTCTGTCTATCCCTCCATGTAACTCCGCACGCACTCTTTAAGTAATTCATTTCCACTGCTCTCACTCTTGGTCTGAGTCTCTCAACCAACGTCCATGCTTCGCTTCCGTAAGTCAGTGTCGGGATTACCATACTGTCATGCAAGGACTTCTTCACTTCCATGTATCCATCATATAATTGACTTGTTCTCACTTGACTCAATCACCCCTACAATTTACTGGAGGATAACAGGTTTTTCGCAATACGTACACGGAAGTATTTTTGTTTTGTTTTTATCATTAAGGGGGGGGGGGTCACCTGCTTTTTTTTATCTTTCTCTCATAGGTTTTCTCATTCTCTGGCTTGTATCCATTCGGCTCTCTTCAGCCAACTGTTTTAAGACGTTTACCCCCATCCTGGTGTCAAGTATGAATAAGGAATAGGGCATTAGCTTCAGCCGGCTACTAAGGGGGTAGTGCTTGTTTTTTTGGCCATTGTATATATTTATTAACCCCTTCAGACTCATATGACGCAGAGGTTGCCAGATTAGCAATAAAAAATCGTTTTCTCTCTTATAATTACCTCTCCAAAATTAGTTTTCTGCCCACAGCTAACTCAAAGACAACTACAGCGGTTGAAGTAACTAAACTAGAGATTTCTAAATACCCCTGATGGTAACAAAGGCTTTAAAATATCCCTAATAGGCTCAAAATCGCGTCATATGTCGGAGAGGGTTAACGGCTTCTGTACCGGGGCCGTCCTTATAACTTAATTCTGGCTACTATTAGACTATTGTATTCAGTTTAAGAAGGGCCTCCAGCAATGACCAGGCTTCGAACTATCTTAATTAACCCTCTTTACTATCTTAGATCCTTCTTAAGCTACACAATATTGTCTAAATATAGCTAGAATTGTATAAAAAATATGTCACCGGTACGGAAGGGGTTAATGTAATAAGGGGTGTGGGAGAGAGAGGAAGCTGTTGGAGTAGCTTTGTTGCTCCACTAAGTGTCTAGGCTGAATAATATATCACACTAACATGCAGTGGGTACATATGAGGAAGGTGGGGGTTTTAAGGGGAGATGGGTTGTTTTTCTGGCTCCCCGTCTCCTTCATGTTAGGCCCATTAGTTTTCAAAGTTTATGACGTTCGGTCCATTAGTTTGGCGATTTTAAGACCTTTCGCCCCATTTATTTGTCAATATTAAGATTTTACGTGTCATTTAGGTGTCGATTTTATCAACAAGAATTTAATTTAAGAAGAACCGGCTTTCGGCCAGAACATATTTACATCGAAACATTTACAAAATCATCTTAAAGGTGGTTCGTAGGGATTTTTTTTTTTTTTTTTTTTTTAAGCTTGATGGAGAGGTCTAGGGAGGAAACTAAAATATATATATACAGTATAAATGAGGAAATAAATCCGCCCACCCCCCCTTAATGTCTCACTCAAAATAATATATATATTTTTCCATTTTCCGGGTACTAATATGCTCGTGTTACATATACCATTTTTTTAGGAGGAAGATCGATATTAATATATTTTTTTTTAATTTTTAATGGAATATTTTATGGACACATGATGACAGGCACTACTAGCAGTGTCCGGGATGATAGTAGAGTAGTATTAATAGTTTGTTTAGTAGTAGTAGTAGCAGCATAAATAATATATAGTAATAGTATAGTGATAGTATTAACAGCTATGTAGTAGTAGTAGTAGTAGTATATAAATTATATAGTAATAGTAATAGTGGTAGTATTAATAACTATTTTGTAATAGTATCTTAAATAACAGAAATAGAAATAATAATAATAGTAATAATGGTAGTAAAATATGTGATAATAGTGGTGATGACGGGCAGTACAGAGTATTCGGGATGATAGTAGTAGTAGTAGTAGTAGTAGTAGTAGTAGTAGCATAAATAACAAATAATAATAGTAATAGTGGTAGTATAATATGTGATAATTATAGGTTTGACTCCTGTAAGGAGATAAAGAAAACCTAATATTTAGTAGTGGCCCCGTAATCATTGACGAACATGCCTATTACATAAGGCATCCTCTTCAAACACTAATCCGCCGTAGTTTTGAATCTACCGCGCAGAGCATTTAAAAACTGAGGAGCCTTCATCATGAGCGCACGCGACCTCACTCATGGCTTCAGTCATTATGAATTGGGTTCTCACTACGAAAAAACTTCGTAAAAAATAAAAACAAAAAGAAAATAAGAATAACTATCCAATAAGCTTTCCATCATATCGTGGATGTACTTGTGTGGATTTCTGACCAGACGCTGAATCAGGCGTCATTCCTCCTTCACTGACATATCAAGTAAACCAAAATCCTTAATACATCAACGAATGGGAAGGGGACGGTCGGGAGGGCCCCAGTCGTCAATGATTACGGGGCCACTACTAAATATTAGGTTTTCTTTATCTCCTTACAGGAGTCAAACCTATAATTTATTAGTGGCCCCTCCATCATTGACGAACATGCCTGATATCTAAGACTGGAGGGGGACATTCGTAATCATATCATAACTCTAGAAAAGCAGATAATAAAAACAACCACATAGTATTCTTACTTTTGAAAAATGTATTTAATACGGCGTAGGCCGGAAATATACAAGAAAAAGGGGGTTCAGGCAGGTGCGTGCTTCAAAGAAGCCTGCCTGACAAAAATAGGTAACCCTGAAGATTCTGAACACAGATCTGTAGTTACAAAAGGCACCCCACTCAACGAGTGGTGACAAAAATAATAAGTTATAAGTTTATATGTGCACATCATAAACCCCAAAATACATGTGGAGATCAATTGCTAATGAACTCCATTGAACTAATGTTACATTGCTTTCGCAGCTAAAACTACTATAACAACACCGTTGTCTTGTACTAAACTTTGTACTAGCACAAATTCTCGCAGAGAAATTTTCATATCACATTTCAACCTTAAATTGTATCACAGCTCTCATACTCCGGCGGGGTCTAGGGTGTCCTATGTCAACTGACTGCACCCCCCCCCCCCCCCTTCCTTGAAAATAAACATAAGTGACTGCAGGGCCACCTAGACCCTCTGCCTTAAAGCTATACATGGTAAGGAAGGTTTGTCTAGAGCAACTGACAAGTATCTAGAGAGAAACGTATGATTAGACGCCCACAACTGTGTGGACGCAATATCTTCAACTGAAAAGTTTTTCAGGAAACGTAAAGAGGCCGCCCACTTGCGTAAATCGTGGGCCCTACCCCCAACGCCGGGATTACTCTCTTTAATGACTTCTACCAGAAGAGAGGCTAATCGCCGTTTAAGTAAGCGTTTACCCGTACTCGCTACCCATAAAGCACCTTGGGGGTTATGAGGAGCTATTCTTAAATATTTGGTTAGAGCTTGCACTGGACATAAATTATGATGCACCTTTCCCCTTTTTAACGCCGGCACCGTGAATTCAGAAAACACGTGTGCACTATGCTCATTCTTGGCTACAAACGCCGGGGAGGGTGCAATGGAAATTGAATCATTAAGTCTACCAAACCTAAGACAATTAGGTCTGTTGCTCATCGCCGCCAGCTCAGACACTCTGTTTCCGGTGGCCAAAGCCAAAAGGAAAACTGCCTTCTTTAAGATTAAAGCAAAGTCTGCAGTATTTTGATACAGACGAGAATGAAGTAAAGACAAAGCTTTGTCCAGAGACCAAGTAGGCATGAGCTGACGGGGAGGTGGGCGGAGTTTAAAACACGCTCTCATAAATCCTGTTTCCTCCGCCACCGGTATGGATAGACCTGTAAGGTCGAAAAAGGGCACTCTAATCGCAGTTAAGTGATTCTTCAAAGTAACCACAGATAAACGTTTCTGCTCAAACAGATAGTTCAAGTAATTAAAAACCAATGCCACTGAGGGTACAGTTTGTTCCGTTCTAACAATCCAAGAAGTAAAAGCTTTCCAATGAGATTGATATTGTCGCTTAGTAGACTGAGTATATTGATTGAGCAATTTATTGGTCACATCCCTACCGTATGGTGCTAGCCACTTGGCCTCCTGAATGTCCATAATGCAAAAGTCAGCGAGGTCTCTAGGTTGCCAATCGTGTCTAAGTGGAAGTACCCGACCGGGAGCGATACCGGGTCCGGGCACCACATTATTAACTGCTGGCACCACACCTGCGCTGGCCACAGGGGCGCGATTAGCGAGACTAAGCCTCGATAAACTCGTAGTTTGTTCACTACGTGGCACATTAGTGACGCATCTGGCGGCGGAAACAGATAGATGGAGCTCCATCTGTTCCAGTCTGTCACTAGGGCGTCTGGCCCCCCTGCCGGCGTTATCGTCCGGCGGGTGAGGTATAGAGGGAGCTTGTGAGTCTCCTCGGACGCAAAAAGATCCACTTGTGGATGGGAGAGCTCCGCAATCATTAGGTCGAAAATGGGTTGCTTGAGCTCCCATTCTACTGTCGTGCTCTGTCTCCGGGACAGAGCGTCTGCCCAGACGTTCGCTACGCCTGGGAGATAAGATGCGTGAAGATAAATATCTAGACTGGTGGCTAGAACAAAAATCTCTTCCGACACGAGTAGCAACCCCCTTGACCTCGTTGACCCTTGTTTCTGAATACAGTGAACTGCATTCAGATTGTCCATTCTGAAGGCCACTGACTTGCCCCGTAACGCCGGGCCGTGAGCCTGAAGGAAATACAAGGGGACTAGTAACTCTTTGACATTTATGTGAGAGATTTCTAAGTGGGACCAAAGTCCCTGACCCTGGTGCCCCTGATTTGACTGAAATCCCCACCCTATGGTGCCTGACGCATCCGTGTCTACCCATACCGTTGGAGGAGGAGAGGTCCATGACATGATTGAGTGCAATGTTTCCCTCTTCGCCCAGACCGCTAGTAAGGTGTGGATTAATTTTGGTATGGGCCATAATTTTCCCGCCGGTAAGAGTGGGAAATATTTGTTGCCTTCCAATATTAATCGTTTTACTTTCAACCGGCCCAACTTGACAGTTAGCTGAATCCAGTTGAGAGAGCCGACCAGAGACTCCCAGACTCTTCGTGTCGTAGTCAGACTGTGAAGAAACCTGAACAGTTTCCTGCGAAACCTGTTGCGATTGTCCACACTCTGACTCAGAGTGAGAGCGGCGGTGTCCCAGACCAGCCCTATCCACTGAATTACTCTTGAGGGAACAAGGTTTGACTTTACCAGATTTACCTTGAAGCCTAGAGTTTTGACATGATTTAAAATGATATTGACATGTTCTTAGCCTGTGCGGGACTGTGCTTCACGGCCTGTGCCATGTTAAACACTGTTCGCCATACATCAGGGGACATTAAAGAAGGTGTAAGTACTGGGGACATTACCACCTGGTTAGCAATGCGATCAGGCAGCTTGCGAACTAATGACATCCTAAGATCCTGTCGTGCTCGCACCGCCTCAAGTAAGGCTGTGCGTATGTCACCTAAGGATTGAATTGACGACTGAAGAATCAGACGCCGGGATAATTCAACTGATCTTCGAGCATCCGCGTCTGCGATTGCCTGAGTAGACCTGAGTAAAGACTTAGCCACCTGTTGAGAAACTATGTACTGTGAAAACAGGCGGAAAGCTTTTCCCCTTAGCCTAAATTCTCTGTCTAGGTGAGAAGGGGTAGGGGTAATGAATGGTTCCTTTAGTTCACAAAGATTAATCTTAGGGGCAGCTAAAAAGAAAATAAAGCTGACGGAACTCCGCCGGCAGAACCTACCGGCATTGAGAACCATGAATGTGTATCCTGAGGGATCTGGTGGGAAGATTTAGAAGTAAAAGTGGTTGCAAAGTTTTGAGCCTCTACCTCCCAATCCACCCAAGGTCCTGGTCCCAACTGTCCCACCTTCAACACTGGATTAGCTGTCTCGTCTGTGACGGTCTGTAAATCTAGTTCAGGAGTAATAGCCGACAGAGCCTTAATATCATTAAACCCATCCAGCTTAGACCAGTCTGAAAAAAGTTTTGAAGCTGAGGCAGGGGGTAAAGCAGGCTTAGATGCATAAACAAAATAATCCTGATGATAATAACTAGGTATAGCCTTGATATTTACGTCCAAAACATTACCCAAGGCATCCAATGCCCTTAATTTCTTAGACTTATTTCCCTGGATAAACCACTCACGTGGTACCGGGAGTTCCCCTGACAAGGTAGGCTGGGCAAGCTCTGGCTTAGAGGGGTTCAAAGGGACCCATGACTCGTCTGGCCCATAAAGCAGGGGCATAGCTACCTTTCTAAGAGGCGCTTTGTCTAGAGGGGGTGGATTAACATCCGTAATGACCCTGACATTTGACGTAGTGAATGCCGCCGTAGCTGGCTTAGAGCTCCCTGCCGGTGACAGAGTAGGAGGGTTAGGAATCTTAGATAAATCGATTGACGTTATCAGAGGCCGTACCGCAGAACCTGTCAAGGGAGCCCCCAAGTCCATTGTGGGGTTTTCTCGTTGTTGATTAAAGAATTTTGATAGAGCATGAGTAAGTAACCCATCAATTTCTTGTGCTGTAACAAACTGGTTAGGTGCAGAACTTTCAGGTGAATTAGTATTATCATGGGCGGCGTCCAGGCCTGAGCCTGACCCTTGTCCTTCCCTATCTGAAATTAATGACACTTCATCTTGTTCCTCCCGATCCTCCTGAGAAGACCCCGCCGAGGCAGGGGCACCTTGTTTCCAAGATAAATCAGGGATAGAGGATGGGGTCGCCGCGTCCCTGTGGACATCGGCTACTGTGTGACTCGTATGAGTCGGACGTGGATGGTCAGACCCTGGCTGAGCAAACCGCCAAACACCGAGGCTCTGGCCTACGCTCTCTTGAGAGTCTGAAACATTCTCAATTATTGAATATCCTGAACTTTCCATTTCTAGGGTTAAAATATCAATAGGTAAATCTTGTTTAGGGACAGGTGCTTCACTATACTCTGAGGCTGTAACAGAAACATTGTCAGGTGTAGAGGTACGATGAGATGCACTAGACTTAGTAGAATGTCGAGAGGACTTCTTATGGGAATCCTTTTTGGAGGATTTGTGGCTACGGTGTGACCGCGAACTAGACCTAGGTTTGGAAGAATCACCACCATGGCCACTGGGGGAAGCTTCAGTCTTGCACTTCTTACTAGCCGGGGAAGAGGCCCGACTTGAAGACCGTTGTCTGAGGGGTGACCTTGACCTCGATCTCGCCTGCGACGAGGAGGTGGCTGCCGGGGGAGTAGGCTCTCTCGGGCGTTTAAACGTATCCACAGACGATACAGAACCCTGGCTAGTCTCTGTCGGCTTAAAACCCCTTACTCTAGAGGTACGTTTAGGGGGAGGGTGCTCTGACAGCAACTTATCCCAAAGTGGGACGTTGTCACATTGAAGTGACTTATGTGCGACAATGGTAGTGTAGGCCGACATTTGTTGTCTGACCTCTCTCAACGCTACCGCCGCGGTCTTGTCATTGTCACACAGGACTTTATTGGCTAATTGGGAGCAAAATGAACAATTAAGTGTAACCCAGAGACCCCTTGAACGGTCTAGACATCTAACACACCTTATGCAAAGGGTATGTGCAAAAATTGGGATACCCGCGCAAGTAGGGGTAATGCACAGGGCAAAAACTGGGGTCACATTAGCCATGACAGAGACTGGTGTGAGGAACTACCGCCGGGTCTGTATTGGTCCGCCGGAGCTCAGCTCTGGAAAAATAAAGAAAAATTTCCAGGAATTAATGCTCATAAGGTTAACCCAAGTGTTCGCATACAAGTGTTAATAACCCGCCGGGTAACGGGATGCAAAGACACAGCTAACACATCTCGCCACGCGGCTGGGTGTAAAGAGGCTAAACAAATCTTCTTAGCTAAAGAACATGAAGAATACCCTCTGATATAATGGTCCAGTATGGCACTTATAGTCTGTAGGAGGTGGTGACTGTCTCAAGATTCAATTTTGTAACAAAGCCCCCCCTCATAAAGACGCCGGCCCTTGAAATATTTTAGTAGAATAGCCCAGGGCAGGAATATATGAGATCTGATTTTTTAACGAATTGTCCCAAACGATCGTCGTAAAAATAGAAGGCGGCGATACTGAAAGTATCACCCAATTAAGGTTAATCGAAATTGAATTTGTTTATAAATTCCTTAGTTCCTTTACTTAGGGGCACCCGCCGGGTGTGGAAATCGATTTGGTTAAACCTCACTGATCCTTCAATTGCCGTAAGAGTAAAGGCAGCGATACACAGAGTATCACTCAAATGGATTGGTTAACTATAAGAGACCTAAGTCGTTTTATCCCACCCTGCTCAGGTGCACCCGCCGGGTGAGAAGTCTAAAAGTTAACCCCACAAGTTCCTGACCCCACTTCTTTGTAAAAGATCGCCGGGGAGGAACGCCTAAACAACAGCTAGGTTTTCCCCGTGGTTGTCGTAAACCAGGTAGAAAAACCTATAAAAAACGAGTGTTCTCAAGAACTTCGTTTCTTTATATATAACTAAATATATATGTAAGGATGGGTACAGCCATCCCGCCGGGAATTTTAAAGGAGGCCTGAAACCAGGCACCCACAGAGACGCAGTCCTGGAGAGCCACAGACACCTCCCCTCGCCGGGGAACCAGCCAGTGTTAAAAACCACGTGTGGCCCAACACTGCTCATCGGTCAGGATTTTTCATGGTGAAACCGAGAAAAACCCGCCGGAAGGCAAACCCCACCCTGAACAGACACCATCTGAACAATACGACACGAGGAGAGACACGCACGACTAACCAAGGTCACAACATAATCCGTGGAATTAGCCAATACACAACTAAACCAGGAAACAAATATAGTCCGAGGAATTAGCCAATACACAACTAAAACCCGGATACACATGACACAGTCGGGCATATTTATAAAATAAATAATAACACTAGACATGTGGCAAAGCTACGAGCGGCTGGCTAGGCCTAGGTAGACGGCATGAAAATAGTTGAAATATAAACACACACTGGAATATCACAACAGGAACCACCGAAGCGATAACTTCCCACCCCGGGAAGCCTGACACGGACCCAGAAAAAACTTCACTAAGTGAAGAAAAATACGCTGGGAACGTCAGCAAACACACAGCTTACCTCATCAGAAGGATAAAAGGCAGCAATAATTAACGCGTAATGAAAGCCGCCTGCATCACCAACTAACCCAACTGTGAAAAGTTCACGTGTCCACAACAGGACCACGAGGGTACATCCGAAATAGATGCCCCATACATACGACCCAAAATACATTGCACTGCGGGCAACCAGCCCAGGACACTCCTGCTACGCCTATCCTAACCTTACTCGATACATCCCAGAGTAAACAAATGAGAAAAAACTCACTAGGGACGCCACGAATGCGGAACCAGCGGAGCCTGAAAGGTACGTCCGGGCAGGCTGAGCGCAGAGCAAAGAAGGAGGAATGACGCCTGATTCAGCGTCTGGTCAGAAATCCACACAAGTACATCCACGATATGATGGAAAGCTTATTGGATAGTTATTCTTATTTTCTTTTTGTTTTTATTTTTTACGAAGTTTTTTCGTAGTGAGAACCCAATTCATAATGACTGAAGCCATGAGTGAGGTCGCGTGCGCTCATGATGAAGGCTCCTCAGTTTTTAAATGCTCTGCGCGGTAGATTCAAAACTACGGCGGATTAGTGTTTGAAGAGGATGCCTTATGTAATAGGCATGTTCGTCAATGATGGAGGGGCCACTAATAAATAGTGGCGATGACGGGCAGTACAGAGTATTCGGGATGATAGTAGGAGTAGTAGTAGTAGTAGTAGTAGTAATAGTAGTAGTAGTAGTAGTACACCTATAAAAAGCCTGCGGACCTCTTCATAGTAAACAACCAGAACACACGAAGGGGAACACCTCTGAAATCAATAGAAGGAACCACACAAGGTGACCCAGTAGCAATGGCAATGTACGCCTTAGGTCTCTCAGTGTTGCAAACCTTAACAAGCCATGAGGCGACGCAAGTAAAGCAGGTGGCCTATGCAGACGATCTCACTGGAGCGGGAAAAGTCAACAATCTCAAGCACTGGTGGGAGCAAATATCAGAGGTAGGACCAAAAATAGGGTACCATCCAAATGCCAGAAAGTCAATACTAACAGTAAAAACAGAACATTATGAAAGGGCGGTAGAAGCTTTCAGCGGTAGTGAAGTGGTAGTAACAAAGGACGGACAGCGTCACCTTGGGGCGGTGATCGGCACGGAAGAGTTCAAGAACAAATACATAGAGGAGAAGGTCAGAGAATGGGTAAAAGAAATTGAGAAACTGGCCAATATTGCAAAGACGGAACCACAGGCCGCGTATTCGGCATTCACATATGGGGTCAAACATCGCTGGACCTACTTGATGAGAACCGTTCCAAATGTGAGCGCATTACTTCAACCGCTGGAAGATGCCATCAGAGACAAACTCATCCCAGCGTGGATAAAGTTGCACACCCCGAATGATACAGAGAGGGAGCTGCTCGCACTGCCTCCTAGGTTGGGAGGGATGGGAATCATCGACCCAGTGAAGAGGGCGGTAACGGAATACCAGAACTCAGTAAAGATAACAGGATCTCTCTTTGACCGTATCATAGCACAAGATTCTGACGGTGAAGTAGACCAGGCAGACATCTACAACATCAGAAAGACCATCACGTCAGAGAGGCAAAACTCACAGAAAAATGACCTGGCACAATTGATGGGACAACTTCACCCGAGACAAACAAGAAAACTACAAATAGCACAAGAAAAGGGCACTTCAAATTGGCTGACAACACTACCAATCAAGGCAAAAAGCTTCAATCTCAACAAACAAGAATTTAATGATGCTATTGCACTGAGGTATGATTGGCTGATTGAAGGACTGCCCGATCGATGCGTTTGTGGAACCATCAACGATACAGACCACACCATGATATGTAAGAAAGGAGGATTCATCAGCATCAGGCACGATGAAGTAAGAGATGTAACAGCGAACATGCTCAGGGAGGTGTGTAGAGATGTGGTGAGCGAACCATCACTCATTCCCTTGGATGGAGAGATCATGCAGCACAGGACGGCCAACACATCCACTGAAGCAAGATTGGACGTTAGTGCAAGAGGCTTTTGGAGAAATGCACAGCGAGCTTTCTTTGACATAAGAGTATTTGACCCAATGGCCCACAGCTACAGCGAGCTGTCTCTGGAGGCTGCACACAAGAGGAACGAACGAGAGAAGGTCAGGACATATGGAGAAAGGATCTTACAAGTCGAACATGGCAGCTTTACCCCACTAGTCTTCACCACATCAGGAGGGATGGGACCCAGGGCCCAGTGCTTCTATTCAAGGCTAGCAGAGATCATCGCAGAGAAGAAGCAACAGCCTAGGAGCTACGTCGTAGCCTGGATGAGATGCCGTCTATCTTTCTCATTGCTCAGATCAGCACTACTATGCCTGCAGGGAACAAGAAGGTCTGCACCACAACCAGTGACGGTGGCAGAAGTAGACTACGAGGCAGCAGTGGCAGAGGGTCGCATAGGAAGGAGACTGGATTGAAGTTGCATGGTGTAGAATAGTAGTATCTGATGCTTGTGAAATTTAATGTGTTCAATGTTAAATATATGGTAGTGGTGGTGGTGATGGTGGAGGTGGTGATGGTAGTAGTAGTAACATGAAATGTATGAAAAATATTAAATAAAAATCAATGTAGTAGTAGTAGTAGCATAAATAACATAAATAATAATAGTAATAGTGGTAGTAAAATATGTGATAATAGTGGTGATGACGGGCAGTACAGAGTATTCGGGATGATAGTAGTAGTAGTAGTAGTAGTAGTAGTAGTAGTAGCATAAATAACATAAATAATAATAGTAATAGTGGTAGTAAAATATGTGATAATAGTGGTGATGACGGGCAGTACAGAGTATTCGGGATGATAGTAGTAGTAGTAGTAGTAGTAGTAGTAGTAGTAGTAGTAGTAGCATAAATAACATAAATAATAATAGTAATAGTGGTAGTAAAATATGTGATAATAGTGGTGATGACGGGCAGTACAGAGTATTCGGGATGATAGTAGTAGTAGTAGTAGTAGTAATAGTAGTAGTAGCATAAATAACATAAATAATAATAGTAATAATGGTAGTATAATATGTGATAATAGTGGTGATGACGGGCAGTACAGAGAGTATATCCGGGATGATAGTAGTAACATAGCCTATATACACTTACAGTAATAGATAATAGTAATAGAAATAATGGTAGTATAATATGTGATAATAGTGGTGATGACGGGCACTATAGAGAGTATATCCGGGATGATAGTAGTAACATAGCCTATATACAGTAATAGATAATAGTAATAGAAATAATGGTAGTATAATATGTGATAATAGTGGTGATGACGGGCACTATAGAGAGTATCCGGGATGCAGTATGACTCAGCACAATACCACTCCCCTCAGACCAGTGTTTTCCCCAACGCTGTGGCAAGGACATCACTTTTTACCAATACTTCTGGTAGGGGGTGGGAGAGGGAGGATGTGAGGGGTCGGTGGGGTGGAAGAATAGGGGAGGGGATGGAGGTGGGATGGGAGTGGTGGGGTGGAGGAATAGGGAGGGTGGGGTGGAGAAATAAGGGAGGGGGGATGAGGGTGGAGGGTGGGAGGGGTGGAGGAATAGGGGAGGGGGGATGAGGGTGGGAGGGGTGGTGGGGTGGAGGAATAGGGGAGGTTAGGGTGGGAGGGGACGGGGGAAGGAGGAGTGGATGGGGTGGTGGGAGGGGAGGAGGATGGGATGGGGTGGAGCAATAGGTAAGGGGAAAGGAGTACAAAGGAAATCAAGCAACAACAGATCTGGTGACCCTTCTAGGCTGCTTGTACTCCAAAACACTGAGGATCAATTGTACAAAAAGTGGTTTAGAGTGGGTAAGGGAACTACTGCCCTGGAACTAATGTCCGTGGCAGGATTAGGAAGTTAGTAGGGGACAGATGGGTTAGTAACTGAGGGGGGGATAAAATAAAGTTATTCATTTGCAAACGCAGTCAGTCGCGGGTTTGATGCAAGATATTTGTCTAGGGTCTAGGCGAAGTTTAATTGAATCAACGGTGATGCAGTCTATAACTGGATGGGGTGGTGGGGTACATGGGGGTAGAGGGGTGAAGAGGATGGGATGGGATGGTGGCATAGAGGTGGGGTAGAGAAATAGGGGAGGGGTGGGAGGAAGGGGTGATATGGAGGTGGTGGGGTAGATAAATAGGGGAGGGAAGATGGGATGAGGGTAGGATGGGGTAGTGGGGTGGAGAAATAGGAGAGTGGGGGAGGGAAGAGGGGATGAAGATGGGATGGGATGGTGGGATAGAGAAATAGGGGAGGGGAGGGGAATGGTGGAGTCAGAGGATGAAGAATGGAGAGAGGGGGTATAGGAATATAATGTATGTTTATTGCTCAGAGTGGGAGAGGTATGACAATGGAATGGAGGTAAGATAAGGGAATGGAGGTAAGACAATGGAATGGAGGTAAGACAATGGAATGGAGGTAGGGTAAGGGAATTGGGAGAGATAGGGTGGTGAGCTGGAGGAATAGGGGAGGAGGGGGTAGGATGGGAGGGGGATGAATAGAGTGGGAGAGGTAGGGGAATGGGGTGGAGGGATAGAGTTGAAGTGGAGGATGGAGGTAGTGGGAGAGATGGGTTGGTGAGTTGGAGGAATAGGGGGAGGGGAGGTGAATGTAGAAAGTAGTAGGTAGGTGAACGGAGGGTTGGGTGGGGTAGTAAGGTAGAGTGGGATGGGGGACTGGGAAATATGGGGTGGAAGGATAGGGTGGGATAGAGTAATGGAGGAGGAGGTGAATGGAATGGAGGAAGTGGGGGGGGGGGTGAATGGAGGTGGGATGAGGTAGAGATGTATAGATGGAGGGGGGACTGGTAGAGATGGGATGCAGGGATAGGGTAATGGAGGGGAAGGTGAATGGAGTGCAGCAAGTGGATGAAGGGTAGAGGAATAGAGAGAGGGTAGGGTGGAGGGATAGTGTAGAAAATGGGATGGGGTGGAGTTTACAGATGTGTGAGAGTGTAGAAGTGTGTATGTGTGGAAGGGGTGTAGATCGAGATGAGGAAGAGTAGGTGGTGTGGAAATATTGTATGAGATGGGCGTGTGGGCTAGAGGTATAGAGTAAAACATGGGATAGGATGGAGTGTAGAGATGTGTGTGGGGGGGGGGGGGGAGTGGGGTGTAGAGATATTTGTGGGCGGAGTGTGGGATAGAGGTATAGAGTAAAATCTGGGATAGGGTGCAGTGTAGAGATGTGTGTGTGGAGGTGTGGGGTTTAGAGATGTGTGTGTGGGGGAGTGTGGGCTAGAGCTAAAGAGTAAAACATGGGATTATGTGGAGTGTAGAGATATGTGTGGGGGGAGCTTGGTGTATAGATATGTGTGTGGGGGCTAGAGGTATAGAGTAAAACATGGGATAGGGTGGGGTGTAGAGATGTGTGTGGGCGGAGTGGGGGATAGAGGTATAGAGTAAAATATGGGATAGGGTGCAGTGTAGAGATGTGTGTGTGGGGGAGTGTGGGCTAGAGGTATAGAGTAAAACATGGGATAGGGTGGGGTGTAGATATGTGTGTTTATGAGGGAGTGTGGAGTGGAGGGATAGAGTAATATATGAGTTAGGTGGAGTGTAGAGATGTACTGTATGTGTGGGGGGTAGAGATGTGAGAGGGTGGGAGTGTGGAGTGGAGGGATAGAGTAATAAATGGGATTATGTGGAGTATAGAGACGTGTGTGTACGGGTAGGGTGTAGAGATGTGAGAGGATAAGGTGGGGTGGAAATACTGCATGAGGTGGGGTGAACTATACTCTGTTTCATTTCATCTGACGGTAAATTGAATCCCTTAGCTGCTAATTTCTCGATACTGAATGGAAAAATAAGAAACTACTGTGTCTCTGAATCATAATAACACCAAGTTTATATAATTAGCACCATATTTCACTACGGTACAAAATCTTCAAAACAAAACAACTGAGAAATCTTGATAGGAACTTTGCAATTGACCGTCAGTTGCAAAGAAACAGTATAGATGATGTGGAGAGTTAGGGATGCAATGACATGGGACAGTGGGGTGGGGAGGGGGGATTGTGTATGAAATAGGAGTGGGGTGAAGGGATAGAGTTGGAATGGATGGGGATTGGGTGGGGTGGGGTGAAGAGTTGAAGGTATACAGTAGAAAGGTGGGTAGATGGGGTGAGGTGATAGGATGGAATGGAGGGGTGAGATAGTGTTGGGGGAGGCCGGTGATATGGTGGGGACATATATAAAATAGGAAGGGAGGGATGGAGGGAGTTGGGGGAGGCTTGTGGTGTGGGGGGGACAAACATAAAGCATATGGAGGGAGGGAGAGAGTTGGGGGAGGCTTGTGGTATGGGGGGGGGGGGGGGAATATAAAACAGGGAGGGAGGGTGAGGGGGAGTTGAGGGAGGCTAATGATAAGGTGGGGACAAATATACAATAGGAAGGGAGGAATTGAGTACAAAGTACAAAGGAGTACAAAGGAAATCAAGCAACAACAGATCTAGTGACCCTTCTAGGCTGCTTGTCCTCCAAAACACTGAGGATCAAAGTGTCCAAACAGTGGTTTAGAGTGGGTAAGGGAACATTGGAAAGGGAACTACTGCCCTGGAACTAATGTCCGTGGCAGGATTAGGAAGTTAGTAGGGGACAGATGGGTTAGTAACTGAGGGGGGGATAAAATAAAGTTATTCATTTACAAACGCAGTCAGTCGCGGGTTTGATGCGAGATATTTGTCTAAGCGAAGTTTAAATGAATCAACGGTGCTGCAGTCTATAACGTCTCGGGGAAGCCCATTCCACAAGTTGACAACTCGATTGAAGAAGAAATTCTTAGATTCGTGTGAGCTAAAAGATTTACCAATAATTTTGCAACCGTTTCCCCGCGTGGTCGATAGTGAAGTACTTACTACAGTTCATATTGTCGATGCCTTTGATGATTTTGAACACTTGAATTAAGAGGGAGTTGGGGGAGGCTGGTGATATAGTGGGGATAAATATACAGTAGGGAGGGAGGGAGGGAGGTTGGTGATATGGTAGTGACAAATATACAGTAGGGAGGGAGGGAGGGAGTTGAGGGAGGTTGGTGATATGGTGGTGACAAATATACAATAGGGAGGGAGGGATTGAGAGGGATGGTGTGGGATGAATCAAATAATATGAGTGGTGGGAGGAACATGGATGCTAATAGTAGAGTTCCGCCATTTACATTTTCACATTAAGTGGGGTCACCTGCAATTTGCATCTCCTTTTCTCTCTTTCTCTGGCTTGTATCCATTCGGCCCCATTCAGCTTTTTTTTTTTTTTTTTTTTTTTTCTATGTGATTGAGGGAGGCAAAAGGCATAACTGCCTTTAGCGAGTGCCTCCCCCATAGTTGAAAGAGTGACAGGGCCAAAATCAAGGGACGTTCGAGCCAAAATGCCTGGACACACGGAGTTTGAAGCAATTTAAGTCATAGGAAGAGGGAAAGACTGATTCTGGGAGAGAGTTCCAGAGCTCAGATGTTGAGTAGAAGAAAGTTTGAGAGTAACGTTTCACTCTTGGGTTGGAGAGTTGCACAGAGTAGGGGTGGGATTGAGTTGCAAGACGGGTACCACGTGCCCTACGTAAAGGAGGTGGTATGCACTGGGATAGCTCTGAGGAACACTGATTATTATAGTAGCGATAGAATAGCGAGAGAGATGCAACATTGCGGCGGAGAGAGCGAGATTGCAGAGAGTTGGTGAGTGGACGGGAGTTAATGATACGAAAGGCCTTCCTTTCAACTTTGTCTAGGAGAGCGGTGTGAGAGGAACCTCCCCACACATGTGAACAATACTCAATACAAGGGCGCACTATGCCCCTGTACAGAGCAAGAAGCTGTGCAGGGGAAAAGAACCCCCTAAGGCGGTTGAGCACACCCAGCTTCTGGGAGGCTGCCTTAGCAAGACTGGTAATATGGTCCTTCCAAATGAGAGCAGAAGAAAAAGAGACACCAAGAATATTGAGAGAAGATGAAGGGTTGATTTTTGTATTGTTGAAGAATAAGGGATAGTCCGCTGGGAGATCCTGACGGGTAGATAGATGGAGAAATTGGGTTTTGGAAGCATTAAAGTTAACAAGGTTTTCTCTGCCCCAATTGGAAATAGTATTTAGATCAGAATTTAAGAGTTCTATGGCTTCATTACGTTTGTCGTTGAGGGATTGCTGGCTGGGGCGTTCTGAAAAACTAATGGAGTAGTGTAAGATTGAGTCGTCTGCGTATGAATGGATGGGAATTAAGGTACAGTTAAGGAGATCATTTATAAAAATTAGAAAGAGAATAGGAGATAGGACAGAGCCCTGAGGAACACCGGAGTTTATAGGGTGAGGAAGTGAACAATGGCCGTCCACAACCGCAGCTATGGAACGGCCAGAAAGGAAATTAGAGACAAAGGCACAGATGGAGGGATAGAAACCGAAGGAGGGTAGTTTAGAAATTAAAGATTTATGCCAGACTCTATCGAAGGCTTTCGATATGTCTAGTGCAATAGAAAAAGTCTCACCGAAGTCCCGAAAGGAGGATGACCAAGAGTTAGTAAGATATGAAAGAATATCACCAGTAGAGCGACCCTTAAGGAAGCCATACTGGCTTACTGTTTTAAGACGTTTACCCCCATCCAGGTGTCAATTTTCCTGGCGAGCGGTAGCGAGCCAGCATATATATATTTTTGTTTTGACAGCAAGCTAAATTTTTACATTTTTCGATAGAAACATTTCTCCGGCGAAGCCGGATTTCTCCATACAATGCTGGCTTGCTATCGCTCGCCAGGAAGAAATCGACACCTGGATGGGGATAAACGTCTTAAAACAGTTGGCTGAATGGGGCCGAATGGATACAAGCCAGGGAAAGAGAGAAAAGGAGAGAAAGATAAACAAAAGCCGGTAACCCCCCTTAAGAAGGGATGGGCGTATTTATTTGTTTATTTACATATTTTTGTATTCTTTTAGTTCCTCCCTAGATCTCCATCAAGCTGAAAGAAAAAAAACAAGACCCACTTTCAAGATACATTTGTAAATTAAACACAAGCACTACCCCCTTAACGATATACTAAGTGACAGAAGGGTGCCAGAGAGGCGAGTTTCCTTTCCGGAGAGAAAAAGTTACAAGTCAGGCCAATTATTCAAGGTAAACAAACCAGTCCAAATTCCTGGAAACACGGATGCTGCCAGGATGTTTCGCCACATTCTGATACCGATTATATCCTGCCGAGCGATTAACTGTACATATTTAGCTTGAAGGGTGATCTACTTTATATATCTATCTAATATTTGTTATATTTGTTAAGCTTGAAGGAGGTAGGCTATACAGGAACAACTAAAACCACACACTCACTCACTCACTGACATACACACACACACACTCACTCACTGACACATATACACTGACATATACACACTCACTGACACACATACACACACACACTCACTGACACACACACACACTCACTGACACATACACACACACACTCACTGACACACACACACACACTCACTCACTTACTGACATACACACACACACACTCACTCACTCACTGACATACACACACACACACTCACTCACTGACACACATACACTGACATATACACACACACTGACACACACACACTCACTCACTGACACACACACACACTCACTGACACATACACACACACACTCACTGACACACACACACACTCACTCACTCACTGACATACACACACACACACTCACTCACTGACACACATACACTGACATATACACACTCACTGACACACACACACACTCACTCACTGACACACACACACACTCACTCACTGACACACATACACTGACATATACACACTCACTGACACACACACACTCACTCACTCACTGACATACACACACACACACTCACTCACTGACACACATACACTGACATATACACACTCACTGACACACATACACACACACACTCACTGACACACACACACACTCACTCACTCACTGACATACACACACACACACTCACTCACTGACACACATACACTGACATATACACACTCACTGACACACATACACACACACTCACTGACACACACACACACTCACTCACTGACATACACACACACACACACTCACTCACTGACACACATACACTGACATATACACACACACACATACACACTCACTGACACACATACACACACACACTCACTGACACACATACACACTCACTGACACATACACACACACACACTCACTGACACACACACTCACACACACTCACTGACACACACACACACACACACTCACTGACACACATACACTGACATATACACACACACATACACACTCACTGACACACATACACACACACACTCACTGACACATATACACACTCACTGACACATACACACACACACTCACTGACACACACACACACACTCACTCACTTACTGACATACACACACACACACTCACTCACTCACTGACATACACACACACACACTCACTCACTGACACACATACACTGACATATACACACTCACTGACACACACACACACTCACTCACTGACACACACACACACTCACTGACACATACACACACACACTCACTGACACACACACACACACTCACTCACTTACTGACATACACACACACACACTCACTCACTCACTGACATACACACACACACACTCACTCACTGACACACATACACTGACATATACACACTCACTGACACACACACACACTCACTCACTGACACACACACACACACTCACTGACACATACACACACACACTCACTGACACACACACACACTCACTCACTCACTGACATACACACACACACACTCACTCACTGACACACATACACTGACATATACACACTCACTGACACACACACACACTCACTCACTGACACACACACACACTCACTCACTGACACACATACACTGACATATACACACTCACTGACACACACACACACTCACTCACTCACTGACATACACACACACACACTCACTCACTGACACACATACACTGACATATACACACTCACTGACACACATACACACACACACTCACTGACACACACACACACTCACTCACTCACTGACATACACACACACACACTCACTCACTGACATATACACACTCACTGACACACATACACACACACTCACTGACACACACACACACTCACTCACTCACTGACATACACACACACACACTCACTCACTGACACACATACACTGACATATACACACACACATACACACTCACTGACACACATACACACACACACTCACTGACACACATACACACTCACTGACACATACACACACACACTCACTGACACACACACACTCACTGACACACACACACACACACTCACTGACACACATACACTGACATATACACACACACATACACACTCACTGACACACATACACACACACACTCACTGACACATATACACACTCACTGACACATACACACACACACTCACTGACACACATACACACACTCACTGACATATACACACACACATACACACTCACTGACACACATACACACACACACTCACTGACACACATACACACTCACTGACACATACACACACACACTCACTGACACACACTCACACACACTCACTGACACACACACACACACACTCACTGACACACATACACTGACATATACACACACACATACACACTCACTGACACACACACACACACACTCACTGACACACACACACACTGACTGACATACACACACATACTGACAAACACACACACTGACACACACACACACACTCACTGACATAAACACACACACATACACACTCACTGACACACATACACACACACACTCACTGACACACACACACACTCACTGACACACACACACACACACACACACACACACAACCCGTAGCCTAGTAGGTAGAGCTCTCGTCTCACACACGAGGGGTCGGGGGTTCAATCCCCGGCCGGGCGGAGACAAATTGGGCTTGTCTCCTTTCATGTGTTAGCCTCAGTTCACCTAGCTGTAAATAGGTACCTGGAATAAGTGGACGACGTTGTGACGTCCCATCTGGGGTTGGCAAAAATGGTACAAGGCGAGATGGGTATCATATGGTTCACCTAAGCTGATGGCTACCTAAGCCTTCGGGCGAGATGGTACCGTCTATAGTGAGAATGGTACCATACAGATCCACCCTAAGCCTTCGTTTCCGATGTCGCCAATTGGCTAAATACAGACTACACACACATCCACAGCCATTCCAACAGTACATAAAACACTTAACATGCATTTCACGCAATACATTCCCAGTTAAGGAGGCGCGATAATAATGAGCTTAGCTTGCATTGCGTGGATTCCCCTTGACGAACAAGTAACTGAGTAACTGAGTAACACACACACACACACACACACACACACACACACACACACACACACACACACACCCATCCTCAAGGTCAACAAATGAGACCATTTTGGTGACCACCCGGATTAGATACTTGAAGGCCACCCAGCATCACCACCATCAGCAGCAGCAGCAGTAGCAGGAGGAAGAGGGAAACAGTCACTGATTACCTGTATAAACACATAGGAAAAACAAAACAATAAAACAATAGAAAAATAAATAAAAGAAAACAGATAAATTAGGGGAGGCTTAATTGACCCCACCCACCACTTAACCCCATCACTTTATGACGTTTTGCCCCTTTCGCTTGTTGGTTATAAAACACTTCAACCCCATTCAGGTGTCGGGTTATTCCTGGTGAGAGATAGTGAGCCGTCGGCCGATGGCGCGCGCGCGCGCGCACACACACACACACACACACACACACACACACACACACGCGCACACACACACACACACACACACACACACACACACACACACGAGCGGTTGGCGTTTATCGGTACGTATCAATTTGGTGCATGCTTACGAGTACATTTTTCGATTTTTAAACCTAAATTACACTAACCTAACCTAACCTAACCTAACCTAACCGAAAACACTCCATTTCAACGTATTTTAAAGAAGTGTGTACCGATTAACTGTCGCCCCAAACCTCATGTACCTGTAAACCTACAAATATCCAGAGATTTGTACCAATAAACACACAACCGCTCGTCCACACACACACACACACACACACACACACACACACACACACACACACACACACACACACTAACAACAACGTCACGCACACACACACACACACATACAACAACGTCACACACACACAATAGTGGAAATTACCAGTGTTCTAAAATAGTGGAAATCATTAATGTGTTCTAAAATAGTGGAAATTATCAATGTGTTCTAAAATAGTGGAAATTACCGATGTGTTCTAAAATAGTGGAAATTACCAATGTGTTTTAAATAGTGGAAATTATCAGTGTTCTAAAATAGTGGAAATTACCGATGTGTTCTAAAATAGTGGAAATTACCAATGTGTTCTAAAATAGTGGAAATTATCAGTGTTCTAAAATAGTGGAAATTATCAATGTGTTCTAAAATAGTGGAAATTACCGATGTGTTCTAAAATAGTGGAAATTACCAATGTGTTCTAAAATAGTGGAAATTACCAATGTGTTCTAAAATAGTGGAAATTATCAATGTGTTCTAAAATAGTGGAAATTACCAATGTGTTCTAAAATAGTGGAAATTATCAATGTGTTCTAAAATAGTGGAAATTATCAATGTGTTCTAAAATAGTGGAAATTATCAATGTGTTCTAAAATAGTGGAAATTATCAGTGTTCTAAAATAGTGGAAATTACCAATGTGTTCTAAAATAGTGGAAATTACCGATGTGTTCTAAAATAGTGGAAATTATCAATGTGTTCTAAAATATTGGAAATTATCAATGTGTTCTAAAATAGTGGAAATTACCGATGTGTTCTAAAATAGTGGAAATTATCAATGTGTTCTAAAATAGTGGAAATTACCGATGTGTTCTAAAATAGTGGAAATTACCGATGTGTTCTAAAATAGTGGAAATTACCGATGTGTTATAAAATAGTGGAAATTAACCCTTTCTGTACCGACGACGTCTATATATTGTATTCAACCTACATTTAAACTACTATTTTAAGCTTAGGAAGGTTGTATGGCAGCAAGAAGAGTTATATAATGGATACAGTCTGCAGTCTCTCTCAATGGGTAGACGTCTTTCCTAAGCTGAAGAGAATCGTCTACTATAGTGGCCAGGGAAAGAAGGTCGTCGGTACAGACAGGGTTAACGAGGTGTTCTAAGATAGTGGACAACATTAAGGGGAGATTTCCACTGGAGGGATTTTTTTGTGGACCCCTTTCTCCCTCATGTTTAGCCCCATTGCTTTTGAGATTTTAAGACCTTCGCCCTAGTAGTTTGGATATTTTAAGACATTTTGCCCCATTTCTGTCAATTTTAAGACCTTTCGTGCCGTTAAGGTGTCGATTTTTTCCTGGCGAGCGATAGCGAGCCTGTAATTTAAGAGCATCCGGCCGGGACATTTTTCTACCGAAAAATGTACAAATTTATCTTGAAAGGGGGTCAAGGGGGTGTAATTTTAAGCGTGATGAAAAAGTAGGGAACAAACTAAATACCTCCCCTTAAGTAAGGGGGGGGGTGGGGGGGGTATTTGTTTCCTCATGTACCGGTATGTGTCTATTCATAATTGTTTTTAGTTTCCTCCCTAGACCTCCATCAAGCTTAAAATAACAAATAACACCCACCCATGACCCTCCTTCAAAACAAATAACACCCACCCATGACCCTCCTTCAAAACAAATTTGAACATTTTTCGATAGAAAAATGTCCCAGCCGAAGGCCGGTTCATCTTAAATTACAGGCTCGCTATCGCTCGCCAGGCAAAAATTGACAGCTACAGTAAATAACACGAAAAGTCTTAACATTGACCATACAAATGGGTCGAAAGGTCTTAAAAATCGCCAAACTAACGGGCCGAACGTCATAAAACCTGAAAACTAGTGGGGCTAAACCTGAGGTAGAAGGGGGCCAGCAAAACGACCCACCTCCCCCCTTTATTGCTCGTCAAACCGGTGGCGGCTGCGCTTTCTAAAACGTGTTCAAAGGCCTACTGCTCTCTTAAGGGGAGGTTTTTAGTTTGGTCCCTAGATATCCTTCAAGCTTAAGATTACACCCCCTTGAGCCCCTTTCAAGATAAATTTGTACATTTTTCGGTAGAAACATGTCCCGGCTGGAAGCCGGTTCCTCTTAAATTACAGGCTCGCTATCGCTCGCCAGGATAAAATCGACACCTAAATGGCACGAAAGCTCTTAAAATTGGGTTAAAATGGGTTAAAATGGGTTGAAAGTTCTTAAAATCGTCAAAATAATGGGGCAAACTTCTTAAAATTAGAAAAACAATGGGGCTAAACATGAGGGAGAAAGGAGTCAAGAAAAAATCCCTCGAGTGGAAATCTCCCCCTTAACCCCTTCTGTACCGACGACGTCCTTTTTAAAGTGGATTCTGGCTACTGTTAATTAAATGATAATATTCAGTTGCCTCCGGCATTTGGCCCACCTTCTTCGAGTTTCAGGCTATTATAAGGAAGTTGGAGCCGTAAATATTGATAGTAAAGAAAACGGCATACTAATGTAGGTTTCCGATGGTTAGAAAGTATGAGCGAGTTTGATGGTATGTATTGATTGATGGTATTGATGGTATTGATGGTATGTATTGATTGATGGTATTGATGGTATGTATTGATTGATGGTATTGATGGTATGTATTGATTGATGGTATTGATGGTATGTATTGATTGATGGTATTGATGGTATGTATTGATTGATGGTATTGATGGTATGTATGATTGATGGTATTGATGGTATGTATTGATTGATGGTATTGATGGTATGTATTGATTGATGGTATTGATGGTATGTATTGATTGATGGTATTGATGGTATGTATTGATTGATGGTATTGATGGTATGTATTGATTGATGGTATTGATGGTATGTATTGATTGATGGTATTGATGGTATTGATGGTATGTATTGATGGTATGTATTGATTGATGGTATTGATGGTATGTATTGATTGATGGTATTGAAGGTATTGATGGTATGTATTGATTGATGGTATTTATTGATGGTATTGATTGTATTGAAGGTGTTGATGGTATTTATTGATGGTCTTGACTGTATTGAAGGTATTGATGGTATTGATTGATGGTATGTATTGATTGATGGTATTGAAGGTATTGATGGTATTGATGGTATGTATTGATTGATGGTATTGATGGTATGTATTTATTGATGGTATGTATTTATTAATGGTATTGATGGTATTGATTGATGGTATTGATGGTATTGATGGTATTTATTGATGGTATTGATGGTATTTATTGATGGTATGTATTTATTAATGGTATTGATGGTATTTATTGATGGTATTGATGGTATTTATTGATGCTTTGTATTTATTGATGGTATTGATGGTATTTATTGATGGTATTTATTGATGGTATTGATGGTATTTATTGATGGTATTGATGGTATGTATTAATAGATGCACTCCAATCATATTTAAGGGGAGATTTCCACTTGAGGGATTTTTTTCTTGACTCCTTTCTCCCTCATGTTTAGCCCCATTGCTTTTCTAATTTTAAGACGTTCTCCCCATTATTTTGATGATTGTAAGAACCTTCGACCCATTTCTGTCAATTTTAAGACCTTTCGTGCCATTTAGGTGTCGATTTTATCCTGGCGAGCGATAGCGAGCCTGTAATTTAAGAGGAACCGGCTTTCAGCCGGGACATTTTTCTACCGAAAAATGTAAAAATTTATCTTGAAAGGGGGTCAAGGGAGTGATATTGTAAGGTTGCTGGAGGAGTAGGAAACAAACTAAAAACCTCCCCTTAAGCTAGTCATTCTTATAAATATCGAATCCTACAGCTCCAACTTCCTTATAGCCTGAAACTCGCAAGTGGCACCAAACTATACCTCACTTAACCGTGTTTACTACCACAGATCCTTCTTAAACTGCAGAAAATCGTCTAGATAATTATAGCCTAGCTAGCATGTATTTAAAAAGACGTCGCCGGTACAGAAGAGATTAACCCTTTCACGCACATATGACGCAGAGGTTGCCAGATTAGCAATAAAAAATAGAGTTCTCTCACTCTTATAATTACCTCTCCGAAATTAGTTTTCTGCCCACAGCTAACTCAAAGACAGCTGCAGAGGTTGAAGTAACTAAACTGAAGGTTTCTAAATACCCCTGATGGTAACAAAGGCTTTAAAGTATCCCCAATAGGCTCAACACAGCTAACTCAAAGACAACTGCAGAGGTTGAAGTAACTAAACTAAAGGTTTCTAAATACCCCTGATGGTAACAAAGGCTTTAAAGTATCCCCAATAGGCTCAACACAGCTAACTCAAAGACAGCTGCAGAGGTTGAAGTAACTAAACTAAAGGTTTCTAAATACCCCTGATGGTAACAAAGGCTTTAAAGTATCTCCAATAGGCTCAACACAGCTAACTCAAAGACAGCTGCAGAGGTTGAAGTAACTAAACTGAAGGTTTCTAAATACCCCTGATGGTAACAAAGGCTTTAAAGTATCCCCAATAGGCTCAACACAGCTAACTCAAAGACAGCTGCAGAGGTTGAAGTAACTAAACTCAAGGTTTCTAAATACCCCTGATGGTAACAAAGGCTTTAAAGTATCCCCAATAGGCTCAAAATCGCGTCATATGTCGGAGAGGGTTAAATGTGTCTCAACGTCCTTCCTGAGCTGACAAAATATCTCCATACTTTACCGTTTGAGTACCAGCGACGTGCGTTATATATCTTTTAGTCTAGCTGTATGTAGACGATATCAGGCAGCTTAAGAAATAGCTGTGGTAGTTAAGGGGAGGTTTCCACTTGAGGGATTTTTTTCTGGACCGCTTTCTCCCTCATGTTTAGCCCCATTGCTTTTGAGATTTTAAGACCTTCGCCCTAGTAGTTTGGATATTTTAAGACATTTTGCCCCATTTCTGTCAATTTTAAGACCTTTCGTGCCGTTAAGGTGTCGATTTTTTCCTGGCGAGCGATAGCGAGCCTGTAATTTAAGAGCAACCGGCCTCTGGCCGGGACATTTTTCTACCGAAAAATGTACAAATTTATCTTGAAAGGGGGTCTAGGGGTTGTAATTTTAAGCTTGATGAAAAAGTAGGGAACAAACTAAATACCTCCCCTTAAATCGGTTGGTGTAGATATTATGAAGCCTTATTATTTGAGTAGCAGCGACGTGCGTTATATTTTAGTCTAGCTGTATTTAGACGATATAAGGCAGCTTAAGGGGAGGTATCTAGTTTGTACCCTAAACCTCCATCAAGCTTAAAAATTACACTCCCTTGACCCCCTTCAAGACAAATTTGTACATTTTTCGGTAGAAAAATGTCCCGGCCGAAGGCCGTTTCCTCTTACATTACAGGCTCGTTATCGCTCGCCAGGAAAAAAATCTACGCCTAAATGGTACGAAATGAGATTTCCACTTGAGGGAGTTTTTTCTTGACTCCTTTCTCCCTCATGTTTAGCCCCATTGTTTTTCTAATTTTAAGACGTTCGCCCCATTATTTTGATGATTTTAAGAACTTTCAACCCATTTCTGTCAATTTTAAGACCTTTCGTGCAATTTAGGTGTCGATTTTATCCTGGCGAGCGATAGCGAGCCTGTAATTTAAGAGGAACCGGCTTTCAGCCGGGACATTTTTCTACCGAAAAATGTACAAATTTATCTTGAACGGGGCTCAACGGGGTGTAATTTTAAGCTTGATGAAAACGTAGGGAACCAACTAAATACCTCCCCTTAATAACAAAATATGAAACTACTATGTCTGTGCATCATCGTATTGCCAAGTTATCATATTCAGCAACATATTTCGCTGCAAAGTCTTCATAATAGCTAAGTAATAAAGATGAATATATATGGCAATTTACCATTAGCTGGAATGTGTGAATTTGTGTCTTGATCTGTGTTTGTTCGTTGTTTTGTGTTGTTTTTTGTGTTTTCCCTGTGCTTGTTCTGTCTTGAGTCGGCCACCCCCAAGACAAGAGGAAAAACAACAAATGCTGAAATAGAATGATATAGACTATACTGAAAAGGATGTGACCGGTACTGCCGGGGAGAAAGGTTCAAAGACCGGAACCGGAGTAACCACGCAACACTTTACATTATACTGGGGAAAGTCCGGAGAACCGTATAATAATCATTCTCCGTCACTTTAACCCCTTCTTTACCGGTGTCGACTTTTTCAAAATATTCTGGTAATTATTATGCGATTTGTGCAGCTTTGTAAGGATGTAGAGCTGCTAAGAGGTTTCAAACTATCTCAATTACCCGTTTTTACTACCATAGATTCTTCCTAAGCTGCATAAAAATCGTCTAGATATAGCTGAAAGAACGCAAAAGATATCCTCGGTAGTGAAGGGGTTAAGGGAAAATTTTCAGTTTGTTCCCTAGACCTCCATCAAGCTTAAAATTATACCCCTAGACCCCCTTTCAAGATAAATTTGTAAACATTTTCGGTAGAAAAATGTCTCGGCCGAAGGCCGGTTCCTCTTAAATTACAGGCTCGCTATCGCTAGCCAGGAAAAAATCGACACCTAAATGAAAAGAAAGATATTAAAATTGACAGAAATGGGGCGAAAGTTCTTAAAATTGCCAACGTCCTAAACTTTTAAACTAAGGGGGCTAAACATGAGGGAGAGGGTGGTCCTTCAGTGAGAATCTGCCCTTAGAGGGATGAAAGGTCGGAACCGGAGTGTGGACCACATAACTGGACTTAACATTATACTGGGGAAAGTCCGGAAAGCCTTACCGGTACAATAATTATCCGTTTTTAGTGTTTTCCCTAGACCTATATCAAGCTTAAAAATACACTCCCTAGGCCCATTTTCAGCATATCAAGCTTAAAAATACACTCCCTAGGCCCATTTTCAACATGTCAAGCTTAAAAATACACTCCCTAGGCCCATTTTCAACATATCAAGCTTAAAAATACACTCCCTAGGCCCATTTTCAACATATATTTGAACTAAATTAGAACTGTAAAAAACAATAAAATTAAAATTAAAAATTAAATACAAATGAAATAAAATAAATGTCCCGGCCTTTCGGCCGGTTCCTCTTAAATTACAAACTCTCTATCGCTCGCCAGGTAAAAATCGACACCTAAATGGAACAAAAGGTCTTAAATTTGACCGAAATGGGGCGAGAGTTCTTAAAGGTGGGGGCGCATGGGTTGAGATAAACATGGAATGATAATCGCCAAGCTGTACATAATTATCTTGCAAAATGCAATGGCACTGAAATGATTATTAACAATGGTATAAAGGATTTTGTGGATCGTCTATACCGGGCCTGTGGCGTCACAAGAGTGTAAGTCCACCATCCAGTCTAGAATAAGGATACTGGTGTGACGTCACTATGACGTCACAGGCCCGGTATAGACGATCCGCAAAATCCTTTATACCATTGTTAATAATTATTTCAGTGACATTGCATTTTACAAGATAATTATATGCAGGTTGGCGATTATTTTTCCATGTTTACCTCAACCCATGAGCCCCCACCTTTAAAATCGTCAAAACTAATTGGGCAAACGTCATAAAATCTCAAAAGTAATAGGGCTAAACATGAGGGAGAGGGTGGTCCTTCATTGATAATCTCCCCTTAAAGGTTCAAAGATTGGAACTGGCGTTATACTGGGATATGTTAGGAAAGCAGTAATTATGATAATTAAAAACAAATAATAATAATTATAATAATGCTCTGTCACTTTAACGTTTCAGGCACATCCGTACAGAGAACCCCCCCCCCCCCCTCTCTCTCTCTCTCTCTCGCTCACTAACTAACTCACTCATTCACTCACTCTCACTCCCCCCCTCACTCATTCACACTCTTTCTCGCACTCACTCACTCACTCTCTCTCTGTCTCTCTCAATAACTCACTCACTCTCATTCCTCCTCACTCATTTACACACACTCACACACTCTCTCTCACACACACACACACACACACACACTCTCTCTCTCTCTCTCTCTCAATAAACCCGATCACTAAGAAATAAACCATACTTGGAGAGATAATAAGAGAACTAGATCTCTTTTCACTTAAGGGGGCCCACCTCGCTTTTTTTTTCTCTTTCTCTCCCTCTGTCTTTGGCTTGTATCCATTCGGCCCCATTCAGCCTACTGTTTTAAGACGTTTACCCTCATCTAGGTGTCAATATTTTCCTGGCGAGCGGTACCCAGCCAGCATATATATTTGTTTGTTTTGACAGCAAGCTAAATTTGTACATTTTTCGATAGAAAAATTTCTCCGGCTTGCATTTCTATGGATTTCTCCATACAATGCTGGCTCGCCTTCGCTCGCCAGGAAGAAATCGACACTTGGATGGGGATAAACGTCTTAAAACAGTTGGCTGAATGGGGCCGAATGGATACAAGCCAGGGAAAGAGAGAAAAGGAGAGAAAGATAAAACAAAAACGGTGACCCCCCTTAAGAAACAGAGAATAAGAGGACAACAGCATGTTTTAAGATTCAGAAAAGATTTACCAAAATAAAAACCGATATTCTATTTAAGATAGCCAAAGTGACTTCCACAAGAGGAAACAAATACAAGTCAATAGGCAAGAATGCGACCCTAGATACATCAAAACATTATTTCACCCGCAGTATATTTAAGGGGAGATCTCCACTTGAGGGATTTTTTCTTGACCCCTTTCTCCCTCATGTTTAGCCCCATTGCTTTTGATATTATAAAACGTTTTCCCTATTAGTTTAGCGATTTTAAGAACTTTCACCCCATATTAAGACCTTTCGTGCAATTCAGGTGTCGATTTTATCCTGGCGAGCGATAGCGAGCCTGTAATTTAAGAGGAATCGGCCTTCGGCCGGGACATTTTTCTACCGAAAAATGTACAAATTTATCTTGAAAGGGACTCAAGGGGGTGCAATTTTAAGCTTGATAGAGGTCTAGGGAACAAACTAAATACCTCCCCTTAACGAGTGGAATAAAAACTCCCTAATAAAGTAATACAGTGCTTCAAACAAATAGGCCTACCGTTGAGAATTTCGGTGTGAGCATCCTAGGTTCGAATCCCTTGACTGCCACATGTAAAGTCGGTTGGTGGAGGTAACATAATAAAAAGGAAAAGGTTAGACTCATACCATAGAAACTTACCCTGTAATTTATCCTGAAATGTATGAGGAACCGGCCTTCGGTCGGGAATTTTTTTCTACCAAAAAATGTAAATATACAGTATATCTCAAAGGGAGGTCGTGGGGGTATTTATTAAAGTTTGTTTGTTGGTTCATTTTTAGGTCGATATTTCCATGTATTTATAATTTTTCTAGTTTCCTCCACAGACCTCCATCAGACTTTAAAACATATCCATTAGATCCCCCTACTAGATTAATTTGTACGTTTTTCGGTAGAAAAATTTCCTGGCCCCTGGCCGAAGGCCGGTTCTTCCTAAGTTACAGGCTCACTATCGTTTGCCAGGAAAAAACCCGACACCTAAATAAGACGAAAGGTCTTAATATTAACAAATAAATGGGGCGAAAGGTCTTAAAATCGGCAAACTAATGGGGCAAACATTTTATAATCTGAAAAGTAATGGAGCTAAACATGAGGACGAAGAGGGACCAGAAAAATGGCCCATCTCCCCTTAAGGTCACTCTATAGGGAACAAATTAACCAGATCATTATGATATACGGCTGTCCGAACTTTTGCCAGTATATTGTTAACAACCCGGAAAATAATTGTGCCACCGAGGAAAAACCTGGTTGATCACAAATATTACATGATGAACCGCGGACAATCTCAAGGGGGGTTACCGTTTTTTTTTTTTTTTTTTTTTTTTTTATCTGTCTCACCTTTTTTCTCTTTCCCTGGTTTGTATCCATTCGGCCCCATTCAGCCAACTGTTTAAAGACGTTTATCCCCATCCAGGTGTCTATTTCTTCCTGGCGAGCGATAGCGAGCCAGCATTGAATGGAGAAATCCGGCTTCGCCGGAAACATCTTTCTATCGAAAAATGTAAAAATTTAGCTTGCTGTTAAAACAAAAATATATATATGCTGGCTCGCTACCGCTCGCCAGGAAAATATTGACACCTGGATGGGGGTAAACGTTTTAAAACAGTAGGCTGAATGGGGCCGAATAGATACAAGCCAAAGAGAGAGGGAGAGAATGAGAACAAAAAAGGCGAGGTGGGGGCTCCCTTTAAAAAACAAGGGAAATGTGTCAATGCCGTAATATACCATAATATCGAAGCGGGAAAAGTCACACACATATAGTTATATAAGAAAATACGGTGTGATATGTTACGAAATAGCCGACATAATGGGTATATATAAATACGGTGTGATATGTTACGAAATAGCCGACATAATGGGTATATATAAATACGGTGTGATATGTTACGAAATAGCCGACATAATGGGTATATATAAATACGGTGTGATATGTTACGAAATAGCCGACATAATGGGTATATAAATACGGTGTGATATGTTACGAAATAGCCGACATAATGGGTATATATAAATACGGTGTGATATGTTACGAAATAGCCGACATAATGGGTATATATAAATACGGTGTGATATGTTACGAAATAGCCGACATAATGGGTATATATAAATACGGTGTGATATGTTACGAAATAGCCGACATAATGGGTATATATAAATACGGTGTGATATGTTACGAAATAGCCGACATAATGGGTATATATAAATACGGTGTGATATGTTACGAAATAGCCGACATAATGGGTATATATAAATACGGTGTGATATGTTACGAAATAGCCGACATAATGGGTATATATAAATACGGTGTGATATGTTACGAAATAGCCGACATAATGGGTATATATAAATACGGTGTGATATGTTACGAAATAGCCGACATAATGGGTATATATAAATACGGTGTGATATGTTACGAAATAGCCGACATAATGGGTATATATAAATACGGTGTGATATGTTACGAAATAGCCGACATAATGGGTATATATAAATACGGTGTGATATGTTACGAAATAGCCGACATAATGGGTATATATAAATACGGTGTGATATGTTACGAAATAGCCGACATAATGGGTATATATAAATACGGTGTGATATGTTACGAAATAGCCGACATAATGGGTATATATAAATACGGTGTGATATGTTACGAAATAGCCGACATAATGGGTATATATATTTTAAGCGGGGGGGTGGTTTATTTTTTGGTCGATTTTGTCATGTATTTTTTTTAGTTTTGTTTAGTTTCCTCCCTAGACCTCCATCAAACTTTAAACAAAATACATTCATTCGATCCCCCTTCTAGATAAATGTGTAAATTTTTCGGTAGACAAATGTCCCGGTTCTTCCAAAATTACAGGCCCACTATCGTTCGCCAGGAAAAAAACTCGACACACACACACCACGAAAGGTCTTAATATTGACAAAGAAAAGGGGCGAAAGGTCTTAAAATCGACAAGCTAATGGGACAAATCTAAAAACCAATGGGGCTAAACATGAGGGAGAAGGGGGTCTAGAAAAAAGACCCTCGAGATAAGGATAATCGCGTTGCTCCATATCCAAACTATATCCGTTACCGTTATCAGATAGGAAAAGTTAGGTATTGCGTTGATTTATATTGTATTCTATCGATTTATCTTGTATTTTATTTATTAATATTGTATTCTATTAATTTATCTTGTATGCTATTGAATTATCCTCTTGATTTATCCTGTATTATATTGATTTATACTGTATTATATTGATTTATCCAGTATTATATTGATTTATACTGTATTATATTGATTTATCCAGTATTATATTGATTTATCCAGTATTATATTGATTTATACTGTATTATATTGATTTATACTGTATTATATTGATTTATACTGTATTATATTGATTTATCCAGTATTATATTGATTTATCCAGTATTATATTGATTTATCCAGTATTATATTGATTTATACTGTATTATATTGATTTATA
>CM064575.1:83542259-83584759 GCA_032716605.1 Paralithodes platypus | reverse complement strand
TTGAGTGAAGGCAATAACGAAGCTAAAGTCCATAGTTGGATTTGAGTGAAGACAATAACGAAGCTAAAGTCCATAGTTGGATTTGAGTGAAGACAATAACGAAGCTAAAGTCCATAGTTGGATTTGAGTGAAGACAATAACGAAGCTAAAGTCCATAGTTGGATTTGAGTGAAGACAATAACGAAGCTAAAGTCCATAGTTGGATTTGAGTGAAGACAATAACGAAGCTAAAGTCCATAGTTGGATTTGAGTGAAGACAATAACGAAGCTAAAGTCCATAGTTGGATTTGAGTGAAGACAATAACGAAGCTAAAGTCCATAGTTGGATTTGAGTGAAGACAATAACGAAGCTAAAGTCCATAGTTGGATTTGAGAGAAGACAATAACGAAGCTAAAGTCCATAGTTGGATTTGAGTGAAGACAATAACGAAGCTAAAGTCCATAGTTGGATTTGAGTGAAGACAATAATGAAGCTAAAGTCCATAGTTGGATTTGAGTGAAGACAATAACGAAGCTAAAGTCCATAGTTGGATTTGAGTGAAGACAATAACGAAGCTAAAGTCCATATAGTTGGATTTGAGTGAAGACAATAACGAAGCTAAAGTCCATAGTTGGATTTGAGTGAAGACAATAACGAAGCTAAAGTCCATAGTTGGATTTGAGTGAAGACAATAACGAAGCTAAAGTCTATAGTTGGATTTGAGTGAAGACTATAACGAAGCTAAAGTCCATAGTTGGATTTGAGTGAAGACAATAACGAAGCTAAAGTCCATAGTTGGATTTGAGTGAAGACAATAACGAAGCTAAAGTCTATAGTTGGATTTGAGTGAAGACAATAACGAAGCTAAAGTCCATAGTTGGATTTGAGTGAAGACAATAACGAAGCTAAAGTCCATAGTTGGATTTGAGTGAAGACAATAACGAAGCTAAAGTACATAGTTGGATTTGAGTGAAGACAATAACGAAGCTTAGTTGTATTACAACCCGGCATAACACTGGCGGCAGCGGTGACTCGATACGGCATATCAACGAGAGTTTCTTATATATATATTTTTTTTTTAAGTACTCGGTCAGCATTTTCACACAATATTCACTATGGCAGCAATTAGATCACTTGCTATTCCGGCGTTCAAGCCAGAAGATTATGACATATATACATACCTGGAAATAGTCAAACCGGTCCTGGACATTATGTTCGGAAACGAGGACGTTTCCAAGATCCACACAATAGTAGTGAAACTAGGTTAATATGCAACCAAGGTATCAGAGTAAGTGCATGATAACATGCCTGGGTTAACTGGGCACAATTTGAAACGTATGTAAAGACCGCTATTAATCCAGTACTTGGTCAGACCATTGCCGATAAAAAATTGTATGAGATCAAATATTCAGGAGATTTAGACGGCACAATTGAGCAACTGCAACAAATAGCGATCAATGCGTTCCCAGAAGTAACCGCAGCACAACGGAAGAAGATCGTGGTCAAGGCACTTGTGAGAATTTTGCCGGAAACAGTGGCGGATCACTTCTTCATTATTGAGCCTACGAATTATGACACGGATATGCCGGTGATAAAGCATATCATGGCGATCAGCAAGGTGACCACACATCCATTAGCAGCAGCAGCACCCATAAATGGTCCAGTGGCTCCTCGTCTCAATGATAAAGCCGAGGAATGGGCCAGGATTAGGCCAGCTGATTGGAAACCATGCTCTGGACCGTGCATGTTATGGTCGTTGAAAAGATCCTTCACGGAACTAACCAAGAAACGGACCAGGACACCAAGCTGGTGGGCACAAATTCCCTGGATAAAGCCACGTAAGGTAGCCACTAGCACTGAAGACGGAACAGCAGGGATAGAGGACGTACACAGTGAAGAAGAGGCAGAACAGTATCTACCTGAGGCTGTGCAACCGGACCCTCAGGATTTTTAAACTCCCCCCCCTCCCCCCCCCCCAAACAAATAGTCGTCACAATGGCGGGGGCTCATGATGGGACATCTTCAGATGGTTTCCCAGTACACCAAAAGATCACACTCAACGGGGTTAAAGTCTGACTTCTAATAGATACGGGAGCTTCCTGTTCATGCCTGTTCCTTCCGTTTTTCCAAAAGCACCACAAAGCTTTCGGGAAGATACAACCTTCCTCCATAATTCTTGTCAGTGCTAATGATCAAGTCATTCCAAATTTAGGACAGACTCTTCCCCTATACGTTAGCACCCCTGTTCCCCATCATGGAGTAGATCATTCATTTGTAATCTATAATCCTAATGAGACTAAGTACGATGGATACTTGGGCCTCGATCTCCTAATATCTTTGAGTGCCTCTATTGATTGTAGGCACCACACCTTAACCTTTGCCCCACATTCAACAACAAAGACAAAAAAAAAAACCTGCCTTGAACACCCTCCGCAGTTAAACTCAAGCTCCCTACCTGCTCCCCTTAGTCAAACAGCTAAATTCCAGTCATATATCTTTCCTTCATCTAATGAACAAGTCCTACCCCTCAAAACTTCAGAAGATGTGAAATACAACACTCATATCATTTCTCAAGCTATCACTTCCACAACTGTGACAGTTCCTCCTCATCATGAAAAATGGATACCTTTGTTGCCCACCATCATGGGAGATGTCATTTTGACCCCACACCTCCAAAACCCTTTTAATGGGGCCTGCCTAACCGCTCCTAGCTTGCTACCAAATCAATTAAACTGTATCAAAATAGCTAATATCTCAGATAAGCCAGTTACATTACCAAAAGGACTAGCCATTGGTGAGCTTGAGGTATACTCAGAAGAATTATCTGTACCTACAGATACTTCCCCTCGAAATAAGAACCCCCTTCCTGATATTCCTTCCAATCTTACTACTTGTCAACAAACTGATCTCAGAAACTTACTGATATTATATCAAGACATATTCGCTACCTCCAGCTGAGACATGGGGAAAACTGACATGCTTCATCATCCTATACATACCTAGGACGTCCCATAAAGCAACCAATCCGTCGGAAAAACCCGATTCAGAGGCAAGAGGAAGAAAAACAAGTACAAGATATGCTTGCCACAGGAGTTGTCAAAACCTCTACCAGCCCTTGGTCTTCTCCGGTAGTACTCGTCCGGAAGAAAGACGGATCAACCCGCTTCTGTATTTACTACCGGCAACTGAATGACGTCACCATCAAAGACGCTACGCCACTCCCCAGAATTGATGATTCCTTAGACTCCCTGCTTGGAGCAAAATGGTTCACTACCTTAAGCACCCGTCACACCTAGCCGATTTTAGGCCAAGACTGTCCGCGACCTAAGGGTCGTGGACAGTCTTGGTCTACGTCGCCGCGCATCATGGGCCGTCGCCAACATAACAAACAGGTCGGGATGGGTCTTCACATACCCCCTCAAAAGTTCAACATGCAGAACTTTGAAAATCAAGTCGGCGTGGAGTGAGGTAAAAAAATGGGACGTGAAGGGGACGGGAGGCTGATGGCGTGTGACGGCGCTTGACGTGAAAAGGTAGGCGTCAGTGCGGCGTCAGTGCGGCGGCACACGGCGGCACACTGCACCATAAATGAGGTCTGCGTCAGGCGGCGTCACCATAACAACCTGCGGGGATCAGCGGCGGCTTGCGGCGACCCAACGATGCCCTAACGGTCAATATATAAATAAACGACATAATTAAATAATTAAATAATAAATATATTATCAATAATAAGTAGGGTTAATCAAAGGTAGAAGCATATTTATTTAATTAAGGGGGGTGACCTGTTTTTGTTCTGTCCTCTTCTATCTTTCTCTGGCTTGTATCCATTTGGCCCCATTCAGCCTACTGTTTTAAGACGTTTATCCCCATCCAGGTGTCAATTTTTTACTGGTGAGCGGTAGCGAGCCAGCATATTTTTTATTTTTGTTTGACAGCAGGCTAAATTTGTAAATTTTTCCATAGAAAATTGTCTCCGGCGAAGCCGGATTTCTTCATATAATATATAAATAATATATAATATATAAATAAACGACATAATTAAATAATAAATATATTATCAATAACCATCAATATATAAGATTAGGTATATTAATTACAGAAAAAATGAAAAATAACAACATTGAATACATAATTAAATTAATAATAATAAAATAACAGAATTAACTGAAATAATCAGTTAATAATCAGCCGTCCATACTGAAGGGGTCGCCGTCCATCGGCACAGTAATACATATTGACGCCGCCCTACCTCCTGTCGACACCGTTCGTCGGGTCGTTGTCAACGCGCTACGCCGCAGATCGGCACTCCAGCGGCGACCTAGGTCTCACCTTCAGTCCTGCATGGGCGCCGCTCTACCCCTTCAGGTCGCCGTCAGGCGGCGTGGCCATCCATACTGCGTCCCGTCCAAAACTCACCCCCCCAAATCCTTAAGCTCTCCGCCGAAGGTCGGCACTCCTGACCACGACTAAAGGTCGTGGTCAGTCTTGGCTCAAGTCGGCATGGTGTGACGCCTGCTTTAGATCTTCAGGCAGGATATTGGCAAGTTCCAGTATCACCAGAACATCAACAAAAGACAGCTTTCTCCACCAGCCAAGGCAGACTATATGAGTTTACTGTATTGCCTTTCGGTCTATGAAATGGCCCTGTCACATTCTCCAGGTTAATGGCATATGTTTTACAAGGATTAACCTGGGAAACATGCCTGGCCTATTTAGACGACATTATTGTATTCGGGAAAACTTGGGCCGAACATTTGCAAAGGTTAAAACAAGTATTCCAGAGAATCAGGGATGCCAGTTTAAAACTCAAACCATCCAAATGCACCCTTACTAAAACTAAAGTAAACTTTCTAGGACATATTGTATCAGAATAAGGTATTTCACCAAATCCTAGTAAACTAGAAGCTATCAGCAAAATTACTCCTCCCCCTAATGTAAAAGGAGTAAGAGCTTTCCTTGGGTTGGCATCCTATTATCGAAGATTTGTCAAGAACTTTGCTACTATTGCCCAGGGGTGTAAAAAGTACTTAATGATTGTACTTAAGTCCAAGTAAAAGTATGTACTGAAAAAGTTACTGAAGTAAAAGTAAAAGTTCCCAACTAGAAATGTACTTAAGTTATAGTAAAAAAGTATCTACCGAATGAATTACTTAACTACCAAAAGTAAAAAGTAATATCCCAATCTATTACTATATATATATATATATATATATATATACTGTATATATATATATATATATATATATATCTGTGTGTGTGCGTGTGAACATGAACTAAAACTAATAGTTAACTATTACAGGAACCTTGACTTTGTGTTCCCCCTCTTGTTATCTTACAATCACACACTTCTTATAATGTAAACCTTGCAAGATATACGGACGAGTCAATATAATCAGTGCTATTTATAACCAGTGCTATTTATAACCAGTGCTATTTATAACATTCGGAAGAAAAAATAGAACCAAGCACAGAAAAAAAAACCCATACTCATAATGTATATCCAATTGAAGAGATTCTGATTATATGACATCGAGAAAGTGCTTTGATTCGGGATAATATCTCCCTAGAATATATTCAACTCGGTAAAAGCTGCAACTAAGTTTAGGTTCAATTAGTTCAAGACCATAACAGAATAGATATTAAACAGGGTTAATTATAATTATGCTGGATTAAACAAGTGAGATTAGGTATAAGGTTTGGGAAATGAAAATATGGCAAGTTAGATTATATCAGGCTAGAATATATTGTAGTTAGTAAATAACATAATAAATAATATTACAGTATGACACTATGCAGGTAGATCTGTACGAGGGACTTTGTACAGGCATATACCGGTATTTATACTCCGGGATTTCCCTAAATTTAGTTTTACTCTTGATGGTTTGCTCATGTGTTCGTTATATAATTTCAACTCTATTTCTTCAGATCGTGAGAAGTGGTTATTTCAAAGCCATAGTTTGCAATAATTTTGTTTTTGTTTACGGAATAGCATAATTTATATTATCGTATATTTATATAATCTTCATTTTATCAACAACGGACAAAACATTTATCTTTGAAGGATGATTCTAAATTGCTAATGCTAGTTTAATAATTCTGGTCAGCTTCGTTACATGAAATTCAAAAATGTATTACCGTTCAAATAAATATAGATGAGGGTCTAGTCAAATTATTGTGCTGAGTCACGGGTGGAAAGTGTAAGGTGTTAAACCTTTGGGATCAGGTGGTACAAAGGGAGGTACACATCATTAGGATGTGTGGGGGAGAGGGGAGGCCTCTCAGCTCCATATAAATATAGTGGTGACCTTTGAACTAGCTAAGGATTGTCACACCTACATTAAGGGGAATATCCATGGGAAATGCTACCTGGAATTTCAAATCTATTGGGAAGAATATTTAGGAAATTTGCTGAAGTTGTACTCTACAAAATTAAAAGAAGTAAATGAAATGTAGTGGAGTAAAAGTACAAGTAATTCTTATAAATAATACTCAAGTTAGAGTAAAAGTACTGGACAACAATCTACTTTTTAAAAAGTAGATACTGAAAAATATACTGAAGTACTGTACTTGAGTAAATGTACTTCATTACCTTTACACCCCTGCTATTGCCAAACCCTTACATGATCTAACTAGAAAAGACGAACCATTCCAGTGGACAGAACAACGCCTTCAAGCATTTCATAGTCTGAAAGATAAATTAGTGGCATCTCCGGTAGTGTCATTTCCGGATTACACTCGTCCCTTCAGATTATATACAGACGTCTCACAGTTCGGAATAGGTACCATTCTTGGACAAACTAGAGATGGCAAAGAACACATCATCGCCTGTGCCAGTCGCACTCTTAATCCGGCAGAAGTCAACTATCCGGTGACCAAAAGAGAGTGCCTAGGTATGATATGGGCCCTACAGTATTTCAAGGCTTACTTGGCCAGTGTCAAAGTCACCATAATAACAGATCATCACGCCCTTCAATGGCTCCGTAAATATGACACCAAAAATGCATTAACTGTCAGATGGAGGGAATCATTAGTGGAATTTGACGTAGATATTGTTTATAGGCCAGGAAAACTCCATACCAATGCAGATGCCCTATCCAGACTTCCCATCAATTCAGCAGACATTCATCTACAACATCAAGTGAAGAATCAACAAGACCTTCTACATTGTTTTCAAAGAAAGGATAAACCAGACTGGATGCCAAGCAAGATATTTTCTCAACTGACCAGACGAGGAGACAATTTATTTACCATAGATGGAAAAATTGTCATCACACCTCAAGCAGCACCTAGCACAAAGAAACTAATTACAGTACCATGTTTCAACAAGTGTATTGGACCCCTTCCTCCTATATAACCGCGGAACGAGTAGCAAGCTTGCCGAGCTTGTGCGTTGGGTAAAGATAGAACCCGCACAGCAGGACCTGCTGGCAAGCTAGTAGCCTCCAAGCCATGGCAATTACTTGCAGTAGACGTTATGGGACCAATGGAAGGAAACCAAGGGTTTCAGTACATCATAACATTTGTTGATACCTATTCCAAATATGTCATTGCCTGCCCTACAAAAGAACACTCAGCCATAGCAGTAGCAGAGGCCCTCATTCAACATGTCTTTCCATATTTCGGATTACCTGAAGCCATTCATTCAGATAATGCCCCCGAGTTCACCAGTCACATTTGGTCTCAATTATCTCAAATGTGTGGATTTATAATCAGTCACTCATCTCCATACTGGCCTCAAGGCAACTCCATCTGCGAAAGAAGCCATAGGACGATTGCAAATCAAATACGAACACGGTTGCAACAAATGAACACCAAGGATTGGCCCAGTCAAGTCAAATTAGTCCAATGGGGTATAAATAGCTGCCCCAGAGAAGACGGAATATCACCCCACGAACGTGTTTGGAGTGCCACCATTGCTCCTACCTCTGAGACATCTCGCTGCCCCGTATGAGCCCTCCTCCAACTTCGATCAATCACTAGTACACCTGAAAAAACGTCTCCGTCATATCCAGGATGTTCAAGATCTTCAACCTGATAAAACTACCAAAGCCAGTCCACACCGTGTCGGCGAACTCGTGATGGTTGCTCAATTACCTGTGCCGTCTAAACTCAAACCAAGATTTAAAGGTTCATTTGAAATCTTAACAGTGCCAAATTGTTACCAGGTTACCATTGACTATTTCGGTGAGTCACGCACATACCGTAACAGACATGTACGTAGATTTCAGCCTATTGATGAGAATATGATTATGCTTGCAGATCCTGACCAGAATGATATATTGCCTGCATCAAATAATCAGAATTTGGGATCCTCAGAACCTTCGACACGTGAACTCATTCCACCATTGACATCTGCAGTGTCCTGCACCTCTAAAGAAACCACTGCATGTCACACCACCTATTCTACCACAATCCACACAATCTGTTCAGCCACGCCCAGGTCCTCTTTCATATCCATCACACAACACTACTCCTATCATACCTACACGTACTGTATCTGCACCTTCCAAACTCCCTACTCAATTATTAACCAAATCTCTATCTCTACCTGTTCCTCCCTCACCATCTGTCAGCTTACCAATGTTCTCTGAATCACCTTGCACTCTACCTACTACGCCAGCTATTGCTCACCTTCCTAATCTACCTTCACAGCCTTTATCAAACCTGCCAAGAACGCCATCTCTTGATCTTTCTAACTTGCCTGTTCCTCTCACTCAACCCTCTTCCAGACCTCTTCCTTATGCAAGCAAACCTAAGTCGCCCACTACTTCAGCTTCTTAATCCATCTCAAAATCATCTTCAAGACCTCTACCATTATTTCATAACATACAACCATCTACTTCTACTCATAAAACTACAAGTAGGATACTTCCTCTAAGTTACATCGCACTATACCCAGCCTGTCTAAAAAAAAATCCCATTCATCCAATTCTTCTTCATCACCAACACGTGGTACCACACTCATGTGAATCCACCATCATTAATGCAACCTGTTTCTAATCCACCCTGTACAAGATCTGGTCGACGTGTGAAACCTCCTCAACGATGGAAGCCGACATTCCGTCCTACCTACACAAGGCGGGCCCCTCCCAAACCTACCTCACCAATTCAAAGGGTCCCCGCTACACCTACTGCGAGGTCAAAAACACCACCAGGTCAACCAGGCAGTACCAGGAACAAGGACCTACCACTACTCACCAGCCCTTCCCAGGTCATTCACTCTGCCGAGCTTCCAGCCACCACATCTCCTCCTGCTACAAAGACTCCTTCACCCACTCCAGCAGCTCCTTCACCGCCTCCAGCAGCCATGAAAATAAACAGTGTCATGGTATCTACAGGACTGGACAGCACTGTTGTCAACACCCCACAACAATTGGTGCAAACTGCAAAAGAATCCAAGATCCCATTACATGTCCACATGGGTATCGACACCTTTACACCAGCTGATGTTCCTACAACCATGTGGCTGTTGACACTACAACACTAATACAACAACCCGGACCTACATTTTTAAATCGCGAGGTCGCGATTTTTTCTTTGCCGAATGTGGTGAAGTAACGGGGTTGAGTAAGACCTGTAGGATTGCTAGCCTGCAGGAGAATAGAAAAGACAGGAGAAGAAGCCAACAGAAGAAATGGGAATATATACAAGCTTCCCATGCTTTAGAGGAAAACAGAACAGAGGAGTGCCCCATGACCTCAGGTCATTCCCATTCTCTAAATACCAGGAAGTTAGGTCAGTCTCCCATACAAAAGAGTGGGAAGCTGGGCCAATCACCATCGAGCTTTCAAACCATCTCGACCTATCACCAGCCTCCATTCGACCAACAGCCAGACTTGCAGTTTAACGAACAAATGCTTATGCAAGTTAGACATCAGAGACCGGAATGTTATAGAAACAAGCGGGGATACTAGGACCTCCCTTGCAGTACCGTTCCGGAGAACTCAACATAACCCCGAGAACCTAGAGAAGAACAGAGATATCAACTTCATCATTAATAACCCCTGATTATCATAGAATCACGGAAGTTACAATTATCTCTTACCTAGACCTCGTAACCACCAAGAAAGTATTAAATAAAATACTTAAAATAATTATGTACAAACCTATAACCACCATGTATTTTTAGAATAAGTATTACCTTCGTAAATTACACCAAAACCATTCACTATATCCTTTTAGAATTGAGTTACTACAAGTTAAACCTAAGAAATAACTTTAACATAGTCTCACTGAAATTAAAGAAAGTAAACACCTCTACCTAAGTAATATTCCTAAGGCTGAAAAGCACGGAGTATCTAACTGAAGTAGAAACTGACTCCCCCTCGAGACTACAGCGAGACCTGCTGTGTTCCTTCTGATGCCAGGACCTTGGATTCCTGTTCGTGAGAGGCAGTTCCCCCTGAAGTCCAGACAGCCAAATCTACGATCCACGTCGGCCAGACTTGCACTCGAACTACTATCCTCTTAACCTACCCTAAGTGTCTCTGAGTGTCTTACGTTGTGATTATTGATGTGAAGGTAAGGTAAAATATGCGAGTATTCCAGTGCTAATTCTTATGTAGATCTGTGCCCAAGATCGATATATATTGCGTTATGTATTAATCCTTCAGAAGCTATATTAATTATTGAGTTAGATCTGTGCCCAAGATCTAGTTTTAACTAGTGTCTAACAGCTTATAAATCGTATTACGCATACGTTACATACTCGTGTTAACTGATATCCAAGCCGAATACTCACAGATTTTCCTTGTATATGTCCATTCTATTATGTATGTAACAAGTTGAAGTTGAAGTGTATACCGTGTATCTATTCCCTACGCAAATCTAACTTTTACCTAGAACCTACGCTCAATTTCATATTTAATTAAACTCAGATTATAATTCTTTAGAAGAAATATTATTGATTAAAATCATAATTTAAATCTAATTTCTTCGAAAACCCAATTTACGCTTTATGATCCTGTGCGTTAACTTGTTTATTAAGGAATAACTTATTTGCTTATTCTGCTATGAAATAGATAATTTTGATCCATCTCGTCTGGGAATTCTAGCTTTGCATAGATCTGTTATCTAATTATTTCACCATCTCGAATACAATGCCAATTCGTTCTGTATTCCTTATAGGAATCTGTTAACTAGTTCAGAACTCCTTCATACCTTACCAGATATTTCCAACTAAGTGCAACTTCGTCGTGTACGCCATATTTTACTATTAGTATTATTACAACTATTAGTACACGCTATTTTATTTATGCGTTCCTTAACCTCCTGTAGTCAAAATATAATTTGATTCAGGTCAGGTTGTATTCAACATTTAATTCTTATTCAGTAGATCTAAATAATTAAATCGGAATTCCTCGACCCGTGAGATTATTATTACATATACAAAGTTAATAAATTGTATGTTCATAATATAAATTTTTTCGCAACAAACTAACTACGTAATTAGTTGTAAAAACAATTCAGCTCCCTTCTCCTTTTTAAATTAAAGTATTCTTCCCATATTGAAGATAAACATCGCATTAACGCATAAACTATTTTCCGCACCTCAGTCTAGTAGATGACCTGTTGACTTACCTGGTCATATTTATGTACGCGCGGCCTCTTTCATATATCTTGGACGGCTCTCGTCTCGCGCTCTTGAACGATAACTATAGAAATCTTTGTGCGGTTAACCATATTGTTGAATAAACAATTCCGGAGTTCAAATCAATACTTCTTGAACTTAATAGAATACTTCACGATAGATACTCAACTCTCATAAATATTATTATCAAGGAGTTATTCTATGTATATGTATGTCTATATATAATTATAATTGCATGTTTCCACAGTAATATTATCCATTATTTTATGTTCATTGGTATGATGTTCAGAGACCTTTGTGTGTTCTAAATGTATTCAGTGATTTACTTACTATTGCTTATAATAGTTAAGTTTTAGTTCACGTTTCAGGTCCAGATATATATGTGATTAAGACACATATTGTGTTATAACTAACTACACCAGATTATCTTACTACTCCCAAATAGTAGCTAAGTGAACCTAATGATCTCTTTCTATGCCATTTAATAAATGAGAGTATATTATAATTATCTATGTGTGTTTATTGTGTTTATTACAACCTGATTGAGTACATAATTGTGAATAAGAACGTGTTCGATGTGTTCCTGTTGAGCATATATTGAGTCTAAAAGTCCATAGTTGGATTTGAGTGAAGACAATAACGAAGCTAAAGTCCATAGGCCTAGTTGGATTTGAGTGAAGACAATAACGAAGCTAAAGTCCATAGTTGGATTTGAGTGAAGACAATAACGAAGCTAAAGTCCATAGTTGGATTTGAGTGAAGACAATAACGAAGCTAAAGTCCATAGTTGGATTTGAGTGAAGACAATAACGAAGCTTAGTTGTATTACAACCCGGCATAACACTGGCGGCAGCGGTGACTCGATACGGCATATCAACGAGAGTTTCTTATATATATATTTTTTTTTTATATACTCGGTCAGCATTTTCACACAATATTCACTATGGCAGAAATTAGATCACTTGATATTCCGACGTTCAAGCCAGAAGATTATGACATATATACATACCTGGAAATAGTCAAACCGGTCCTGGACATTATGTTCGGAAACGAGGACGTTTCCAAGATCCACACGATAGTAGTGAAACTAGGTTAATATGCAACCAAGGTATCAGAGTATGTGCATGATAACATGCCTGGGTTAACTGGGCACAATTTGAAACGTATGTAAAGACCGCTATTAATCCAGTAATTGGTCAGACCATTGCCGATAAAAAAATTCATGAGATCAAATATTCAGGAGATTTAGACGGCACAATTGAGCAACTGCAACAAATAGCGATCAATGCGTTCCCAGAAGAAACCGCAGCACAATGGAAGAAGATCGTGGTCAAGGCACTTGTGAGAATTTTGCCGGAAACAGTGGCGGATCACTTCTTCATTATTGAGCCTACGAATTATGACACGGATATGCCGGTGATAAAGCATATCATGGCGATCAGCAAGGTGACCACACATCCATTAGCAGCAGCAGCACCCATAAATGGTCCAGTGGCTCCTCGTCTCAATGATAAAGCCGAGGAATGGGCCAGGATTAGGCCAGCTGATTGGAAACCATGCTCTGGACCGTGCATGTTATGGTCGTTGAAAAGATCCTTCACGGAACTAACCAAGAAACGGACCAGGACACCAAGCTGGTGGGCACAAATTCCCTGGATAAAGCCACGTAAGGTAGCCACTAGCACTGAAGACGGAACAGCAGGGATAGAGGACATACACAGTGAAGAAGAGGCAGAACAGTATCTACCTGAGGCTGTGCAACCGGACCCTCAGGATTTTTAAACTGCCCCCCCCCCCCAAAAAAAACAAATAGTCGTCACAATGGCGGGGACTCATGATGGGACATCTTCAGATGGTTTCCCAGTACACCAAAAGATCACACTCAACGGGGTGAAAGTCTGACTTCTAATAGATACGGGAGCTTCCTGTTCATGCCTGTTCCTTCCGTTTTTCCAAAAGCACCACAATGCTTTCGGGAAGATACAACCTTCCTCCATAATTCTTGTCAGTGCTAATGATCAAGTCATTCCAAATTTAGGACAGACTCTTCCCCTATACGTTAGCACCCCTGTTCCCCATCATGGAGTAGATCATTCATTTGTAATCTATAATCCTAATGAGACTAACTACGATGGATACTTGGGCCACGATCTCCTAATATCTTTGAGTGCCTCTATTGATTGTAGGCACCACACCTTAACCTTTGCCCCACATTCAACAACAAAGACAAAAAAAAAACCCTGCCTTGAACACCCTCCGCAGTTAAACTCAAGCTCCCTACCTGCTCCCCTTAGTCAAACAGCTAAATTGCAGTCATATATCTTTCCTTCATCTAATGAACAAGTCCTACCCCTCAAAACTTCAGAAGATGTGAAATACAACACTCATATCATTTCTCAAGCTATCACTTCCACAACTGTGACAGTTCCTCCTCATCATGAAAAATGGATACCTTTGTTGCCCACCATCATGGGAGATGTCATTTTGACCCCACACCTCCAAAGCCCTTTTAATGGGGCCTGCCTAACCGCTCCTAGCTTGCTACCAAATCAATTAAACTGTATCAAAATAGCTAATATCTCAGATAAGCCAGTTACATTACCAAAAGGACTAGCCATTGGTGAGCTTGAGGTATACTCAGAAGAATTATCTGTACCTACAGATACTTCCCCTCGAAATAAGAACCCCCTTCCTGATATTCCTTCCAATCTTGCTACTTGTCAACAAACTGATCTCAGAAACTTACTGATATTATATCAAGACATATTCGCTACCTCCAGCTGAGACATGGGGAAAACTGACATGCTTCATCATCTTATACATACCTAGGACGTCTCATAAAGCAACCAATCCGTCGGAAAAACCCGATTCAGAGGCAAGAGGAAGAAAAACAAGTACAAGATATGCTTGCCACAGGAGTTGTCAAAACCTCTACCAGCCCTTGGTCTTCTCCGGTAGTACTCGTCCGGAAGAAAGACGGATCAACCCGCTTCTGTATTTACTACCGGCAACTGAATGACGTCACCATCAAAGACGCTACGCCACTCCCCAGAATTGATGATTCCTTAGACTCCCTGCTTGGAGCAAAATGGTTCACTACCTTAAGCACCCGTCACACCTAGCCGATTTTAGGCCAAGACTGTCCGCGACCTAAGGGTCGTGGACAGTCTTGGTCTACGTCGCCGCGCATCATGGGCCGTCGCCAACATAACAAACAGGTCGGGATGGGTCTTCACATACCCCCTCAAAAGTTCAACATGCAGAACTTTGAAAATCAAGTCGGCGTGGAGTGAGGTCAAAAAATGGGACGTGAAGGGGACGGGAGGCTGATGGCGTGTGACGGCGCTTGACGGGAAAAGGTAGGCGTCAGTGCGGCAGCACACGGCGGCACACGGCACCATAAATGAGGTCTGCGTCAGGCGGCGTCACCATAACAACCTGCGGGGATCAGCGGCAGCTTGCGGCGACCCAACGATGCCCTAACGGTCAATATATAAATAAACGACATAATTAAATAATTAAATAATAAATATATTATCAATAATAAGTAGGGTTAATCAAAGGTATAGCATATTTATTTAATTAAGGGGGGTGAACTGTTTTTGTTCTGTCCTCTTCTATCTTTCTCTGGCTTGTATCCATTTGGCCCCATTCAGCCTACTGTTTTAAGACGTTTATCCCCATCCAGGTGTCAAATTTTTACTGGTGAGCAGTAGCGAGCCAGCATATTTTTTATTTTTGTTTGACAGCAGGCTAAATTTGTACATTTTTCCATAGAAAAATTTCTCCGGCGAAGCCGGATTTCTTCATATAATATATAAATAATATATAATACGGTATATAAATATAATATATAAATAAACGACATAATTAAATAATAAATATATTATCAATAACCATCAAAATATAAGATTAGGTATATTAATTACAGAAATAATGAAAAATAACAACATTCAATACATAATAAAATAAATAATAATAATAAAATAACAGAATTAACTGAAATAATCAGTTAATAATCAGCCGTCCATACTGAAGGGGTCGCCGTCCATCGGCACAGTAGTGCATATTGACGCCGCCCTACCTCCTTTCGACGCCGTTCGTCGGGTCGTTGTCAACGCGCTACGCCGCAGATCGTCACTCCAGCGGCGACCTAGGTCTCACCTTCAGTCCTGCATGGGCGCCGCTCTACCCCGTCAGGTCGCCGTCAGGCGGCGTGGCCATCCATACTGCGTCCCGTCCAAAACTCACCCCCCCAAATCCTTAAGCTCTCCGCCGAAGGTCGGCACTCCTGACCACGACTTTAGTCTTGGCTCAAGTCGGCATGGTGTGACGCCTGCTTTAGATCTTCAGGCAGGATATTGGCAAGTTCCAGTATCACCAGAACATCAACAAAAGACAGCTTTCTCCACCAGCCAAGGCAGACTATATGAGTTTACTGTATTGCCTTTCGGTCTATGAAATGACCCTGTCACATTCTCCAGGTTAATGGCATATGTTTTACAATGATTAACCTGGGAAACATGCCTGGCCTATTTAGACGACATTATTGTATTCGGGAAAACTTGGGCCGAACATTTGCAAAGGTTAAAACAAGTATTCCAGATAATCAGGGATGCCAGTTTAAAACTCAAACCATCCAAATGCACCCTTGCTAAAACTAAAGTAAACTTTCTAAGACATATTGTATCAGAATAAGGTATTTCACCAAATCCTAGTAAACTAGAAGCTATCAGCAAAATTACTCCTCCCCCTAATGTAAAATGAGCTTTCCTTGGGTTGGCATCCTATTATCGAAGATTTGTCAAGAACTTTGCTACTATTGCCCAGGGGTGTAAAAAGTACTTAATGATTGTACTTAAGTCCAAGTAAAAGTATGTACTGAAAAAGTTACTGAAGTAAAAGTAAAAGTTCCCAACTAGAAATGTACTTAAGTTAAAGTAAAAAAGTATCTACCAAATGAATTACTTAACTACCAAAAGTAAAAAGTAATATCCCAATCTATTATATATATATATATATATAATATCTATATATACATATACATACATATATATATATATATATATATATATATATATATATATATATATATAAATACATATATATATACCGGTATATATATCTGTGTGTGTGCGTGTGAACATGAACTAAAACTAATAGTTAACTATTACAGGAACCTTGACTTTGTGTTCCCCCTCTTGTTATCTTACAATCACCCACTTCTTATAATGTAAACCTTACAAGATATACGGACGAGTCGATAATTATAATCAGTGCTATTTATAACCAGTGCTATTTATAACCAGTGCTATTTATAACATTCTGAAGAAAAAATAGAACCAAGCACAGAAAAACAAAAAACATATTCATAATGTATATCTAATTGAAGAGATTCTGATTATATGACATCGAGAAAGTGCTTTGATTCGGGATAATATCTCCCTAGAATATATTCAACTCGGTAAAAGCTGCAACTAAGTTTAGGTTCAAATCTATTGGGAAGAATATTTAGGAAATTTGCTGAAGTTGTACTCTACAAAATTAAAAGAAGTAAATGAAATGTAGTGGAGTAAAAGTACAAGTAATTCTTATAAATAATACTCAAGTTAGAGTAAAAGTACTGGACAACAATCTACTTTTTAAAAAGTAGATACTGAAAAAATATACTTAAGTACTGAACTTGAGTAAATGTACTTCATTACCTTTACACCCCTGCCTATTGCCAAACCCTTACATGATCTAACTAGAAAAGACGAACCATTCCAGTGGACAGAACAACGCCTTCAAGCATTTCATAGTCTGAAAGATAAATTAGTGGCAACTCCGGTAGTGTCATTTCCGGATTACACTCGTCCCTTCAGATTATATACAGACGTCTCACAGTTCGGAATAGGTGCCATTCTTGGACAAACTAGAGATGGCAAAGAATACATCATCGCCTGTGCCAGTCGCACTCTCAATCCGGCAGAAGTCAACTATCCGGTGACCAAAAGAGAGTGCCTAGGTATGATATGGGCCCTACAGTATTTCAAGGCTTACTTGGCCGGTGTCAAAGTCACCATAATAACAGATCATCACGCCCTTCAATGGCTCCGTAAATCTGACACCAAAAATGCATTAACTATCAGATGGAGGGAATCATTAGTGAAATTTGACGTAGATATTGTTTATAGGCCAGGAAAACTCCATACCAATGCGGATGCCCTATCCAGACTTCCCATCAATTCAGCAGACATTCATCTACAACATCAAGTGAAGAATCAACAAGACCTTCTACATTGTTTTCAAAGAAAGGATAAACCAGACTGGATGCCAAGCAAGATATTTTCTCAACTGACCAGACGAGGAGACAATTTATTTACCATAGATGGAAAAATTGTCATCACACCTCAAGCAGCACCTAGCACAAAGAAAACTAATTACAGTACCATGTTTCAACAAGTGTATTGGACCCCTTCCTCCTATATAACCACGGAACGAGTAGCAAGCTTGCCGAGCTTGTGCGTTGGGTAAAGATAGAACCCGCACAGCAGGACCTGCTGGCAAGCTAGTAGCCTCCAAGCCATGGCAATTACTTGCAGTAGACGTTATGGGACCAATGGAAGGAAACCAAGGGTTTCAGTACATCATAACATTTGTTGATACCTATTCCAAATATGTCATTGCCTGCCCTGCAAAAGAACACTCAGCCATAGCAGTAGCAGAGGCCCTCATTCAACATGTCTTTCCATATTTCGGATTACCTGAAGCCATTCATTCAGATAATGCCCCCGAGTTCACCAGTCACATTTGGTCTCAATTATCTCAAATGTGTGGATTTATAATCAGTCACTCATCTCCATACTGGCCTCAAGGCAACTCCATCTGCGAAAGAAGCCATAGGACGATTGCAAATCAAATACGAACACGGTTGCAACAAATGAACACCAAGGATTGGCCCAGTCAAGTCAAATTAGTCCAATGGGGTATAAATAGCTGCCCCAGAGAAGATGGAATATCACCCCACGAACGTGTGTTTGGAGTGCCACCATTGCTCCTACCTCTGAGACATCTCGCTGCCCCGTATGAGCCCTCCTCCAACTTCGATCAATCACTAGTACACCTGAAAAAACGTCTCCGTCATATCCAGGATGTTCAAGATCTTCAACCTGATAAAACTACCAAAGCCAGTCCACACCGTGTCGGCGAACTCGTGATGGTTGCTCAATTACCTGTGCCGTCTAAACTCAAACCAAGATTTAAAGGTTCATTTGAAATCTTAACAGTGCCAAATTGTTACCAGGTTACCATTGACTATTTCGGTGAGTCACGCACATACCGTAACAGACATATACGTAGATTTCAGCCTATTGATGAGAATATGATTATGCTTGCAGATCCTGACCAGAATGATATATTGCCTGCATCAAATAATCAGAATTTGGGATCCTCAGAACCTTCGACACGTGAACTCATTCCACCATTGACATCTGCAGTGTCCTGCACCTCTAAAGAAACCACTGCATGTCACACCACCTATTCTACCACAATCCACACAATCTGTTCAGCCACGCCCAGGTCCTCTTTCATATCCATCACACAACACTACTCCTATCATACCTACACATACTGTATCTGCACCTTCCAAACTCCCTACTCAATTATTAACCAAATCTCTATCTCTACCTGTTCCTCCCTCACCATCTGTCAGCTTACCAATGTTCTCTGAATCACCTTGCACTCTACCTACTACGCCAGCTATTGCTCACCTTCCTAATCTACCTTCACAGCCTGCCAAGAACGCCATCTCTTGATCTTTCTAACTTGCCTGTTCCTCTCACTCAACCCTCTTCCAGACCTCTTCCTTATGCAAGCAAACCTAAGTCGCCCACTACTTCAGCTTCTTAATCCATCTCAAAATCATCTTCAAGACCTCTACCATTATTTCATAACATACAACCATCTACTTCTACTCATAAAACTACAAGTAGGATACTTCCTCTAAGTTACATCGCACTATACCCAGCCTGTCTAAAAAAAAATCCCATTCATCCAATTCTTCTTCATCACCAACACGTGGTACCACACTCATGTGAATCCACCATCATTAATGCAACCTGTTTCTAATCCACCCTGTACAAGATCTGGTCGACGTGTGAAACCTCCTCAACGATGGGAGCCGACATTCCGTCCTACCTACACAAGGCGGGCCCCTCCCAAACCTACCTCACCAACTCAAAGGGTCCCCGCTACACCTACTGCGAGGTAAAAAACACCACCAGGTCAACCAGGCAGTACCAGGAACAAGGCCGCACTGTTGTCAACACCCCACAACAATTGGTGCAAACTGCAAAAGAATCCAAGATCCCATTACATGTCCACATGGGCATCGACACCTTTACACCAGCTGATGTTCCTACAACCATGTGGCTGTTGACACTACAACACTAATACAACAACCCGGACCTACATTTTGAAATCGCGAGGTCGCGATTTTTTCTTTGCCGAATGTGGTGAAGTAACGGGGTTGAGTAAGACCTGTAGGATTGCTAGCCTGCAGGAGAATAGAAAAGACAGGAGAAGAAGCCAACAGAAGAAATGGGAATATATACAAGCTTCCCATGCTTTAGAGGAAAACAGAACAGAGGAGTGCCCCATGACCTCAGGTCATTCCCATTCTCTAAAGACCAGGAAGTTAGGTCAGTCTCCCATACAAAAGAGTGGGAAGCTGGGCCACAAACACCAACGAGCTTTCAAACCATCTCGACCTATCACCAGCCTCCATTCGACCAACAGCCAGACTTGCAGTTTAACGAACAAATGCTTATGCAAGTTGGACATCAGAGACCGGAATGTTATAGAAACAAGCGGGGATACTAGGACCTCCCTTGCAGTACCGTTCCGGAGAACTCAACATAACCCCGAGAACCTAGAGAAGAACAGAGATATCAACTTCATCATTAATAACCCCTGATTATCATAGAATCACGGAAGTTACAATTATCTCTTACCTAGACCTCGTAACCACCAAGAAAGTATTAAATAAAATACTTAAAATAATTATGTACAAACCTATAACCACCATGTATTTTTAGAATAAGTATTACCTTCGTAAATTACACCAAAACCATTCACTATATCCTTTTAGAATTGAGTTACTACAAGTTAAACCTAAGAAATAACTTTAACATAGTCTCACTGAAATTAAAGAAAGTAAGCACCTCTACCTAAGTAATATTCCTAAGGCTGAAAAGCACGGAGTATCTAACTGAAGTAGAAACTGCCTCCCTCTCCCCCTCGAGACTACAGCGAGACCTGCTGTGTTCCTTCTGATGCCAGGACCTTGGATTCCTGTTCGTGAGAGGCAGTTCCCCCTGAAGTCCAGGCAGCCAAATCTACGATCCACGTCGGCCAGACTTGCACTCGAACTACTATCCTCTTAACCTACCCTAAGTGTCTCCGAGTGTCTTACGTTGTGATTATTGATGTGAAGGTAAGGTAAAATATGCAAGTATTCCAGTGCTAATTCTTATGTAGATCTGTGCCCAAGATCGATATATATTGCGTTATGTATTAATCCTTCAGAAGCTATATTAATTATTGAGTTAGATCTGTGCCCAAGATCTAGTTTTAACTAGTGTCTAACAGCTTATAAATCGTATTACGCATACGTTACATACTCGTGTTAACTGATATCCAAGCCGAATACTCACAGATTTTCCTTGTATATGTCCATTCTATTATGTATGTAACAAGTTGAAGTTGAAGTGTATACCGTGTATCTATTCCCTACGCAAATCTAACTTTTACCTAGAACCTACGCTCAATTTCATATTTAATTAAACTCAGATTATAATTCTTTAGAAGAAATATTATTGCTTAGAATCATAATTTAAATCTAATTTCTTCGAAAACCCAATTTACGCTTTATGATCCTGTGCGTTAACTTGTTTATTCATGAATAACTTATTTGCTTATTCTGCTATGAAATAGATAATTTTGATCCATCTCGTCTGGGAATTCTAGATTTGCATAGATCTGTTATCTAATTATTTCACCATCTCGAATACAATGCCAATTCGTTCTGTATTCCTTATAGGAATCTGTTAACTAGTTCAGAACTCCTTCATACCTTACCAGGTATTTCCAACTAAGTGCAACTTCGTCGTGTACGCCATATTTTACTATTAGTATTATTACAACTATTAGTACACGCTATTTTATTTATGCGTTCCTTAACCTCCTGTAGTCAAAATATAATTTGATTCAGGTCAGGTTGTATTCAACATTTAATTCTTATTCAGTAGATCTAAATCATTAAATCTGAATTCCTCGACCAGTGAGATTATTATTACATACCGGTATACAAAGTTCATAAATTGTATGTTCATAATATAATTTTTCGCAACAAACTAACTACGTAATTAGTTGTAAAAACAATTCAGCTCCCTTCTCCTTTTTAAATTAAAGTATTCTTCCCATATTGAAGATAAACATCGCATTAACCGCATAAACTATTTTCCGCACCTCAGTCTAGTAGATGACCTGTTGACTTATCTGGTCATATTTATGTACGCGCGGCCTCTTTCATATATCTTGGACGGCTCTCGTCTCGCGTCTTGAACGATAACTATAGAAATCTTTGTGCGGTTAACCATATTGTTGAATAAACAATTCCCGAATTCAAATCAATACTTCTTGAGCTTATTAGAATACCTCACGATAGACACTCAACTCTCATAAATATTATTATCAAGGAGTTATTCTATGTATATGTATGTCTATATATAATTATAATTGCATGTTTCCACAGTAATATTATCCATTATTTTATGTTCATTGGTATGATGTTCAGAGACCTTTGTGTGTTCTAAATGTATTCAGTGATATACTTACTATTGCTTATAATAGTTAAGTTTTAGTTCACGTTTCAGGTCCAGATATATATGTGATTAAGACACATATTGTGTTATAACTAACTACACCAGATTATCTTACTACTCCCAAATAATAGCTAAGTGAACCTAATGATCTCTTTCTATGCCATTTAATAAATGAGAGTATATAATTATCTATGTGTGTTTATTGTGTTTATTACAACTTGATTGAGTACATAATTGTGAATAAGAACGTGTTCGATGTGTTCCTGTTGAGTCTAAAAGTCCATAGTTGGATTTGAGTGAAGACAATAACGAAGCTAAAGTCTATAGTTGGATTTGAGTGAAGACAATAATGAAGCTAAAGTCCATAGTTGGATTTGAGTGAAGACAATAACGAAGCTAAAGTCCATAGTTGGATTTGAGTGAAGACAATAACGAAGCTAAAGTCCATAGTTGGATTTGAGTGAAGACAATAACGAAGCTAAAGTCTATAGTTGGATTTGAGTGAAGACAATAACGAAGCTAAAGTCCATAGTTGGATTTGAGTGAAGACAATAACGAAGCTAAAGTCTATAGTTGGATTTGAGTGAAGACAATAACGAAGCTAAAGTCCATAGTTGGATTTGAGTGAAGACAATAACGAAGCTAAAGTCCATAGTTGATTTGAGTGAAGACATAACGAAGCTAAAGTCCATAGTTGGGATTTGAGTGAAGACAATAACGAAGCTAAAGTCCATAGTTGGATTTGAGTGAAGGCAACGAAGCTAAAGTCCATAGTTGGATTTGAGTGAAGACAATAACGAAGCTAAAGTCCATAGTTGGATTTGAGTGAAGACAATAACGAAGCTAAAGTCTATAGTTGGATTTGAGTGAAGACAATAACGAAGCTAAAGTCTATAGTTGGATTTGAGTGAAGACAATAACGAAGCTAAAGTCCATAGTTGGATTTGAGTGAAGACAATAACGAAGCTAAAGTCCATAGGCCTAGTTGGATTTGAGTGAAGACAATAACGAAGCTAAAGTCCATAGTTGGATTTGAGTGAAGACAATAACGACGCTAAAGTCTATAGTTGGATTTGAGTGAAGACAATAACGAAGCTAAAGTCTATAGTTGGATTTGAGTGAAGACAATAACGAAGCTAAAGTCTATAGTTGGATTTGAGTGAAGACAATAACGAAGCTAAAGTCCATAGTTGGATTTGAGTGAAGACAATAACGAAGCTAAAGTCCATAGGCCTAGTTGGATTTGAGTGAAGACAATAACGAAGCTAAAGTCCATAGTTGGATTTGAGTGAAGACAATAACGACGCTAAAGTCTATAGTTGGATTTGAGTGAAGACAATAACGAAGCTAAAGTCTATAGTTGGATTTGAGTGAAGACAATAACGAAGCTAAAGTCCATAGTTGGATTTGAGTGAAGACAATAACGAAGCTAAAGTCCATAGTTGGATTTGAGTGAAGACAATAACGAAGCTTAGTTGTATTACAACCCGGCATAACACTCTCCTTCTCCTATTCTCTCTCTTGGTTGTATCCATTCAGCCCCATTCCAGCCTATCGTTTTAAGACGTTTTAAGGACCCATTCAGCCTGGCAAGCGGTAGTGAGGCAGCATATTTAACACAAAAATTAACGGCAGGCTAAATTTGTACATTTTTCGATAGAAGAATGTCTCCGGCGAAGCCGGATTTCTCCATACAATGCTGGCTCATTATCGCTCGCCAGGACACAACTGACACCTGGATGGGGATAAACAGTGGGCTGAATGGGGCCGAATGGACACAAGCCAGAGAAAGAGAAAAAAAAATCAGGTCACCCTCCTTAGTCTGACTGGAAACTTTCTCCGTCAACCCTACATCCCTTCCTGTCTTGTATGTGGACGGCTAAATTGTCACGTACTTGTAAACATCTACATTATATATTTATTTATTTGTTTATCTATTCATTAATTTATATATATATATATATATATATATATATATATATATATATATATATATATATATATATATAATATACTATATACAGTATATATATATATATATATACCGGGTATATATATATATAAATTAATGAATATGTCTTCTAAGCGTAGTAGGGAAGGTATACAGTAGGGTAGTGATTGAGAGAGTGAGAGTGAGAACGGAGAAATGGATAGGCGACGAGCAGGGAGGTTTTAGGAAGGGAAGAGGATGTGTAGATCAGATTTTTACCCTGAATTGTGTTGTGGAGAAGTATCTGGAGAAGAAACAAAAGGTGTATGTTGCCTTATGGACTTGGAGAAGGCCTATGACAGAGTGGATAGAGAAGGTTTGTGGAAAGTACTTAGAATATACGGAGTAGAGGGCAAGTTGCTGAAAGCAGTGAAGAGCATGTATGAGGGTGCAAAGGCGGCAGTACGTGTGGAGAGTGAGCAGAGCGAGTTCTTTGACCTGAATGTTGGTTTGAAACAGGGGTGTGTGATGTCCCCGTGGTTGTTTACTGTATATATGGATGGAGTTATGAAAGAAATACTATCAAGAGCAGTGGATGTTGGTGTATCGCTGAAAAGGGAGGGAATTGAGTGGAAGCTACCTATACTGCTGTTTGCGGATGATACAGTTCTGATGAGTGATAATGAATGGGAGTTGCAGGGTCTGGTAAATGAGTTTGGAACAGTGTGCGAAAAACGGAATTTGAAGGTAAATACGGGGAAGAGCAAGGTTATGGTCTTCGAAAGGGGTGAAGTCACAGAGTGTGAGGTGAAGCTGAACGGTCAGGCTATGGAGATCGTCAACTCTTTAAGTATCTGGGCAGTGTGTTGAGTAAAGATGGGACTATGGATGAAGAGGTGCGGGAGAGGGTACAACAGGGGAAGAGGGTTGTAGGAACGCTAAAAGCAGTAACAAGAAATAGGGTGGTCAGTATGGAAGTGAAGAAGTCCTTGCATGACAGTGTGGTAATCCCGACACTGACTTACGGAAGCGAAGCATGGACGTTGGTTGAGAGACTCAGACCAAGAGTGAGAGCAGTGGAAATGAATTACTTAAGGAGTGCGTGCGGAGTTACATGGAGGGATAGACAGACTAATGAGGAAGTAAGAAGGAGGTGTGGTGTGGAGGTAGATGTGCTGGAAAGTGTGAAAAGGAACAACTTGAGATGGTTCGGCCATATGGAACGTATGGAAAGCGAGAGAATGACTAAGAGGGTGTACGAGAGCGAGGTGGAGGGACAGAGGGGGAGAGGTAGACCGAATATGAGGTGGAAGGATGGAGTGAGGAACTACATGAACGAAGGCGGTGCTGGTTGGGGGGAGGGGCGTCGACTGACTGGGGACAGGGGTGCATGGGGGCGGTTCGTTCGTGGCCACCCCTTCGGGGATCACGGCGTCAGGCAATAGATAGATAGATAGATAGATATATATATATATATATATATATTTTTTTTTTTTATGAATATTAAGGCCTCGCGTACCCTTTAGGTTTCGATTTATTCCTGGCGAGCGAAAGCGAGTCCCTAATTTTAAAAGGAACCGATCTTTGGCCGTGAAATGTTTCTTCCGAAAAATGTACACATTTATCTTGAAAGGGGGTCTAGGGGGTGTTTTTCTAAGTTTGATGGAGGTCTAGCGAGGACCCTCAAACATAAATTAATAAATAGATATATAGACCAAAAACCAAGCACTACCCCCTTAAACATTTTGCTCACCTCTTCCACTTCCACCTTATATTATGAAGTGCATAGTTTAGTTTTGGCTATATGGGCATGTTTTCACCTCCCTTAAGTTGGTCAGGCTCAAGTCCGATTCCCTAAATAATATATTCACAGGGAACACTATTTATGTTATATTCGAAAGTAACTATGGGTGTTGCATTTTCAGTGAACTCAAATTATTCAATATTTTTCTGTCACATTGGTACCAGAATGTCCAATCGTAAATGAAGGATATTGAATAGGGGATAACAAAAGATAGTAAGTGTGTATTGTATTCCTGAAGGGAGAAATACTTCAAAATTTAGAGACCACTACGTTATATTTATACTTTCCTGGTGATGGAGGTGGACTAAGGGGAGATGGGTCGTTTTCCTGGTCCTCTTTCTTCCTCATTCTTATCCCCATTAGTTTTGACATTTTAAGACGTTTGCCCCATTAGTTTGTCGATTTTAAAACCTTTCACCCCATTTCTTTGTCAATTTTAAGACCTTTCGTGCCCTTTAGGTATTGATTTTTTTCCTGGCAAGCGATAGCGAGCCTGTGACACCGGCCTTCGGCCATGACATTTTTCCACCGAAAAATTTACAAATTAATCTCGAAGGGAGATCTAATGGATTTGTTTTTAAGTTTGATGGAGGTCTAGGGAGGAAACTAAAAAATAAATTAATATATAAATAAATAGACCACCAAAAATAACCACTGTCCCCTTAATTATTTTTCAGTTTGTGTTGGTGATGGGGTCTTATGTTTATTTTTCAGTTTGTGTTGGTGATGGGGTCTTATGTTTATTTTTCAGTTTGTGTTGGTGAAGTCTTATGTTTATTTTTCAGTTTGTGTTGGTGATGGGGTCTTATGTTTATTTTTCAGTTTGTGTTGGTGATGGGGTCTTATGTTTATTTTTCAGTTTGTGTTGGTGATGGGGTCTTATGTTTATTTTTCAGTTTGTGTTGGTGATGGGGTCTTATGTTTATTTTTCAGTTTGTGTTGGTGATGGGGTCTTATGTTTATTTTTCAGTTTGTGTTGGTGATGGGGTCTTATGTTTATTTTTCAGTTTGTGTTGGTGATGGGGTCTTATGTTTATTTTTCAGTTTGTGTTGGTGATGGGGTCTTATGTTTATTTTTCCCATGGGTTATATAACTGCTAGGTCTCACACCATAGGCTTTAAAGTCATCAGAGTTAATTCTCTCCTTAGAGCTGCACTCTTCCTTCTTGACAGGCAATCACACCTCAGACTTTAGAGTAGGTAGAGGCGACTCTTTTCTCTTGATGCCAGTCTCGTACACGGCGGCATGTGAGCTAAGTGCCTGGTAACAAAGGTAACACTTGTGTCGGTATCACACACGACTTATAGCCAGTACACCTGACAGAGGGGTCAGTATCACATCTAGCAGGGGGGGGGGGGGTCTATCTCACACCTGACAGAGGGGTCAGTATCACATCTAGCAGGGGGGGTCTATCTCACACCTGACAGAGGGGCCAGTATCACATCTAGGGGGGTCTATCTCACACCTGACAGAGGGGTCAGTATCACATCTAGCAGGGGGGGTCTATCTCACACCTGACAGAGGGGCCAGTATCACATCTAGCAGGGGGGGGTCTATCTCACACCTGACAGAGGGGCCAGTATCACATCTAGCAGGGGGGTCTATCTCACACCTGACAGAGGGGCCAGTATCACATCTAGCAGGGGGGATCTATCTCACACCTGACAGAGGGGCCAGTATCACATCTAGCAGGGGAGATCTATCTCACACCTGACAGAGGGGCCAGTATCACATCTAGCAGAGGGGTCTATCTCACACCTGACAGAGGGGCCAGTATCACATCTAGCAGGGGGGATCTATCTCACACCTGACAGAGGGGCCAGTATCACATCTAGCAGGGGGGTCTATCTCACACCTGACAGAGGGGCCAGTATCACATCTAGCAGGGGGGTCTATCTCACACCTGACAGAGGGGCCAGTATCACATCTAGCAGGGGGGGTCTATCTCACACCTGACAGAGGGGCCAGTATCACATCTAGCAGGCGGGGTCTATCTCACACATGACAGAGGGGCCAGTATCACATCTAGCAGGGGGGGGTCTATCTCACACCTGACAGAGGGGCCAGTATCACATCTAGCAGGGGGGGGGTCTATCTCACACCTGACAGAGGGGCCAGTATCACATCTAGCCGGGGGGGGGGGTCTATCTCACACCTGACAGAGGGGCCAGTATCACATCTAACCGGGGGGGGTCTATCTCACACCTGACAGAGGGGCCAGTATCACATCTGGCAGGGGGGTCTATCTCACACCTGACAGAGGGGCCAGTATCACATCTAGCAGGGGGGGTCTATCTCACACCTGACAGAGGGGCCAGTATCACATCTAGCAGGGGGGTCTATCTCACACCTGACAGAGGGGCCAGTATCACATCTAGCAGGGGGGTCTATCTCACACCTGACAGAGGGGCCAGTATCACATCTAGCAGGGGGCTCTATCTCACACCTGACAGAGGGGCCAGTATCACATCTAGCAGGGCGTCTATCTCACACCTGACAGAGGGGCCAGTATCACATCTAGCAGGGGGGGGGGGTCTATCTCACACCTGACAGAGGGGCCAGTATCACATCTAGCAGGGGGGGTCTATCTCACACCTGACAGAGGGGCCAGTATCACATCTAGCAGGGGGCTCTATCTCACACCTGACAGAGGGGCCAGTATCACATCTAGCAGGGCGTCTATCTCACACCTGACAGAGGGGCCAGTATCACATCTAGCAGGGGGGGTCTATCTCACACCTGACAGTGCTAGTCTCAAACCTAGCAAGGCTAGTCTCACACCTTGCAGTGACCAAACAAAAAGGGGTTTTGCTTTGATGCTGGTTGCTGGTCATAGTGTTTCGTTCTTCTGAGTTGTGGGGTTTGATGGTGTTGAGAGCTGGAAGGTCTCGTTCTGACTCTGTTGTTATTTTGGTGGTGGTAGAAGGCATGTTTGTATTGGTGGTAGCTGGCGCTGTGGCTGTTTCATGCGAGAAAGGCGCTCTAGGCCTCTGTCATGGGGGCTATTACGTCCTTCTGGTGTGGTAACTGGGGTGGTGGTCATTGATGCTATATATATTGTTGGCATAACAATCCAAAATAATTGAGAGGGCTTTAAAGACTGCATATTCAATATTACGTCTTCTTAGTTGTATATTAATATAATGGGACCATAACAAGTAGAAAAATCGACAGAAATAATAATGATATGTTTGTGATAGTTGATATTAAAACATTATGTTGACAATACTGCTGCCTGATATATGATCATGAACATCAGGGGACCTCTTTAGCAGTATGTGTATGTGTGTGTGAGTGTGAAAGTGTGTGTGTGTGTGTGTGCATATACAGTATATATATATATATATATATATATATATATATATATATATATAAACAAATGGCCCTTCAATCTTGTGTTGACAATCCAGTTGACTTGGCGATAAACACAAAGGAGGAGGAGGGGAGGAGGAAAGAAGAGGGAGAGGTGGAGGAAGGAGGAAGTATCTGCCCACCACCAACACAATCAATAACATGACAACAAACTACTAATCCGCCGTAATGATAACTTAACCTAAAGGAAAACACCCTCCCAGCTGACGTGTTAAAGGGCTGGATAATAACGTGTTGATATTACTGGGAAGGATAGAGTGGCCAGGGGAGGAGGAGGAGGAGGTGGTGGTGGTGGTGGTGGTGGTGGTGGTGGTGGAGGAGGAGGAGGAGGAGGTGGTGGTAATGGTGGAAACGACGTCATAGGGGGGAGTTACGTCACTGTCAAGCAGGAGGAAAACCCAGAGGTGAGGCCCAGGGAGAGAGGGAGAGAGGGAGAGAGAGAGAGACAGTAACTCAAGGTCTGTCTCTCTCAGAGAGAAACAGAGAGAGAGAGACCTTGGAGTTACTGAGAGAGTGAGTAAAATATATATAAATATATAGATAGCTCAGACATATATACATACATATATACATTAATAAATACATAGAGAGAGAGAGAGATCTTGAAGTTGTTATCTTTATATCTATCTATCTATCTATCTATCTCTCTCTCTCTCTCTCTCTCTCTCTCTCTCTCTCTCTCTCTCTCTCTCTCTCTCCCCTACAGCTCCTAGACTACCTAGAGAGTACTGTTGACCTCTCTCTCTCCCTCTCTCTCTCTCTCTCTCTCTCTCTCTCTCTCTCTCTCTCTCTCTCTCCATCTCATCTCTTCTTCTCTCTCTCTCTCTCGTCTCTCTCTCTCTCTCTCTCTCTCCCCCTCTCTCCTGATCTCTCTCTCTCTCTCTCTCTCTCTCTCTCACCCTATACAGATCAAATCACTTTCCTCTCTCTCTCTCTCTCCTCTCTCTCTTACTCTACCCTACAGTATATTAAGTAATCTCACACACGCTTAAAAAAAAAAAAAAAAAAAAAAAAGCCCAAGCAAGTCGCCACCATAACCGAAAGATACCCTCCTACAATGACGACCACAACAAACGAATACACAAACACTACCATTAAATGTCCGACTCCATAGACAAGCAACACAAAATGGCACACAGAACTATCCCAACTCTATGAGAAAATTAAGGCAAGGAAAATGTGCCAACAACCAAATTTGGATTCAAACAATTTATTTAGTCAACCAAAATAAACACTTGAGATTAGAAAAAAAGAAAGGAAAAGAACACAGTTTATGTTCAGCATATTAAGGTTGGTTGACGACGTTGACTTCAAGGTTCCTCACTCTGGAAACGAGTGCATTATTTGAAGCTTGTTTAATTTGACCTAATTGTATTACTAATGATCTCAATAACCCTTGATGTAATGAAAATATGAATAGTCTCCTCATTCCTGTAGTAGTTCTGTAGTGCTATTATTTCTCTCTGTCTACTAATTCAGTCACTACAAGCGCTTTTTTTTTTTTTTTTTTTTTTTTTTTTAGAGATACGTATATACAGACCATGGACAGTAAATGATGGAAACTATCTTCTCTCTCTGATGTATAACACAAATATGAATGTAACTCGCTGTTGTTCAGTGGAATAATGGCTCTTTGAGCAGTATGTATCGCTACTTGTCCCTCTCTTGTCCCTCTAACTCGCCCCTCGGCCTCATCGCTCTCTCTCTCTCTCTCTCTCTCTCTCTCTCTCTACAGATCCTAAAGAGTAGAGAGTACTGTTGACCTATTTGATGTTAGCAGTGTACCCGCTACAGACCTTTTTACCTCACTCTTCCTGTAGTAGTCTTGGCCACCTGTTTGGGGCTGGCTTCATATCATATCTAGTAGTTTATATTATTAACTATTATCTATTTATTATTATATATTTTTTAGTATTACCTATTATTATCTAAAATATGTTTATGGATATGGGAGTGTGTGTGTGTGTGTGTGTGTGTGTGTGTGTGTGTGTGTGTGTGTGTGTGTGTGATAGTATATCTATACAGTATGTACTTACATAAGTACATACACACACACACACACACACACAATCAAACACACACTCACACCCACTCAAACACACCCACGCACACAAACATACCCATACACACACCCCTACAAACACACACACACACACAAGCACACACCCACTCACACACAAACATACCCACACACACACACACAATCACACACACACACACTCTCACACACAGACCCACATACACACACACAGCCCATAGCCTAGTAGGTAGAGCTCTCGTCTCACACACGAGGGGTCGGGGGTTCAATCCCCGGCCGGGCGGAGACAAATTGGGCTTGTCTCCTTTCATGTGTTAGCCTCAGTTCACCTAGCTGTAAATAGGTACCTGGAATAAGTGGACGACGTTGTGACGTCCCATCTGGGGTTGGCAAAAATGGTACAAGGCGAGATGGGTATCATATGGTTCACCTAGCTGATGGCTACCTAAGCCTTCGGGCGAGACGGTACCGTCTATAGTGAGAATGGTACCATACAGATCCACCCTAAGTCTTTGTTTCCGATGTCGCCAATTGGCTAAATACAGACTACACACACATCCACAGCCATTCCAACAGTACATAAAACACTTAACATGCATTTCACGCAATACATTCCCAGTTAAGGAGGCGCGATAATAATGAGCTTAGCTCGCATTGCGTGGATTCCCCTTGACGAACAAGTAACTGAGTAACAGCCGAGCGGCTATCTCAGTGGTACCGTCCCTGCCTGCAACCCAGCAGACCAGGGTTCAAATCTCGCTCAGGTTGATGAAAGGTTTCTTGAGACATAGCCGGCGGTTACCATCTCCCTTGAGCAAAGATGGGTGATTGTCATTGTTAAATAATAATTCCTATCAACATACAATTATGAATTCCCCCCCCCCCCACAGTATACCAGCTTGGGTATTAATATATGCAGTACCGGTATATCCTTGTAATGTATAATATAGCGGATATATTATAGCCTTGAACACTTGAATAAGAAATGTTTGAAAACTGGTTGTTGACACCTGTACCTGGTGTGTGCGTGTATGTGTGTTATAGTTACTCAGTTACTCAGTTACTTGTTCGTCAAGGGGAATCCACGCAATGCGAGCTAAGCTCATTATTATCGCGCCTCCTTAACTGGGAATGTATTGCGTGAAATGCATGTTAAGTGTTTTATGTACTGTTGGAATGGCTGTGGATGTGTGTGTAGTCTGTAGTTTAGCCAATTGGCGACATTGGAAACGAAGGCTTAGGGTGGATCTGTTTGGTACCATTCTCACTATAGACGGTACCGTCTCGCCCGAAGGCTTAGGTAGCCATCAGCTTAGGTGAACCATATGATACCCATCTCGCCTTGTACCATTTTTGCCAACCCCAGATGGGACGTCACAACGTCGGCCACTTATTCCAGGTACCTATTTACAGCTAGGTGAACTGAGGCTAACACATGAAAGGAGACAAGCCCAATTTGTCTCCGCCCGGTCTGGGATTGAACCCCCGACCCCTCGTGTGTGAGACGAGAGCTCTACCTACTAGGCTACGGGCTGTGTGTGCGCGCGTGTATGTGTGTGTGTATGTGTTATTCACACTTGCACCTGTTGTGTACGTGCGTCCCTTGTGTATGTATGAGTGTGTGTGTGTTTTGTTCACACGTGCACCTATTTTGTACATGTGTCGCGTATGTGTGTGTGTGTGTGTGTGTACTTATGTACACTCGTCACAGGCAACCTGCCTTTGTCTCCATGCAAAACAAAACAAAACACCCTGATGTGTATTTGTGTGTGTACCTGTTGTGTATGTGTGTACCTGTTGTGTATGTGTGTGTACCTGTTGTGCATGTGTGTGTGTGTGTGTGTGTGTGTGTGTACCTGTTGTGTGTGTGTGTGTGTACCTGTTGTGAGTGTATGTGTGTGTGTGTGTGTGTACCTGTTGTGTATGTGTGTATGTACCTGTTGTGGCTGTGTGTGTATGTATGTGTGTGTGTGTGTGTGTGTGTGTGTGTGTGTGTGTGTGTGTGTGTGTGTAACTGTTGCGTGTATGTCTGTGTGTGTGTGTACCTGTTGTGTATGTATGTATGTATGTGTGTGTGTGTACCTGTTGTGGCTGTGTGTACCTGTTGTGTGTGTGTGTGTGTTGTATACCTGTTGTGTGTGGGTGTGTGTGTGTGTAACTGTTGCATATGTGTCTGTGTGTGTGTACCTGTTGCGTATGTCTGTATGTGCGTGTGTACCAGTAGTGTGTATGTATGTATGTATGTATACCTGTTGTGTATGTACGTGCATGTGTGTGTTATAGGTACACGACCTCCCATGTTTTCCGTATTAACCCTTTCAGTACTGAAGGTCGTGCTTTACCCTTGTATTGTGGCTAGCATTACACGATTTTATTCAGCTTAGGAAGGATGTTTGGAAGTCAGGGGGTTCATTAGGATAGTTTTCACTCCTTTGATGCCTAGAGATCCTTCCTAAGCTGTATTAAATAGTCTATAATGAAGAAACACATCATAGTATCCTGAAGGGGTTACTATTATACAAGACCTGACCACATTAACACTAGCTGGTGCAACGTCTAGGGGGTTGGTAGAGGATCTTACCTAATTGTTATTGAAGATCGTATTTGCTTTTACCATTTTCGAGCAATATGTTTTAGTTAACCCCCTTAGACTTAAAAAGAAAAAAAAAAAAAAAAAAAACACACACACACATACACACAATCTCTCCAGACTCTACCTTTAAGGAGAAACAGGCTTTCGGCCGGAACATGTTTCTACCAAAAAACTGCACATAATGAGCTTAAAGGGGGTTGCGGGGGCGTTTTTTTTGTTTTAAGGGGGTCTGGGGATGCTTTTCCATATATTGTAAGGGGCAAACTAAAAATACATTGCTTGAAAATTACTAAACCAATCAAAACTCTAAATATTAATACACAGCATGATAACTCCATAAACGTCTCTGTGTGTGTGTGTGTGTGTGTGTGTGTGTGTGTGTGTGTGTGTGTGTGCGTTAACCTTCCGTACACAATCGTAGTCTAGCTTGTAGATTCGATTCCGGGTGGGTAACGAAATACACGTACACATTAGACACACAAAACACACACACACACATACACTACAAACTACACACATACTACACACCACACACACTACAAATTATACGCATACTACACACACACACACACACACACACACACACACGCACACGCACACAAGACTTTCTATCCCAACAAAATACAACACTTGAAACACACAAACATTAGTGAATGGTTTAGCCGAATTCAGGAATTTTGTGGCCTTAAGAACCGACCCTCTACCTTCCCGTGTGTCAACCATCTCACCAGTAATGAAGCAGCCGAGACAATAAATAATCATTTCGCCTCTATATGTCAACAACTTCCCAAGCTCTCTCATGACCAGCTCCCAGCATACCTCCCTGCCCCCTCCCCCCCACCTATCGTATTAGAGTACGAAGTTTGCCGTCGTTTACAGATTCTCAAACCTAAACGCTCCTCCACTCCACTCGATCTTCCTATCCGCTTATACAAAGAATTTGCTCCTGAACTTTCCTTACCTCTCACATCCATAATTAATGATTCCTTACAACAATCCAAATGTCCTAAAGATTGGAAGCATTCCTATGTCACTCCAATCCCTAAATCTTCAAACCCTCAATCTCTTAATGAACTACGGCCCATAGCTCTTACACCTATTCCTAGCCTTATTTGTGAGTTTTGTAGCTGAATTGGCTTACAAAGATATATACAATAAATTAGACTCGTGCCAGTATGGAAATATTAAATCCTCATCCACCTCACACTACCTCATCAGTTTTCTTGACTTCATTCATAACAATTTAGACCGCCGAAACACGTCAGTAACAGCAGTATTCATAGATTTCAAAAAAAGCCTTCGATCTAGTGAACCACACCATTATAATTAAGAAAGCACTACAACTTGGCCTCAGGGAATGTCTTACCTCCTGGTTGGCGGATTTCCTCAACGACCGTCAACAATCCGTCCGCTTTCTAGGCAGTATCTCCAGTTCACAAACACTTACTTGCGGTTTGCCTCAAGGGACACGAATGGGGCCCCTCGGTTATTTAATACTCAGCAATAACGCCCTTCAAGACGCAGAACTCAAATGGAAATATGTTGACGATTCCACAATACCCTCTTCCATCCGCAACCCTTCTCCACACTACAGCATTCTCCAAGCCAACCTAGATACCCTACTGACCTGGGACACAAGATAATGATGTCCCTATTAGCCTAAACAAGAGACTTGTCATGAACGTCAATGTTGCTTCTAAAACCCATCCCTCCACCCCCCTCAAGCTTGGCAATCACACCCTCGAGATAGTTCAGTCCACTAAATTACTTGGTGTTTTCCTTCAGCAAAAACTACTCTGGGATAAACATGTTAACACCATAGCTAGTGCTTCTTCTTATCGGCTACACATGTTACGCACCCTGAAACAACTAGGGGTTCCCAGAGATGACATGCTACTTTTATACAAATCTTTTATATTACCCAAACTCTGCTATGCTTCACCCGTTTGGTCATCCTCTCTCAACTTAACCCAAAGAAATAAATTAGAAAAAAATTCAGAAGAGAGCACTCAGCATAATGTTAGGGGCCAACTACACCACTTACCAAGATGCATGTAACCTAATTAACGTCCTCGCCATATCTAACCTCTACGAACAACACCTTCAACAGTTCTCCAGCAAACTACTAAACAACCCCAGACACCGGCACCTACTACCGCCCGACGCCCCTCCTCCTCTACGCGCTGTTCGCCACTTCAACCGTATTGTCCCCGTAAGAGCACCACGGACTGACTGCTACAAGAACAGCGCCATTCCTTCAATAATTAAGGTCTTAAACAATCAATAAATTATATACAAATTTTTCATTGTAAATTAGCCTGTTAGCTCTTGTGTCAATTTTAATTTTAATTTTAATTTTAATTTTATTTTTAACTATGTATCAACTTCCTTGTATATTTTCATCCTTCGGGCTGCTTTTGTGAATAACCCGTTAATTATTATTATTATTTACACACACACACACGCACAATACAAATTACAACGACACGCACACACCACACTACATATTACTCCCAAAAACCACACACACACACACACTACACTACACACACTACAAATTACACACACACACACACACACACACACGCAACACCAACACTATATACTCCTATAGTGTCTGTGTGTGTGCGTGTGTGTGTTTACAATGTAGGAGAAAGTTACAATTATTAAGGTGCATAACACCCTCTAACATTGCCCAAAATCTAATGAAGACCATGTAAGTCTCTCTCTCTCTCTCTCTCTCTCTCTCTCTCTCTCTAGGTGAGGTTGTGCAAGTGAAGATAATTTTGTTAACCAGAACAAATATCATCAACTAGGAAAATCTAGTCAACCAAGGAAAATCTAGTCAACCAGGAAAATCTAGTCAACCAAGGAAAATCTAGTCAACCAAGGAAAATCTAGTCAACCAGGAAAACCTAGTCAACCAGGAAAATCTAGTCAACCAGGAAAACCTAGTCAACCAGGAAAATCTAGTCAACCAGGAAAATCTAGTCAACCAGGAAAATCTAGTCAACCAGGAAAATTAGTTAACCAGGAAAATCTAGTCAAACAGGAATTTGGACCAGGACAATCTAGTCAACCAGGAAAATCTAGTCAAACAGGAAAATCTAGTCAACCAGGAAAATCTAGTCAACCAGGAAAATCTAGTCAACCAGGAAAATCTAGTCAACCAGGAAAATCTAGTCAACCAGGAAAATCTAGTTAACCAGGAAAATCTAGTCAAACAGGAATTTGGACCAGGACAATCTAGTCAACCAGGAAAATCTAGTCAAACAGGAAAATCTAGTCAAACAGGACAATCTAGTCAACCAGGAAAATCTAGTCAAACAGGAAAATCTAGTCAACCAGGAAAATCTAGTCAACCAGGAAAATCTATTCAACCAGGAAAATCTAGTTAACCAGGAAAATCTAGTCAAACAGGAATTTGGACCAGGACAATCTAGTCAACCAGGAAAATCTAGTCAAACAGGAAAATCTAGTCAAACAGGACAATCTAGTCAAACAGGCCAATCTAGTCAACCAGGAAAATCTAGTCAAACAGGAAAATCTTGTCAACCAGGAAAATCTAGTCAACCAGGAAAATCTAGTCAACCAGGAAAATCTAGTTAACCAGGAAAATCTAGTCAAACAGGAATTTGGATCAGGACAATCTAGTCAACCAGGAAAATCTAGTCAAACAGGAAAATCTAGTCAACCAGGAAAATCTAGTCAAACAGGAAAATCTAGTCAAACAGGAAAATCTAGTCAACCAGGAAAATCTAGTCAACCAGGAAAATCTAGTCAACCAGGAAAATCTAGTTAACCAGGAAAATCTAGTCAAACAGGAATTTGGACCAGGACAATCTAGTCAACCAGGAAAATCTAGTCAAACAGGAAAATCTAGTCAACCAGGAAAATCTAGTCAACCAGGAAAATCTAGTCAAACAGGAATTTGGACCAGGACAATCTAGTCAACCAGGAAAATCTAGTCAACCAGGAAAATCTAGTCAAACAGGAAAATCTTGTCAACCAGGAAAATCTAGTCAAACAGGAAAATCTAGTCAACCAGGAAAATCTAGTCAACCAGGAAAATCTAGTCAACCAGGACAATCTAATCGAACAGGACAATCTAATCGAACAGGAAAATCTTGAGGACCAAGAAAATCCAAGCAAATTATCAACCAGGAAAATCTCATCTTATTTATCTGTACACACGCTTATGTATGTGTATGACTATCTGCGTGTGTGTCTGTGTGTGTTTGTGCATCTGTCTTTCCTCCTTCCTCTGTGCATCTTTACACGTACAGATTCGCGCAACACGAGAGAGAGAGAGAGAGAGAGAGAGAGAGAGAGAGAGAGAGAGAGAGAGAGAGAGAGAGAGAGAGAGAGAGAGAGAGGAGAGCGAGAGATGGAGAGAGAGAGAGCGAGAGAGGCGAGAGGAGAGAGAGAGAGAGAGAGAGAGAGAGAGATTTTTGGAAACCCATTTACCGCAATCAGACATGTTACACTATAGGACCATACGGCTGGGAAAGTTGTAGAGAGTAGAAAAGCGGGTGTTGTGAGATAGAGGAAGCTGTCGAAGGGCTTTGGTAAGTTTGTTAGTAGTCTGTATACGTTGTTCTACAGAAGAGAACTATTTACAAACTTCTGACTGGGGAACAGATCTTATAATATCCAAAAAAAATATATAGGCCTATCCACGTTGGCAGAAAACATATTTAGTATTTATTCAAGACTTCAAAAAGTTCATCTCCTAGTCTTACGAATTTCCAACGGAAGGAGAGGAGAAAACGAGAGCGAGGAGAGAAGAGAGAGAAGATCGTACACACTGACAATGTCCGTCATCCTGGCTCTTGCCACCGCCTCATCATTCCTAATTGACTTCAAGTTGTACTCTCAAACTGTGGTAGGGAGAGGAATATACCACTCCCAGCTCCCGCCCGTATCACAGTGCCGTCATGATAACCTCAATTAATCCACTACAACCCTACCAAAATAACAACCTCTGGACAAAGCAAAACGTATAATCTACCTGTGGATAACCTACCAGACGCCCACCTTATTAAAGGATTAACTGGAATAATTGAGAAAAACAAACTCTCTGAAAAAGTTATAATTCAAGCCTTCAAGTGACTCTATTGAAAGGTATGCAGTGGTGAGATTAATTGCCATACTGTTAACACCCCACATTAGAAAACATAATATTGGTGTACAGATAAATCGAGAATGAAGAAATTTACAGTATGAGTAGGAGTGGTTCCAAGCTTCCCTTTGCCAAATCTGAAAGAACTACGAACACTGTAAGTTGTGAACGTGTTAACCCTTTGAGTGCCAGCGACGGTGTGTTGTATTTGGATTCTGGCTATATTTAGACGATCATTATGCATCTTAGGAAGGATCTGTGGTACTTAAAAGGGTGATTGGGTTGACGATAGGTAGAAGCCATAGTAGTGATAGAGGTCCTTCTCATTTCTCAAGCTGAATAATATCGTCTTATAGTTGCCCTGATATAATAAGAAAGGACGTCCCTGCGTACTGAATGGGTTAACCCCAATTGTCAGTACCGGTGACATCCTTGTATTTATCTTCTGGCAATGATTTTATGATTTTTATTTCAGCTCAGGAAGGATCTTTGGTACAATACAAACATAACAAGAGCTTCAAACTATCTCAACCAACACGTGTGAATACCACAGGTCCGTCAATAAGACGAAGGGAATACAAGAACAGTGACATAGAATAGCTTTGTTTTGGTCATTTGATCACTTCCAAAGACATAATTTGAACTGTAAACCATAATTTCATATTCACATATACAATAATAAAGGCTAAACATAATGGACTTCGCATTCGTTTGACCACACTGCTTGAAGTTCTTAAGGGGACCGGCCGGCTGTTTAATAGGGGGTGGTGTCACTGAGCTTCGTCAGATTTCAATGAGATTTCGCACACGTATAGAAGATGGTGAGAAAATGGGTTTTTGTTAATTGTTTTTTATTCTAGGTCAATTAGTTCCTGAATTAGGGTGGCAATTATCTCTAAAATTGAACAAAAATGTCGGAAGTTCGTAAACGCGAAAAGCCAAGCACACTCCCTGTATGATATTTTAAGAGGGATCAGACAACTCAGCACCCCAACACGGTGGTTTTACAACTCTCTTGGCCTAAATTTGTGGTAATTTTTTATATAATTGCGGAATTAGGTGAAACGGAAATTAGGTAATGATTTTTGTACTCGGTGGTTAGATTACATATGCCAAGGGGCTGTGTCTCAAATAAAAAAAAAAAAGGCTTCAAGAACTTTATAGAGCAATTTCACGCGCTTTCCAATGGTCCATAAAACATGCTTAGCGGGCCACTAATACATAAGTTATAAGACTCACAAAGTGCGACAAAACAGGTGTTTGAGAAAACAAAAACATGTGTGAAAGTCCAAGGTAATGGCGTGAAACATTTTGAAATTTTGGTTTGTGGCTTCCCAATATTATACGCAGGACACACGGCAGAGTAGAAGATCCAGATTTGGTGAGGTTGTAGAGTATTGTACGCTATGTCCATTTATATATGTACCATCCTCGTTCGACCAGTAGCTACTGAGCCGGGTCAATTTCAAAGTTCGCCTATATAACGTTACTTTAGATAATACAGGAAAACAAACAAACCAATTGTCCAATGGGTTTTCACTAATAATATTTCACTGGCTTAGGAAGGGATGTTGAATAAACAAATTTTAACACCTAATGGTATTTTCAGGATTTCGATCTTTTTTAAGCCTAAAAAGACGGCCGGTCCCCGCTGTTTAATATAGCTAGAATAAACATATAACTCACGTCGCTGGTACTCAAAGGGATATATACAATAATTATATAGATATAAAATAATAATTGTTTTATGTCATTGAGTGCTATATATGTCTACCATTATAGTAAGTTCACATTCCTAGGTTGGGCAGGAAATCGTTAAACCTTTAACCTTTGTAAACTCAAACAGGGCTTAGAGCAAATGATGCTGTCAATTCCCACACCTATTCCCTAGCCAAGTCTTACTATGAGGTACGGTAGAAATATTAGCTCGATTAAATGAGCTGTCAATTCCCCCACACCTCTTCCCTAGCCAAGGTCTTCCTATGTTGGTAGAAATATTAGCTCGAATTAAATGAGCGGTCAATTTCCACACCTATTCCCTAGCCAAGTCTTCCTTTATGAGGTACGGTAGAACATATTAGCTCGATTACTCTGGTTCTTTTTTGAGTTAAGAAGAGGTTATAGGTTACGATTTCTGTCCAAGCTAGAATGAACAAGGACTACAGGTATAGCTATATGTGTTTACCACTACCAACAAACCTTTATAAGGCTATATTGTCGTGGACAATTGTATAGTAGATGTGTTTAACACTACCAACAAACCTTTATAAGGCTATATTGTCGTGGACACTTGTATAGTATATGTGTTTACCACTACCAAAAAACCTTTATAAGGCCGATATTGTCGTGGACACTTGTATAGTATATGTGTTTTACCACTACCAACAAACCTTTATAAGGCTATATTGTCGTGGACACTTGTATAGTATATGTGTTTACAAATACCAACAAACCTTTATAAGGCTATATTGTCGTGGACACATTGTATTAGTCATGTGTTTACCACTCACCAACAAAACTTTTTTATAAGGCTATATTGTCGTGGAAACTTGTATAGTATATGTGTTTACAACTACCAAAAAACCTTTATAAGGCTATATTGTCGTGGAAAATTGTATCACATTTGGACACTTGTATAATCCGTGATGCCAAAATAGGTCAAATCTTTTAGTCATAACGAAATGGACGAAGCATTTCAAAATTCATAACAGTTTGGTTGCCTCACCAAAAAATTCCTCTGATTTGGCTGGGGGCCGGCAGCCAGACTGTCATAAGTCCGCAATTCTCGAATGTCTCGCTACTCTAAGCTATTGGTCATCTTTTGCAAACTTTCATTCTTCATTAGCACATAAAAAAAATGCATAACAATGGTATATATCCAACAAAAAATGACATAAAAAACGCGTTAGCTATCTTCCCACTTCAGATCAGATGAAGGCATTGAGGGATAAGCCTTTACAACGGCACCTTGTTTTTTTACAAACACATAACTGACGATGCGGAGCGCCCTCTATAACCCGGCACGGAGAATCATAAACACCAGATGTCACGTGCATATACCTTTCAACAAAAGCTCTAAAACGCGAGACCACTGATCTAAACATGCAATCCACCTGATTATCTTATTTTGTAAGTGCATATAATTTCGCCATAATAACTACAAAATAGATATTAACCATTGGTTAGATCGGGATCAAATCCTTTA
>CM064575.1:83523846-83542159 GCA_032716605.1 Paralithodes platypus | reverse complement strand
AAATCTAGTCAACCAGGAAAATTAGTCAAACCAGGAAAATCTAGTCAACAGGAAAATCTAGTCAACCAGGAAAATCTAGTCAACCAGGAAATCTAGTCAAACAGGAAAATCTAGTCAACCAGGAAAATCTAGTCAACCAGGAAAATCTAGTCAAACAGGAAAAATCTAGTCAACCAGGAAAATCTAGTCAACCAGGAAAATCTAGTCAAACAGGAAAATCTAGTCAACCAGGAAAATTAGGACCAGGAAAATCTAGTCAACCAATTAGTCAACCAGGAAAAGTCCTATCTAGTCAAACAGGCAATTATCTAGTATGATCTCCAGGAAAATCTCTTAGTGGAAGTGCATCTAGTCTAGTCCAGGAAACATCTAGTCTCACCTCTAGTACAGGAGAAAAATCTAGTCAAACAGGACAAACAGAGGCCAATTAGTCAACCAGGAAAAGGAGAAAGGAAATAAGCAAACCAGGAAAATCTAGACGTCGAAAAAGAGAGACCAGGAAAATCTAGTCTAGCAGGAAATAGAGGACAAACCAGGGACATCTAGGTTAATCAACAGAGGAAATCTAGTAACCAGTAGCAATCTAGCAAACAGGAAAATCTAGTCTAACAACCGGAAAATCTAGTCGCCAGGAGTCACCCAGGAAAATCTAGTCAACCAGGAAAATCTAGTCAAACCAGGAAAATCTCTAGGGGGACAATCTGAGTCCCAGCGCTCGCGGAAAATCTAGTCCAGCCAGGAAAATCTAGAAAATCACCCAGGATTTCAAAAATCGCTTAGTCAACCAGAAAATTACCAGGGCAATCTAGTTCAACCAGGAAATCTTGTCAACCAGGAAAAATATAGTCAAACAGGAAAATCTTGTCAACCAGGAAAACTAGTCAAACAGGAAAATTGTAGTCAACAACCCTCTAGTCAACCAGGAAATCTAGGTCAACCAGGACAATCTAATCGAACAGTGAACAGGAAATCTTGAGACCAAGCAATTCAACCAGGCATCGTCATCTTATTTACTCTCTCTCGCTTATGTATGTTGACTATCTGCGTGTTGTGTTTGTGCATCTGTCTTTCCTCCTGGCTGTGTCTCTTTACCCGCGCCTTCGCGCATACACGAGAGAGAGACGAGATTGAGGAGAATGGAGAGAGCAGAGATGGGGAGAAGAGAGAGGAGAAGGACGGAGAGAGAGAGAGAGAGAGAGAGAGAGAGAGAGAGAGAGAGAGAGAGAGAGAGAGAGAGAGAGAGAGAGATTTGGAAACCCATTACGCCATCAGACAGTACACTAGGACCATACGGCTGGGAAAGTGTAGAGAGTAGAAAAGGGGTGTTGTAGATAGAGGAAGCTGTCGAATGGCTTTGGTAAGTGTGTTATTAGTCTGTATACGTTGTTCTACAGAAGAACTATTTACAACTTCTGAGGGAACAGATCTTATAATATAAAAAAATTATATAGGCCTATCCACGTTGGCAAAACATATTTAGTATTATTCAAGACTTCAAAAAGTTCATCTCCTAGTCTACGAATTTCCAACGGAAGGAGAGAGAAAGCGAGAGCGAGAGAGAGAGAGAGACGCTCGTACACACTGACAATGTCCGTCATCCTGGCTCATCCACCGCCTCATCATTCCTATTGACTTCAGTGTCTCTCCAACTGTGGTAGGGAGAGGATATACCACTCCCAGCTCCCGCCCGTATCACAGTGCCGTCATGATAACCTCAATTAATCCACTACAACCCTACCAATAACAACCTCTGGACAAAGCAACACGTATAATCTACCTGTGGATAACCTACCAGACGCCACTTATAAAGGATTAACTGGATAATTGAGAAAACAAACTCTCTGAAAGTTATAATTCAAGCCTTCAAGTGACTCTATTGAAAGGTATGCAGTGGTGAGATTAATTGCCATACTGTTAACACCCCACATTAGAAAACATAATATTGGTGTACAGATAAATCGAGAATGAAGAAATTTACAGTATGAAGGATTAGTTCCAAGCTTCCCTTTGCCAAATCTAAAAGACCTACGAACATGTAAGTTGTGAACGTGTTAACCCTTTGAGTGCCAGCGACGTGTGTTGTATTTTATTCTAGCTATATTTAGACGATATTATGCATCTTAGGAAGGATCTGTGGTACTTAAAAGGGTTGGTTGAGATAGGTAGAAGCCATAGTATTGCTAGAGGTCCTTCTCATTTCTCAAGCTGAATAATATCGTCTTATAGTTGCCATGATATAATAAGAAAGGACGTCCCTGGTACTGAATGGGTTAACCCAATTGTCAGTACCGGTGACATCCTTTTATTTATCTTCTGGCAATGATTTTATGATTTTATTCAGCTCAGGAAGGATCTTTGGTACAATAACAACATAACAAGGCTTCAAACTATCTCAACCAACCCGTGTGACTACCACAGGTCCTTCAATAAGAGAAGGAATACAAGAACAGTGACATGGAATAGCTTTTTTATCACTTCCAAAGACATAATTTGAACTGTAAACCATAATTTCATCTTTACATATACAGTAATAAAGGCTAAACATAATGGCCTTAGCATTCGTTTGACACCCTGCTTGAAGTTCTTAAGGGGACCGGCCGCTTTTTAATAGGGGGTGTCACTGAGCTTCGTCCGATTTCAATGAGATTTCGCACACGTATAGAAGATGGTGAGAAAATGTGTTTTTGTTAATTGTTTTTTATTCTAGGTCAATTAGTTCCTGAATTAGGGTGGAAATTATCTCTAAAATTGAACAAAAATTCGGAAGTCGTAAACTCGAAAGCCAAGCACTGTATAATATTTTCAGAGGGATCAGACAACTCAGGACAGGTGGTTTTACAACTCTCTTGGCTCACTTTTTTAATTTTTTATCTAATTGCGGAATTAGGTGAAACGGAAATTAGGTAATGATTTTGTACTCGGTGGTTAGCTACATATGCCAAGGGGCTGTGTCTCAAATAAAAAAAAAAAGCTTCAAGAACTTTATAGAAAATTTCACGCGCTTTCCAATGGTACATAAAACATTCTTAGCGGGCCAATAATACATAAGTTATAAGATCCCAAAGTGCGACAAAACAGGTGTTGAGAAAAACATGTGAAAGTCCAAGGTAATTGGGTGAACATTTTGAATTTTTGTTTTTGGCTTACAATATTATACGCAGGAACACGGCAGAGTAGAAGATACAGCTTTTGGGAGGTTGTAGAGTATTGTACGCTATGTCCATTTATATATGTACCATCCTCGTTCGACCAGTAGCTACTGAGCCGGTCAATTTCAAAGTTCGCTATATAACGTTACTTAGAAATACAGGAAAACAAACAAAAACAATTTCCAATGGGTTTTCACTAATAATATTTCACTGGCTTATGAAGGGATGTTGAATAAACACATTTTAACACCTAATGGTATTTTCAGGATTTCGATCTTTTTAAGCCTAAAAAGCGGCCGGTCCCCGCTGTTTAATATAGCTAGAATAAAATATAACTCACGTCGCTGGTACTCAAAGGGATATATACAATAATTATATATATATAAAATAATAATTGTGTAAATTGAGTGCTATATATGTCTACCATTATAGTCCGTTCATTCTAGGTTGGGCAGGAATCGTAACCTTTAACCTTTGTAACTCAAACAGGGCTAGAGCAAATGAGCTGTCAATTCCCACACCTATTCCCTAGCCAAGTCTTCCTATGAGGTACGGTAGAAATATTAGCTCGATTAAATGAGCTGTCAATTCCCACACCTATTCCCTAGCCAAGTCTTCCTATGTGGTAGAAATATTAGCTCGATTAAATGAGCTGTCAATTTCCACACCTATTCCCTAGCCAAGTCTTCCTATGAGGTACGGTAGAAATATTAGCTCGATTACTCTGGTTCTTTTTTGAGTTAAGAGAGGTTATAGGTTACGATTTCTGTCCAAGCTAGAATGAACAGACTACAGTATAGTATATGTGTTTACCACTACCAACAAACCTTTATAAGGCTATATTGTCGTGGACACTTGTATAGTATATGTGTTTACCACTACCAACAAACCTTTATAAGGCTATATTGTCGTGGACACTTGTATAGTATATGTGTTTACCACTACCAACAAACCTTTATAAGGCTATATGGGCGTGGACACTTGTATAGTATATGTGTTTACCACTACCAACAAACCTTTATAAGGCTATATTGTCGTGGACACTTGTATAGTATATGTGTTTACCACTACCAACAAACCTTTATAAGGCTATATTGTCGTGGACACTTGTATAGTATATGTGTTTACCACTACCAACAAACCTTTATAAGGCTATATTGTCGTGGACACTTGTATAGTATATGTGTTTACCACTACCAACAAACCTTTATAAGGCTATATTGTCGTGGACACTTGTATCGTATTTGGATATGTTTTACCACTACCTGTCGTGGACACTTGTATAGTATATGTGTTGACTACCAACAAACCTTTATAAGGCCTATATTGTCGTGGACACTTGTATAGTATATGTGTTTCCACTACCAACAAACCTTTATAAGGCTATATTGTCGTGGACACTGTATAGTATATGTACAAACCTTTTATAAGGCTATATTGTCGTGGACACTTGTATAGTATATGTGTTTACCACTACCAACAAACCTTTATAAGGCTATATTGTCGTGGACACTTGTATAGTATATGTGTTTACCACTACCAACAAACCTTTATAAGGCTATATTGTCGTGGACACTTGTATAGTATATGTGTTTACCACTACCAACAAACCTTTATAAGGCTATATTGTCGTGGACACTTGTATCACATTTGGACACTTGTATAATCAGTGTGCCAAAATAGGTCAAATCTTTTAGTCATACCGAAATGGAGAACATTTCAAAATTCATACCAGTTTGGTTGCCTCACCAAAAATTCCCTCGATTGGCCTGGGGCCTGGCAGGCAGACTGTCAAAAGTCCGCAAAACTCGAATGTCTCGCTACTCTAAGCTAATGGTCATCATTTGCAAACTTTCATTGTTCATTAGCACATCAAAAAAATCCATAACAATGGTATATATCCAACAAAAATGACATAAAAACGCGTAGCTATCTTCCACTTCAGATCAGATGAAGGCATTGAGGGATAAGCCTTTACAACGGCACCTTGTTTTTTTACAAAAACATAACTGACGATGCGAGCGCCCTCTATAACCCGGCAAGGAGAATCTAACACCAGATTTCACGTGCATATACCTTCAACAAAAGATCTAAAACTCGAGACCAATGATTAAATAATTCATCCACTTGATTATCTTATTTTGTAAGTCATATATTTGCCATAATAAATACAAAATAGATATTAACATTGGTTAGATGAGGATCAAATCCTTTATAGTATAACAAACGAGGGTGGGGATCGTGTTCTCAGTGTCACGTCGCTTATGAAAAGCGAGGGACTATTTTTTCATACCGCATATTATCTCGGCGTATGAAATATCGAGATGCTCAAATAACAATTTCCCGACCTATTTTCCTAGTAATAATGAGTATAATCATCTTGATGGTAGTAAGTGATGGTGTACCATCACTTACCATCACTTACCAGGTATGGTAAGTGATTGGCCCTGTCACTCTTTCAACTATGGGGGAGGCACTCGCTATAGGCAGTTATGCCTTTTGCCTCCCTCAATCACATAGACAAAAAAAAAAAAAAAAAAACTATAAAATAATAGCGATTATAGTGAACAAAGTGGGTAATAAATGTATTATAAATAACATGTGAAATATGAAGTTACGGATGGTCGGTTGGCTATATTACTGTATTTATCTTGTAATAATGCATGACATCATCTGTAAATTAATGTCCCAAACTTTGACGGTCGGTGGTGATGTGGATCCCTCAAAACGGGGATGTTAGTGTTAAAAAAGTGGTTAAAAACTCCAAGTATAAAATTTAACTCAAGTCCGAGTTGCCCAGGTATGAAAATTATGGTTGGGATTTTTCAACTATAAGTAACAAAATATGCATGGGCTTTCAGGAAGACTGAGAAACACATTCGCCATTTTTATCATACTGTCATAGGGAATGTAGTGAACTTAAAATGTTTCCTGCATTTTAGTTATATTATAATTACTTACAATTATTGGCACATTGACACAGACTGCTGTTATGGATAACCTACAGTATAAGGCCTAGGCCTAAGGTAAGTAAATGTGATTTAGTCACATTTTAAGCTAGTTATTTATATATCCACCCTATTGCCAAACCAGTATGGGGTCTGGAGTCTCAGGATCTGGCGGCTCTGGTCTCAATTTCTGGCCATGAATGAATGAGTCGACACTAGCCTATGCATCAATCTATCTAGGCTATTAAATTAAATTATAGTACTGACATTGTCACATCTCACATGGCAAACAGAAACAGTGATTTTGACAAGTCTATCCTAGCCTAGGGAAGCCAGGGCTAGCTGCCTTTGCTGCCTAACCCATTTTAATGTAGCCGGCTACCGGGCTATAGCCTAGGCCTATTAGGCTAACTTACACTTACACGATTTTAAGGTTAGTTAGCAACTTAGCCATACTACAGTATATTAGTAGGTCTATTAGTAGGTCTCCATCTATTTCCTTGATGTTTTTATTATCACATTTCGCCGGCGTGCGGCCCCCCGGACCTTATTTCATACCTCACCCAACTTCAATAATTCATACCTAACTGGAAAAATCCTATTTTGGCACCCTGCTAGTTGTATTACATTAGGCCTATTCACATGTATCTATATAATATTTTCGATTGTCTGTCTGTCTGTGTGTGTGTCTGTTCTTTATGCATGGCCACATTTTTTAAGCTAGAGCGTTCATACTTGGTATGCATAGTAAGGGGGTCCCTAGGCAGGTTTTAGTGAAAAAATAGAATTTCCCAGTGTGAAAGGGACGGAGAAAATGGGCGCGAAATCGGAAAAATCGTTTTTGGTTTAAAACAAAATGGCTTTTTGGGGCAGAAGGAGGCCTCCGATCGAAAAGGTGTATGGAACGAAAGTTGTTCGCAGCCCCCCAAAATGGGGATACGGATGAGGTCAGATCCAAAATCGGAGGTCATTTAGCGGCCGAAATCGAGGTCGCCGTTTAATGAGGCACAGGGAGGTCGAGGCCGGTGATTAGCCTATGGTAGTAGTAGTATTGTGATGATTGTGGTAGTAGTGATTGATGATGGTGATTATGGTAGTAGAATTTAAACCCGAGCAACGCCGGGTACCCCTGCTAGTACTATATATATACTATATATATATATATAATATATGGTATATATTTATTTATTTATTTATTATTTGTATTACTTTTTTTTTTTTTTTTTTTTTACCCTTTGGACCTTCCTGACTTTCCTTGTTTCGTGCCGTTACTTTGTAGATTTTAAGCCGTGTCCTCCTAAATTACAGGCTCCCTAATCGCTATCGCCCACCAGGAAAAAAATCGACACCTAAATGGCATGGAAGGTCTGAAAATTGACAGAAATGGGGCGGAAGGTCATATAATGAGGTGAACGTCTTAACATTTCAAACTAATTGGGCTAAAAATGAGGGAGAAGGGGGTCCAGAAAAAACCCTTAAGTGAAAATCTCCCTTTAACTCTGTCAGGCTGGGAGGACGCTTTTTCACGTCTTAATTAAGGGGAGCTGGGTCGTTTTTCTGTTCCCCCTTCTTCCTTATGTTTAGCCCCATTAGTTTGTCGATTTTATAACCTTTCGTCACATTTCTATATCAATATCAAGACCTTTCGTGCTATTCAGGTGTCGATTTTTTTTCCTGGCAAGCGATAGCAAGCCTGTAATTTTAAGAGAAACCGGCCTTCGGCCAGGACATTTTTCTATCGAAAAATGTACAAATTTATCTTGAAGGGGGGTTCTGGGAGTGTGTTTTTTAAGCTTGATGGAGGTCTAGTGAGGAAACTAAAAAAAAATAATAATTAATAAATAATAATTAAGCGATAGCAAGCCTGTAATTTTAAGAGAAACCCCCCAAAATAGCCTCTGTCCCCTTAACCCCTTCAAGATTCGATGACGCATTTGCTTTCTGTTTTCTTGCTATTGTGGGACGATTTTATTCAGATTAGGAAGGGTGTATGGAAGTCAGGGGGTTAAGCAAGATACCCTTATGATTCCCACAGATCCTTCCTAAACTGCATAAAATCGTCAAATAACAGTCAGAATAAACTGTCAAAATGCGTCATAATCTGCAAAGGGTTAACCTCTTGAGGATTATGTCGTATTTCAGCAGTGATTCCTGGCTATTATTAGACGATTTTATACAGCTTTGGAAGGATCTCAATGAATCAGTTGGGGCAAAGTCCATCGCAATTAACCCTCACACTCCTATATGTCCTTCCTAATCTGCATAAAATCATCTAATGATAGCAGGTAGAAAATGTTGAAGCGCGTCAAAGGGTTAATTTAGAATAACAGTAGACGATTTGACTGAGGCTTGGTAGGCCCTGTGGATATCAAAGGGGTTGAAACAAAATGATATGTTGTGTTTACATGTAGTGATCGTAAGTATAAAGGATCAGAAACAAAACAAACCGAACGCAAGCGAAGGCGGATTTACACCATAGATTTTTTCCAGCAATTTATGACCCGGAACTTCTTAATTCGGCAACAGTTTGAGGCAATTTGACACTGATATCGGCAACTATACTAGGTTTCTTTCCAGCTGACGATAAATTGAATCTCTTAACAGCAAATTTCGCGATACTTGAATGAAAAATATGAAACTACTCTGTCTCCACATCATAGTAAGACCCAGTTTATACAATTAGCACCATATTTCACTACATCTTCAACATAACGGATCAATCTTGGCGGAAACTTTGTAATTTACCGTCAGTTGAAATGAAACTGACTATAGCTTAAAGGCAGATCATAACAAGTGGTCAAAAACGATACATGTACAGTCGCGCTAATAAGTGATGTCTCGGCCCCAAGTAAGTTTTGATCAATAATTGGTACCGGTATCGGCAATATCTAAGCTTCATTTCTTCATATCGAGTGAAATATACAACCATGTTCCTACACTTACCCACCCTATTCAACATCTGACAGACATTACTACAGTACGGTACAGAGCGAGCCAAACGTAATGACAGATGGGACATGACTTATTAGCGCCACCGTACAACTACTGACAAATGGTCGTGAGCTTTACCATATTTGTTATGCCAATATTTATTTATTTTTATTTTTTTATTTTTTTTTAAAGGGGGTGTTTGTTTAAGCTTGATGGAGGTCTAGCGAGGAAACAAACAAACATTTAGATTGATGTTCGGTATCAAATCGAAGCGAGCGATAGCGAGCCTGTAATTTGAGAGGAACCGGCCTTCAGCCGGGAAATTTCCTATCGAAAAATGTACAAATTTATCTTGAAGGGGGGTATAGGGGGTGTTTTTTCAAGCTTGATGGAGGTCTAGCGAGGAAACAAACACATATATAAAATATATACATATATAGACCAAAAACCAAGCACTACCCCTTTAAATACTCCCAGCCGGGGGTATTTAAACACGTATTAATCTATATACCGTAATTATCTGTGTCAATCTGTCTATCTAACTACTGTATCTAACTGTCTATCTAACTATGCATCTATCTATCTATCTATCTATCTATCTATCTATCTAGCTGTATGTCTATCTATCTATATTTCTATTTATCTGTCTAGGCATACATTTATCTACCTATCTATGTATCTATCTATCTATCTATCTATCTATCTATCAAAGCTATGAGATAACTAGGGGTATAACGGCTAGCCAGCTAGTGAAGTCCGAATTGTGGTGGCATGGTCCAAAGTGGCTGCTCCATGAAAGTGAATGGACGATTTGGCATGCTGTTGGTGAGGGACTTCTGCCACTGCAAACAGAGGCAGTTACAACCCAACCAAATGAGCCACCGGGTCCAATCATAGAGTGGGCAAGATTCGGTGACTATAATAAACTAGTCAGAGTTGTAGCTTGGGTATTGCGATATGACATTTATCTACTTACCTATCTATCTGTCTAACTATCTATGCATCTATCATTATATATATCTATGCATCTATCATTATATCTATCTATGCATCTATCATTATATATATCTATGCATCTATCATTATATATATCTATGCATCTATCATTATATCTATCTATGCATCTATCATTATATATATCTATGCATCTATCATTATATCTATCTATCTATCTATCTATCTATATTGGTATGTAAAATGTTACCATGGAACCTTTTATGAAATAAAGAATTAACTATCTATCTATCTATCTCTCTATCTATCCATCTATCTATCTATCTATCCCACTAAGAACTGCATAATAAAATAATGCACTTTAACAGCTCACATCCTCTTCCCTACAAAATCAGGATGCAACTCATTTCACAGTACGGTACCGTCGCGCTAATAAGTCATGTTTCAGCTGACATTACGTTTGGTTCGCTCTGTGCTGTATTAATGTCTGTCAGATGTTGAATCGGGTGGGTAAGCGTAGGGACATGTTTGTGTAGCCTATCTCACTCGAAACGAATACATCAAGTTGTAGATAATGCTGATTTTTTTTTTTTTTTTTTTTTTTAATAATAATTAAATATAATAATAATAATTTCCCATTATTGATCCAAATAGACTTGGTGCCGAGACATGATTTATAAGGCCGATTAGACATATTTGGATTAGTTTTTGTCTTTCTTTCTTTCTCTCTATTATTCTACGTTCCATATTGTATTGGTTAATGTATTTAACTGTCTGTATGTCTATCTAGTGTATCTATCTATCTATTTATCTATCTCTATCTATCTGTATGTGTATCTATGTACTATATTTATCTATCTATCTATCTGTCTGTCTGTAGGTCTGTCTATTTGTATATCTATCTACTATATCTATCTATCTATCTATGTGTCTGTCTGTCTGTCTATCTATCTATCTATCTATCTATCTATTATATATCTATCTATCCATCTATCTATCTATGTATGTATAAGCTACCATCAGCATCACAATAGAACCAGGTATTCATTAGAGACCCTACAGTAACAAGAGACCGACCAACCTCCTCCACACTTTATATAAACCCCTCCCATACCCTTTAACCCTTTCTGTAACCGACGCCGCCTTTTTTGTCATTTATTCTAGTTCTATTTAAACGATTTTGTGCCGTTTAACCCTTTGAGTACCAGCGCCGTGTTGTATATTGTGTTCCAGCTTCATGTAGACGGTATTATGCAGCTTAGGAAGGATCTGTGGTAGTTAAGAGGGCTGGTTGAGATAGTTTGAAGCCTTATTATTGCTAGAGATCCTTCCTAAGCTGAATAAAATCATCTAATAGTTGCCAGAATACGATTAAAAGGGAAGTCCCTGGTGCTGAACGGGTTAAGAAGGATCTGTGGTAGTAAAAAGGGTTAAGTGAGATAGTTTGAAGCCTGTTAATGGTTGGAGGTCCTTTTTAAACTGAATAAACCCGTCTAACAGTAGCCAGAATAAAGTAAAAAGATCATCACCGGTACAGAAGGGGTTAAGGGGAGGTTTTTAGTTTGGTCCCTAGATATCCTTCAAGCTTAAGATTACACCCCCTTGAGCCCCTTTCAAGATAAATTTGTACATTTTTCGGTAGAAAACTGTCCCGGCTGAAAGCCGGTTCCTCTTAAATTACAGGCTCGCTATCGCTCGCCAGGATAAAATCGACACCTAAATGGCAGGAAAGGTCTTAAAATTGACAGAAATGGGGTGAAAGTTCTTAAAATCGTCAAAATAATGGGGCAAACGTCTTAAAATTAGAAAAACAATGGGGATAAACATGAGGGAGAAAGGAGTCAAGAAAAAACTCCCTCAAGTGGAGACCTCCCCTTAAGACATTTCGTGCCATTTAAGGGGAGGCAGACCGTTTTTCTGGACCTCCTTCTCCCTCATGTTTAGCCCCCTTTTTTTTTAGATTATAAGACGTTCGGCCCATTAGTTTGGCGCTTTTAACACCTTTAGCCCCATTTCGTTGTCAATTTTAAGACTTTTCGTACCATTTAGGTGTCGATTATTTCCTGGCGAGCGATAGCGAGCCTGATATTATAAGAGGAAACAGCCTTCGGCCGGGATATTTTTGTACCGAAAAATTTACAAATTTATCTTGAAGGGGGAGGGGGGTGGTCTAGGGTGTGTTTTTCTAAGCTTGATGGACGTCTAGCGAGAACACTAAGGAATATATGAATTAATAGAAAAAAAGACAGAAAAAAAAAAAAAAAAAAGGTCTGTCTCCCCTTAATTTGGGGAGAGAATATAATTATGTACACCAATCGAGCCACATAGGCATAATTATAAGGAGTTGCTGGAACTCCTGTTTCATTTGCCTGGCTTACCCCACTGTTTCTATGTGTGCCTCGCCTACCCAGAGAGTACGCCAACTAACTCGCAGAAGCACCTTATAATTCTATTCATTGCACTCCACTTAAAGGCAGATTAATTTCCACTTGAGGGATTTTTTTCTTGACTCCTTTCTCGCTCATGTTTAGCCCCATTGCTTTTCTAATTTTAAGACGTTCGCCCCATTATTTTGACGATTTTAAGAACTTGCGACCCATTTCTGTCAATTTTAAGACCTTTCGTGCCATTTAGGTGTCGATTTTATCCTGGCGAGCGATAGCGAGCCTGTAATTTAAGAGGAGCCGGCTTTCAGCCGGGACATTTTTCTACCGAAAAATGTACAAATTTATCTCAAGGGGGTGTAATCTTAAGCTTGATGGATATCTAGGGACCAAACTAAAAACCTCCCCTTAAAGGGGAGATGGGCCGGTTTTCTGGACCCCCTTCTCCCTCATGTTTAGCCCCACTAGTTTTGAGATTATAAAATGTTTGCTCCATTAGTTAGTCGATTTTAAGACCTTTCGCCTCATTTCGTTGTCAATTTTAAGACCTTTCGTGCTATTTAGGTGTCGATTTTTTCCCTGGCGAACGATAGTGAGCCTGTAATGTTGGAAGAACCGGCCTTTGGCCGGGACATTTTTCTACCGAAAAATTTACAAATTAATCTAAAAAGAGGATCTAATGGGTGTGTTTTTTTAATGTGATATGGAGGTCTAGGGGGGAAACTAGAAAAATAATGAATACATGCAAAAATCACCCAAAAAGTGAACCATCCACCCTTAACAAGGCACTTGTTACAGGCAGCTTTGCCTTTTGTCTCCTTCATACACATAGAAAAAGAAAACATTGGGTGTCAATTATTTCCTGGCAAGCGATAGCGAGCCTGTAACTTAGAAGGAACCGGCTTTCTGCCAGGATATTTTTCTATCGGGAAAAAAAAAATTATAAAGAATCTTGGGGATGTTAATTTTGTTTAGCTTGATGGATGAAACTAAAATACTAAATAAATATATAAATCCATTAATCGACCAATAATTAAGTGTCCCTTCCCCTTTATAAGAGTGTATTATAATAAACACTTTATTTACTCTTTTTCACACCTAGGCCTATATATAAGACTGTATATAGTATTTATTTGTTGTTGTTGTTGTTGTTGTTGTTCCCCAAGCTGCCTGGCCGAACAGCCCCAAGGCCCCGAGCACGGCCAAGGCCATAACCGAGCGCCCCTATAGAACCCTCCCTGCCGACCACAATAAAGCCTGGGTGACCGAAGCCACTCCATGGCGGGGAGCTGAGGAGGGTGCGGAAACGCCCGGGAAACCAAAGCCCCACCCAGGGCCCTGTGCCACTCAGCAATTATGAAGAGAAAGTTGAGGGGCAAGGGAAAAATGTGACGCTTTGGCTTCCAATCTTGGTGGATTGGGAGATCAATCCACGGAAGAGACGCCGTCACTGGAGATCTAGAAAATATATAAGTTAAGGGGAGATTTCCACTTGAGATTTGTTTTTCTTGACTCCTTTCTCCCTCATGTTTAGCCCCATCGTTTTCCTAATGTAAGACGTTCGCCCCATTATTTTGACGATTTTAAGAACTTTCAACCCATTTCTGTCAATTTCAAGACTTTTCGTGCAATTTAGGTGTCGATTTTATCCTGGCGAGCGATAGCGAGCCTGTAATTTAAGAGGAACCGGCTTTCAGCCGGGACATTTTTCTACCGAAAAATTTACAAATTTATCTTGAAAGGGGCTCAAGGGGGTGTAATCTTAAGCTTGAAGGATATCTAGGGACCAAACTAAAAACCTCCCCTTAAAGGAACAGTCAGAGTAAGCTATGGGTATGGCAGAGATCGCTCAGTTCTCACCCTGATAGACCAGCCCATCACCAGTTTATTTTTATATATATTTATTTGTTGTTCATATTTTTATATATATATATATATATATATATATTTATGTATTTATTTATGTATCTCTTTCATGCACATGTGTACTGCAAGTGGCATGGTACATAAAGGTGTTGTGACTGAGGGATATGTTAATGGGAGATTTCCACTCCAGGGATTTTGTTCTTGACTCCTTTCTCTCTCATGTTTAGCCCCATTGTTTTTCTAATTTTAAGACGTTCGCCCCATTATTTTGACGATTTTAAGAACTTTCGACCCATTTCTGTCAATTTTAAGAACTTTCGTGCCATTTAGGTGTCGATTTTATCCTGGCGAGCCTGTAATTTAAGAGGAACCGGCTTTCAGCCGGGAACATTTTCTACCGAAAAATGTACAAATTTATCTTGAAACGGGCTCAAGGGGGTGTAATTTTAAGCTTGTTGGAAACGTAGAGAACAAACTAAATACCTCCCCTTAACAACGTAGAGAACAAACTAAATACCTCCCCTTAACAACGTAGGGAACAAACTAAATACCTCCCCTTAACAACGTAGAGAACAAACTAAATACCTCCCCTTAACAACGTAGGGAACAAACTAAATACCTCCCCTTAATGAACTATATTGATGTGTTTAAATTAATACGGTTCAAAGAGAATTATCCGTTTTATTACAGTTTAATGTGCGTGTGTGAGTGTGTGTTAGAGAAAATTGAGTATATCTGTGTGTGTGTGTGTGTGCGTGTGCATTTGTGTGTGTGTGTGTGTGAGATAATTTAGTATATCTGTGCGCGTGTGTGTGGGTGTGTATGTGTGTGTGTGTGTGTGTGTGTGTGTGTGTGTGTGTGTGTGTGTGTGTGTGGGAGAGATAATTTAGCATATCTGTACGCGTGTGTGTGGGTGTGTATTTGTGTGTGTGTGTGTGTTAGAGAGAATTGTGTGTACTGTATTGTGTGTGTGTGTGTGTGTGTGAGATAATTTAGCATATATGTGCGCGTGTGTGTGGGGGTGTATATTTGCGTGTGTGTGTTAGAGAGAATTGTGTGTACTGTATTGTGTGTGTATGTGTGTCTGTGTGTGTGTGTGTGTGTGTGTGTGTGTGTGTGTGTGTGTGTGTGTGTGTGTACAATCTCAAAATTTGCTGACGATACAAAAATTGCAAATAGCGTACTCTCAAAAGAACAAGTTGACGATATGCAACACAATCTAGATAAATTGTCATGTTGGGCCAAAATTTGGCAAATGAGTTTCAATGCGGATAAATGTAAAGTACTACATATCGGATACCTAAATGAGAAAGCAAACTATTCGATGAATGGCACTCAGCTTAAGAATGTAAACAGAGAAACCGATCTGGGAGTAACAATATCGAGTAACCTAAAACCGAGTCAACAATGTTCAGAAGTTGTTAAGAAGGCAAACAAAATAATTGGCTTTATAGGCAGGTCATTTGAGCATAAATCCAAAGAAGTTATCCTAACCCTTTACAATTCCTTAGTCCGCCCTCTTCTGGAATACTGCGTTCAATCCTGGTGCCCGTATTACCAAACAGATATAAACAAGCTAGAACGAGTTCAACGTAGAGTTACCAAAATGATACCTAGCCTAAAGAACAAACCATACGAAGAGCGTCTTAGAGAATTAAATCTATTTCCTTTAACCCAGCGCAGATTAAGAGGTGACTTAATTCAAGTGTTCAAAATCATCAAAGGTATCGACAATATGAACTGTAGTAAGTACTTCACTATCGACCAATCTAATTACACGCGGGGAAACGGTTGCAAAATTATTGGTAAATCTTTTAACTCACACGAATCTAAGAATTTCTTCTTCAATCGAGTTGTCAACTTGTGGAATGGGCTTCCCCGAAACGTTATAGACTGCATCACCATTGATTCATTTAAACTCCGCCTAGACAAAAATCTCGCATCAAACCCGCGACTGACTGCGTTTGTAAATGAATAACTTTATTTTATCCCCCCCTCAGTTACTAACCCATCTGTCCCCTACTAACTTCCTAATTCTGCCACGGACATTAGTTCCAGGGCAGTAATTCCCTTTCCAATGTTCCCTTACCCACTCTAAACCACTGTTTGGACACTTGATCCTCAGTGTTTTGGAGGACAAGCAACCTAGAAGGGTCACTAGATCTGTTGTTGCTTGATTTCCTTTGTACTCCTTTGTACTCCTTTGTGTGTGTGTGTGTGTGTGTGTGTGAGATAATTTAGCATATATGTGCGCGTGTGTGTGGGTGGTATTTGTGTGTGTGTGTGTGTTAGAGAGAATTGTGTGTACTGTATTGTGTGTGTGTGCGTGCGTGTGCATTTGTGTATGTGTGTGTGCATGTGTGTGTGTGTGCATGTGTGTGTGTGTGTGTGCGCGTGTGTGCGTGCGTGCAGAGCTGAAGAAGGTTCTGTGGTATCGGTAGTAAAATAGGGTTAAGTGAGATAGTTCTTATAGCTTATTACGTACCTGAGGTCCTTTTTAAACTGAATAAAATCGTCTAAACATAGCTGAAATATAATCAACAAGACGTCACCGGTACAGAAGGGGTTAAGGGGAGGTATTTAGTTTGTTCCCTAGACCTCCATCAAGCTTAAAATTACACCCCCTTGACTCCCTTTCAAGATAAATGTAAACATTTTTCGGTAGAAAAATGTCCCGGCCGAAGGCCGATTCCTCTTAAATTACAGGCTCGCTATCGGTCGCTAGGATAAAATAGACACCTGAATTGCACGAAAGGTCTTAATATGGGGTCAAAGTTCTTAAAATCGGTAAACTAATGGGGCAAACGCTTTATAATATCAACAGCAATGGGGCTAAACATGAGGGAGAAAGGGGTCAAGAAAACAATCCCTCAAGTGGAGACCTGCCCTTAACCTACCTATCCTGAATATATTGACGTGTCCAAACCTTTATTTATTAACCCCTTTTGTACCGGCGACGCCATTTTGATTTCATTCTACCTACATTTAGACGAGAAAGAAAAGAAACAATCGGACCAGTGGGGATTGGGCCTGAGTAAATAGATAGATAGATATTTAGATGATTTTGTGCAGCTTAAGGGGAGGTATTTAGTTTGTTCCCTAGACCTCCATCAAGCTTAAAATTACACCCCCTTGAGTCCCTTTCAAGATAAATTTGTACATTTTTCGGTAGAAAAATGTCCCGGCCGAAGACCGGTTCCTCTTAAACTACAGGCTCGCTATCGCTCGCTAGGATAAAATTGACACCTGAATTGCACGAAAGGTCTTAATATGGGGTGAAAGTTCTTAAAATCGCTAAACTAATGGGGCAAACGTTTTATAATATCAAAAGCAATGGGGCTAAACATGAGGGAGAAAGGGGTCAAGAAAAAAATCCCTCAAGTGGAGACCTCCCCTTAAGAGGGATCTGTGGTATTCAGGAAGGGTTAAGTGAGATAGTTCGAAGCCTGTTAATTGCTGGAGGCCCTTTTAAAACTGAATAAAGCCGTCTAGTAGTAGCCAGAGTATAGTTAAAAACACGTTGCCGGTACAGAAGGGGTTAACAGTGTAAATTGATTCGCAACAAAGAGGGTTGTATATAATAGAGAGTAGCCTATGATAAAGGAGGTTGTATATAATAAACAGTAGCCTATGATAAAGGAGGTTGTATATAATAAACAGTATCCTATGATAAAGGAGGTTGTATATAATAAAAAGTAGCCTATGATAAAGGAGGTTGTATATAATAAACAGTAGCCTATGATAAAGGAGGTTGTATATAATAAACAGTAGCCTATGATAAAGGAGGTTGTATATAATAAACAGTAGCCTATGATAAAGGAGGTTGTATATAATAAACAGTATCCTATGATAAAGGAGGTTGTATATAATAAAAAGTAGCCTATGATAAAGGAGGTTGTATATAATAAACAGTAGCCTATGATAAAGGAGGTTGTATATAATAAACAGTAGCCTATGATAAAAGAGGTTGTATATAATAAACAGTACGGTAGCCTATGATAAAGGAGGTTGTATATAATAAACAGTAGCCTATGATAAAGGAGGTTGTATATAATAAACAGTAGCCTATGATAAAGGAGGT
>CM064575.1:83433846-83521346 GCA_032716605.1 Paralithodes platypus | reverse complement strand
TCGTCGTCCAACTCATACCTATCAAGAGGATATAGACCTATACAACAATTTAGAAAAAACTCTATCAACAAAAGAAACCCTTATCATAGGCGATTTTAATCTTCCTAATATTCATTGGGGAGATTTAAAAGGGTCTGGCCATGCATCAGAAAAAATGACCGAATTTATTAAAGATAACTTCTTATATCAATTAGTCCAGAAACCCACGAGGGGAGATAATATTTTAGACCTAGTAATCACGACCCACGAAAATTTAATTTCTGACTTAGAAGTTGGGGAATTAATATCTAATTGTGATCATAATATCGTCAGGCTCCAAATTAATATGTCGCACACAAACAGCACTAGTGAAACTTGTATTCCCAACTATAATATGGCAGATTTCAATGGCCTAAGAAATGACCTAAAAGATATTAATCTGCATCTCGAAGGTCTCACCAACATTGACGATACATGGGAAAGATTTAAAGAAATATTCATGAGTGCTCAAAAGAAACATATCCCAATGCGTAAAAGACACAGTAAGAAAATAAACAAACCCCTTTGGTATGATATAAATATCAGTAGAGCAATTAGGGAAAGAAATAGTTTATACAACTTAACCCGTACAGCCCCAGCGACGCGTCTGACGCGTCGGCGATGTATGTAACGCACAGCCCCAGAGACGCGCCTGACGCGTCACCCTAATTGCGCCGACCGTAACCTCAGGTGTAGCCACTCAAGAGGGCTCAGATTTATATGGGAACTGTGTACGTATCCCACGCAACCGTGCCGATGGTTGAAAACTCTCAAAGTCCACGTGCGTGCGCGCGAGCGCGCAATAACCTGTTTTTTGGGGATAATTGCCTTCAATTTTTTACTCTTGTAAAATCCGTTTTCGGGGGCTCTGTAGGACCATTTTTTAAGCTTTTTGAGCGGTTTTTCGTGGTTTTTCCTTCATTCCTAACCCATTCGCTATTGTTTCTGGAATAAAACAATTTTTTGAAAACCGGCCAGGTTCTGGTGCGCAAACATCACAAAACTAGCCGGGGCTCCACGGGTTAAAGAGAGAAACAAAGAATAATACCATATGTAAGCAATACCTGGCCGCCAGAAGAAAAGTAAAATCACTAATAAAAACAGCAAAGAGGAATTATGAAATAAGCATAGCTAAAGATAGTAAAACTAATCCTAAGCAATTTTACAGATACATTAACAGTAGCAAACAAATCAAAAGCGGGATAGGACCCATACTTAACACTCAAGGTGTTCTAGAAACAGATAGCAAAGACATAGCCTCTACACTTAACAATTATTTCAGCTCCGTTTTTACCACTGCTGCCAATACGAACACTCCACAAGCTACTAATCAAACAAGCAACATTGTGCTCCCTGACTTCAAAATTAGCCAATCAAACGTCACTAGACAGATTGAATTACTGAAAATAAATAAATCTCCCGGCCCAGACCTATTCATCCCTAAAATCCTAAAAATGGTCAAAGATGAAGTTGCCGAACCCCTAACCAAATGTTTAACATGTCACTCCAACATGGACAATTACCCACTGACTGGAAGACAGCGAATATTACACCGATTTTTAAAAAGGGAGATAAAAAAACTACCAGGGAATTACAGACCCATTAGCTTAACTTCCGTTATTGTAAAACTATTAGAATCAATTATAAGAGACGAACTTGTACTTTTCATAGAGAATAATAATCTTATTAATAATAGTCAACACGGCTTCAGAGCAAAAAAATCATGCCTAACGAACCTTATCGAATTTTATGACAACCTATTTAAGATTAATGATTTTACCAAAAGTCTTGATATAGTGTACTTGGACTTCCAGAAGGCCTTCGACAAGGTCCCTCATAATAAATTACTTCAGAAGGTCGAGAATCTAGGAATACAAGGAAGCACACTTAATTGGATAAGGAATTGGTTAAGCGAAAGAAAGCAAAGAGTAATTATTAATGGAGTGGAATCAGAATGGACTCCGGTGACTAGTGGAGTCCCACAGGGTTCAGTTCTGGGCCCATTATTATTCATAATATATATTAATGATTTAGACAACGGCATTAATAACATAATTTCCAAATTCGCCGATGACACTAAAATAGGAAATGCAATAATATCCGAAAGCGATAGAAGTAGCCTGCAATCAGATTTAAACAAGATATCAGAGTGGTCAGAAAATTGGCAGATGCCCTTTAACGTAAACAAATGCCTGATACTACAAATAGGCTCCCGAAACAACAAATACGAATACCATATGAATGGAGAAAAGATAAAGAGCGTATCACAGATAAAAGACCTAGGAGTGCTTATCAATGAAAATCTAAAATCTACAAGCCAATGCACCGCAGCATCTAACAAAGCAAATAGAGCGCTAGGTTTCATTAAAAGAAATTTTCATTGTCATAGTAAAGACATAGTTGTACCACTATATAAAAGTATTGTGAGGCCACATCTGGAGTATGCTGTGCAGTTTTGGTCTCCCTACTTAATAAAAGACATAGAGAAACTAGAATCCGTTCAGCGTAGAGCAACAAAGTTAATCCCTTCCCTTAGAAATAAGCCATACAATGAGAGATTAAGAGAACTCGACCTGTTTTCGCTTAAGAAACGGAGAATAAGGGGACAGCTGATAGAGTGTTTTAAGATACTAAAAGGCTTTAGTAACGTAAATTCTAATAATCTATTTAAGATAGCCAAAGAAGGTTCCACAAGAGGAAACAAATTAAAACTAACAGGCAGGAAAGCGAACCTAGACATAACTAAAAATTTCTTCACCCACAGTATTATTAATGAGTGGAATAAGCTCCCTAATGAAGTTATTGACAGTGACTCGATATACACATTTAAAAAAAGGTTAGACACATATCACAGAAAAGTTGGTCTGCAGTAGAAGCTGATCACTGATAAGAGAACCTGGCGGAAATGAAAACGTTTTCAGTTGAAGAGAGAAAGAGGAAAAAAAAAAAAAAAAAAAGTGAAGGTGTGCATGCCTTTTCCTTTCCATTTCTAACTATACTATAAATTCCTTCAGGCGATTTCCAAGTCCTGCAAGGTTATTCACTTCTAACTATTTTCATGTACGGCATATTGCCGGAGGGAGCGCAGGGTGGGGAGAGAGCCTTCATCTTTGCTATCCTTTCCTTCCACTTTCTCTTAGGGTTGCTATCTCTATTAGGATTAAGTCCTGGTCACCTCGCAGGGATCGTAAGATCTGTGTGGCCAGTGTATCTATGTAAATCTATGTAAATCACCTTTGGCTCCAGGAAAGACGGTCTCAAAATACCCTGACAGCAGCGGCCACGTAGAAGGAAACCAGTCCACATCATTCTCTTAAGGCACTCAAGACGGCGTGTGTGTGTGTGTGTGTGTGTGTGTGTGTGTGTGTGTGTGTGTGTGTGTGTGTGTGTGTGTGTGTGTGTGTGCGCGCGCGCGCCTGTAGGCTACCGGTATGTGAATATGTATATGTTGAAGTTAGTGTTTGTTTCTATATTACTGTGTGTGTGTGTGTGTGTGTGCGCGCGCGCGCGCCTGTAGGCTACCGGTATGTGAATATGTATATGTTGAAGTTAGTGTTTGTTTCTATATTACTGTGTGTGTGGGCGCGTGCTTGTTACAATAACAAGATAATTAGTTAACTCACAATTGTCACAAAGACTTCTTATGACTCATAATGTGCGAGTCATTCTCACTACCACCATTTATTTATGCCTTTATATTATTGTTATTATTATTATTATAATTATTATTATCTATTTATTTATTATTATTATTAGTATTAGTATTATTACCGGTATCTATTTATTTATTTATGATTTTTTTTTTTTTTTAGATTTGCGCCCCATAATTTCTTCTTTCCTCTAAAACATAATCATTACGGTACACTATTCATACAGCAGTTGGATCCAGTACATAATAAATAAACAACTACAACACAACAAAAACACAACCCACTACATATAAACAACTACAACACACAACAAATACACAACCCACTACATATAATCAGCTACAACACACAGCAAATACACAACCCACTACATATAAACAACTACAACACAACAAATACACAACTCACAACAAACAACCAGCTACAACACACAGCAAATACACAACCCACTACATATAAACAACTACAACACAACAAATACACAACTCACAACAAACAACCAGCTACAACACACAGCAAATACACAACCCACTACATATAAACAACTACAACACACAACAAATACACAACCCACTACATATAAACAACTACAACACACAACCCACTACATATAAACAACTACAACACACAACAAATACACAACTCACAACAAATAAACTAAAACACACAACAAATACACAACCCACTACATATAAACAACTACAACACACAACAAATACACAACTGACAACAAATAAACTAAAACACACAACAAATATACAACTACAACTAAAAAAACACACAGCTCACAACAAATAAACAACCAAAGCACACAACAAATACACAACTCAACAAATACACAGCTACAACACACACCAACTAAACAGCTACAACACACAACTCAAAACAAATAAACTACAACTCAAAAGACAACTACAACCCATAACAAATATACTACAATACAAAAAACAATTACAACCCACAACATTTACACAACTCACAACATATAAAGTACAACACAAAAAAACAACTACAACACACACAAAATACACAACTCACAACAAATACACAAACAATAACAAATAAACAACACACAACAAATACACAACTCACAATAAACTACAACACACAACATATACACAACACACAACAAACAGCCCAACAACAAATACAGACCCCACCAACCAAAACAAATAAGCAACTACAGCACAACTACAACACAAGTGAAACAACAACAAATCGAGCACAGTATAGTATTTTGAGTTAGACCACTTACACTGCAATAAATCAAGGGTGTAAAATAGGCTACGAGGAAGGTATATCAAACCATACCTAACCTAAGGTCACCTAAAGTTGCGTTCGCCACTCTCCTAGCAGCAACGAGGAGCGCGTCGCCCCTCGTTGTGATTTTTTTTTTTTATGCAGCAGGCTGTTTGAAGAGACAGCCCGCTCCCTTGTGAAGATGGGCTCGTCTGGCACTTTTTGCAGTTCGACATAGAGGGCTCTCTTGAAGTTGTCTAAAGAGACGCCCCTCATGTCTCTTACTCGCCGTGGGAGTTTGTTGAAGAGACGTGGGCCTCTGTGTGTTAACCAGCCCTCTCGTAGAGAGCCCATAGCACCCCTGTTATTCATCCGGGGGATATTGCATTCCCAGCTTCTCCTATCATAGGACATATTCATTGTTATTTACCTTTCTATCCTTGTATTGGATGAGTTTATTGCCATTAATATACCTTTAAGGGGATATTTTATTCATGCATTTATATATTTATTATATATTTATATATTTATATATTTAATTATTATTGTTATTTTAGTTCCCTCACTAGACCCCCATCAAGCTTTAAAAAAAAAAAAAAAAAAAAAAAAAAAAAAAAAAAAAAAAAAAAACCCACTCCCAAGACTCCCAAGAAACATTTGTACATTTTATTGATAGAAAAATGTCCCGAACGAAAGCCGGTTGCTCCAAAATTACAGACTCGCTACTGCTTGCCATGAAGAAATTGACACCTAAATGGCGCGAAAGCTCTTAAAATAGACAAAGAAATGGCAAGAAAGGTTGTAAAGTTGCCAATCTAATGGGTTGAATGTCTTAAAATCTCAAATCTAGTGAGGCTAAACATGAGAGATGGTGTCTCCCCCCCCCCCCCCCCCCACACACACACACGCTCACCACCACCTCATACCCTTAAGTTTAGTCACCTCGTTTTCTTTTCTTGTGTCTCTTGCTGATCCTCCCTATCCCTTGTGGAAGTAAGGGCTAGCTACTGACTGACTGACTGTCTTAAAATCTCAAATATAGTGGACTAAACAAAAGAGAGGTGTTCCCCCCTCCCCCCCCCCCCCCCCCCACACACACACACACACACACACACACACACACACACACACACACACACACACACACGCACACGCACACACACGCACACACACACACAGGTTTGGATCATGTTACTTTATGTTTCTATTTTACTATGTCTTATCCTCATTATCTTGGCGTTCGAAGTTATTAATTGTATCCCTTCCAGATCTCCCGGTGCATGATGGGGGAGCGACAGTTCCAGTTGAGATGGACCACACATACCAGTAACTTTGTTAGTCTACTGGATCACTACAGAGCTCAGGTGGGTGGTAGTGGTGGTGGTGGTAGTAGTAGTAGTTATAGAAGTTACTAGTCACAATGTCTGTCCTGACTATATTGAACACTTTCCATATTATACGGTATACTATTAGTAAAAAATAAATGATGCTAAAGTCACGCCATTTTTTCCTTGTCTGAATAGCGCGCCATTTTTTCCTGCACCACTATTTCCCGATAACACTTTTTCCCAGAGCAAAAAAGTCCAGTCTATTTTTTCCTGGACCCTTCTTGCCAGCGACATTTTTCCAACATAATTTTTCCTGCAACACATTTTTCCAGCATCATTTTTCCTACCACATTTGTCCAGCATCACTATTCCAGTATCATTTCACCTGCCACATTATTCCAACATCACTATTCCTGCATCACATTTTTCAAGCATAATTTTCCATCATAATTTTTCATACCACATTTTTCCAGCATCACATTTTGTCAGTATCATTTGCCCAACATAATTTGTTTCAACATACTTTTCCAGTATAATTTGTCCAGCATAATTTATCCAGTACCATTTGTTCAGCATAATTTATCCAGTACCATTTGTTCAGCATAATTTTTCCAGTATAATTTGTCCAGCATAATTTATCCAGTACCATTTGTTCAGCATCATTTTTCCAGTATCATTTGTCCAGCATAATTTTTCCAGTACCATTTGTTCAGCATCATTTTTCCAGTATCATTTGTCCAGCATAATTTATCCAGTACCATTTGTTCAGCATAATTTTTCCAGTATCATATGTCCAGCATAATTTTTCCAGTACCATTTGTTCAGCATCATTTGTCCAGCATAATTTATCCAGTACCATTTGTTCAGCATAATTTTTCCAGTATCATTTGTCCAGCATAATTTTTCCAGTACCATTTGTTCAGCATCATTTTTCCAGTATCATTTGTCCAGCATAATTTATCCAGTACCATTTGTCCAGCATCATTTTTCCAGTATCATTTGTCAAGCATAATTTTTCCAGTATCATTTTTCCAACATAATTTATCCAGTACCATTTTTCCAGCATACTTTTTCCAGTATAATTTGTCCAGCATTATTTTGTCAAGCCTCATATTCCTGTGTCATTCTTTCGGGCGGCATTTCTTTCAAGGTTATTATTTTTGCCAGGATCATCGGTGCTCAATTTTTTTTTTTTTTTTCAGGGTCCATTTTCCACTCTGATTTCTCCACTGCCATTTTTTTCCTAGCTATGTTTTCCCAGTGCAAAATAAGAGCCGACATTATTTCTTGTATATATATATATATATATATATATATATATATATATATATATATATATATATATATATATATATATATATATATATATATACCCGGTATATATATATATTATATAAAAACATTTTTCTTTTTATCAGTGCCACATTTTTGAGTGCCTTTTTTTCTGATGCCGTTTTTTTTCGATGCCTTGGCGAGGTGGTCAATATGGATCTGTATCCCCACGTCTGTCTCTCTCTCTCTCTCTATATATATATATATATATATATATATATATATATATATATCCTAATTTTACTTTGGCTACCACCAGAAGATGCCGTTGGTCTTCGGAAGGGTGATTGGGATTCAAATGCTTATTTCCAATCAGGGTATTAAACCAGAGCAATTATATTTGAAAACTTGCATGAATATGAGAAGGAAAACAAGAAAATGAACATGAAATAGCATTATTTTGGTAATTTGATCACTTCCAAAGACATAATTTGAACTATAAACCACAATTATTGTACCTTTGCCTATACCGGTACAATAATAAAGGCTAAAAGGAAAGAACTCGAAGGAATACCAGAAAATAAACATGAAATAGTATAGTTTTGGCCATTTTATCACTTCCAAAGACATAATGTGAACTATAAACCATAATTTATCCTTAAATATACAATAAAATAGACTAAAAGGAATGGACTTGGCTTTCGTTTGACACACTGCCAAAATAGTTCCAATGGAGTGTACCCCAGGCGAGTTTTGGGCTATAAGGAAGTTGGTTCTCTTCTGGCCCCCCTTCTCCATCATGTTTAGCCCCTTTACGTTTCAGATTCGCCCCATTAGTTTGTCGATTATAAAACATTTCGCCATATTTCCACAACTACCCACTTTCTAAAACAACTGAATTTCCACAACTACCCACTTTCTAAAACAACTGAATTTCCACAACTACCCACTTTCTAAAACAACTATATTTCCACAACTACCCACTTTCTAAAACAGCCCTATTTCCACAACTACCCACTTTCTAAAACAGCCCTATTTCCACAACTACCCACTTTCTAAAACAGCTCTATTTCCACAACTAGGCCTACCCACTTTCTAAAACAACTCTATTTCCACAACTACCCACTTTCTAAATTGGTCTATTTCCACAACTATAACTTAACCCTTCCCACAGGAGCTGTACTGTGATGCAAGCCTAGCCTGCGGGGGCCGACTGTACCCCGTCCACCAGGTCGTCCTCTCAGCATGCAGCGAATTCTTCTCGGATGTGTTCGGGCAGACCGCCACCAGCCAGCAGCCTGTGGTGGTGATCCAGGGGACAGAGCAGGCTGTAGTTGAAAGCCTCCTGGAGTTCATGTACACCGGCAACGTCACCGTGTCCCGGGGACGATTGCAGAATCTTCTCCGGGTGGCCACCTCTCTTCAGGTCAAGGGACTGGTCGAGGCCACAAGGTATGGTGGAAATCAATTCCAAGAGATGGACAATATCATTGGCTCTAAAACCGATCATAGTAATTTAGCCAAAGGGGCAGAAGGCATCATAAATAGCAAACAACAATATGAGGATCTGGTCAGAGGACCTGAGAAACTTGTCCACAGCAAGTACAAACTAACTGGGGATATTTTTGAAGAGGGTATGGTTGAGGATGAAACAACACTTATAGTAGATGATGAGACAACTCAACACAGGAGTATGAAAGAAACCTTCAGGAGAGATTCATTCAAACGAATAAATATCCAAGACAAACATGAAAATTATCTGTGCGAGAACACATTAAATAATAATATGACAGAAGCTGAGCAAACCAGTAAGAAGGCCAATACTATAAATGCTGACACATACATGGATTCAAACAAAAACAAAGTAATTACAGAAAGAATGACAACAATGCACTTGAACGCTCAGCAGGCCCCTTGGATATTCAGTCAAAGTATACAAAGTACCCAGCATCATAGGAACCAGGAAGCCCAATCCCAGCGTATCAAACACGAGAACGCAAGACCGCATGATATAAACAGATCGCTCCACGTCACCGAACCAACACAATCCAATGATCACAGAGCACCGCAAACCACTGAACCAAATCAAACTGATGTAGCCAGTCAACCCCGTGCCACTGAACCATCAGGAAGTTTTGAACACAGACGATCGAACATGGTTGAACCAACTCGCACGGATGTTGACAAACGACTGCACAACACTGAAGTAACAGGAACCATCAAAGACAGCCAATTCCACACATCTGAACCACCTCGAACCCAAACAAACAGACGGCCGCATACCACCGAACCCACAACTACTGATGTGAACAACAGGATGCCCCGTGACCCCAAGGAGCTTGAAGCAGTACCCAAAACCAGCCAACCACAGGAAATAAGACCCGCATCGGCACCAAGTTTAAGGTCGAGTCGCCCGGCTACTGGTCCCATGGTCACCACCCACCTTCCCTTCTTTAGTCTGGTAAGCTTAACCCTGTACACTATTACAATAATCAGTTTTCATGAGAGCTTTATCAGTCTATACCTCCTTCCTTACTGAGAGTAGGAGGCACCCGCCTTTTAACACACTCCCACCCTTATTCTGTTCTCTAACCCAAGAGTACATTAATTTTCCAAGTATTTCTTATACTTAACAAGTAAGCTTTGGAACTCTCTCCTTAAATCTGTCTTTCCCTTATCCTATGACTTATATTGCTTCAAGCCCCGCATGTCCAGACATTTGTTGCTTGAATAATGGTGCGAATCAAAAGTTATTAAAAAAATTAATCCTTCATGTAACAGCGATGTCAAACGAGCCCTTTTTCTGGCAATATTTTGGAGCAATTCTCGTCTGGTAACTTAAATTAAACGTTTATTAGTGTTAAGCCACCAAACATATTCTAATTTCAGCCTAGTTTCCGATGCCCGGAGATGTTGCGAGAAAAAAGTTGCTCTTAGAAAATTGCCGGAAAAAGCACGCATTGGGACACCGGCTTATTTCCACCTTGCCACTAACATCAACCCACCATTGCACTAGACATATCGAAGGCCTTGTTAGAGTCTGGCACAAATCTATAATTTCTAAACTACCCTCCTTCGGATTCTATCCCCCCCATCTGTGCCTTTGTCTCTAATTTCCTTTCCGGCCGTTCCATAGCTGCGGTTATGGACGGCCATCGCTCACTTCCTCATCCTATCAACTCCGGTGTTCCTCAGGGCTCTGTCATATCTCCCATTTTCTTTCTAATTTTCATAAATGATCTTCTCAACTGTACCTCCAGTCCCATCCATTCATACGCAGACGACTCTACCTTACACTACTCAATTAGTTTTCCTAAATGCCCCAGCCAGCCATCCCTCAAAAACAAACGAAATGAAGCCATGCAACATTTATCTTCTGATCTAACTACTATTTCCAATTGGGGCAGAGAAAACCTTGTTGCCTTTAATGCTTCCAAAACCCAATTTCTTCATCTTACTATTCATTCGAAACTCCCAGAGGACTATCCCTTATACTTCAACAATACAAAAATCAATCCTTCATATTCTCTCAATTTTCTCGGTGTCTATTTTTCTTCTCTTGGAAGGACCATATTACCAGTCTTGCTAAGGCAGCCTCCTAGAAGCTGGGTGTGCTCAAGGGGTTCTTTACCCCTGCATAGCTTCTTGCTCTGTACAGGGGCACAGTGCGTCCTTGTATTGAGTATTGTTCACATGTGTGGGGAGGGTCCTCTCACACCGCACTCCTAGATAAAGAAGAAAGGAAAGCCTTTCGTATCATTAACTCCCATCCACCCACCAACTCTCTGCAATCTATGTCTCTCCGCCGCAATGTTGCATCTCTCTCGCTATTCTATCGCTACTACAATAATCAGTATTCCTAATAAGAGCTTTCCCCGTGTATACCATCTCCTCTACATAGGGTACGTAGTACCTGTCTTGCAACACAATCCCACCCCTACTCTGTGCAACTCTCCAACCCAAGAGTGAGACATTATTCTCAGTCTTTCTTCGATTCAACTGCTGAGCTCTGGAACTCTCTCCCAGAATCAGTCTTTCCATCTTCCTATGACTTAAATTGCTTCAAACTCTGTGTGTCCAGGCATTTTGGCTCGAACATCCCTTGATTTTGGCCCTGTCACTCTTTCAACTCTGGGGGACGCATTCACTACAGGCAGTTATGCCTTTTGTCTCCCTCACTCACATAGAAAACAAAAATTATATTTCCGTGTGAAGCGAAAAATGTACTGTGTGTTTTATTTCAGTATGAGGCGAGATATTGATCGTGTGTTTTATTTCAGTATGAGGCGAGATATTGATCGTGTGTTTTATTTCAGTATGAGGCGAGATATTGATCGTGTGTTTTATTTCAGTATGAGGCGAGATATTGATCGTGTGTTTTATTTCAGTGTGAGGCGAGATATTGATCGTGTGTTTTATTTCAGTATGAGGCGAGATATTGATCGTGTGTTTTATTTCAGTGTGAGGCGAAGGAGGAGATGCAGGAGGTGTGTGTGAAGCAGGAGGAGACTGAGGAGATGGAGGCTATAGAAGAGGAAGAGGAGGAGGAGGAGGACAGGGAGGAGGAGGAGAGGAGGGAGGAAGAGGAGAGGTGGTGGAGGATGCATCTAGACACTCATGTAGGTTCACTTAACCCTTTCACTGTAGGAAGCCTTTCATTTCATTTTATTCAGCTTCGGAAAGTCCTATAAGATTAGAAAATGTAAAATATTAACCCATTCACTGTATACGCCTTTTATTTAATTTTATTCAGCTTTGGAAAATCCTATAAGAATAAAAAAAGTAAAGTATATCTCAATTAACCCTGACTTCCAAATGTCCTTCCTAATCTAAATACAATTGTCTACTAATTATCAGACTAATAGGAAGATATGCGTCAAATACTAAAGGGGATATTTAGATAAAGTAACTTCAAACATACCTCTGACTTCCGCAGTTCCTTCCTAATCTATATAAAACTGCCTACTAATTAACAAAATAAAAGGAATATGTGTCCTTAGATACTAAAGGGGTTGATTAGAAGTAAAGCCAAACATACCCCTGATTTCCCCACTTCCTTCCTAGTCTATATAAAATTGTCTACTAATTAACAAAATCAAAGGAAAATATGCATCCTTAGATATTAAAGGGGTTGATTAGATGAAGTAAAGTCAAACATTCATCTGACTGACTTATTACGGTTAACCAGCAGTTCCGGACTAATGTTGAAAAATCTTTGAAAAGTTGACAGAATCAATATAAACACCATATGAGGAGGAGCACCTGTATTGACCTGATAAGCTATCTGTGCAATGTCCAAAAAATAAAATATATATATATATATATATATACCGGTATATATATATATAAAATAGAAACAATTAGATGAAAGTTAGTTCAACCTTATCTATGACCAGGGGTGTAAAAAGTGTTTAATTATTGTACTTAAGTCCAAGTAAAAGTATGTACTGAAAAAGTTACTGAAGTAAAAGTAAAAGTTCCCAACTAGAAATGTACTTAAGTTAAAGTAAAAAAGTATCTACCGAATGAATTACTTAACTACCAAAAGTAAAAAGTAATATCTCAATCTATTACTATACAGTATATATATACTGTATATATATATATATATATATATATATATATATATATATATATATATATATATATGTGTGTGTGCGTGTGAACATGAACTAAAACTAATAGTTAACTATTACAGGAACCTTGACTTTGTGTTCCCCCTCTTGTTATCTTACAATCACCCACTTCTTATAATGTAAACCTTGCAAGATATACGGACGAGTCGATAATTATAATCAGTGCTATTTATAACCAGTGCTATTTATAACATTCTGAAGAAAAAATAGAACCAAGCACAGAAAAAAAAAAAACATATTCATAATGTATATCTAATTGAAGAGATTCTGATTTTATGACATCGAGAAAGTGCTTTGATTCGGGATAATATCTCCCTAGAATATATTCAACTCGGTAAAAGCTGCAACTAAGTTTAGGTTCAATTAGTTCAAGACCATAACAGAATAGATATTAAACAGAGTTAATTATAATTATGCTGGATTAAACAAGTGAGATTAGGTATAAGGTTTGGGAAATGAAAATATGGCAAGTTAGATTATATCAGGCTAGAATATATTGTAGTTAGTAAATAACATAATAAATAATATTACAGTATGACACTATGCAGGTAGATCTGTACGAGGGACTTTGTACAGGCATATACCGGTATTTATACTCCGGGATTTCCCTAAATTTAGTTTTACTCTTGATGGTTTGCTCATGTGTTCGTTATATAATTTCAACTCAATTTCTTCAGATCGTGAGGAGTGGTTATTTCAAAGCCATAGTTTGCAATCTTTTTCTTTTTTTTACGGAATAGCATAGTTTATATTATCGTATATTTATATAATCTTCATTTTATCAACAACGGACAAAACATTTATTCTTTGAAGGATTATTCTAAATTGCTAATGCTAGTTTAACAATTCTGGTTAGCTTCGTTACATGAAATTCAAAAATGTATTACCGTTCAAATAAATATAGATGAGGGTCTAGTAAAATGATTGTGCTGAGTCACGGGTGGAAAGTGTAAGGTGTTAAACCTTTGGGACCAGGTGGTACAAAGGGTGGTACACATCATTAGGATGTGTGGGGGAGAGGGGAGGCCTCTCAGCTCCATATAAATATAGTGGTGACCGTGACCTTTGAACTAGCTAAGGAATGTCACACCTACATTCAGAGGAATATCCATGGGAAATGCTACCTGGAATTTCAAATCTATTAGGAAGAATATTTAGGAAATTTGCTGAAGTTGTACTCTACAAAATTAAAAGAAGTAAATTAAATGTAGTGGAGTAAAAGTACAAGTAATTCTTCTAAATGTAGTGGAGTAAAAGTACAAGTAATTCTTATAAATGTAGTGGAGTAAAAGTACAAGTAATTCTTCTAAATACTACTCAAGTTAGAGTAAAAGTACTGGACAACAATCTACTTTTTAAAAAGTAGATACTGAAAAAATATACTTAAGCACTGTACTTGAGTAAATGTACTTCATTACCTTTACACCCCTGTCTATGACAATACTTTACAAATAAAGCAAACATGGGATATTAATCTGAAATAGCATACCACATAACCAAATTACACATTACCTTAGATGTCCATCGAGGGAGCGGTCTGGCCGAGTCGTTGAGTCTCTTGCAATCAGTGTACAGCGTTGATAAGCAATTCTGCAAAACAAAATGTATGCATATGTAACACAGCATGGAATTGTCACACATTGATACACAGACATAATGGAAAATCTCTAATATTGTTACATTATAGTATGTATAGAACATGGCAAAACACTCATATTTGTTTATAAAACAAATGGACTATATACTGTGTAATCACTTGGGAGTAAACTCGAATGTCATAAAATTCGTACATCTAATATGCCATTATAAAATATCGGTACCAATAAATAACAAGTTATATCCATCTTAATATATCTAAATTGGCAATAGAAAAACAAATCTATGCAACTACAACTTAATAAAAGCCCATATTTTGTTAGCAATTCAACACCTTAAAATAACAGTAGCTAATGTATCAAATTGAAACAAAGCATTAATAACATCCGTCTACTTTCAGGCTCCTCACGACCACCCTCCACCCGCTTCCGACACGAATCGCCCGATGTACGTCTACACATCACCTGATCCAGACCATGGCCCCTCGTCATCCTTCCACATCCCGACAGCACCCACCTCGCACCTCCGCCGGGAACTCCTCAAGCCAATCTCCGATTCCAGCCCCACGTCGTTCTCGCTCTCCCCTCACCACTCACCCTCTTATTCCCTGTCCCCTCCCCCTCCACCAAGATCCCCCCCGGTATACCCCACTTCATATTCCTATCAGCTCGGTCATCATCCCGTCTCCAGCGCATTCTCCTTCGTCCCGTACTCCGTCTCGAGCCACACTCTACCCAGTTCCTCTGAGCGTAGTTCATTGCGGATGAGGTTTAGTCGCCCTCGTCCGAACTCCCCTAGTGATCCCATGGCCCTCCCTGCCTCCGTGCTCGCTTTTAGTGGGGGGGAGAGTGCCACTCCCCACAATAAGGAGCTCCCCCCCTTGGTCAGGATCCCGTCGCCTGGACTTCCGACTGTGGTAAGAACCTTCCACTCTGTTGGTTAACCCTATTTGGTGCAAGTTGGGTCTTATTGGATCCACCTAGTTTCTCTCCAGTTTCCTCACTAGACCTCCATCAAGCTTAAGTAAAAACAAAGATACATATGTAAATTTTTCGGGTTCTTCAAAATTGTAGGATCGCTATCGCTTGCCAGGAAAAAATTGACACCTAAATGGCACAAAACATCTTAAAATCATCAATCTAATGGGGCGAATATCTTAAAAAAGGGGTCCATGAAACCCTCCCTTGAAGCCGGTGTCATGGCCTTCAATAACGACCTAGTGAATCCAGGTATCCCAATATTTTCAGTTATATTCAATTAATATTAAGAGGACAAACTTTCCAGAATAATACAGTAACTTACAGTGGAATCCCTAATATAATGCAATGCTATTAATGTCACTACCAATGCTAAAAAGACCCTAAATTTTGCCAGAAAAAGGTGATCAATCCAAAATTGCCAAATAAAGCCCATGTGTGATTCCTTTTTCAGAAACACAGCTGGTTCAGGAGCAGACCAAATAATTACTACAGTATAATTTTATACTACTCAGTTTAATTTCATCTGACGGTAAACTGAATCCCTTAACAACTGATTTCTCGATAACTAACGGAAAAATACAAAACTTCTATGTCTCTGCTTTATATTTTGACCAAGTTTACATAATTAGCACCATATTTCACGACAAAATCTGAGAAACCTTGATGGGAACTTAGCAATCTACCTTCAGTTGAAAAGAAACAGTAGTTATAATACTAAAGCATCTTGAAAACAAACAATAAACTTTTGTCTTTCTATGCGTAAGGTGGTGACAAAAGGCACTATCTGGTCCGACATCTTATTAAAATGTAAAACTTGCAAACTAAACAAACCAAAATTGGGACAAGGACAATAAAAAATATGGGTTATTATGATAATTTGTTTAATTATCATTGAGGATTTTGCTTGTTTTTGCCATTTTCGATCAATGTACTTGAGTTTGTCCCCTAGACCAACAAAAACGCTTTCTCATATTTCCTTCATGGTAAAAAATGCCAACCCAGACCCCCTTCAAGCTAAATATTTACTTTTTTCGATAGCAAAATATTCCAACCGACATCATCTAAGTTATACAGCTTAGCAAAGATCTGTGGTGCTTAAAATGGTAAAGTATATTTCAATTATACCTCTGGCTTCCATATACCCTTACTAATCTGAATAACATTTATATTAATAGCCAGATAATATGAAGGAAGTGCGTCTTAGATCCTCAAAAGGTTAAGACATTGTGATTATGTAAACATTCTAACATTCTTTTCATCAAGAACTAATATTTGTTATTCCTGTACAGCTACCCAACCTGGAGTTGTCTCACCCACCCCACCGTCACATACCCACCAGCTCCCACCACCACCACAACCACCCGCACCACAACCACCCGCACCACCACCGACCAGACTGCACACCTCGTCTGCCTCAAACACATATCCTCAAAGCCAGGCTGCATCCATCTCATAGTACACACCTCTTGATGAACCAGCTACCGAGCACATCCTTATCCAGACCTCCGATGGTTCGCTTCTCACACCCTCAGCCACATCTACAAGAAAGTGAGGTCCCCTTGAATCTGAGTCGTAGTGAACGAGGGAGCCGTGATCCATTCTTGGGAAAGATTGAGACAAAACGACGGAAACGGCTGCGCGGTCCAAAGTGTTGGGAGTACCTTGCTCGTCTATTGAGTGACTCCACCACAAACCCATCGCTGATCCGCTGGGAGAATCGTAAGGGTGGTGTATTTCGCCTCATGCAACCAGGAGTGGTGGCGCAAAAGTGGGGGCGGAGGGCTGGGAAGCACACCAACGACAGCCTGACCTATGAGAACTTTGCCCGAGGGTTGCGATACCACTATGCCACCGGAGCCCTGCAGCCAGTTTCAGAGAGGAGTTTTGTTTACAAGTTTGGCCCCAAGGCACTTAAGTCATTACAAGAAGAAACTCCACCGGAACTAATTACCAATGAACGACCACTCTCTCCTCCATTAGATGTACAGTCATCCACATCCATACCACCACCCTACATCCCTACATCCATCAACACCCTTCTACTCTCGCCAAAACTGGAAGTGCACTCGCCTCCACCTTCTCTTCTAGCTTCACCTCTGCCTACATCCACCGAGTCCCTCTGCCACTTATCCTCCACCCCTCTCTCCCACTCCTCACCTCCCACCGTCATTCCACTCTCTCCTAGTGATTATACCCCACTTTCATCTCCCTCACAGTCTTCCCACGCCACTCTCCCACAGCCTCCCACGACCTCATGACACTAACCCCAAAAGGACACACATGATATAAGCCCTACAAATGACATCCAATTAATAAACTAGGTTGAATTTCGCACTATAATTGCTTAGACCTCGCACGTTACTCTGTTAAATTTTACACTATAATTGCTTAGACCTCGCACGATACTCTCCGTCCCGCCGAGAAAACATGAGACAAAAGGTGAATGATCGAATATGGGCTTTCACACCTAAAAGGATATTTTGTCTGAATCATGTGTTAATAGCTGTATAAGAGACACAGGGACCTTTTTTGGCTCTCCATTAACCTTACCCGAGCTCATCAAGGCTATCCAAAATCTTTACCCGTTACCGTGTCTTCCTGTCTGCCTTGGATAGTCTCGATGCGCTTAAGTAGGAATGTTAGTTTTGGTGACTTTGTGAATATCGCGGATTAAAGCTTTTTTGTGATAGGTCAACCCAATGATCGCTACTGTGAAAGCCTATTAGTTTAACAGTCGAAGTTTTCACCATTATCCAGTAGGTAGTGTATTTTTGTGAAGGCTGAACTATACTCAGTTTCATTTCATCAGACGGTGAATTGAATCCCTTATCAACTGATTTATTGATGACTAACAGGAAAATGAAACTACTACCGTATGTCTCTGTTTCATATTAGCGACAAGTTTTTCATATTTAACAACCAATTTCGCTACAAAACCTGCATAAAAGCTAAGTAATCAAGATGAAGAGTTAGCAATTTACCGTCAGATGAAATTAAACAGACTATAAGTTGAACGCATCCTGGCTATTCATAATAACTTGGCAGGTAATCTTCACCCCACGAGTGCACGAACACGATATTATGGACAGTGCTATGAAGAGTGGGCCTTGAATATGAATAATGAAGAACTTGTGTCTAAAATATGAAAACAAAGTGAATCAATCAAGAACCACTGTGAGGAGATGGGTGGATTAAGCTGCCAAGTTAAAATGGATATAGTATAGTGAAAATACATATAGTGTTGGGGTAACTTATATATGACATAACAGGGCTATCTTGTTTTCATAGAGAACAGATAGAACAAGCCCTGCAGATGACAGTTAATATATAACTTTATATTATATTGTGTTACTGCTTATGCCTCGCAAGGTAATGGGAAATAAGGTGGAAAAATAGGTGAAAAGGAATATATATACAGTATATATATATATATATATATATATACATCATACATTAAATTATATGAATGATAATACAAGTGGAAGAAAAGTAAAGTGGAAATTGAGAAAAGATAATATATATATATAAAAAGTGATTATTCTTAGATAAGAAGAGAAAATTAAAGAAAGAAAATTAAGGAGAAAAAGTATAGATATAAATATAATAGATAATAGTGGAATGAATAAGTCAAAGGAAAATGGTGAAGAGAATAGATATATATAAAATGCTATTAATATTAGAGACAAAGGGGTGGACAAATACGTCAAAAGGAAATGGAGACTTAGACTATAACCTATGAATGTTAGATGATGTAAACACCAACACATAATATTTGTTTACATGCAGACATACAACATACAACATACATAGGAGGGTAGTATTTATTGTCCATTAAGGGGAGATTTCCACTGGAGGGATTTTTTTCTGGACCCCTTTCTCCCTCATGTTTAGCCCTATTGCTTTTCTGATTGTAAGACGTTCGCCCCATTATTTTGACGATTTTAAGAACTTTCGACCCATTTCTGTCAATTTTAAGACCCTTCGTGCCATTTAGGTGTCGATTTTATCCTGGCAAGCGATAGCGAGCCTGTAATTTAAGAGGAACCGGCTTTCAGCCGGGAAATTTTTCTACCGAAAAATGTAAAAACCTATCTTGAAAGGGGCTCAAAGGGGTGTAATCTTAAGCTTGATGGATATCTAGAGACCAAACTAAAGACTCCCCTTAACTTTCGGTAGGCTAAAAATTGTAACCCCGAGGCTCCGTAACTCAGAAAGGGCTAAAGCTAAAGAATGTCCACACCTATTCAAAGGATTACAAAGGAAATCAAGCAACAACAGGTATTGCGACCCCCCTCTAGGCTGCTTGTCCTCCAAATCACTGAGGATCAAGTGTCCAAACAGTGGTTTAGAGTGGGTAGAAATATTAGCTGGATTACCCTAGTCCTTTTTGAGTTATAAAAGTTAGTGGTCAGTATTATTAGCCTACCTATAATGAACAGGGTATAGACATTATTGAAAGTATCTTGATGGTGAAATGGTTAGAGTGTTTAAGATCTGTATGTGGTATCCCAAGTTCGAATCCCGGGAGGAGCACCAGGTTTTCATTAATGTCCTTGGGAGGTGTTTTGTGTTGGGAGTGAATTTAATTAGATTATACACATTTTGCAATACAAATTTATAGACATACAGTACATACATGCATACGCTTTTATTTATATATTTAAATTTATATTACTATTATTAGCATTCCCCCCCCCCCCCCCCCGTCAGATGATTTCAAACTGTATTATTATTGCCTATACCCTGTACCAAGTAGATAGGCCAGACATCGTGAACTCTAACCTCTGTAACAAGGGCTAGAGCAAATGGTCTGTGTATACATTTCCACACCTATTCCTTGACTGACTCTTCCCAAACGGTAGACATATTAGCTCGATTACTCTAGTCGTTTGTGAGTTATAGAAAGTTTTGTTCTTGGCCCCTTTCTCCCTCATGTTTAGCCCCATTACTTTTGAGATTTTAAGACGTTCTCCCCATTAGTTTTGCAATTTTGAAAACTTTCGCCCCATTTCTGTCAATATTAACCCGTACAGCCCCAGCGACGCGTCTGACGCGTCGGCGATGTATGTAACGCACAGCCTCAGAGACGCGTCTGACGCGTCACCCTAATTGCGCCGACCGTAACCTCAGGTGTAGCCACTCAAGAGGGCTCAGATTTGTATGGGAACTGTGTACGTATCCCACGCAACCGTGCCGATGGTTGAAAACTCTCAAAGTCCACGTGCGCGCGCGTGAGCGCACGTTGTTTTTTTGGGGTAATTGCCTTCAATTTTTTACTCTTGTAAAATACGTTTTCGGGGGCTCTGTAGGACCATTCTTTAAGCTTTTTGAGCGGTTTTTCGTGGTTTTTCCTTCATTCCTAACCCATTCGCTATTGTTTCTGGAATAAAACCATTTTTTGAAAACCGGCCGGGTTCTGGTGAACAAACATTACAAAACTAGCCGGGGCTCCACGGGTTAAGACCTTTCGTGCCATTTAGGTGTCGATTTTTTTCCTGGCGAGAAATAGTGAGCCTGTATTTTAAGAGGAGAATTTATCGGAAAATGTACAAATTTATCTTGAAACAGGGTGCAGGGGGTGTAATTTTAAGCTTGATGGAAGTCTAGGGAACAAACTAAAAAACCTTCCCTTAATGTTCAAGAGTTTTCGCATAATTAATTTGAATAGGGTATTTATACAGTATAGCTTGGTTAGGCCTACTTTAGATCGTAAGGGTATGGCCAAGAATCGAAACACACAGATTTATTGTTACGTTTGTACCCATGTTTTGTATCAGACCATATACTTGTGTGATGCCTTGTTTAACCCTTTGACTACCAGCGACGTTTGTTACATTGTGTTCTGGCCATATGTAGGCGAATTTGTGCAGTTAAGGAAGGATCTGCGGTAGTTAAAAGGGTCGGGTTGAGACAGTTTGAAGCTTTATTAAGGCCAGAGGTCCTTCCTAAGCTGAATAATATCGTCTAATAGTGGCCACAATATGATGAAAGAGACGCACCTGGCGCTGCACGGGTTAACCACGACAACACAATGGCATTATATCCTCTTCAGTTTGAGAAGGACCTGTGGGATCTGGCTGACACTGGAATTTATTGAGTTTAAAAAGGACCTGTGGGATTTTGAGGGTTGTTTCAGATGGAGTTTGTGAGTTATAGAGGTTTTAAGGGGAGGTATTTAGTTTGTTCCCTACGTTTTCATCAAGCTTAAAATTACATCCCCTAGACCCCCTTTCAAGATACATTTGTACATTTTTCGATTGCTCTTAAAAAACAGGCTCGCTATCGCTCGCCAGGAAAAAATCGACACCTAAATGGCACAAAAGGTCTTAAAATTGACAGAAATGGGGCAAAATGTCTTAAAATGTCTAACCTACTAGGGCGAACGTCTTAAAATCTCAAAAGCAATGGGGCTAAACATGAGGGAGAAAGGAGTCCAGAAAAAAATCCTCCAGGTGGAAATATCCCCTTAATGGTCAAGAGTTCTGGCCTACTTGATTGGGACAGAGTAAGCCAGAGTAAGCTAAGCCATTGTTGATAGGCTGGTCCTGTCAAAATGGAGATTGAAATTATACGCTTTTTCTTAGCTTATCATTATTATCATTATTATCATTATTATTATTATTATTATATATTGAAAAGGTTACGCTTTTTCTTGTTCGCCCCATTAATTTGTCGATTTGCAAACCTTTCATCCCATTTCTTTATCAATATCAAGACCTTTCGTGCCATTTAGGTGTCATATTTTTTTCCCTGGCGAGCGACAGCGAGCCTGTAATCTTAAGAGAAACCGGCCTTCGGCCAGGACATTTTTCTATCGTAAAATGTACAAATTTAACTAGCGAGTGTTTTTTAAGCTTGATGGAGGTCTAGGGAACAAACTAAAAACCTCCCCTTAATTACAGCTGACTCCTGCATGTATGTTCCGTTCTACCCTACCGCCTCATGGTTTTAGTCAGCTAAGGAATGACCTATCCGAGTGTATACTAGCTGGTCCGATATCATCTTTGAGGGTTTATTATGATTTATTATGATTTATTTTGATTTATTTTGTATAATAGTTATGGAGGATTATGGTTGCTTTTGCCATTTTCGAGCAGTGTATTTTAGTTTGTCCCCTAGGCTACCCAAAACACCTTCCCAGACTTTCTGCAAACTAAAAATTACCCACTCACACCCCCTTCAAGTTAAATGGGTACATTTTAGGATACAAAGATGTTCAGGGTGAAGTCCTTAAAATTGACATAAATGGGGTGAAACATCTTAAAATCGCCAAACTAATGGGGCGAACGTCTTAAGATCTCTAAACTAACGGGGATAATTACATGGGGGGATAAGGGAGGGGGTCCAGAAAAAAAAAACTCAAGTGAAAATCTCCCCTTAACCCCTTCCGTACCGGCGACGTCTATTTAATTTCATTCTAGCTAAATTTAGACGATTTGTTTGCAGTTCAAGAAGGATCTGTGGTAGTCAAAAGGGTTAAGTGAGGTAGTGAGAAGCCTGTTCATTGTTGGAGGTCCTTTTAACACTGAACACAATCGTCTAATAGATAGCCAGAATCAAGCTTAAAGAACGGCGCCGGTACAGAAGGGGTTAAGGGCAGATTTCCACTGGAGGGATTTTTTTTTCTTTACCCCTTTCTCCCTCGTTTAGCCCCATTGCTTTTGAGATTTTAAGACGTTCGCCACATTAGTTTGGCAATTTTAAGAACTTTTGCCTCATTTATGTCACTTTTAAGACCTTTCGTGCCATTTAGGTGTCGATTTTTTCCTGGCGAGCGATAGCGAGCCTGTAATTTAGGAGGAACCGGCCTTCGGCCGGGAAATTTTTCTACCGAAAAATGTACAAATTTATCTTGAAAGGAGGTCAAGGGGGTGTAATTTCAAGCTTGATGGAAGTCTATGAAACACACTAAAAACCTGCCCTTAAGTAGGCTGATGATGGTATTATAGCGTGTGATACCTACTTTAATTAAACCCTATATTTAGCAAGATGAGGACACAGTTTTGACACTTCATTCCGGCTCTCATTGGCCGATTGTTATATTATACAGCTTAGGAAGGACCTGTAGGCATGATGTGAGGGGGCAAGAGTATCACACTTAATTAACCCTCTCTCTCTGCCTTCCCCCTATACCCTTCCTAAGCTGAAATAAAATCGTCTAATAATAACCAGAAAAGAAATGCGTCATCGTATCCTTTAAGGGTTAAGGGGAGGTATTTAGTGTGTTTAAGGGTTAAGGGGAGGTATTTAGTTTTTTCCCTAGACTTCCATCAAGCTTGAAATTACACCCCCTTGACCCCCTTTCAAGATAAATTTGTAAATTTTTCGGTAGAAAAATGTCCCGGCCGAAGGCCGGTTCCTCTTAAATTACAGGCTCGCTATCGCTCGCCAGGAAAAAATTGACACCTAAATGGCACGAAAGGTCTTAAAAGTGACATAAATGGGGTGAAAGTTCTTAAAGTCGCCAAACTAATGGGGCGAAAGTCTTCAAATCTAAAAACCAATGGGGCTAAACATGAGGGAGAAAGAAAAAAATACCCTCACGTGGAAATCTCCCCTTCATTAACTAACTCCTTTAGAAGAAGAAGAAGAAGAAGAAGAATGATGATGATGATGATGATGTAGGGGGGGGGGGTTGGTAGGGGGTGTGTTTGTGGGTGTGTTTGGGTTTGGGTTTGTGTGTGTGTGTGTGTGTGTGTGTGTTTGTCTGTCTTCCTGGCTCTCTCTCTCTCTCTCTCTCGCTATATACCGCGATACGACTTTTGTTTTTTTAGCGAGCCTGAGAGGGGGCATTAAGCAACCCCAATCGGTATGGATCTATTATTCGTTAAGGGCAGATTTCCACTGGAGAGGGGATTTTTTTTTTTTTGTCTTTCTTTACCCCCTTTCTCCCTCATGTTTAGCCCCATTGCTTTTGAAGTTTTAAGACGTTCGCCCCATTTGTTTGGCGATTTTAAGAAGATTCACCCCATTTATGTCACTTTTAAGACCTTTCGTCCCATTTAGGTGTAGATTTTTTCCTGGCGAGCGATAGCGAGCCTGTAATTTAAGAGGAACCGGCCTTCGGCCGGGACATATTTCTACCGAAAAATGTACAAATGTATCTTGAAAGGGGGTCAAGGGGGTCTAATTTCAAGCTTGATGGAAGTCCAGGAAACTCACTAAAAAACCTCCCCTTGAAGTGGTGGAAATGATGGCAATGAACTCGTCAACTGCCACAGCTGTTTTCTAAGCTACATCCATCCAATTATAATGACACAAGGCATCATCGTTCCACCCTGTCACATGTAAAGAAGAGAGGCAGACTGTTTTTCTGGACCCCCCCCCCCCACCCTTCTCCCTAATGTTTAGCCCCACTAGTTTTGAGTTTATAAGACGTTCGGCCCATTAGTTTGGCGATTTTAACACCTTTCGCCCCATTTCGTTGTCAATTTTAAGACCTTTCGTGCCATTTAGGTGTCGATTATTTCCTGGCGAGCGGTAGCGAGCCTGCAATTTTAAGAGGAATCGGCCTTCGGCCGGGACATTGTTCTACCGAAAAATGTACAAATTTATCTTGAAGGAGGGTCTAGGGGGTGTTTTTCTAAGTTTGATGGAGGTCTAGGGAGGAAACAAACAAATAAATGAATTAATAGACCAAACAAACGGTCAGTCTCCCCTTAACCCTTGAGAGATACGATGCCGCATATCTTTTCCGTTTCCTGGCTATTATTAGAATATGTTAATCAGATGACGAAGGGTACCGGCATATGCAAGTCCGAGGGTTAATCGAGATAAGTCTGTATACCCTTATCATTCCCACACACACATCCCTTCCTAAACGGCATCAAATTGTCTAATGCTAGCCAGAAGAAACTGCTAAAACGCATTGTGACTTTCAAAGGGTTAATTGCTGTATATATATAAGATAATTATGAAGAACAAAAAATTATGCATTCCACCCGTTCCACACGACGGCGACTTTGCTTCATTGTATTTTAGCGAGCGCTAGACGAATATTATTCAGCTCAAGGGGAGATTTCCACTTGAGGGATTTTTTTCTTGACCCCTTTCTCCCTCATGATTAGCCCCATTGCTTTTGAGATGTTAAGACGTTTGCCCCATTTTTTGACGATTTTAAGAACTTTCAACCCTTTTCTGTCAATTTTAAGACCTTTTGTGCCATTTAGGTGTCGATTTTATCCTGGCGAGCGATAGCGAGCCTGTAATTTAAGAGTAATCGGCCTTCGGCCGGGACATTTTTCTACCGAAAAATGTACAAATTTATCTTGAAAGGGGGTCAAGGGGGTGACATTTTAAGATTGCTGGATGAGTAGGAAACAAAATAGAAACCTAAGATTGCTGGAGGAGTAGGAAACAAACTAGAAACCTCCCCTTAAATCACCCTTTTCGTACATGCATTTCCTAAACTCATGATGGTTGCGAGTATATAGACAGTGACCCCCCCCCCCCCTCCCCTTTTTGATTCCCAGACGTCCTTCCTAAGCTGCATAAATATCGTCTAATGTTAACCAGAATACAAAAACAAACTACGTCATCGTATTGAAGGGGTTAAGGGATCCCACCTCGCTTTTTTTTCTCTTTCTCTCCCTCTTTGTTTGGCTTGTATCCATTCCGCCCCATTCAGCCTACTGTTTATATATATATTTTTTTTTTTTGACAAGCTAAATTTGTACATTTTTCGATAGAAAAATGTCTCCGGCGAAGCCGGCTTTCTCCATACAATGCTGTCTCGCTATCGCTCGCCAGGAAGAGATCGACACCTGGATGGGGATAAACGTCTTTAAAAAGTTGGCTGAATGGGGCCAAATGGATACAAGCTAGGGAAAGAGAGAAAAGGAGAGAAAAAAAAACGGTGACCCCCTTAATATATTTTTCCACTGTTATGTGCAATTCAGCTGCTGTTGTTGTTGTTGTTGTTGATCTATTTACGAGGCTGTGTATTTAATTGTTGGTGCTGCAATAAAAGATAATTTGTTGTTTACGGTGTTGTGTATCATTTGTAACCTACTGTAGTTATTATGAGAGAGAGAGAGAGAGAGAGAGAGAGAGAGAGAGAGAGAGGGAGAGGGAGGGAGGGAGGGAGGGAGGGAGGGAGGAAGGGAGAGAGACCGAGAGAGATAGCAGGGTGTCTATTCTGAGACCTTTATTATTCTTTTTAGTTATCATAATCTAATATACAAAGATAAACTTTATGCTTCACAGTTCATATTGTGTCCTTGGGGGGGGGGGGGGGGGGGGGGGGGGGGGATAAAATGGGCCACACCAATGCAACTTCACGTCATTTTGTCAATAATCTGAAGCCTATGAAAGCCGCTGGGAGCTCCGGCATAGTCGCTGAAATACTCACTCACTCACTACCTCTCTCTCACTCTCTCTCTCTCTCTCTCTGCTACAAGTATCAGTTGAGATATCGGAATAAAGGCGGTGTCACACGAGCGATTTTTCCGTCAATTTATAGGAGCAATTGTAGTCTGACAGGCTTAAAATTTCCGCTACATCAGAAATCTGCCTCCTAACATAATCTACCGTCAGTCTAGTTTCCGATCCCAGTGAAAAAATGCCTCAAAATAGCACGAGAAAAAACTTGTCATCGAAAATTGCCGAAAAACGCGCTCGTGTGACACCGGCTTAAGAATACGATTGGTCATGGAGCTGATTAATGCTATCATAAAGGAGGAAAATAATCCCGTTACATGGCAGAAAAGTGTGATAATACATGGTTGTTGTTGTTGTTGTTGTTGTTGTTGTTGTTCCCAAGGCTGTCTGGCCGAACAGTCCCAAGGTCTCAAGCAAGGCCAAGGCCATAAACGAGTGCCCCCACAAAATCCTCCCTGCTTACCACTAACAAAGCCCGGGTGACCGAAGCCACTCCAAGGCAGGGAGCTGAGGAGGGTGCGGAAACGCCCGGGAAACCAAAGCCCCACCCAAGGCCCTGTGCCCCTCAGCAATTATGAAGGGAAAGCTGAGGGGCAAGGGAAAAATGTGACGCTTTGGCTCCCAATCTGCTAACTTCTACTGTAGGTTGGCAGTAGGGAGGTCAATCCACGGAAAAGACGCCGCCACTTGAGATCTAGCAGATATATAAGTAAAAGGAACAGTCAGAGTAAGCTATGGGTATGGCAGAGATCGCTCAGGTCTCACTCTGATAGACCAGCCCATGGTTCCCGGACATAACAACCAGTAGACCATTTCAACCAGTAGCTATCAACCAGTGCCAAATCAACCAAACCAGTGCCATAATATAGTACTAACCTAACATAATTTTATATATATTTATTTATATATATATATATATATATATATATATATATATATATATATATATATATATATATAATTTTTTTTTTTTTTTTTTTTTTTTCTATGTGAGTGAGGGAGGCAAAAGGCAGAACTGCCTATAGCGAGTGCCTCCCCCGTAGTTGAAAGAGTGACAGGGCCAAAATCAAAGGACGTTCGAGCCAAATATACAAAGGCAAGGGATATTCCTTAGAACATGGAAATTATAGTGGTCTAAAAATGCTTGACCAAGTCATGAAAATCATTAGCGAAATGCAGTTCGGATTTATGCCAGGGCGTGACACAACCAATGCTATCTTCATTCTCAGGCAACTGCAAGAGAGGTTCTTAGAGAAAAAATCAGGGAGTTATACCTAGTTTTTGTAGACTGGAGAAGGCCTTGGACAGAGTGCCGAGGGAGGTGATGTAGTGGGCCTTGTGAAAACTAGGAGTAGAGGAATGGTTGGTGCGTGTGATAATATGAATCATAGACTACAGTAGATCTGGACTGGACACGAACATTGAACTTTGCAGTAAGGGACCCAAAATCAGAGAATGAACCCCCAAGATCGAACTTCGAAACCGCGAAAATATCCTATTTTCGCGGTTTTGAGGTTCAAACTTGTTTTCCGATTTTGGGTCCCTTACTGCAAAGTTCCATTTTCGTGTTCAGTCCAGATCTACTGTAGTCTATGTATGAATGTATGTATAAGAGGGTGTACGAGAGCGAGGTGGAAGGACAGAGAGAGAGAGGTGTGGAAGGATGGAGTGAAGAAGTATATGAATAAAGGCGGTGCTGGTTGGGAGGAGGGGCGTCGACTAACTGGGGACAGGTGCATGGGGGCGTTTCGTTCGTGGCCACCCCTTCGGGAATCACGGCATCAGTTGGGTACAGTACATGATTAGATTGATATCAAGTATTCAATAAAGGGTTAATTAATCGTGGTCATGTGCTGAACCTTTAAAGGGGAGATTTCCACTTGAGGGATTTTTTTCTGGACCCCTTTCTCTCTCATGGTTAGCCCCATTGCTTTTTAGATTTTAAGACGCTCGCCCCCTTTAGTTTGGCGATTTTAAGAACTTTCGCCCCATTTATGTCAATTTTAAGAGCTTTCGTGCCATTTAGGTGTTGATATTTTCCTGGCGAGCGAGAGCGAGCCTGTAATTTAAGAGGAACCGGCCTTCGGTCGGGACATTTTTCTACCGAAAAATGTACAAATTTATCTTGAAAGGGGGTCTAGGGGGTGTAATTTTAAGCTTGATGGATGTCTAGGGAACAAAGTAAATACCTGCCCTTAACTGTATTGGTGGTGTAATGGTTAGAGTGTTTATGTTATGTATGTGGTATTGGTGGTGTAATGGTTAGAGTGTTTATGTTATGTATGTGGTATTGGTGGTGTAATGGTTAGAGTGTTTATGTTATGTATGTGGTATTGGTGGTGTAATGGTTAGAGTGTTTATGTTATGTATGTGGTATTGGTGGTGTAATGGTTAGAGTCTTTATGTTATGTATGTGGTATTGGTGGTGTAATGGTTAGAGTGTTTATGTTATGTATGTGGTATTGGTGGTGTAATGGTTAGAGTGTTTATGTTATGTATGTGGTATTGGTGGTGTAATGGTTAGAGTGTTTATGTTATGTATGTGGTATTGGTGGTGTAATGGTTAGAGTGTTTATGTTATGTATGTGGTATTGGTGGTGTAATGGTTAGAGTGTTTATGTTATGTATGTGGTATTGGTGGTGTAATGGTTAGAGTGTTTATGTTATGTATGTGGTATTGGTGGTGTAATGGTTAGAGAGTCTTTATGTTATGTATGTGGTATTGGTGGGTGTAATGGTTAGAGTGTTTATGTTATGTATGTGGTATTGGTGGTGTAATGGTTAGAGTGTTTATGTTATGTATGTGGTATTGGTGGTGTAATGGTTAGAGTGTTTATGTTATGTATGTGGTATTGGTGGTGTAATGGTTAGAGTCTTTATGTTATGTATGTGGTATTGGTGGTGTAATGGTTAGAGTGTTTATGTTATGTATGTGGTATTGGTGGTGTAATGGTTAGAGTGTGTTATGTTATGTATGTGGTATTGGTGGTGTAATGGTTAGAGTCTTTATGTTATGTATGTGGTATTGGTGGTGTAATGGTTAGAGTCTTTATGTTATGTATGTGGTATTGGTGGTGTAATGGTTAGAGTCTTTATGTTATGTATGTGGTATTGGTGGTGTAATGGTTAGAGTCTTTATGTTATGTATGTGGTATTGGTGGTGTAATGGTTAGAGTCTTTATGTTATGTATGTGGTATTGGTGGTGTAATGGTTAGAGTCTTTATGTTATGTATGTGGTATTGGTGGTGTAATGGTTAGAGTCTTTATGTTATGTATGTGGTATTGGTGGTGTAATGGTTAGAGTCTTTATGTTATGTATGTGGTATTCCAGGAGATTCTTGCTCTGTACCGGGGCACAGTGTGTCCTTGTATTGAGTAATGTTCACATGTGTGTGTATGTGTAAAATATGTATGTGTGATAGATATGTGTATGTATGTGCGTGTGTGCTATAATATTATATGAATCTGTTAGTTGTATATGTGTGTGTTAACTGTATGTATGTGTATGTGTTAGTTTATATGTGTGTGTTAAATGTATGTATGTGTATGTGTGTTAACTGTATGTATGTGTATGTGTTAGTTGTATATGTGTGTGTTAACTGTATGTATGTGTATGTGTTAGTTGTATATGTGTGTGTTAACTGTATGTATGTGTATGTGTGTTAACTGTATGTATGTGTATGTGTTAGTTGTATATGTGGTATGTGTATGTGTTAGTTGTATATGTGTGTGTTAACTGTATGTATGTGTATGTGTGTTAACTGTATGTATGTGTATGTGTTAGTTGTATATGTGTGTGTTAACTGTATGTATGTGTATGTGTTAGTTGTATATGTGTGTGTTAACTGTATGTATGTGTATGTGTTAGTTGTATATGTGTGTGTTAACTGTATGTATGTGTATGTGTTAGTTGTATATATGTGTGTTAACTGTATGTATGTGTATGTGTGTTAACTGTATGTATGTGTATGTGTTAGTTGTATATGTGTGTGTTAACTGTATGTATGTGTATGTGTTAGTTGTATATGTGTGTGTTAACTGTATGTATGTGTATGTGTGTTAACTGTATGTATGTGTATGTGTTAGTTGTATATGTGTGTGTTAACTGTATGTATGTGTATGTGTTAGTTGTATATGTGTGTGTTAACTGTATGTATGTGTATGTGTGTTAACTGTATGTATGTGTATGTGTTAGTTGTATATGTGTGTGTTAACTGTATGTATGTGTATGTGTTAGTTGTATATATGTGTGTTAACTGTATGTATGTGTATGTGTTAGTTGTATATGTGTGTGTTAACTGTATGTATGTGTATGTGTTAGTTGTATATGTGTGTGTTAACTGTATGTATGTGTATGTGTTAGTTGTATATGTGTGTGTTAACTGTATGTATGTGTATGTGTGTTAACTGTATGTATGTGTATGTGTTAGTTGTATATGTGTGTGTTAACTGTATGTATGTGTATGTGTTAGTTGTATATGTGTGTGTTAACTGTATGTATGTGTATGTGTGTTAACTGTATGTATGTGTATGTGTTAGTTGTATATGTGTGTGTTAACTGTATGTATGTGTATGTGTTAGTTGTATATGTGTGTTAACTGTATGTATGTGTATGTGTGTTAACTGTATGTATGTGTATGTGTTAGTTGTATATGTGTGTTAACTGTATGTATGTGTATGTGTTAGTTGTATATGTGTGTTAACTGTATGTATGTGTATGTGTGTTAACTGTATGTATGTGTATGTGTTAGTTGTATATGTGTGTGTTAACTGTATGTATGTGTATGTGTTAGTTGTATATATGTGTGTTAACTGTATGTATGTGTATGTGTTAGTTGTATATGTGTGTGTTAACTGTATGTGTGTGTGTGTGTGTGTTAGTTGTATATGTGTGTGTTAACTGTATGTATGTGTATGTGTTAGTTGTATATGTGTGTGTTAACTGTATGTATGTGTATGTGTATGTGTGTTAACTGTATGTATGTGTATGTGTTAGTTGTATATGTGTGTGTTAACTGTATGTATGTGTATGTGTTAGTTGTATATGTGTGTGTTAACTGTATGTATGTGTATGTGTTAGTTGTATATGTGTGTGTTAACTGTATGTATGTGTATGTGTTAGTTGTATATGTGTGTGTTAACTGTATGTATGTGTATGTGTTAGTTGTATATGTGTGTGTTAACTGTATGTGTGTAGTTGTATATGTGTGTGTTACTGTATGTCTGTATGTGTTAGTTGTATATGTGTGTGTTAACTGTATGTATGTATGTGTTAGTTGTTATGTGTGTGTTAACTGTATGTATGTGTAATTATGGGTGTATGTGTTAGTTGTATGTGTGTTAACTGTATGTATGTGTATGTGTTAGTTGTATATGTGTGTGTATCTGTTAGTTGTATATGTGTGTGTTAACTGTATGTATGTGTATGTGTTAGTTGTATATGTGTGTGTGTATCTGTTAGTTGTATACGTGTGTTAACTGTATGTATGTGTATGTGTTAGTTGTATATGTGTGTGTGTGTGTGTGTGCGTGTGTTAACTGTATGTATGTGTATGTGTTAGTTGTATATGTGTGTGTGTGTGTGTGTGTGTGCGTGTGCGTGTGTTAACTGTATGTATGTGTATGTGTTAGTTGTATGTGTGTGTGTGTTAGTTGTGTGTGTGTGCGTGTGTTAACTGTATGTATGTGTTAGTTTTATGTGTGTGTGTGTTAGTTGTGTGTGTGTGCGTGTGTTAACTGTATGTATGTGTATGTGTTAGTTGTATGTGTGTGTGTGTTAGTTGTGTGTGTGTGCGTGTGTTAACTGTATGTATGTGTATGTGTTAGTTGTATGTGTGTGTGTGTTAGTTGTGTGTGTGTGCGTGTGTTAACTGTATGTATGTGTATGTGTTAGTTGTATGTGTGTGTGTGTTAGTTGTGTGTGTGTGCGTGTGTTAACTGTATGTATGTGTATGTGTTAGTTGTATGTGTGTGTGTGTTAGTTGTGTGTGTGTTACTCGAGTCCATTAGTTGATTGTGTGTGTGTTAGTTGTGTGTGTGTGTGTTAGTTGTGTATGTTTTAGTTACACGAGTTCATTATGTGTGTGTGTGTGTGTGTGTGTGTGTGTGTGTGTGTGTGTGTGTGTGTGTGTAAGGTGTGGGTGGATATAATAATTAAGAGGAGGTTTTTAGTTTGGTCTCTAGATATCCATCAAGCTTAAGATTACACCCCCTTGAGCCCCTTTCAAGATAAATTTGTACATTTTTCGGTACAAAAATGTCACGGCTGAAAGCCGGTTCTCTTAAATTACAGGCACGCTATCGCTCGCCAGGATAAAATCGACACCTAAATTGCACGAAAGGTCTTAAAATTGACGGAAATGGAGCGAAAGTTCTTAAAATCGCCAAACTAATGGGGCGACTGTCTTAAAATCTCAAAAGCAATGGGGCTAAACATGAGGGAGAAAGGGGTCCAGACAAAAATCCCTCAAGTGGATATCTCCCCTTAAGGCCAGGTCATCAAGTAGTACTACACATCTCTAAATAATTATATATTTATATACGAGGAATAAAACTGAATAATTATATATTTATATACGAGGAATAAAACTGAATAATTATATATTTATATACGAGGAATAAAACTGAATAATTATATATTTATATACGAGGAATAAAACTGAATAATTATATATTTATATACGAGGAATAAAACTGAATAATTATATATTTATATACGAGGAATAAAACTGAATAATTATATATATATATACGAGGAATAAAACTGAATAATTATATATATATACGAGGAATAAAACTGAATAATTATATATTTATATACGAGGAATAAAACTGAATACAATCGTGTAATCGTAACCAGAATAAAAGTTAACTCCTTCTGTCCCGGTGACGTCTTGTTTTACTTGATTTTGGGCTACTATTGGACGATTTTATCCAGTTTAAGGGGAGGTTTTTAGTTAGTTCGCTAGACTTCCATCAAGCTTAACATTACAGCCCCTAGACCCCCTTTCAAGATCAATTTGTAAATTTTTCGGTAGAAAAATGTCCCGGCCGAAGGCCAATTCCTCCTAAATTTCAGGCTCGCGACACCTAATTGGCACGAAAAGTCTTAAAATTGACAGAAATGGGGCGAAAGTTCTTAAAATCTCCAAACTAATGGGGCGAACGTCTTAAAATATCAAAAGCAATGGGGCTAACCATGAGGGAGAAAGGGGTCAAGATAAAAATCCCTCAAGTGGAAATCTCCCCTTAAAAAGGACCTCTAGCCATTAAGAGGCTTCGAACTCTCTCTCACTTAAGTTACCCTTGTACCACCACAGATCCTCCTTAAACTGCATAAAATGGTCTAAATATAGCTAGAATAAACGTACAAAAAAACGTCGCCGGTACGGAAAGGGTTAATTAAATGGACGGCACCAGTTAAGGTGAGTGGAGATACGGTAAACTTGATAAAGGTATAATCTTATCGCGTCGTTCTTGCGGGAGTCATCGGCGGGTTTAGTTAAGGGGAGGTAGTTGGGTCTTCGGCTGAAACATGTGTATACGGAAAAATGTACATATTTAGATTGAAGGCGGTCTAATTAGGGGGGGGGGAGGGGGGGGGCATAATGTTATGCTAGACAAAAACATATTTGTTGATTCTTCTATCGGGGAGAAACTAGGAGCTAAATATATAAACACAATTACATACAAGGTGACTTATACAACAGGTACAAAGCAACACTATATTTATAGACAAAATAGGTCTTACGCGATGAGACGTTACACTAATCACATACATCAATAAGACGCAGAACACAATAATACTGAAAACAAAATGGAAGGGAAAAAAATATATATATATAAAAAATAAAAAAATAAATAAAAATTGAGTTAGGGCAGTAATGAAGTACGGTCGGCCAAATAAGTCGTGTCTCTGCTGTCATTACGTTTTATTCACTGTGTGCTGTATTAATGTCTGTCAGATGTAGAGTAGGGTGTGTAAAGATAGGAACATGTTTGTATATCTCACTCAAAACGATGAATTAATGCTTAGATAGTTATGATACCAATTATTGATCGAAATATACTTGGTGCCGCGACATCACTTATTTGGCCGACTGTGCGTGCTTAAGGGAGCCCACCTCGTGTTGTTTATCTCTCTCTCTCTCTCTCTCTCTCTCTCTCTCTCTCTCTCTCTCTCTCTCTCTCTGGGTTATATACATTCGGCCCCATTCAGCCTACTGTTTTAAGACGTTTACCCCCATCCAGGTGTCAATATCATCCTGGCGAGCTGTAGCGAGCCAGCATATATACTGTATATATATTTTTTGACAGCAAGCTAAATTTGTACATTTTTCGATAGACAAATTTCTCCGGCGAAGCCGGATTTCTCCATACAATGATGTCTCGAAATCGCTCGCCAGGAAGAAATCGACACCTGGATGGGGATAAACGTCTTAAAACAGTTGGCTGAATGAGGCCGAATGGATTACAAGTCAGAGAAAGAGAGAAAAGGAGAGTAAGAGAAAAAAAAGCCGGTGACCCCCCTTGAATGTGACTGGGAAAGTGAACGCACAGAATACAAAGTGGAGATCATTATGGAATTACACCTTAGCATACATAGGTTCTTAGACTTACTCAACGGTTAATTACACCTTAGCATATATAGGTTCTTAGACTTACTCAACGGTTAATTACACCTTAGCATATATAGGTTCTTAGACTTACTCAACGGTTAATTACACCTTAGCATACATAGGTTCTTATTAGACTTACTCAACGGTTAATTACACCTTAGCATATATAGGTTCTTAGACTTACTCAACGGTTAATTACACCTTAGCATATATAGGTTCTTAGACTTACTCAACGCTTAATTACACCTTAGCATACATAGGTTCTTAGACTTACTCAACGGTTAATTACACCTTAGCATATATAGGTTCTTAGACTTACTCAACGGTTAATTACACCTTAGCATATATAGGTTCTTAGACTTACTCAACGGTTAATTACACCTTAGCATACATAGGTTCTTAGACTTACTCAACGGTTAATTACACCTTAGCATACATAGGTTCTTAGACTTACTCAACGGTTAATTACACCTTAGCATATATAGGTTCTTAGACTTACTCAACGGTTAATTACACCTTAGCATATATAGGTTCTTAGACTTACTCAACGGTTAATTACACCTTAGCATATATAGGTTCTTAGACTTACTCAACGCTTAATTACACCTTAGCATACATAGGTTCTTAGACTTACTCAACGCTTAATTACACCTTAGCATACATAGGTTCTTAGACTTACTCACCGGTTAATTACACCTTAGCATACATAGGTTCTTAGACTTACTCAACGGTTAATTACACCTTAGCATACATAGGTTCTTAGACTTACTCAACGGTTAATTACACCTTAGCATACATAGGTTCTTAGACTTACTCAACGGTTAATTACACCTTAGCATATATAGGTTCTTAGACTTACTCAACGGTTAATTACACCTTAGCATATATAGGTTCTTAGACTTACTCAACGGTTAATTACACCTTAGCATATATAGGTTCTTAGACTTACTCAACGGCTAATTACACCTTAGCATATATAGGTTCTTAGACTTACTCAACGGTTAATTACACCTTAGCATACATAGGTTCTTAGACTTACTCAACGGTTAATTACACCTTAGCATACATAGGTTCTTAGACTTACTCAACGGTTAATTACACCTTAGCATACATAGGTTCTTAGACTTACTCAACGGTTAATTACACCTTAGCATATATAGGTTCTTAGACTTACTCAACGGTTAATTACACCTTAGCATATATAGGTTCTTAGACTTACTCAACGGTTAATTACACCTTAGCATATATAGGTTCTTAGACTTACTCAACGGTTAATTACACCTTAGCATACATAGGTTCTTAGACTTACTCAACGGTTAATTACACCTTAGCATACATAGGTTCTTAGACTTACTCAACGGTTAATTACACCTTAGCATACATAGGTTCTTAGACTTACTCAACGGTTAATTACACCTTAGCATACATAGGTTCTTAGACTTACTCAACGGTTAATTACACCTTAGCATATATAGGTTCTTAGACTTACTCAACGGTTAATTACACCTTAGCATATATAGGTTCTTAGACTTACTCAACGGTTAATTACACCTTAGCATACATAGGTTCTTAGACTTACTCAACGGTTAATTACACCTTAGCATACATAGGTTCTTAGACTTACTCAACGGTTAATTACACCTTAGCATATATAGGTTCTTAGACTTACTCAACGGTTAATTACACCTTAGCATATATAGGTTCTTAGACTTACTCAACGGTTAATTACACCTTAGCATATATAGGTTCTTAGACTTACTCAACGGTTAATTACACCTTAGCATATATAGGTTCTTAGACTTACTCAACGGTTAATTACACCTTAGCATATATAGGTTCTTAGACTTACTCAACGGTTAATTACACCTTAGCATATATAGGTTCTTAGACTTACTCAACGGTTAATTACACCTTAGCATATATAGGTTCTTAGACTTACTCAGCGGTTAATTACACCTTAGCATACATAGGTTCTTAGACTTACTCAACGGTTAATTACACCTTAGCATACATAGGTTCTTAGACTTACTCAACGGTTAATTACACCTTACCATACATAGGTTCTTAGACTTACTCAACGGTTAATTACACCTTAGCATATATAGGTTCTTAGACTTACTCAACGGTTAATTACACCTTAGCATACATAGGTTCTTAGACTTACTCAACGGTTAATTACACCTTAGCATACATAGGTTCTTAGACTTACTCAACGGTTAATTACACCTTAGCATACATAGGTTCTTAGACTTACTCAACGGTTAATTACACCTTAGCATACATAGGTTCTTAGACTTACTCAACGGTTAATTACACCTTAGCATACATAGGTTCTTAGACTTACTCAACGGTTAATTACACCTTAGCATACATAGGTTCTTAGACTTACTCAACGGTTAATTACACCTTAGCATACATAGGTTCTTAGACTTACTCAACGGTTAATTACACCTTAGCATACATAGGTTCTTAGACTTACTCAACGGTTAATTACACCTTAGCATATATAGGTTCTTAGACTTACTCAATGGTTAATTACACCTTAGCATATATAGGTTCTTAGACTTACTCAACGGTTAATTACACCTTAGCATATATAGGTTCTTAGACTTACTCAACGGTTAATTACACCTTAGCATATATAGGTTCTTAGACTTACTCAACGGTTAATTACACCTTAGCATATATAGGTTCTTAGACTTACTCACCGGTTAATTACACCTTAGCATATATAGGTTCTTAGACTTACTCAATGGTTAATTACACCTTAGCATATAGGTTCTTAGACTTACTCAACGGTTAATTACACCTTAGCATATATAGGTTCTTAGACTTACTCAACGGTTAATTACACCTTAGCATATATAGGTTCTTAGACTTACTCAACGGTTAATTACACCTTAGCATATATAGGTTCTTAGACTTACTCAACGGTTAATTACACCTTAGCATATATAGATTCTTAGACTTACTCAACGGTTAATTACACCTTAGCATATATAGGTTCTTAGACTTACTCAACGGTTAATTACACCTTAGCATATATAGGTTCTTAGACTTACTCAACGGTTAATTACACCTTAGCATATATAGGTTCTTAGACTTACTCAACGGTTAATTAAAACGACAACAATATTAAGGGGGGGCACCGGGTTTTTGTTTTACCTTTCTCTTCTTTTCTCTCTTTCTCTGGCTTGTATCCATTCGGCCCCATTCAGCCAACTGTTTTAAGACGTTTATCCCCATCCAGGTGTCAATTTTTTCCTGGCGAGAGATAGCGAGCCAACATTGAATGGAGAAATCCGGCTTCGCCGGAGACATTTTTCTATAGAAAAATGTACAAATTTAGCTTACTATAAAAAACAAAAATATATATATGCTGGCTCGCTACCGCTCGCCAGGAAAATATTGACACCTGGATGGGGGTAAATGTCTCATTTATTAATGATTTTTTCTAGTTACCTCCCTAAACCTCTATCGAACTTGAAAACACATCCATTAGATCCCCCTTCTAGATTAATTTGTAAATTTGTCGGTAGACAAATTTCCCGGCCGAAGGCCAGTTCTTTCAAAATTACAGGATCACTATCGTTCGCCAGGAAAACAATCGACACCTACTGTAAATAGCATGAAAGGTGTTAATATTGACTCTGAAATGGGGCGGAAGGTCTTAAATTCGACAAACTAATGGAGCAAACTTCTTAAAATCTGAAAACTAATGGGGTTAAACATGAGGGAGAAGGTGATCTAGAAAAACAAACAAGCCATCGCCCCTTAATACTACACCTCCCCCCCCCCCCCCTCTCAACACTCCTCAGGAAAGTAGATCCGAGGTGCCGTTGTAAAGGCTTCTTATCCCTCAATACCCTCACCTGACCTGACCTATTGTATAGTCCGTTCATTATGTGTTGAGCAAAAATCATGACCACAGACCTCTATAAGTAAAAAAGGGGGGCTAGAGCAAATGGGCTGTAATTTACCACACTTCTTCCCTGGCTGACCCTTCCCAAACGGTAGAAGTATTAACCCGAATATTCTAGCCGTTTCTGAGTAATGGAGGTTAGTGGTCAAGCTTATTGGCCTAACTATAATGAATTGACAATAGTAAGATGGAGAATGAGATCAATAATAAGGAGGGACCTTGACATAAAAAAAAAAAAATCCGTTTTCTTACACCACAGAAATTGGAAAACGAAAATATTCAGGGCGGACTCTTCTATTGACCCCTTGAGGATCATGACGCGTTTTGACACTTTATTCTGGCTATCATTATACGATTTTATTCAGCTTAGGAAGGATCTAAGGGAGTTAAAAAGGGTAAAGACGGTCTCAATCAACCCTCTTACTTCCATACCCCCTTCCTCGTCTATCACTATCGTTCGCCAGGAGAGAAAAAAATCGATACCTAAATAGCACGACAGGTCTTAATATTGACAAAGAAATGGGGCGAAAGGTCTTAAAATCGACAAACTAACGGGCAAACATCTTAAAATCTGTAAACCAATGGGGCTAAACATGAGGGAGAAGGGGGTCTAGAAAAAACAACCCATCTCCCCTTAAATTAATGCCCTCAACCCAACCAGTGCAAGGGTACAGCTGACCGGATGTAGGAGGGCGAAGAGAGCCTGTATTGAGAGAGAAGGGCCATCTTTGTGTTTGGACGACATTTTGGGGCATATCTCTCGCTATTATATCGCTACTACAATAATCAGTGTTCCTCAGAGCTCTCTCGGTGTATACCACCTCCTCTACGTAGGGTACCGGTACGTAACACCCGTCTTGCAACACAATCCCACCCCTACTCTGTGCAACTCTCCAACTCAAGAGTGAAACGACACCAGTACTCCCAATCTTTCTTCTATTCAACAGCTGATCTCTGCAACACTCCCTGAATCCATCTTTCCCTCATCCTATGACTTAAATTGCTTCAAACTCCGCGTGTCGTCATTTTGGCTCTAACGTTCCTTGATTTTGGCCTTGTCACTCTTTCAACTCTGGGGGAGGCAAACGTCACAGGCAGTTTTGCCTTGTGTCTCCCTCATCCACATAGAAAATATAAATAATAATAATAATAATAGGGTTTTATTTGACTTGTTTACTCAACAAATGTGTACCGTATGCCAAGACTAAACTATATAATCGGTATCAATCCTCCTGAATATTGATAATGGGTATGAATATATATGGGGGGGGGGGTTGAGAGGAAAATATCACCAGTGGCACCAAAATGGCGGAGGTTGGCCGATCTCTGTTACTATAGGGTCTCTAGGAGGGGGCGTCAACTCAGCCAGGGTAGAAACTATCTTGACGTTGAACCACTCGCATGGTTTTGCTTCTTATTTAATGTTATATAATAGCTTGTGCTATTATTGGAGAATTTAGGACGTTTCACCCCATCAGTTTGGTGATGATAAGACGATTCACCCCATTCAGGTGTCGATTTTGTTCTGGGCGAGCAATAGCGAGCCTGTAACTTAAAATAAATCGGCCTTCGGACATAGCCTACACGTTTAGCTTAAAGGAGGTCTGGGTGTGTATTCTTTTAGTTTACAGGAAATCTGGGAAGGCGTGTTTGTTAGCAAACAAAAATACATTGCTCGAAAATGAAAACGAAACAAAAAACAAGCAAAATCCTCAATAACAATAAACCAATTGCCTGCATAACAGGTGTGACCAAAAAAAACACCACACATTTCGTAATAATTTGAAAACTTTCTCGGCCTTTTTGTTTAATATATCAGTGATGCATGTTATAAATTGGCTTTAAACATGTGTTCAGATTCATACTCTAAACCCTTTCAGTACCGGTGACGATATATATATACAGTAGGCCTATATATATTTGTTTTAAAGTAATATTTAGATTTCGTTTCGTTTCTTTCTGCTGCTTAGGAAGGATCTGTGGGAGCTATAGAGGTTCAAGGATCTGTTTTTTTTTAAAAAGACCTCCGTCTACGTATTGTGAAAAACCTGTTATCCTCCGGCAAATTGTGGGGTTGAGTGAGTGAAGGGGGGGGGACAGTGAATGAAGGAGGATGCATGTTTTTCATAATACGTGTTGCTAGCCCCAAACGCGCGAGCAACTGTGGCTTTCAACCATCCGACACATCCCCTTTTATTAATGTGCATCACACATGTTACATACAAATAAGGTTTATGTTTTGTTTTACCCTACTGTGGAAAGACTACGGATACACCACTCCTGCCGGGGCCTCACGCAGTGGCATGACCCAGTCCTGTCGAACTGAGCTCATGATGCTGGTGGCATTGCCCCGGAGGATAGCCATCCCTAGTCTTTGCTTGAGCCAGAGGGTTTCCCGGGGTTCTCCTGAAACTTCTCTGATTTTACGGCCTATTTCATTCACCATCTTAAGGGTGGTAGGGCCGAAGACTCCTGAAGTTTCGAATGCCAGGGGCTCGAACTGATGAATTCTGGCGATGGCTTGATATTTTTCTCGCTTTTTATTTTCTGCTATCCGGGCTGCTTCACCTGCTTCGTCGGCGTTTCTGGCGGCGTTGGTTGTGGAGAAAGTGTCAACACATGTGGCATCCCACACGAGGCACCGGCCATTCTTGTAAGAGAAAGTGGTCATCCCATCTGGCCGTTTGCCGTCTTCTCTGTGAAGTCCATGTGGTTCGAGGATTGATGCACAGTTAGCACTCTGCAGGGCCCGTTTTATGACATCATTTAGTGCAGAGTGTCTTGGCAGGCGGCCTGCATTGTAATTACATGACAAGGCATGGTGACCTTGAGCATCCATCCTCCCATCACACTTGCAAGTGTGTGGGTGACAAACTGCCGCACCCACTCTGAGCGCGATGGCGACCCGGAGCGCTTCAGCATCCAAGCGAGTTCCAAGAGGTGGGATGGGGATGGCGTGTAACCACAAGCCACTCTCCGAACGGGCGGCTGCCTGGAGGCGTGCTTTTGCAACCTGGTCTGCATTGGTTAGGAGATTTTCTTGAGTTTTCTTCGCCGAGATGGTATCCCACGCTTTCTGCTTGCTCCTGGAGGTACCCTGAGGCTCCTCCTCTACTCCTGTACTTCCCTTCCAGGTGTTAATCGCTGCTGTTACGTCCCCACTAAGTGTCATTCCGGGTTTAGAATAAAGGATGGACAATACGAGGTCGTTGGTCGCGATGAGGGAAGAGATAAAGGCTGGGGAGGCAATATCCGAGGCTCTCCGTATGCCCAAGCCCCCGAGGCGGACAGGAAGGGTGGCTTGTGTCCAGGCCCGTTCTTTAAATTCCACGTTGGTGATGCTGGTCACTGCTTCTCGGATTATGCTGTCTAATTCTTGGAGGCCGCCATTGTTCGTGTAAGTCATCGATGTGCGCAGGAGGTATTGGAGTTTTGGGATGGAGAAACAGTTCTTGAGCAGGGCCAGAGCTGAGTGGGCATCGATGTGTATCAGGCGACTCACGAGACGTTGAAGCTCCTTCTTTTTAACTTGAAGTGCTGGTGGGATTGCTGCCAGAGTTAGTGGGGAACCTAATAGGGTTTGCTGGTGCTCCTGAAGGATCTTTACATCTGGCAATATGTTTCGGAACAGGGCCTGAGTCTCTTCTCCTTGTTCACGTGTGTGGTTGAGGAGAACAAGTTCACATTTGGTGTCATTTATCACTAGCCCGGCCTGGCCGAGGTCAGTTATGATGTTATTTAGGTCGGTTAGAACGTTCTCTACTGACCCACCCAAGGTTGCATCGTCCAGGTACCATACATTCAGCTCTGACCTTACTTTGTTAGCTGCTGCATCCACCCCTATTGAGAAAAGAGCAGGACCACCTGGATCTCCCTGCTGTAACCCGGTCTCTGATGGGATTACCGTCTCGCCAAAAATCAGGATTGAAGGTTTGGAATAAGCCTGCCAAAGTAGGGGGTACAGAGTGGGGATGTGTTCTTGAGCTGCACGGAGGAAGACATCCCTGCGAATGCTGTTGAATGCGTTCCGCATGTCAATCTTTGTGGGAGCTATAGGGGTTCAAGGATCTGTGGGAGCTATAGGGGTTCAAGGATCTGTGGGAGCTATAGGGGTTCAAGGATCTGTGGGAGCTATAGGGGTTCAAGGATCTGTGGGAGCTATAGGGGTTCAAGGATCTGTGGGAGCTATAGGGGTTCAAGGATCTGTGGGAGCTATAGGGGTTCAAGGATCTGTGGGAGCTATAGGGGTTCAAGGATCTGTGGGAGCTATAGGGGTTCAAGGATCTGTGGGAGCTATAGGGGTTCAAGGATCTGTGGGAGCTATAGAGGTTCAAGGATCTGTGGGAGCTATAGGGGTTCAAGGATCTGTGGGAGCTATAGAGGTTCAAGGATCTGTGGGAGCTATAGGGGTTCAAGGATCTGTGGGAGCTATAGGGGTTCAAGGATCTGTGGGAGCTATAGGGGTTCAAGGATCTGTGGGAGCTATAGGGGTTCAAGGATCTGTGGGAGCTATAGGGGTTCAAGGATCTGTGGGAGCTATAGGGGTTCAAGGATCTGTGGGAGCTATAGGGGTTCAAGGATCTGTGGGAGCTATAGGGGTTCAAGGATCTGTGGGAGCTATAGGGGTTCAAGGATCTGTGGGAGCTATAGGGGTTCAAGGATCTGTGGGAGCTATAGGGGTTCAAGGATCTGTGGGAGCTATAGGGGTTCAAGGATCTGTGGGAGCTATATGGGTTCAAGGATCTGTGGGAGCTATAGGGGTTCAAGGATCTGTGGGAGCTATAGGGGTTCAAGGATCTGTGGGAGCTATAGGGGTTCAAGGATCTGTGGGAGCTATAGGGGTTCAAGGATCTGTGGGAGCTATAGGGGTTCAAGGATCTGTGAGAGCTATAGGGGTTCAATGATCTGTGGGAGCTATAGGGGTTCAAGGATCTGTGGGAGCTATAGGGGTTCAAGGATCTGTGGGAGCTATAGGGGTTCAAGGATCTGTGGGAGCTATAGGGGTTCAAGGATCTGTGAGAGCTATAGGGGTTCAATGATCTGTGGGAGCTATAGGGGTTCAAGGATCTGTGGGAGCTATAGGGGTTCAAGGATCTGTGGGAGCTATAGGGGTTCAAGGATCTGTGGGAGCTATAGGGTTCATTGAAATATTCGCAGCCTATTAGTTGCTAGAGGTCCTTCGTAAACTGAAGAAAATCGCCTAGTAGCTGCCAGAATGAATAAAAGAGGACATCATCGGTACTGGAGGGGTTAGGCTAAGTGTGTACAGTCGAGGTTAATAAGTGTTGTCAAATATTTCACATAGTTTCGGACACTGACTAATACTTTGAGGGATTAGCACTTTTCCCAGTAACTATAAAGATACCAATAACACTTTTTGAGCGAAGACCACTGGAATCTATGACAACACATAATACCCCCGACTGTACCAATGTTGTTATATATATATACAGTAAATATGTGTTCCATTATGCACACCCAAATTTCAAAGTCTATCTATCTATCTATCTATATGCCCAGGCCCAATCCCCACTTTTCCTATTGTTTTAGTTTTCAAAGTACCATGTGTCAACCCCTGACCTCCTACCTTTATCACCTGCTGGGTGGGGGGGAGGGGGGGGGGGGATATTTCATGGATTTGCGTGCTCAATTACAAGCAGTATTAGTGTTGTTGTTAGTAGTAGAAATAACATGGTTGGATTTACTATTATTATTATTATTATTATTATTATTATTATTATTATTATTCAGGAGGGGATTAGGGGTAATAATGTAAACTCCCCCCCCCCCTTGTTACTGCCTCCAATAACCCACCCATCCCGCCCACATCATCACATTCGAACCCTTAACTACCGTACCACAGATCCTTAATTCCCAATCCAAATAATATCGTATACGGTAACCTTAGCCAGTCATCGTACTGAAAGGGTAAATGTGGCTTCATAATATCTAGCATTAACCCGTTCAGTACCGGTAACGTCCCTTTAACTTTATTCTGGCTACCATTAAACGATTTCATTCAATCTAAAAAGGGCCTTCAGCAATTAATTGGCTTCAAACTATTTCACTTAACCTCTTTTACTACCACAGATCCTTCTCACGTTGCACACAATCTTCCAAGGCCCTATTATAGCTAGGATAAAATAAAAAAAAGAAGTCAGCGGTACTCCAAGGGTTAAGGGGAGATCTCCACTTGAGGGATTGTTTTCTTGACCCCTGGCTCCCTCATGTTTAGCCCCATTGCTTTTGATATTATAAAACGTTCACCCCATTAGTTTAGCGATTTTAAGAACTTTCACCCCATATTAAGACCTTTCGTGCCATTCAGGTGTCGATTTTATCCTGGCGAGCGATAGCGAGCCTGTAATTTAAGAGGAACCGGCCTTTGGCCGGGAAATTTTTCTACCGAAAAATGTACAAATTTATCTTGAAAGGGGGTCAAGGGGGTGACATTTTTAGATTGCTGGAGGAGTAGGAAACAAACTAAAAACCTCCCCTTAAGTACCGGTACTTGAATACCGTTTCATAAGCTTCACCCCATGTTACCAGGGGCCTCCATGTCACCCACCACACTCACATAGAGAGAACAAAGTGGTGAAGGTTAGTGGGATCAGTCTCAGGGGTTGGACACAAACAAGGTACAAGAAGTGATACAGTCTAAAGAAAACGTTTATAGTAGTGGCAGTGGTATGGTTGATGAAGGTTAGTGGGATTTGCCTTAAGGGGAGATTTCCACTTGAGAGATTTGTTTTCTTTACCCCTTTCTCCCTCATGTTTAGCCCCATTGCTTTTGAGATTTTAAGATGTTCGCCCCATTAGTTTGGCAATTTTAAGAACTTTCACCCCATTTATGTCACTTTTAAGACCTGTCGTCCCATTTAGGTGTCAATTTTTTCCTGGCGAGCGATAGCGAGCCTGTAATTTAAGAGGAATCGGCCTTCGGCCGGGAAATTTTTCTACCGAAAAATGTACAAATTTATCTTGAAAGGGGGTCAAGGGGGTGTAATTTCAAGCTTGATGAAAGTCTAGGAAACACACTAAAAACCTGCCCTTAAAGGGTTGAACAGAGGCAATATGGACAAGAGATGATACAAAACATAGTACCGGTAATATAACTGATAGTGGTATGACACATCACTCGTACACCCATACCGACAGACAGAGAGACGTGACCAAAGATAAGAGGAACCATGTTGAGTGCACTCAATCTAACTCTCTCTCTCACTCTCACTCTCTCTCTCTCTCTCTCTCTCTCTCTGGCCAATATCTCTACTTTCCATATTTAGTAAAATATTTGAAAAACTTGTGGGATCCAGGCTAATAAATTATCTCGAATCACAATCTATATTAACGAAGTGTCAGTTCGGGTATCGGCCTCGATCTTCTACGGAATGTGCAGTTCATGAGCTAACTACGGAAATGTATAAAGTTTTAGACACAAAACAATACCAGTTAACGGTTTTCTGTGATCTTTCCAAAGCATTTGACACCCCACCTCATGATATTTTACTTAAAAAGTTACATAACTATGGAATACGTGGCCCTGCCCTTAAATGGTTCACTAGTTATCTTAGTCAAAGGAAGCAATTTGTTTTTTATAATAACGTAAGTTCTAAATGTAAATCTATGACGTATGGTGTTCCACAGGGGTCTGTGCTTGGCCCTGTTTTGTTTATATTATTCATTAACGATATTGTATTCTCAAGTACCAAACTGAAATTTATTTTATATGCAGATGATACAAACATTTATTTACAAGGCAATAATCTAATGGAACTGGTACCGGTACACCAAATGAACGAGGAAATAGCTAAGGTTTCAACCTGGATTAAATCAAATGGTCTTACACTTAATTTAAATAAAACTCATTATCTTGTGACTCATTTTACTAGCTATCGAATACCAAATATTGAGATTAAAATAAATAACCATGTAATTAATAAAGTTAATGATGTAAACATTTCTTGGTATTACGATAGATGGTGGAATGACATGGAAACCTCATATTAATGACACTACCGTAAAATTATCGAAAATTACTGGCATTCTTTACAAAACTAGAGATTCCTTGAATATTGATAACTTAAAGCTACTTTACCTTTCTTTGGCTTACCCTCATATAATTTACTGATCTGCTATCTGGGGAGGAGCAAACAAGACTTACCTGGACTCTTTATTCTTGGCACAAAAGAAAATACTTCGTATAATGGCTTACCAATCTTATAATGCTCATACAGGTCCAATATTTAAAGAACATGGTTTACTAAATTTAGGAGATATTTTGTTTGCTCAGGCAGTGAACTTTGTGTATAAATCTTTAAATGGTCTTGTGTGTTTGGAGGGCGATTTTCATATGGTCCATAACTTTAATACCAGAGGAGCCCAGGAGTTGCTACGACTCCCATATTGCAGAACATCACATGCACAACGTTGTCTTAGCTATAATGGAGCTAAATTATGGAACACCCTTAACGAACCATTCAGACATGCTGTTTCTATATTTGTGTTCAAAAAGTCTATTAAGAAACACCTTTTAGATCAATACTAAAAATCGATGATTTTATGTAAACCAGTCTATTTCATTTCTCCATTAGTAGTGTTCATGTAACTACTGTCATACCTATTCTTAAAGACTACTGAAAATAATGAACTAAGTTGATTCTTGCTGATTCCATGATAAAGCAGGTAATATACTGTAATGTTTTGTATATATTATATTTTTAATAACCGTGTAACCTAGCATTAAATATTTACTTACGTCTATAAGGCTAGCTACATAGAGCTTTTGCTTAGCTAGCTATATATGCCAATCATTCAAATATATGTATTATGATGTATTATTGTATATTATGTATGTACACAATTGCCAATAAAAATCAATCAATCAAAAAAAATCTCTCTCTCTCTCACTTTACCTTAAGGCTCGATGTGGGAGAACCGGTATGTGTTTGTATACACTTATATCTATTAACTCACACATACACTCACACACACACACACATACACACACACACACACACCCAGCTACACACACACACACGTCCCATATCCTTGTTTTTGTTTGTCTCCCTGTATTGACATTTCCTGAACACGCCCCCCCCCCCCCATCTACCTTTTTTAAGTCTTACTTTGTCCCTCTTAAATAATTGCGTATATAAGTCTTTTGTCCACTCATTTTTTGCTCTAACTCCACATCCTCCTGGGGAGATTTCCACCTGGAGGATTTTTCTCTGGACTCCTTTCTCCCTCATGTTTAGCCCCATTGTTTTTGAGATTTTAAGACGTTCGCCCCATTAGTTTGGCGATTTTAAGAACCCTCGCCCCATTTCTGTCAATTTTAAGACCATTCGTGACATTTAGGTGTCGATTTTTTCCTGGCGAGCGATAGCGAGCCTGTAATTTAAGGGGAACCGGCCTTCGGCCGGGCCATTTTTCTACCGAAAAATGTACAAATTTATCTTGAAAGGGGGTCTAGGGGGAGTAATTTTAAGCTTGATGGAAGTCTAGGGAATCAACTAAAAACCTCCCCTTAACCTTGCTTTTTTCTCCTCCAGTACTCTTGCTCCTCTTCCTCCCCCCCCCCCCCTCTTTGCCTTTTCTTCCTCTTCTTCTTTTCGTCTTTCTTCTCCTCCTACTCCTCTTCTTCTTTCTCTTCTTCTTCTTCTTCTTCGTCATACTCCTCCTCCTCTTTTGTCTTCTTCTTTTTCCTACTCATATTTTTCGTCTTCCTCCTCCTCCACTTCTTCTTCTCCTCCCTCTTCTTTGTTTCCATATTTTTACTTTCATCTTTTCTTTGTCTTGTCCTTTATATAGCCTATTCCCCTTTCTACACCTAACTTACACTTCTTCTACAAATAATCTTTATATTCTCCTCCTTTATTAAGATTAAATGTGGATCACCTCGCAGGAATGGCAAGCTTGAGTGGTCAGTGTATCTATGTAAATCCACGTAAATACTCCTTTCTCCGCCTAACAACAGCAGCGTCGACTAGTTACTATAACCGCCCAGACATCAGCTGATTGAAGCAATTATGTAAACAAACATCAGCTGATTGGCGGGATAAATCAGCTGACCCAAGCATACAGGTGAACAAATTCCAAGTAGGTAGCCGAGAAATGTATCATCACATTATTATAAACATTCTGGGTGATTGTCGTGCAAGGTACAATATACAGAATAATACATAGATAGATACATATATAGATAGATAAATAGATAGATGGACGCGCAAATATATATATATATATATATATATATATATATACGGTATATATATATATATATATATATATATATATATATATATATATATATATCTATATAGTTATATACATATATATATATACATATATATATATATATAGAGAGAGAGAGAGAGAGAGAGAGAGAGAGAGACCGCAGATAGATATAGATAGACATAGACCTACCGGTAGGCTATAGATAATATATTGATCACAGTATTATACAACATACAGTATACGTTCGGTTTAAATGATAAATAGATTAATAGATTGATAGAAAAACCGAGTAGATACATTACATAGATTAAAAAGCTAAATTGTCGGCTTATTGATTTGGAAAATGGTCTATAACAAAGAATGATGGATTGAATAATATTGTCCAGGCCGGGAATACGGAAGCGATTGTGTATAGAATAAAGTTTGATTGGGTTTCTCATGTCTTGACATATAATAGTGGTAGCCTACCGGTATTAATCGTAGATCCAAATCTTGTGGTTCAAAGTTCGAACCTCGGCCGGATTAGATCATGTTTGTTGTTATATGCCTATACCCCTCTCTATAACTATCTATACCCCTATGTATGCCTGCCTGCCTGCCTGTGTGTGTATATATATATATATATATATAGAGAGAGAGAGAGAGAGTAGTGAGTAGTTTTATAAGCTCATGCGGGGGGTGGAGGGTAATGGTGGAGGAGAGGAGGAAGGGGCTTACATTTTGTAAGAGATGTGGGGTTAGGGGGAGGGGGGGGGGGTGTAGGACAGTTCTATAACTTAATCAACCAGATGGAGGGGGGAGGGTAGTGTTCTATAAGCAGAGAGAGAGAGAGAGATAGTGTGTAACAAGAAGTTACAAGGAATAGTTAGTATCTCATAGACCTTGCGGTCCATTCCGAGGAGATACTCAAAGTTTAAGGAGAGAATGTTGAGTGGTACTTGAAAAGTAGACAGAATGGATAAAAAACACCATCTGAGGAAGAGCACTTTATTGACAACGTTTCGCAGATAGCTTCATCAGGAGAGACTGTTTAGTGCACTACCCTAATTACAGAGTGTGCAAAATACTATCTACTCTCTTCTTGAACTGTGCTACTGAAGAACTGTTTACAACTTCGTAGGGAAGTTTATTCCAGGTAGAACAGGTCTTATATGTGAAAAAGTGTCCACAAATACTAGGGCTCAACCTATTTAATTATAATTTCCAGCCATGGTTGCGTGTTGTATTCATGAGACTGAACATTTTGCTATAATCCACATGGTCAAACCCATTAAAAGTATTTTATAAACTTCAATGAGCTGACCTCGTAGTCTGCGTGTCTCCAACGGAAAGAGATCAAGAGTTCTCAACCGGTCCTCATAGCTCATTCTTCTAAGCGATGGAATAAGATGTGTAGCCCTAGAGAGAGAGAGAGAGAGCAAGAGCGAGAAAGTAAGACAGACAGACCCATATTATTATCTCCAGGTTGAGTAATTAGAGTAAGACAGACAGACCCATATTATTATCTCCAGGTTGAGTAATTAGAGTAAGACAGACAGACCCATATTATTATCTCCAGGTTGAGTAATTAGAGTAAGACAAACAGACCCATAATATTATCTCCAGGTTGAGTAATTAGAGTAAGACAGACAGACCCATAATATTATCTCCAGGTTGAGTAATTAGAGTAAGACAGACAGACCCATAATATTATCTCCAGGTTGAGTAATTAAAGTAAGACAGACAGACCCATAATATTATCTCCAGGTTGAGTAATTAGAGTAAGACAGACAGACCCATAATATTAGCTCCAGGTTGAGTAATTAAAGTAAGACAAACAGACCCATAATATTATCTCCAGGTTGAGTAATTAAAGTAAGACAGACAGACCCATATTATTATCTCCAGGTTGAGTAATTAAAGTAAGACAGACAGACCCATAATATTATCTCCAGGTTGAGTAATTAAAGTAAGACAGACAGACCCATAATATTATCTCCAGGTTGAGTAATTAGAGTAAGACAGACAGACCCATAATATTAGCTCCAGGTTGAGTAATTAAAGTAAGACAGACAGACCCATAATATTAGCTCCAGGTTGAGTAATTAAAGTAAGACAGACAGACCCATATTATTATCTCCAGGTTGAGTAATTAAAGTAAGACAGACAGACCCATATTATTATCTCCAGGTTGAGTAATTAAAGTAAGACAGACAGACCCATATTATCTCCAGGTTGAGTAATTAAAGTAAGACAGACAGACCCATATTATCTCCAGGTTGAGTAATTAAAGTAAGACAGACAGACCCATATTATCTCCAGGTTGAGTAATTAGAGTCCCAGAAGGTGTAATAAGCCAAACCTTCACTATACTCCGTTTCATTTCAACTGGCGGTAAACCGGTACTCAATCCTTTAGCCACTGATTTATCGATAGTCTATGGAGAAAAAAAAAATATATATATATATATAATCGAAACTACCACGTCTCAGCGCCATAATTAAGGGGAGATTTCCACTTGAGGGATTTTTTTTCTTTACCCCTTTCTCCCTCATGTTTAGCCCCATTGCGTTTGAGATTTTAAGACGTTCGCCCCATTAGTTTGGCGATTTTAAAAACTTTCACCCCATTTATGTCACTTTTAAGACCTTGTGTGCCATTTAGGTGTCGATATTTTCCTGGCGAGCGATAGCGAGCCTGTAATTTAAGAGGAAGCGGCCTTCGGCCTGGACATTTTTCTACCGAAAAATGTACAAATTTATCTTGAAATGGGGTCAAGGGGGTGTAATTTCAAGCTTGATGGAAGTCTAGGACACACACTAAGAACCTAATTTGCATAATTATATTTATCTTATGGGCGTAATAATTTGCATATATTTATCTTATCATTATTTTGTTTAGTTTCTTCCCTAGACTTCCAGCAAGCTAAAACAAAAAACACTCCAAGACCCCCCTTCAAGATAAATTTGTACATTTTTCAATAGAAAAATGTCCCGGTTACTCCTATATTACAGGCTGGCTATCGCTCGCCAGTAAAAAATATTGACACCTAAATTGTACGAAAGGTCTTAATATTGACAAAGAAATGGAGTGACTGGTTATAACAATGCCAAACTAATGGGCCGAACGTCTAAAAATCTGCAAAGCAATGGGGCTAAACATGAGGAAGAAGGGGGACCAGAAAAACAGCCCGTCCCCTTAATGCCAACTTTTCATAAGTAACAACCTATTTCGCTACCAAACCTTCGTAATGGCTTAGGAATCAAGATGGGGGCGTGAAAATTTACCCTCAGCATAAATAAAACCGAAATAAAATAAAATAAAATATAATGTAATAAATAAATAAATAAAAAATAAAATAAAATATAATGTAATAAATAAATAAAAAAATAAATAAAATACAATAAAATATAATGTAATAAATAAATAAAAAAAAATACAATAAAATATAATGTAATAAACAAATAAATAAAAAATAAAATAAACTAAAATATAATGTAATAAATAAATAAAAAATAAATAAAATAAAATATAATGTAATAAATAAATAAATAAAAAACAAATAAAATAAAATATGTAATAAATAAATAAAAAATAAAATAAAATATAATGTAATAAATAAATAAAAAAATAAATAAAATAAAATAAAATATAATGTAATAAATAAATAAATAAAAATAAAATAAAATAAAATATAATGTAATAAATAAATAAATAAAAAATAAAATAAAATATAATTTAATAAATAAATAAATAAAAAATAAAATAAAATAAAATGTAATGTAATAAAAAAATAAAAAAATAAAAAAATACATAAAATAAAATAAAATATAATTTAATAAATAAATAAAAATATAAAAAATAAAATAAAATAAAATAAATACAATCAAATCAAATCAATGCAATACAATACAATAAATAATACATGATATAACACCTGGCCGGGTGATAACAAGGCACAGCAGCATCGTTATTATTATTTAACACCACTTGCATTCATTGAGACGTTATCCCCATTAGTTTTGCAATTTTAAGACGTTTCACCCCATTTGTCTGCCAATATCTATACTTGTGCCATTTATGTGTGTGGGTTTTTTTTCGACCGATAGCGAGCCTGTAATTAAGGAGGAACGGGACAATTTACTACCGAACAATGTACATATATATCTCGAAGGAGGGTTTTGAGGGTATTTGTTAAAGCTTGATAGAGGTCTAGGGAAATATATATATATATATATATATATATATATATATATATATATATATATATATATATATATATATATATATATATATATATATATATATATATATATATATATATATATATATATAAATATATATATATATATATATACCGGTATATATATATAATATATATATATATCGGTATATACTGTATAGCCTATATATATATTAAATAATCAGTCCAAGCAACACTGACCTGCGTCATCTCGCCCGGAAATTATTGCTTACAAATATTGCGGTATATATGTTACATAAAGAGATACATCAATGAATAAAAACCCAAGATTTGTCATTATTAAAAGGAGAGAGAGAAAAGGGAGGAGAGAGAGAGAGAAGAGAGTGTGTGTGGGGGGGGGGGGGGGGGGAGACAAGCCATAGTACCCCCACTCCCACCACTACTATGCCACCACCACCACCACATCACCTCTCACTCTCTCAGTAGCAGTCCTAACCTGCACACCACCACCTCTACCTCCAAGTAAGTCTCTCTCTATAACACCACCACCACCACCTCCACAACACCTCTCACTCTTTAAGGTGGGCCATACTCTCCTTTTCTCTCTTTCTCTGGCTTGTATCTATTCAGCCTACTGTTTTAAGACGTTTACTCCCATCCAGGTGTCGATTACCGCGATCCAGCATAGTTTGTTTAAAGTTTTTGACAGCAGGCTAAATTTGTACATTTTTCGATTGAAAAATTTCTCCGGCGAAGCCGGATTTCTCCATACAATGCTGGTTCGCTAACGCTCACCAGGAAGAAATTGACACCTGGATGGGGATAAACGTCTTACAACAGTAGGCTGAATGGGGCCGAATGGATACAAGCCAGAGAAAGAGAGAACAAAAAAACTGTCACCCCCCTTAACTATGAGTTATGAGAGGTTAGATGTTACGATTTTTGCCCAACCTAGAATGAACAGACTACAGCTGTCCCACCCTCTACTCTACACACACCACCACCTCCACCACCAAGTAAGTCTCTCTCTACAACACCATAACCATAATAACACCTCTCACCAGTTAGGTGTTCTCAACCGTCTCTGTGGGTTCTACACCCCTGTACAGCTTTATGTTCTGTATAGGGGCACAGTGCGCCCATGTATAGAGTATTGTTCACATGTGTGGAGAGGTTCCACCTATTATATACCGCACTTCTCGAAAGAGTAGAGTCAAAAGCATTTTGCCTCATCAACTCACTTCCTCTTACTAGTTCCCTACAATCTCTTTCTACACGCCACAATGTTGCATCTCTTTCACTCTTCTATCGCTATTACAACAATCAATGTTCTTCAGAGCTCTCTCAGTGCATACCCCCTCTTTTCGGCGAGTGTGAGGCACCTGCCTTTCAACACGGTCCCACTCTTATTCTGTCTAACTCTCCAACCCAAGAATTAGCAAATTTTCCCAGTCTTTCTTCTAATAAACAAGTCAACTCTGGACACTCTCTCAATCAATCTTCCCTTCATCCTATGACTTGACCTGCTTTAAGCTTCGTGTATCCAGGCATTTAGACCCCAACATCCCTTGAATTTGGCTCTCTGTCACCGAAAAATGTAAAAAAAATTCTAGAAGGGGGATCTTGGGGAAGTTGTTTTTAAGCTTGATGGAGGTCTAAAGAGGAAATTAAAAAATAATAATAATAAACCAATAAATAAACCTACCAATAAATGAACCCGTCCCTCCTTAACCCTTACAGTACCGGTGCTGTCAGTTTAACTTTATTCCGGCTACAATTAGACGATTTTACTCAATTTCAAAAGGGCCTCCAGCTATTAAGAGGCTTCGAAGTATCTCACGTGACCACACAGATCTTTCTTAAACTGCATAAAATCCTCTAAATGTAGCTAGCAGAAAATAAATAAAACGTCGCTGGTACAGAAGGGATGAAGATAAACAGCTTCACTAAATCCGCCAATTCCCCCACCCCACCCGGGCGTAATAACCCTTTCGGTACGATGACCCCCCCCCCCCCCCCCCTTTTTTGTTTTAGTTTTTAATTTCGACCTCCCCTTAGACGCTATTATTCAGCTTAGGAAGACTGTGTTGACCTTGAGATGTGACCAGTGGGGCGAAGGTCAGATGCGACAGCCAGTTTTACCCCTTTAACATTACGGCGATCCTTCCTAAGCTGAATAAGATCATCAAATGTTAGCCTGAATAAAATTAAATTGACTGATACGGTTACGAGCTTCAGACTCTAAGGAAGTTGGAGCTGAAAGACATCGATGTTTTAGCAGAATTATTAGCTAAAACACTATTGTCGTATGTTTACAAATACATAAAAGCCAATTCAACACACCGGTACTCAGGGTGTCAATCCACAAAATATGAATTGTGTTATCATTATGGTTTATTATTTTGTTATCATTATAGCGCGGCGAAGGCGCGAGCTCTAGGGGGGTCCGGGGGCATGCCCCCCAGATTTTTTTTTTTAGAATTTAGGTGTCTAAAACAGTATTTCCTGCAATAAAAAAAGAATCAAGATGGAAAATATGGAGACCAAAATTGTGTCAATTTAGCCTAGCCTACTTTTTTTTTTTTGGGGGGGTGAGTTTCTGTTATCATTATACAAAAAGTTCATTGCGTTATCACTCAAAAAAACAGCGTCGTTTGACACCCTGCCGGTACTATTTATCCATCAGAAACCTGGATTATTATTGCATTCCTGTTAAATAGCAGTGTTTGCGGCTCCAACTTCATTATAGCCTGAAACTCGCAAGTGAACAATTCATATAGTGTAGAGATATTCAATATTATATCAACCTGTATATGATCGCGGTGACAGTATATGATCGGTTACCCAATGTTATAATAATCGTTCCATATTTCTGTTTTGCACTGGCATTTATCAGAGGTATAGAAGTTAGTTAGGTTAACCCCTTCTATACCGGCGACGTTTCTATATTATATTCTAGCTAAATTTAGTCGTTTTTGGGCAGTTTAAGAAGGATCTGTGGTAGTAAAAAGGGTTAAGTGAGATAGTTGGAGGCCCTTCTTAAAGGGAGATCTCCACTTGAGGGACGTTTTTCTTGACCCTTTTCTCCCCCATTGCTTTTGAGATTTTAAGACGTTTGCCCCATTAGTTTGGTGATTTTTAAGAATTTCCGCCCCATTCTGTCAATTTTAAGACCTTTCATGCCATTTAGGTGTCGATTTTATCCTGGCGAGCGATAGCGAGCCTGTAATTTAAGAGTAATCGGCCTTCGGCCGGGACATTTTTCTACCGAAAAATTTACAAATTTATCTTGAAAGGGGGTCAAGGGGGTGACATTTTAAGATTGCTGGACGAGTAGGAAACAAACTAGAAACCTCCCCTTAAACTGAATAAAGTCATCCAATAGTAGTCAAAATAAAGTTATAAAGACGTTGCGGTACAGAAGGGGTTAAAATAGGACTTCAGAGGCTATCAACCCTAATGGATTATTAAGCCAGCACACTGCAAGTCAAGAATAACGTCAGGACTGGAGCCTCTTGTCGAGAACTCCAGTCCCTTGTGGTATAGAAGGCTACGGTATGATAAAGGTAGATAAGATATGATTACTGACTAGGCCTAGGCCCTATATAGAGAGCGATTTAAGGGGGCTGACCTGCTTTTTGTTATTTCTGTCCTTTTCTCTCTTTCTCTGGCTTGTATCCATTCGGCCCCATTCAGCCAACTATTTTAAGACGTTTATCCCCATCTAGGTGTCGATTTCTTCCTGGCGAGCGATAGCGAGCCAGCATTATATGAAGAAATCCGGCTTCGCCGGAGAAATTTTTCTATCGAAAAATGTACAAATTTAGCCTGCTGTCAAATAAAAATAAAAAATATACTGGCTCGCTACCGCTCACCAGTAAACAATTGACACCTGGATGGGGACAAAGTCTTAAAACAGTAGGCTGAATGGGGCCAAGTGGGTACGTACCGTACAAGGCAGAGAAAGATAGAAAAGGAAATAACAAAAACAGGTCACCCCCCTTAACCCATAAAGTACCAGCGACGTTCCTTTTATCATATTCTGGCAACTACTAGACGATTGTATTCAGCTTAGGAAGGACCTCTAGCAATAATAAGGCTTCCAACTATCTCACCCAACCATAGTTATAATAAGGCTTCCAACTATCTCACCCAACCATTTTAACTACCACTGATCCTTCCTAAGCTGCATAATATCGTCTAAGTATAGCTAGAATACAAAACAACACACGTCGCTGGTACTCAAAGGGTTAACTGTCAATTATTACCGTATATATCGTATATTATATCCATGGGTACCGTATTATTACTACCAATATACCTTTGAATAAGTAGATTATAATAAACACTTCGTTAAAGCCGGTATCACACGAGAGCTTTTATAGTCAACATTCGATGATCAACATTTTTCTGGCAACATTTCTGGAATCGGATATCGGAAACTAGACTTGCTAGATGAATTTGGGTGACCGAAATATTTTAAATGTTGACTTCCTAAGCTGCCAGACCAGTGTTGAGGGTAAATGTTGAGTGAAAAAGCGCTCGTGTGATACCGCCATTAACCCTCTTCATACCGGTACCCATATATTTTGACAGCTTATACCGGTACTCTGTTCCCAATACCTAGGAAGCATCTATCACCCACTAATTATGAACGCACATGATTGGTCCACATTGTTAAGTGGAATTGACCTTGAAACTGAATAATGTATAACTATTAACCCTTTGAGTGCCAGCGACGTGTTATATTTTATGCTAGCTATATTCAGACGATATTATGCAGCTTAGGAAGGATCTGCGGTAGATAAAAGGGTTGGTTGAGATAGTTTTAAGCTTTATTATGGCTAGAGGTCCTTCCTAAGCTGAATAAAATCGTCTAATAGTTGCCAGAATATGATGAAAAGGACGTCCCTGGTACTGAATGGGTTAAGGGGGGGGGGGAGGGTTTATTAATTAGCCTATTTATTTATATATTATTGTTTTAGTTTCCTCCCTAGACTTCCATCAATCTAAACAAATGATCATCAAGAACCTTTTACGAGATTTTTTTTTTGTAGAAAGGTCTTTTCTAAATCCTGTCTTTCTACCCGTTGCTCTTAGATGGCGTCGTTGGATCACTGAAACCTTTGGACTGAGCTCACCAAGCATCTGTGTCCAGGGTTGCCAAATTAAGTCCGCTAGATAGTGAATAGAAGACACAAGTCGCTAGAATAATTCCCCAATCTCTAGAATATCACACTACAATGGCTCAAATCTACAGAATATTGCTAGAATATTGCCACAATCTCTAGATTCATATACCTTAGAAATAAGAGAATATACCGGTACCCTACTTCTGGACCAAATATACCGGTACCCTACTTCTGGACCAAATATACCGGTACCCTACTTCTGGACCAAATATACCGGTACCCTACTTCTGGACCAAATAAATTATAGTGGTATTGTTCAATTTACTTGTAATCACAAAGCTTAGGAAAGCCATATGTCTTGCATTTCTAGAAATCATAACGATTGATGCCTATAGATTTTTTCGAAGTTGAATATAACAAAAATCAAATATTGCCTAGAATTTGTTATATGATGCCTTCGTATTAAAGGAATAATTTATTATTTCTGAAGCTTCTGGAGCCACACAAGTGTCCTGAAAGAGTCGCATTTGGCTCCTGAGTCAGAGGTCGGTGACCCCTGGCATACGGGACATAATAAATGCATTGCTGGAAATTGGTACAAATAAGGGAAATCCTCAATAATAGTTAAACAAAATATAATTACCCCCAAGACATCGGATCAGATAGTGTTAAGGGGATAGATTCTTATATAAGAGTAACACCCAACCCACCACACAAGAAACACCGATAAAAAACGTTGCAGTAAAAAATGTATACGTGTGGTTTTCCCTGTATCCTGTATAGCCTAATTTATCGTGTTATTATGAGGTATATTGGACCAGTTTATTCAGTTTAAAGTGAGAGAGAGAGAGAGAGAGTGCGAGTGAGTGAGTGAGTGAGTGAGTGAGTGAGTGAGTGAGTGAGTGAGTGTGTGTGAGAGAGAGAGAGAGAGAGAGAGAGAGAGAGAGAGAGAGAGAGAGAGAGAGAGAGAGAGAGAGACAGACAGACAGACAGACAGACAGACAGACAGACAGACAGAGACAGACAGACAGACAGACAGACAGACAGACAGAGAGAGAGACACAGACAGACAGACAGAGTAAGTGAGTGAGTGAGTGTGTGTGTGTGTATGGTGTGTTTTACCAAGAGTGCAGGATGTACGGTAGCTACTTGGAAGCTCTCATCATAAACAATGGATACAGTTCTCAGTAGCCTAGGTAGTAGGCTACTGTAACACACACACACACACACCTGTGGTTCCTGTGGTTGTAGTTGAGGGCTGTCAGTTAGCGCCCTGTGGTCCACGCCGTTGCGGCGCCGCCACTGTACATCCCATCTACCCTCCTCTGTGCCAGCTGGTCAAGAATGCTGTTGCTGGCAGCACGGAGGTAGTAGTGGGGTAGGATTGGTTGGTCTGGCAGTGATGACAGGAAATCATCCAAGTCCTTTTTTAATTTTTCAACGGTTGGGTAGTTTTGGTTTCTTATTTCTTTTGGCAGTGCATTGTAGAGCTTCGGACCCCGTGTAGCGAAGGCATTTTCTTTAAGTGTCTTAACTCTTGTCAGTGCTCTTGAGTTAATTGACCTGATAATACACATACGGCCCAGTCGTTGGTTTTCTTTTATCTCTATCAACTCCTTTTCTTCCTCTCCCAGCAGGTTTGGTGTTAAGTTGTTGAGAATTTTCCAGGTATAAATGATCAAGTATCTTTCTCGGCGTCGTTCTAGAGTACAAGTTTAGAGACTTAAGTCTTTGCCAGTAGTCTTCCTCCTTCACAGACACTATTTTACTAGTGAAGGAGCGCTGGATGCCTTCCAATGCTTGTTTCTCTCGTGACTTCCAGGGATTCCATAACTGGCAACAATATTCCAAGAGTGGTATTACCAAGGCCTTATACAGGGTTAACATAGGTTCGCTTTCACGAGTTCTGAAAGTACGCAATACCCAGCCAACCTGGACTCGTGTCTTTTGTACTACTGCTAGGATATGGGTAGTGAAGGTGGCATCATCACTGATTGTTACCCCTAGGTCTAGCACTTTGTTGTTACACTTTATTCTTTGGCCATCATGTGCCGAATAGTGGACTTCTTCTATTTTGTTTGTACCATATCTAACCAGTTCAAATTTTTTATTATTGAAAGACATATTATTTGTTTCGGCCCATGTATATAGCTTGGTAAGGTCAGATTTTAATTTGTCCACATCTGCCATTGATTTAGTTTCTTTCATTACTCTGGTATCATCGGCAAAAGACGAGACTTTTGAGTAGAGTGTACCTTGGTCAATGTCGGATATGAGTATGAGGAACAGCAGTGGCCCCAGTACAGAACCTTGAGGGACACCACTGTAGACATTTGAGTCATGGGAAATGACACCACCCACAGCAACACATTGCTTTCTCTCGTTCAGGAAGTTATGGATCCATACTCCAAGGCGACCTACTATTCCTAGATTGCGGACTTTATGTAATAGGATTCCGTGGTCCACCTTGTCGAAGGCCTTACTGAAGTCCAAGTAGATTACATCGATGTTGCTGCCATTCTCTAGTGTACTAACAATTTTTTCATGATGGGCAAGGAGCTGGGACAAGCATGATCTACCTTGTCGAAATCCGTGTTGGCTATCATTCATTTTATTGTTTTGTTCAAGGTAGTTTGTAATATTCTTGACAATAATTTTCTCAAAAGTTTTAATGATATGGGATGTGAGGGCAATAGGTCGGTAGTTTTCGGCTTTGCCTCTTGACCCGCCTTTGAATACGGGAGTTACCTTAGCTCTCTTCAGTAATCCAGGAACAATCCCGGAATCCAGTGAAGATCTGTATAGGATTTTGAGAGGTACACACAACTTTTCTGCACATTTCTTCAGTAATATGGCCGGAAACCATCAGGGCCAGCTGCAGCATTGGTGGAAATTTCTTTAACTGCTTCTATTATATCATTCTCAGTAAAAGCTATATCTTCTATTGATGGGTCCTTGATCTTGTTGGAGAAAAAGTTGTTGGGTTCTGTGATGATCTTATCTTTAAAAGGAGTACTGAAAACACTCTCGTACTGTTTACAAAGAGCTTCACAAACTTCTGTTGGGTCTTCAATCATTTTACCGTGCTCACTTGTTAAAGGGCCAACAGCGGCCTTAATTGTTGATCGGTTACTTGCATATTTGAAGAAGTATTTAGGGTTTGACTTGATTGCAGATACTGCCTGTTCTTCTCTCAGCTTCATTTCTTTTTCAATAGAGGTTTTCAACTGCTCTTCTAGCGTCAAGATTTTCCGCTGCATCATAGTACGGTTGTGGTCGTTGGTAGAATGGGCAATTTTTACTCGTAGTCTTCTTCGTTTTCTCATTATTATCCTTCGATCACGGGGAATTTTCTTAGTGGTTGAGGGTTGTTTTTTAATAGGGGTGTATTTTTCACAAATCGCTAAGCAATGTTTCAGCAGTAAGTCATATTGGTTATTGGGGTCTGTATCTGTCAACAATTTCTCCCAACATAATTCACCCAATTCTCTATCAATATTCTCCCAGCATGTATTAGTACTGAAAAAATTTAGTTCATTTAAACTTAGGTTTCTTTGGGGTGGTATCATTGCTTTGTTGTGTTCTAAAGATTTTATGTTGGTAGTCATTACAATTATATTGTGGTCTGATATAGTAGTTGGGTCTACAGTGTACTCGTGGACAAGCTCTTCGTTATTAGTGAAGAATAGGTCTAGGATATTTTTGCCACGTGTAGGGACTCGGATATACTGGTTCATGCAGTAGTTCTCTGCTAGGTCAAGGAGGGCAGCTGCTTGTAATTGTGCATCTGTAGATCCTCCTTGTACCACTTCAGTTTCCCAGTCAATTATTGGTAAGTTGAAATCACCCGTTAGGATGATATTTGGTAAGGGAGCTGACATCTCATTTATTTTGTCTTTAATCAGTGTCAGGATTGGGATAAAATTGTTCTGGGTACAGTCGGGAGGGCGATAGATGACAATAAACATCAGATTTATGTGTTCAATGTTGAGCATTTGTACCTCAGAAACTGAGTTTGAGAATGAAAGTATCACTTTGGTGTACGGGGAGATTGTGTCTTTGAGATAGGTGATAAATCCTCCTTTCTTTCTTCTATTTGCTCTATCAGTTCTGAACGATGTATAGTTGTTTATTTTAACCTCGGCATCTTTAATATTTTCAGAGAGATGTGATTCGGTAAGTGCAACAATAAGGGCTTCCTCTTCAGATGCTAATTCAGAAATTATTTCAAGCTTTGCTTTGAACTTGCGTGGGATTAGCCCCTCAATGTTGCATGAAATTATTTTGTTTAATATGGAAACATATGATCTGGTGAGAGGACTCCTTGAGGATGGCCTATCGGCACACGGGATGGATGCCAATTGATGCTTTGGTCTTGTTGCCATGCTTTTATCTTGAGGATATGGTTCATTTGCATTTGAAGAATTTGCACTTGTTTTATAAGAAAATTTTCTATTCCATCACTTGGTCTTGGTTGGTTCTGTACAGGGGGAGCTGCAATAAATGGATGTATAGGCTCAGGAATAACTGGTGGAGTAGCAGTGGGTGTAGTTACTGTAGAAGTAGGTGGGATTGTAGTTGGTCCTGGCCCAACATAAACTGTGGGTCCTGGTCCAGCAGATGGTCTTGGCTCAACCACTGGACCAGGTGGTGGTAAAGTTCTGGGTCCTGGATTGTAAACATTAGTAGGTGGTACCTGGTGAGCAGTCGTTGGTGGTAGTCTGGAGTTCAGAGGTCGACGACGAGTGCCTTTAAGGTGAAGTTTCCTACATCTTTGGTTAAAACACTCGGATGCCTCTGCTGATCCTTTACAGATAATAGGGTGAAAGTTCTCACACTGATGGCCTTTTACACATCCATGTGCAGGGTTAGGGCCATGAGCTTGGTAGGCTGGACAGATGTTAGGGTGATTATATCTGCAATCACGATCTTCTCGGCCGAATTTACAACTATTTTGTTTGTAATAGAAACAGATCTTGTCAACCTTTTCTTTCAATTGTGGTATAGAGGCATTTGTTTCTTGAACACTGGTTTGCGTCTCTTTTTCAGATTCAGAATGATGTAATGTTTTGTCCTCATCTTGTGTAAGGTCAGTCACTGTACTGGTACTGGTAACATCACGCTCGATGATTGATTGTACCCATGCATACTGTTCATCATATTTATCCTTAAACTTTAATTGTACACAACTCTCACAATTGTAGTGGATTCTAGAGTTAAAGTAATTTATTAGGTGGTATGATGGAAGTTCAGAACAGGCAACATGGATAAAACAATTACAGTGTTCACACTTTAAACACTCAATTATGCAAGACTTGGTACACTTTGAGCATGAATTTCCCGGAGGGGGTAGGCTTGTTCTATGAGACATGCTTCTAGGTAGGGGGGGGGGGGGGGGGGAGGTTGTTTACAGACGGGTAATTATGCTTCTAGGTAGGGGGGGGGGGAGGTTGTTTACAAACGGGTAATTCACTTTACTATTTTCTATTTAGGGTTTCACTTTTTAAATTACCGGTACCTTAATTTAACTTCCACACGATAGATTCATATCACCAATGTGGAGAAAGGCGATGGGGGAAGATAGTGGTAGAAATGTTGGTGTGGGTGGTTTGTATGGTTGAACAACAGGTGGCGCTGACTGTGGGCGAGAAGGCTGGGTAGAGTATAGTATTTTCGTTAATATTTCATCACCCACTCGCTTAATTTTCTTCCAGATACAATCACAAACGGCGCGAATCCTTAATGCTTAATTGGCATAGGTCACTACACTGTAACGTCAGTATTTCCAGAGATATTGACACAATCTGAGGACCTCTGCTGCACCGTGATTACACCCGGTCACACACACACACACACGCACACGCCATTTGTTTACTTTGATTGCAAGATGATGTACAATGGCTTACGAGCAGCTGGTAACACAAGATAACAATTGACAAGCAGATGCGTTCCTAATTATATAACTGATAGGTACCGGTATAGTCGATACATCAATACAAACACGTAATTAGACCTATATAGACACGAGTACTGATAGATAGATGAACAGAGCACTAGATAGATAGATAGATAGATGAACAGAGCACTAGATAGATAGATAGATAGATGAACAGAGCACTAGATAGATAGATAGATGAACAGAGCGATAGATAGAGAGAGAGAGAGAGAGAGAGAGAGAGAGAGAGAGAGAGAGAGAGAGAGAGAGAGAGAGAGAGAGAGAGAGAGAGAGAGAGAGAGAGAGAGAGAGAGAGAGAGAGAGAGAGAGAGAGAGAGAGAGAGAGAGATAGATAGATAGGTCGGCAGCTAGAAATTAAACTCAATACATAGAGTAACCCCCACATTATTAAGGGAAGGGGGGTGGGGTTCTGGACCCCCTTCTCCCTCATGTTTAGCCTCATTAGTTTTGAGACATTCACCCCATTAGTTTGGCGATTTCAAGACCTTTCGTGCCATTTAAGTGTCAATTTTTCCTGGCAAGCGATAGTGAGCATGCCATTTACAGTACCGGTACAAGGAATCGGTCTTTGGCCGGGGTATCTTTCTACCACAAAAGGCACAACTTTATCTCTTGGGGGTATTGTTTTTTAAGCATGATGGAGGTCTAGGGAGGAAACTAAATAAAATAATAAATAAATAAATACAAATATATAGATAATAATATTAATAATAATAATAATAATAATAAACATGATAATACAAAATAATAGATAAATATAAACAAATCAATAAAAATGTGGCCTTAATATTGTTCTCTCTTGTTTCCACAGGATGAAGGCCCTGGCTGTGTGTTGCTGTGTGCTGCTCCTGGCCTCCACAGCACAGGCGGGATTCGTAAGTAACCCCATCCACACCACCAACACTTTTCAGTTCCCTCACATTATGTACATTTATCCTGATATCATGGTCAATAATGTACACTTTCTCATATTCCTTTTCATAGTCATTCCAATCTTAAAACAAAATGGTCCCAGTTGGCCACCTTGAACTGTAATGTGTGTGTGTGTGTGTGTGTGTGTGTGTGTGTGTGTGTGTGTGTGTGTGTGTGTGTGTGTGTGTGTGTGTGTGTGTGTGTGTACAGTAAACAAAATAGGTTCCACCCCTTTCCCATCCTTAAGTAAGCCATTTTAGATTTACAGAAGAGTGACCATTACTAGCATTACTGTACTGTACACAAACATTCCAATAGTGTCGGCATGTTTCCTTTTCTTTTCTTATTTTCTTTTAAGAGGCATTTACAATATGATGTCCTATCTAGCTTACTTAAGGGGAGATCTCCACTTGAGGGATTTTTTCTTGACCCCTTTCTCCCTCATGTTTGGCCCCATTGCTTTTGATATTATAAAACGTTTGCCCCATTAGTTTAGCGATTTTAAGAACTTTCACCCCATATTAAGATTTTTCGTGCCATTCAGGTGTCTAATTTATCCTGGCGAGCGATAGCGAGCCTGTAATTTAAGAGGAACCGGCCTTCGGTCGGGACATTTTTCTACCGAAAAATGTACAAATTTATCTTGAAAGGGAGTCAAGGGGGTGTAATTTTAAGCTTGATGGAGGTCTAGCGAACAAACTAAAAACCTCCCCTTAACCCCTTCTGTACCAGCAACGTCTTTTTCATTTTACCCTAGCTATATTCAGACGATTTAGTGCAGTTTAAGAACGATCTGTATTAGTAAAAATGGTTAAAGTGAGATAGTTGGAAGCCTGTTAATTGCTGGAGGCCCTTTTAAAACTGAATATAAGTGTCTAAGAGTAGCCATAATAAACATAACAGAACATCACCTGTGCAGAAGGGGTTAATGTGCATTAAACCCCCCACCTCTTCCCACAGTTAGGCGATATAATAAACGGTATCAAGGGGATGTTCGCCCACTATGATGAATCTCCCTACACCGTCATCCGAGCGGCCCCGGTAAGTCACAACACTATATATACCCTATTTATTTCCAGCTGATGGTAAATTGAATCGTTTAGCATTTGATTTCTTGATTCTGACTGTACAAATGTGATACTCCCATATCTGTGCATCATATTATTGCCAACTTTTCATAATTAACAACATATTTCACTACACAATCATGGTAATAGCGTAGTAATCAGGATGGACAGATAGCAATTTACCATGAGCTGGAAAAAAACACAGCATTGTCTAGAAATCCTGAACCCTAACCTCTGTGACTTAAAAAGGGCTAGAGCAGATGGGCTATAGATTTCCACACCTATTGTACTCAGGGTGTCAAAGGAAAGCCAAGTTCATTAATTTTCGTGTTAAATATTTTATGTACAAAGATACAATTGAGGTTTATACTTCAAATGATGTCTTTGGAAGTGATAAAATAACCAAAACAATGCTATTTCATGTTAATTATCAAGCATTTCTTCTCATATTAATAACCAAAACAATGCTATTTCATGTTAATTATCAAGCATTTCTTCTCATATTAATAACCAAAACAATGCTATTTCATGTTAATTATCAAGCATTTCTTCTCATATTAATAACCAAAACAATGCTATTTCATGTTAATTATCAAGCATTTCTTCTATATTAATAACCAAAACAATGCTATTTCATGTTAATTATCAAGCATTTCTTCTCATATTAATAACCAAAACAATGCTATTTCATGTTAATTATCAAGCATTTCTTCTCATATTAATAACCAAAACAATGCTATTTCATGTTAATTATCAAGCATTTCTTCTCATATTAATAACCAAAACAATGCTATTTCATGTTAATTATCAAGCATTCTTCTCATATATAACCAAACAATGCTATTTCATGTTAATTATCAAGCATTTCTTCTCATATTAATAACCAAAACAATGCTATTTCATGTTAATTATCAAGCATTTCTTCTCATATTAATAACCAAAACAATGCTATTTCATGTTAATTATCAAGCATTTCTTCTCATATTAATAACCAAAACAATGCTATTTCATGTTAATTATCAAGCATTTCTTCTCATATTAATAACCAAAACAATGCTATTTCATGTTAATTATCAAGCATTTCTTCTCACATTAATTTTGGTCTTCACAAAAAATGGCTCCGGTTTGTCACCCTGATTGTATTCCCTGCCTTCCCACATGGTAGAAAATTGTATTAGCTCGATTACTCCAGACGTTTGTGAGTTATAGAGGTTAATGGCCAAGAGGTTTGGCCTATGTACTTGGAATAGGGTATATCGTATATTAGCAGTACAGGCAAAATATATAGTTCGCCCAAAACTTTATGATCATTTGTGTGTAAAAAGGGGGACATTAGCTTGACACTTGAATAGTGATAGTTTGGTTTGAAAAGGTTTGACAGGTGCTATTAGAAACGGAATATCATGAAAAACCGATAGTAACTTAAAATTTCCGACTATTAGCAAGGCTTACGGCAAACTATTAGTTTTGACTGTATAGGCCTTTTTTACATAGTACGTATAGGCTATGTACATTGGCCACAGTGAAAGGGTTAATATAAAAGTCTATTCGTAAAGGTAATATTCAAGGGAGTAGAATCAATATGAGAAATGTCTATCAACTTTCTGGACTCAACATTAATTAAGTAAATGTCATTTTGGAATGACAAAATACCTAGCAGAAATTAGTGGTTAGCAATAGTACCGTAATCATATTATATTACCTACCATCAAAGGGGGTAATTGTAGACACCTGAGGCAATTCAGTACGGTACAGTTCATTAACATGTCAATTTAAATTATTCGAGATTACTGTCTTTAGCAAAATTATGGCCTAAGGATGTTGTGTATGTTTGAACTGATAAGATCCCTGTATAATGAATAAAGCCGGTGTCACACGAGCGATTTTTCCGTAAATTTTTACGGGCAATTGTTGTCTGGTAGCTTCAAAATATAAGTTCCATGATAATTAAACTATCTAACATAATCTAACTTCGATCTAGTTTCCGATTCCAATGAAAACATATCCCTAAATATCACCAGAAAAAACTTGCTCATGGAAAATTGACGGAAATAGCGTTCGTGTGACAGCGGCTTAATACGGGTTTTATGGACTGCCCTCAATTGACCATTTGCGAGTTTCGTTCTATATGGAAGTTGGAGCTGTAGACATCGATATTCAGCAGAATTACCAGCTAAAATAAAGTTGTAGTACATTCATAAATACTTAAAACACAATTCAACATACCCTTTAGGCCTATCCATCAAAAATCTATTATTGTATTTCTTTTTTATATCAATGTTTTTGGCTCCAACTTCCTTATAGCCTGAAACTCGCAAGTGGTCAATTACCCCAGGTGTCCACAATTACCCCCTTTAACAAAATACTTCATAATTTTTCTGAAAAAACTGTGTTAGTGGTGTAATGGTTCAGATGCTTATGTTCTGGGTGTGGTGTCCCGAGTTCGAATCCCGGGAGGCCCATATGCTTTCATTACTTTATTCAAGTGCATTGGGGTTTGTAATTGATGATTAATATTAAGAACGGGGTGTTACTTAAATCTATATAATGGTACAGGGTTTCGAGGAGAGGCAGTACCCGGCTAAGAACTGGGTGTGTACCTCGGAGGATGGTCAAGAAGTGGCAGACAACATGGGACCACTCTTCTGGAGGCTCTTCCAGTACATCACAGGAAACAATGAAAACAGTTAGTACTAGGTTAAAGGTTCTGTTAATAGACTGTTACACTGAAGTAGTTTAGTTAAGAGGAGGTAACATGCCACACGTGAGCCTTTTCCCTTAATTTTTGTCAGCAACTTCTGATCTGACAGCCTCTTATATACGGTACCGGTACACTACAATGTTATTAAACAACCTATCTCCAGTCAAGTTATGCAGTCTCAAAATGTGTCCAAAGGAAACTTGCAGATAAAAAGTTGATAAATACTCTAGTGTGATGATACTGGTACGGTACCCTCGCCATATAGGCATGTGTATGGTATTTAGCTATATCCATTCCGCCATACAAATAGTCACAGATATGTGCTGTAAATAATATCACCACACAGGGCATCACATCTCATTTGCTCTTACATTGGAGTGCTAATATATACCGTACTGGTATATCAGGTACCAGTAAAACATAAGCCTATTAGCTCCAACTGCATATGTAGCCCAATTCTGAATTGGTCCATTTGAAAATATGGTGGGATACTTTTGGTAGTTTTGGAATGCTAATTTTGTATAACCAAGTGATCTGTCTACACTACAGGTTCCTTTGGTGCTGCCTAAGCAATTGGGAAACTTAGATGGGCATCGTTTCACGCCCTGGTCAGCACGATTAAACAAGCCACTTTTAAGTACAGCATGCAGACATTCGCAGTTGCCCCCGTATTTTACTTTATTCTTCCGCCGGTCAATTCTCGGCTAAAATCTGACATACGGTAATTTTGTCATGTAAATATTCAAAAACGTAAATGAGAGCTTTATAATCCTAAATTAAAATAGCCTACCGGTATATAATTTATAATTAAAATAGCCTACCGGTATATAATTTATAATTAAAATAGCCTACCGGTATATAATTTATAATTAAAATAGCCTACCGGTATATAATTTATAATTAAAATAGCCTACCGGTATATAATTTAAGAGACTTCAAAAATACGTCGGAATTGAGACCTTAAAGGGCTAATGTCTTTTTGAGTTATGAGAATTATAGGGGGATCAAGATTTGTAGACTAGTCATAATGAATAGACTACCCGGTACCCCATAGACTACCCGGTACCGTATAGACTACCCGGTACCGTATAGACTACCCGGTACCGTATAGACTACCCGGTACCGCATAGACTGCCCGGTACCGTATAGACTACCCGGTACCGCATAGACTACCCGGTACCGCATAGACTACCCGGTACCGCATAGACTACCCGGTACCGCATAGACTACCCGGTACCGCATAGACTACCCGGTACCGCATAGACTACCCGGTACCGCATAGACTACCCGGTACCGCATAGACTACCCGGTACCGCATAGACTACCCGGTACCGCATAGACTACCCGGTACCGCATAGACTATAGACTACCCGGTACCGCATAGACTACCCGGTACCGCATAGACTACCCGGTACCGCATAGACTACCCGGTACCGCATAGACTACCCGGTACCGCATAGACTACCCGGTACCGCATAGACTACCCGGTACCGCATAGACTACCCGGTACCGCATAGACTACCCGGTACCGCATAGACTACCCGGTACCGCATAGACTACCCTCGGTACCGCATAGACTACCCGGACCGTATAGACTACCCGCTACCCGGTACCGTATAGACTACCCGGTACCGTATAGACTACCCGGTACCGTATAGACTACCCGGTACCGTATAGACTACCCGGTACCGTATAGACTACCCGGTACCGTATAGACTACCCGGTACCGTATAGACTACCCGGTACCGTATAGACTACCCGGTACCGTATAGACTACCCGGTACCGTATAGACTACCCGGTACCGTATAGACTACCCGGTACCGTATAGACTACCCGGTACCGCATAGACTACCCGGTACCGCATAGACTACCCGGTACCGTATAGACTACCCGGTACCGTATAGACTACCCGGTACCGCATAGACTACCCGGTACCGCATAGACTACCCGGTACCGCATAGACTACCCGGTACCGCATAGACTACCCGGTACCGTATAGACTACCCGGTACCGTATAGACTACCCGGTACCGTATAGACTACCCGGTACCGCATAGACTACCCGGTACCGTATAGACTACCCGGTACCGTATAGACTACCCGGTACCGTATAGACTACCCGGTACCGTATAGACTACCCGGTACCGTATAGACTACCCGGTACCGTATAGACTACCCGGTACCGTATAGACTACCCGGTACCGTATAGACTACCCGGTACCGTATAGACTACCCGGTACCGTATAGACTACCCGGTACCCCATAGACTACCCGGTACCGTATAGACTACCCGGTACCGTATAGACTACCCGGTACCGTATAGACTACCCGGTACCGTATAGACTACCCGGTACCGTATAGACTACCCGGTACCGTATAGACTACCCGGTACCACAAACTGTCACCTCTCACCCTCACAACTTTATAATCAGAATATAGGTTTGTATACTCTCAGCCGGACTTGAACCACCGAAAGTAGCTCACGTGTATTTGTGAGATAGGCTATACCGGGCAGCTTTTCTGGTCCCTCTTCTCCTTTGTGTTTAGCCCCATTAGTTTTCAGATTATAAGACCATATATTATATCGCCCATTACTTTGGCGATTTTAACACTTTTAGCCCCATATCGTTGTCAATTTTAAGACCTTTCGTGCCATTTAGGTGTAAAAAAAATCCTGGCGAGCGAGAGCGAGCCTGAAATTTTAAAAAGTACCGGCCTTCGGCCGGGAAATTTTTCTACCGAAAAATGTACACATTTATCTTGAAGGGGGTCTAGGGGTGTTATTTTTAAGCTTGATGAAGGTCTAGGGAGGAAACTAAGAAATACAGGAATATATGAAGTAATAGACCATAAAACCGGCCCATGTCCCCAAGTAACAGAATATATCGATCTACCTACCTATCTACTGTATATCTGTCTCTCTCACCATCTATCTACCTAGCTATTTACATGTATATCTTTTCTACAGACATGACGATCCCCATGACGGTGCCCGTAACAACCGAGGTGACCATCCGTAGCGTGACCGACAAGAGCTTCACCATGTGTTTCTACCTGGACGAGGCCCACCAGGAGACCGCCCCTCAGCCTACCAACCCAAGCGTCTTCCTCAACAACAGACCTGCCATGAGGGTGCTTACTAGGTGGGTCCATGAGCGGGGAGAGGGGCTTATGAGTGAGGTGGGAGGAAGAAGAGTGGGCTGTCGAGTGGGGTGAGGGGTTTATGAGTGCGATGAAAAAGATACTCCAAGAATATTGAAATAAGAGGAAGGGTTGATTTGTTTGCTGTTGAAGAATAAGGGATGGTCTTGTGGAAGATTGTGACGGGTAGATAGGTGGAGATATTGAGATTTAAAGGCATTGACAGCAACAAGGTAATCTCTGCCCCAATCAGTAATAGTTGATAGATCAGAAGACATGTGTGCTATGGTCTCATCACGCGAGTTTTGAAGTAAATTTAATATATAATGTTAAATGTAAGAAAGTTGTGTATTTTGCCTATGAAAGGATCAAATTCGACCATAAAAAATACCCGAGATGTGTGATCCTGTGATTCCTCCTAATGCAAGTAGGCTAGGACCTATAACCTGTTCCAAATAGGGTAGGCCAGAGATCTAGACCCCTAACCAAAATGGCTAGAGAAAATGGGGTATACATTTCCACACCTATTCCCTGGCTGCCCCTTGGAAATGACAGAAATATTAGCTCAATTACTGTAGTCGTTTGTGAGTAATAATAGTGTGTAGGGAAGAAGGGGTCTGCCTCGTATGGGCCAATAGGCCTTCTGCAGATTTCCATTTTCTTATGTTCTTATGTAATACAGGTTAATGTTCAAAAGCTTTGGTATTTGGACATGAGTAATATAAGTATGAAATTGTATACAAGCATGAACACCAGGGCCTCCATGAAATTATTGAGTTATTATTATTTGGCAGGACTGTGGGTGGTTACGTGGGGGGTGAGACCAGGTGGATGAGTGAGGCTGGATTACTAGCTGCCATCATCCAGGAGAACGGAGAGTCTGTGTCTCTCTCACATATGTACTGGTGAGTCTGTCTGTCTATCTATCTGTATATCTATCTATCTATCTATCTATCTATCTATCTATCTATCTATCTATTAGGCAGTCAGTCAGTCAGTCTAAATTGTTTTTGTTTTCTCTCTCTCTCTCTATCAGTATTAAAAACTTGACAAGTATTAGTATTATTAATATTAATTACGCACATTCATGGAGACAAATGAACTACACAACACCGGTCAACATGGGTTCAGAGCGGGAAGATCATGTCTCTCACAACTTTTGGAACACTATGACAAAATTCTTAAAGCGCTAGAAGAAAAGAAAAACGTGGATGTCATTTACACCGATGTTGCTAAGGCATTTGATAAATATGACCATGGTATAATAGCCCACAAACTGAAAGCAAAAGGTATAACTGGGAAAATCGGACGGTGGATATACAATTTCCTCGTAAACCGAAAACAATCGGTAGCAGTAAACCAAGTCACTTCTGAGCCTTCGGATGTCAAAAGCTCAGTGCCCCAAGGAACAGTGCTAGCGCCCCTTCTGTTCCTCATACTAATTTGCGACATAGATACCAACACCAGACACAGTACGGTGTCGTCTTTTGCTGATGACACAAAATTAAGCAAGATAGTAAACACACAAGAGGACACGGGCCGACTGCAGGAAGACATGAATGTAGTGTTCCAGTGGACCAGGGAAAACAACATGCAATTCAATGAGGTGTGAGATAATAATGGTGTTAAAGAAATTACAAATTACTTAACAGAATCTAACCACATAATAGAACGGAAAGACAGTGTGAAAGACCTTGGGGTATTAATGTCTGAAAATATGGGTTTCAAAGTACATAACCAGGTCAAAGTGGCGGCTGCGAAACGTCTAACGGGTTGGATTCTGCGTACTTTTAAAACACGCGGTGAATTGCCTATGATAACGCTCTTCAAATCTCTAGTGCTACCGCGGCTTGAATACTGTAGCGTATTAACATCCCCATACAAAGCAGGTGAAATAAATGACGTAGAGAGTGTACAAAGAAATTTCACTTCGCATATAAGTTCGATAAAACATCTACACTATTGGGAGCGTTTAAGAGCACTGAATCTGTACTCACTGGAACGTAGAAGAGAACGTTACCTAATAATATACACGTGGAAAATCGCAGAGGGTTTAGTACCAAACCTACATACTCCGATAGTCATGAAATTCAGTGATAGGAGAGGCTGGGAATGCGAAATCCCCCGGATGAATAACAGGGGTGCTATGGGCTCTCTGCGAGAGGGCTGGTTATCACACAGAGGCCCATGTCTCTTCAACAAACTCCCACGGCGAGTAAGAGACATGAGGGACATCTCGTTAGACAACTTCAAGAGAGCCCTAGATGTCGAACTGCAAAAAGTGCCAGACGAGCCCATCCTCGCAAGGGAACGAGCTGTCGCTTCAAACAGTCTACTGCACCAAATCACCACCCATAACGAGGGGCGTCGCGCTCCTTGGTGCCGCTAGAAGAGCGGCGAACACATCCAAAGGCATCCAAAGGCAAGGCACCTAAACAGCATTCAACATTATCAATATTATGCTACCAAGTTATCATCATAATTATTTAAGGTATTATTATTATTATTATTATTATTATTATTATTATTATTATTATTATTATCGCAGGGTTGGATATGACTCACCCATGAAGTTCTGGAATCGTCGCAATGAAGTCTGGTTTCCTGTGGCCTAACAACAACAACAACAACAACAACAACGTGAAGAAGAGGAATAGGAAGAATTAACAAGAACAAGAACAAGAACAAGAGAGAGAGAGAGAGAGAGAGAGTGTGAGTGAGTGAGTGAGTGAGTGAGTGAGTGTGTGTGTGTGTGTGTGTGTGATAAATAAACAGACCATCCAATGATAATAATAACAACTAAATATTATAAAGAACCGAAACACAACACACAACCAAAGGTAAAAATCGTAGAAAGAAAAGAACAAATTAAAGAACAAAATAAAGTGTAAATTAAAAAATTAGACATGTTTGTATTTTAAAATACCGGTACTCAGACTCTTTCTGTAATACAGTACCGTACGTGAGAGATGCCAAATGTTACTATTCTTTGGTGTTGCCGTACTGATTGTTGCAGCTTAATAAAGATAAATGATAATAAAGAGTTTGTTTTATTTATGAGAGAGAGATATAGAGGGTGGATCAAATTACCTGCTCCTCCTCCTATTCATTTCACTACCGGTACTGTACACTTAAGGGGAACTCCAGGAGTGAAAGAAGAAACGTAGTTTAATGCAGGGTCATAACTTGTCATGAATATACTGTAATATATATATGGGCAATATCGATATAATTCCATTAAACGCCAGAGAAAAATACTAATCTAAAACGTCGTTAGCATCCGCAGCCATCAGAATGGAGAGGCAATGTAAACATATGGTACGGTACCCCCTTCACACACTCTTGTGGATTGTCAGGTCTGTTTTTCTCACCTATCTCACCAACAATAAACATACAGGCAGTGTTTTTAGTGTTTATCCTGGTCCAGAGTTAAGGGAGGTCGCTTCGAAGGCCCATTTCTTAATGAAAGTATAGTTTTCTGTGAATTTAAATATTGCAATCCCTTGACCAGACAGTGGTGAAGCCAAATGTTGAGCTGTAAATGTTCACACAATTTTTAAGTTTCTCTCATCAAAATTACCACAAATTCTTCTGCCTACCATATTGAGTGTTCCCGTCATAGCTCTCTGTGACGTCATGGTAAACATACCAGTTCTCGCCACATAAAATAAGTTAGATAACATATATTTCAATGTTGTTAGGACACATTGATGAAAGTTCTTCAGTATCCTATCCCTAAAAGCAAGCAGATACCAATGGACATTGTAGTTTGAATAGGATTTGTCCCTGGAGTTGACCTTTAACAAGCACACCCCTTCCAATAGGCCTACACCTACTGTAGATTACTTTTAACGTACCGGTACCGTACCTTGATTCTGACCCGCTATCACTCTTTCAACCCTGGGAGGGGGGGGGGGGGCGAGGGGTACTTGTTACAGATAGCTTTACCTTTTGCCCCCTTGATGCACATAGAAACACACACATACGGTAATTAAACCCATAATCCTTCGATTTTTTTTTTCTATATGATTGAGGGAGGCAAAAGGCAGAACAGCCTATAGCGAGTGCCTCTCCCATAGTAGAGAGAGTGACAGGGCCGAAATCAAGGGACGTTCGGGCCAAAATGCCTGGACACACGGAGTTTGAAGCAATTTAAGTCATAGGAAGAGGGAAAGACTGATTCTGGGAGAGAGTTCCAGAGCTCAGCTGTTGAGTAGAAGAAAGTTTGAGAGTAACGTTTCACTCTTGGGTTGGAGAGTTGCACAGAGTAGGGGTGGGATTGAGTTGCAAGACAGGTACCACGTGCCCTACGTAAAGGAGGTGGTATACACTGGGAAAGCTCTGAGGAACACTGATTATTATAGTAGCGATAGAATAGCGAAATAGATGCAACATTGCGGTGGAGAGAGAGAGATTGCAGAGAGTTGGTGAGTGGACGGGAGTTAATCATACGAAAGGCCTTCCTTTCAACTTTGTCTAGGAGAGCGGTGTGAGAGGAACCTCCCCACACATGTGAACAATACTCAATACAAGGATGCACTATGCCCCTGTACAGAGCAAGAAGCTGTGCAGAGGAAAAGAACCCCCTAAGGCGGTTGAGCACACCCAGCTTCTGGGAGGCTGCCTTAGCTTGACTGGTAATATGGTCCTTCCAACTGAGAGCAGAAGAAAAAGAGACACCAAGAATATTGAGAGAAGATGAAGGATTGATTTTTGTATTGTTGAAGAATAAGGGATAGTCAGCTGGGAGCTCCTTACAGGTAGATAGATGGAGAAATTGGGTTTTGGAAGCATTACAGGTAATACAGTTTTCTCTGCCCCAATTGGAGATAGTATTTAGATCAGAACTTAAGAGTTCTATGGCTTCATTACGTTTGTCGTTGAGGGATTGCTGGCTGGGGCGTTCTGAAAAACTAATGGAGTACCGGTAGTGTAAGGTTGAGTCGTCTGCGTATGAATGGATGGGAATTGAGGTACAGTTGAGATCATTTATAAAAATTAGAAAGAGAATAGGAGATAGGACAGAGCCCTGAGGAACACCGGAGTTTATAGGGTGAGGAAGTGAACAATGGCCGTCCACAACCGCGGCTATGGAACGGCCGGAAAGGAAATTAGAGACAAAGGCACAGATAGAGGGATAGAAATCGAAGGAGGGTAGTTTAGAAATTAAAGAGTGTAGGCCCATCCCTTGTATTCTTACGAGAGAGAGGGGGGGGGGATTATATATTAGGCCATAGGCTATACCGGTATATATACCGGTATATTATTATTATTTTATTTATTTTTTTTTTCTATGTGAGTGAGAAAGACAAAAAAGGCAGAACTGCCTGTGACTAGTGCCTCCACCATAGTTGAAAGAGTGACGGCCAAAATCAAGGGACATTCGAGCCAAAATGCCTGGACACACGGAGTTTGAAGCAATTAACGTCATAGGATGAGGGAAAGACTGATTCTGGGAGAGTTCCAGAGCTCAGCTGTTGAATAGAAGAAAGATTGAGAATAACGTTTCATTCTTGGGTTAGAGAGTTGCACAGAGTAGGGGTGGGATTGTGTTGCAAGACGGGTGCTATGTGCTCTATGAAGAGGGAGTGGTACCGGTATACACTGAGAGAGCTCTGAGCAACACTGATTATTGTAATAGCAGTAGAATAGTGAGAGATGCATCACTGCAGCGAAGACAGAGAGACTGCAGAGAATTTGTGAGTGGACGTGAGTTAATGAGACGAAAGGCTTTCTTTTCTACTTTGTCTAGAAGTGCTGTGTGAGAGGAACCTCCCCACATGTGTGAACAATACTCAATATTTGGATGCACTGTGCTCCTGTACAGAGCAAGAAGTTGCGCAGGGGTAAAGAACTCCTGGAGGCGGTTGAGCACACCCAGCTTCTGGGAAGCTATTTTAGCAAGAGTGGTAATATGATCTTTCCAAGAGAGATCAGAAGAAAATGAGACACCAAGAATATTAAGAGAAGAAGGGTTAATTTGTATGTTGTTGAAGAGTACCGGTATGTCATAGTTTTCTGGAAGGGGGCGACGAGTAGACAGATGGAGAAATTGAGTTTTGGAAGCATTGAAAGTAACAAGGTTTTCTCTGCCCCAATTAGAGATAGTATAGAGATCAGAAGATACTGTAAACTGTGCTTTATGGCCTCCTTACGTTAGGCTGTGAATGATGTTGTGGAAGGCTAGTTGAATAGTGTAATGTAGAGTCGTCAGCATATAAGTGAATGGGGCTGGAGGTGCAGTTGAGAAGGTCGTTAATGGTAAATAGGAAGATAATTGGAGATAGGACAGAACCCTGAGGAACACCGGAGTTGATAGGTTGAGGAAGTGAACGGTGGCTGTCCACAACCGCAGCTATGGAACGGCTGGAAAAGAAATTAGAGACAAAGGCACAAATGGAGGGATAGAAATGGAAGGAAGGTAGTTGGAAATGAGGGATTTGTGCTAGACTCTATCGAAGGCCTTCGATATGTCTAGCGCAACAACAAAAAGTCTCACCGAAGTCCCGAATGGAGGATGACCAAGAATTAGTAAGATAAGAAAGGAGATCACCAGTAGAGCGACCCTTAAGGACCCCATACTGGCGGTCTGAGAGTAGGTTATGGGAAGATAAATGCTTACAAAAAAATTGAGGTACCGGTACCGGTATGAATACGGTAGTTTAAAAAACTTTAGAGATGCAAGAAATTAGTCAATTGGACGATAGTTGGAGGGTTGAGAGCGGTCACCCTTCTTTGGGACATGTTGAATTAGAGCGAACTTCCAGCAAGAAGGGAAGGCGTTAGAGGAGAGACAGAGATGGAAGAGTTTGCCTAGGCATGGAGTCATCACGGAAGCACAGTTTTTTAGTACAACAGGAGGAACACCATCCAGTCCATACGCTTTCTTAGTATTAATCCCAGAGAGGGTAGAAAGTAGGCTACATCCTTAGAAGAGATTATGATGTTGGGCATAAGTAGGAGAGAGGGGGGTAGAGAGGGAGGAATTGCACCGGAATCATCCAAAATGGAGTTATTAGCGAAAGTGTTCGCGAAGAGTTCAGCTTTGTCAGAGGAAGAAGTGACAGTAGTGCCGTCAGAGTGGAAAAGATGAGGGAAAGACGAAGAAGAAAAATTGTTGGGGTAGGTTTTTGGCTAGATGCCAGAAGGCTTGGGAAGAGCTATAGTTGGATAGTTCAGTGCATTTATTTTTGATGAAAGAATGTTTGGCGAGTCGAAGAACAGATTTGGCTTGATTCCAAACAGAAACATAGGAAGTATGATATTCTTGAGTTTGAAGGCGATGGTACCGTTTGAATGCTTCCTCCTTATTGTGGACAGCAATAAAACAAGCGTGAGTAAACCAAGATTTGTTTACATTAGACTGAGAGAAAGAAAATGGAATATATGCTTCCATGCCCCGAGAGGATTACCTCGGTAATGCGTTCAGCAGTCTCAGAGCCACGGAAGCATAAGTCATTCCATGGGAAATCAAAGAAGTACCGGTACTGCCGAAGAGCCTCCCAGATGGCAGCACCAAAGTGTCACAAGCGTCACCATCTGGGAAGATTGGGTGGCCGTACCGGAGAGATAGGACAGGTGACAGATATTAGTTTATGGTCGGAGGAGCCCAGAGGAGAGAAAACCTTTACAGTATAAGCAGAAGGGTTAGAGGTTAGAAATAAGTCAAGAATGTTGGGCCGATCTCCGAAGCGATCCGGGATACAAGTGGGTTGCTGGACTAGGCTAACTGCTCTTGGTCATTTAGGATATAAAATATGTAGGCTTGTTCACCAGGTTGGTCAGTGAAAAGAGAGGAGAGCCATTGGCAGTGGTGAACGTTGAAATTTCCTAAGATGGAGATTTCTGCAAAAGGAGAGATGGAAAAAATGTGTTCCACTTTAGAAGTTAGAGAGTCAAAGAATTTTGGATAGTCGGTAGAATTAGGGGAGAGATAAACAGCGCATAAATATTTAGTTTGACAGTGACAAGAAAGCTTTAGCCAGAGAGTTGAGAATTCAGAAGAATCAAAGTTGGGAACAAGAGAGAAAGCAAGATTGTTGCATACATATACGCAACATCCACCTTTGGCTCAAAACTAAGGATAGAGATAGTAGGAGGATACAGAGAAGGGTTTACTGTCAGTAGTCCCAGACAACTGAGTTTCGGTGAGAAAGAGAAGATCAGGGTTCCACAGAGTGGAAGTTAGAGGATAGGCCACGGATGTTGCAGAAATTAATAGTAGAGTAGAAGGTAGTGGTCCAGGACATTTTGGCGAGTTGGGGCATTTCTGGAGGTGGGACTCCCAGTCCCAACCTCCAGGGGATATCTGCGACACAAGGTGACGGGCGATGGGGTCGTCACATCCCTATATACCGGTATATATATATATATATATATATATATATATATATATATATATATATATATATATATATATATATATATCAAATTGAAGATATTGCTAATAAATATGTAAAGACTCTTGTACCCCAATTTTGTTATCTCCAATATCTTACGACAATTATCGTATCGTAAAGAATCTTAAGGTACCGTAACAAGAGGGAAGCCTACAGGTCCAAGTCTATAGTTACAGTACAAGAGTTTAAAGGTCCACTGTATCTCTTATCAGTACGGTACTATAATCAAGTTTGACATTAACCTTAGCCCCATTAGTGTTAAAATTATAATACGTTCGGGCCATTAGTTTAACGATCTTAACACCTTTCACCCCATTTCGTTGTCAATTATAAGACCTTTCGTGCCATTTACTAAAAAAAAAAATTGATTTCAAAGGCAGCGTCACACTGTTTTTTCGCAAATATCTCCCAAATGAATTGTTGTATCAGTATGGTATTTCAGCACAAAGCCTGTTACACCCCGACCTAATTTATAGATAATATATTACATTGCCATAAGTGTTTAGTCAGAAGTTTACTGAAGAATATTAAGTCTAATCCAGTCATCGCCTCTAGGGTCTTGTACACATTCAGACGAGTGTGGGGTACTGTTTAACTCCTCCAACCCCCCTACAAACCCCCAGACCATTACCCCAGTGCCTAGTTCACCCTCTCCCCGTCTCTCTCATTACTCCCACTCACCCTCCCTCTTTCAAAGCTGTAGTATACGGTTTATTTTATCGTGAATACTTAGGTTATTGTGATTACGTACATTAAATACTATATAATTATGTATTTAAGTATCATACTTTGCTATTATTCATACAGTTACTGCTATGTCTGGGCATGGAAACGAGAAGTGGGGCGAACGAGCATGAAAGCAAGGCATAATCCCCTTGGTAATGGCTGTTTTGCCGTATGTGTGTATTAGGAGGCCAATGCATGCAGTCATGTGTAGTAAACCAAATAAACGGAATCGTATGTTATTACGTGTGTTCTGAACCGTGTCATGATATGTAAAGTGTACCTTTATTGAATACATTCCGCCTCCTGTAATTGCCCCCCCCCCCCCCCCCTCGTCACTTTCTGACGAGAGCCAACCCCAACCCCCACAAGGTGAGGTTTCCGAGGCTATGACTGTAGCAATGACAGGTGAATATTTATTGAGGCGCGAGGCACGACCACTAACAACGATGTCCAGCATGTTGCTCCATTGCCCCCGTGGCTGCAGGACAGCATTTGTCCTTCGCCTTGCCACCTTGTACAACAGGGAGATGACCCGCGGTAGAACATTCATACGTTTGAATAGGTAAGTAGATGGCTTTGTCTATATTTATAGTATCTACGTTGTATTTCAGCTGTTTTGGCAAAATAAGCGTTCTCACTGTGCTTTCGACCAGTATTTGTGCCGTAGGAACCATGGTTTTAACAGTAACAATCACAATCACCAATCAGCTGGAACTATTGCCATATACTGTTAAAGGACTACAATTTTGAACAGCATTCTGAAGAGAAGTCCGGCTTCGCCGGAGAAATTTTTCTACCAAAAAATCTAAAAATTTCGTCTGTCTAAAAAACCTCAAATATGCTGGCGAGCGATAAAATCGACACCTGGATAGGGGTAGACGTTTAAAAACAGACGGCTGAATGGTCCCGAATGGATATAATCCGGCCATATGGCATCCCTGGATCCATACATAAATTCCAATGCTTTATCATGACAGAGATATTGAGTGTTGCAAATGATATTCAGTCAGTCAGTAGCCTTCCCATATTTCCATATTTGACCGAGTAATGTGAAATTTCTGTTAAATGACAATCCTGGAAGGACTTATCCCAGATACTGTATTAGTATCTGGGGTGAATCCATTTTTTCTGGGGAATGTGTGAGTATTTGTATTTTATATATATATATATATATATATATATATATATATATATATATATATATATATATATATATATACCGGTATATATATATATATATATATATATATATATATATATATATATATATATTATGTACTGTAGTTCTTGCTGATCCTCCCTACCCCCTTGTAGGAATATGAGAAGACAAATTATAATTTCCCATGTATTTATCCATATGGCTGGTCCAGCTGTCAAAAGGGCCTATCCCACACCCACTTCAGTGTGTACATTATTTAAATTGTGTATTTAAGGAGCACAGAGCCAGATATCATGATATGTTCTTGTGGCTGAAAATCAATCCCTCTCTCCGTGAGGCAACAATTACCATTGAGGGTGAACGAGGCCTCATGCTGGGTGCCAATGAGGCTGTACTTCAACTCAAAGTGTGCATCCCTAAACATTACTGTAACATTTGCACCAGCGGGCGGGAGTATTGGTGATTAGGACGTGGGTAAATGTTACGCCACAACATAATTTTCCATTACCTCCCCCACCTTTTAATTATTCCTATAGTTAGCAACCAAATCTTTTATTGGAATGGTGTTGATGGTAATAGATATTCCTGTGTAAGAGACCATGTTGTGTATTATATACCTCGTGTCCGTTTTACGTAATACGTACACGTTTCATACATACAATTTTATGCATGATAATTTATATATCATTTCTATAACAGTAGGACATACACTGCATTGTATCGCAATATCATGTTTAGAGAGAGGATAGACGAAATACAATAGGCCTATATAAAATAATAACATTGATCATTATCCACACAGGCCTTACCACCGAGTTGCACACACCATGGGCATGACTGCGGCAGGAGTGAGCAGGGTGCCAAAACAGAAATTATCCAGTTCTGGATCATTTTTCTAAGCTTACAAGGATCAACTTTGTGTGGCGTGCGTCTGCGGGGGGTGCGGGGGGCCCAGCCCCCCGCTATATAACAGGGGGTCCGGGGGGCGTAGCCCCCCGGCCGCCGGAGAAATTTTGAGATGTGAAGGTAAATATACGCACAATACATGCTCAAAATTTATTAAAAGGAATGAATAATATTGTAAGTAAAAGGGATGTTATGTATGTTTACTGGTGTTTAATCAGGATACTAGGGGAGCTGGCTGCCTGTACTTCAGTCTCAAAGAGATTCACTTCAGGTCCACTAATATAGGCATTGAAAACAGGTTTTTAAATTATTCTTAGCAGTCCCTGTTTTAGTTTTGTAACTTTTGTCCAATAAAGATTTCATGTATATTTGTTGTTGCATTCCAAGAACTATTACATACTTAATTTATATCCTTTCATATGATACATGAGTTACTATAGAGTACTGGTTAAAATACATACCGTTACCAAGTTTCAAGAATAAACTTTGATTAGAACATTTGTTTGTCTATTATTTTCCCTGGGCCGAGTAAAAAATACCTGGGTAGGCTATTCCCATCTCGGGTTAAGTACAATCAGTAGGAACGTAGAAACTTACTTTAATTTTCACAACTTTAAAAGACTCAAGATTCTGCGAGGCTAATTCCGAAAATATTCAATCAAGTCTCCGTTACCCCCATGAAGTCAGGTTATAGTAATGACAAGACATACCAATAATATATGTTAGTTAGCGGGTGTGTGGACTGTGGGGATAGTGGCAGCCCCCACTTTGGACACTAAGACTAAGTAAAGTTAGGTTAGGGTAAGGTAATGCAAATTATCTACTCATAACATGATAAACAATTGAACAATAAACTACTGTACTATATTCCTTGAAGAAATAAAAACAAACAATTGTACATAAGGCTGCGGAAAGATTCTTTAGTGATACCCAAGTCAATAAGTCATGGCCGGGATTCCGGGAAATCTATAAATGCACTGTAGGCGGTAGGCCTAGCTGCTGGCTGTACACTTATTAAATTGTACCAGTAATCTGGCTAAAAAGTTACCGGTATACAAAATGAAAACATAGAGGCAGGGTGCAGATCCCACTTTGGACACTAAGTTTGGACTTTGGTTAGGGTAAGTTATTGCAAATCTTCCACTCATAATATAAACTACAATAAAATAAGATACCAGTAGAGAAGATACTACTGTAGCCTATTCTGCCTATAGCCTATACCTTGAAAACAAAAACAAACGGTAAGACTTCGAAAGTATTCTTCAGTGACAGGTCTACCCCTATAATCCCACGGCATGACGGCAAACTGTTATTGTCATAGGCTATAGCCTAGCCAGGGTGTCGAATGACGCTGTTTTTTTGAGTGATAACACAAATTAACTTTCTGTATAATGATAAAAAAAAAAAATCCTAGCCTAGGCCTAGCCTACGTATTTTTATATTATTATTTTAAAAGTTAGACATCTAAAATAGGCCTAGGCTTAGGCCTACTGTGTTCCAAAACTCAAGAGTAGCCTAGGCTAGGTTAGCCTAGCCTTACAACAAAAAAAAAAAAAATACAGGAATGTTGGTCTCGGCTAAGTTTAACCCTCTCCGACATATGACGCGATTTGGAGCCGATTAGGGATACTTTAAAGCCTTTGTTACCATCAGGGGTATTTAGAAACCTTTAGTTTAGTTACTTCAACCTCTGCAGTTGTCTTTGAGTTAGCTGTGGGCAGAAAACTAATTTTGGAGAGGTAATTATAAGAGTACAAAGGAGTACAAAGGAAATCAAGCAACAACAGATCTAGTGACCCTTCTAGGCTGCTTTTCCTCCAAAACACTGAGGATCAAGTGTCCAAACAGTGGTTTAGAGTGGGTAAGGGAACATTGGAAAGGGAACTACTGCCCTGCCACTAACGTGGCAGGACTAGGAAGTTAGTAGGGGACATATGGGTTAGTAACTGAGGGGAGGATAAAGTTATTCATATACAAACGCAGTCAGTCGCGGGTTTGATGCGAGATATTTGTCTAGGCGGAATTTAAATGAATCGACGGTGCTGCAGTCTATAACGTCTCGGGGAAGCCCATTCCACAAGTTGACAACTCGATTGAAGAAGAAATTCTTAGATTCGTGCGAGTTAAAAGATTTACCAATAATTTTGCAACCGTTTCCCCGCGTGTAATTAGATTGGTCGATAGTGAAGTACTTACTACAGTTCATATTGTCGATGCCTTTGATGATTTTGAACACTTGAATTAAGTCGCCTCTTAATCTGCGCTGGGTTAAAGGAAATAGATTTAATTCTCTAAGACGCTCTTCGTATGGTTTGTTCTTTAGGCTAGGTATCATTTTGGTAACTCTACGTTGAACTCGTTCTAGCTTGTTTATATCTTTTTGGTAATAAGGGCACCAGGATTGAACGCAGTATTCCAGAAGAGGGCGGACTAAGGAATTGTAAAGGGTTAGGATAACTTCTTTGGATTTATGCTCAAATGACCTGCCTATAAAGCCAATTATTTTGTTTGCCTTCTTAACAACTTCTGAACATTGTTGACTCGGTTTTAGGTTACTCGATATTGTTACTCCAAGATCAGTTTCTCTGTTTACATTCTTAAGCTGAGTGCCATTCATCGAATAGTTTGCTTTCTCATTTAGGTATCCGACATGTAGTACTTTACATTTATCCGCATTGAAACTCATTTGCCAAATTTGGGCCCAACATGACAATTTATCTAGATTGTGTTGCATATCGTCAACTTGTTCTTTTGAGAGTACGCTATTTGCAATTTTTGTATCGTCAGCAAATTTTGAGATTGTGCAGGTGAGACCCTCATCTATGTCGTTGATGTAAATTAGAAAGAGAATTGATCCTAGTACCGATCCCTGGGGTACCCCGCTACTTACATAGGTCCATTTAGATGCCTTACCGTTTATGACTACCCTTTGCTTTCTGTTGCTGAGCCAATTTTCTATCCATTTCAACACACCGTCTTGTATTCCATGCGCTTTTTAGTTTTAGCAGTAAACGTTTGTGGGGAACTTTTCCAAAGGCCTTTTGAAAATCAAGGTATATAATATCTACAGCTTTACTCTCATCGTAGAGGTTGAGGATATCGTGGAAGAAGTCTAAGAGGTTTGTTAAACAGGAACGTTTTTTACGAAAGCCGTGTTGAGTATCTTTAAGTATGTTATTTTCCTCTAAGTGATTTACGAGTCTGTCTCGTATGACCGTTTCTAGCATTTTACATACAACTGAGGTTAAGCTAATTGGACGATAATTACTAGGTACGGATTTGCCTGCCTTTTTTTAATATCGGTGTTTTATACGTTGGTGAGCTTCTACTGATCAGGCAT
>CM064575.1:83407060-83433746 GCA_032716605.1 Paralithodes platypus | reverse complement strand
ATCTAATACACCCATCTAATACCCCCATCTCATACACCCCTCTACTACACATCTAAGACACATCTATACACCCATCTAATACACCCATCTCATACAACCATCTAATACACCAAACCCATCTAATGCATCACATCTAATCCCCATCTAATACACCCATCTAATACAAAACCCACTAATACAAACCCCATCTAATACCCCCATCTAATACACCCATCTAATACAATCCATCCTAATACACCCCTCGCATACACCCATCTAATAACACCCATATCTAATTTTTTAAAAATACACCTCAATACAAAATCTAATCACCCGATCCATAATTTTTTTAACACCCATCTAAACACCCATTAATACACCCATCTAATACTCCCATCTCTAATACAACCCATTCTAATACATCCATCTAATACACCCATCTAATTACACCCACTAATACACCCATCCCCCCTTAATACATTCCCTCTAATACACCACTAATACACCATCTAATCCACCCACATACAACCACTATTACCCCATTTAATACGCCACCCATGTCTAATACACCCATCTAATCACCCTTAATACACATGACATCTAATAACCACCCATCTAATACACCCACTAATACACCCATTATACCCTCATCTTACACCCTCTAAATACACCCATCTATCTCCATCTAATCACCCCCTCTAATACTCCACATATACACACCCATCTAATACAATCCATCTAATACACCCCATCTAATTACACCCAGCTAATACCCCATCTAATGACACCCCCATCTTCATCCATCTAATACACCCTCTAAATACACCCTCTAATACAACAACGCCATCTAAACCCCCATCTAATACATAATTCCTCTAATACATCCATTTAATACACCCATCTAATCCCCCATCTAACACTGCCATCTAATACTACAACCCATCTAATACACATCTAATACACCCATCTAATACACCCATCTAATACATCCATCTAATACCCCCTCTAATACAACCCCATCTTAATACATCCATCTAATACATCCTCTAATTACATAACCCATCTAATACACCCATCTAATACACCAGCAATACCTCCGCTAATACACCCATCTAATACATCCATCTAATACACCCATCTAATACACCCATCTAATACTAGGATAGAAAGTTAAATACCCCTTCAATGCTATGGTGGGGATCGGGGTCATTGGATGGGGGTCTGTCTGAAATCATTATGTAGTGGTAGCTAAGGTTTAGGATACAAAAGAAGTGGGCGTGAGGAGAGCTGGAGGGAGGGCGAGAGGAGAGTGGAATGGTGAGGAGTGTGGAGAGGTTTGTCCAGTGATGAGGAAAGTCAGGGAGGAGTACAGGAGAGCCGTGGAAAGACGACTAGGTGGGTTCCGACCTGGAAGTTATGGCAGGAGATTGGAGGAGAATGACCCAGGTGTTTAAGGATAGCAAATCTGTGCATCATGTGAGGAGGTGTGTGGAGTGATGAGAAAGAGTGAGGGTGGAGTGAAAGGTACCGCATGGTGGACAGAAGAGGTAAGAATATCTGTGGAAGAAAAGAAGAAAGCATATAGAGAGTGGTTGGGTAGTAGAGGGAATGAATGATTCCGAGAGACAGAAACGATCGAGGTACTTTGAGAGGTAAGAGGTTGTTTGAAGGAGAGTCAAAGTTGAAGGAAATTAAATCGAAGAGTAGATGATGAATTTGGAAGGAATCTGAGTTTAAAATGGAGGGAGAGTAAGAAACTGTTTGCTGGAATGAAGTCATCAGAAAGTAGGGAAGGTAGCAAGTGAACCAGTAATGGTGTGGAAAGATACGGAATGGGAGAATGCTAGCCGAGAAGCAAGAGAGATTCGAAAGATGGAGGTAGTACTTCAGTTATTTGCTAAATGTCAGGAATTAAGAGCCAGCAACATAGCTGGATAAGGGTATGGGAGGGAGAAGAAGAGAATAGTGGAGGAGGATTTGGGGATCAGAGGTCAGAAGTGTGGGAAGCCATGAAAAGAGTGAGTTGGGGAAAGCACCAGGAACAGATGGAGTGTGTGGGGAAATGTTGAGGTATGGTGTGGTGAGATAGTTGATCTAGAATGGGTATGGCAAATGGGCAAACTAGTCATGGGAGAAGGGGAGTGGCAAACCCGATGACTGGAAGAACTGGCATAATAGTCCCCCCTATACTCAGGGCAAAGGGGAAAGAGCGAGTGGGTGGTAACCACCGAGGAATATGTCTTCTAGTCGCAGGTAGGGAAGGGGTATACAGTTCAAGGGTAGTGGATTGAGAGAGTGGGAGTGAGATCGGAGAAATGGGGTGATATGTCGATGAGCAGGGAGGTTTATTGGAAGGGAAGAGGGGATGTGTATCTTCATATTTTTACCCTGGAATTGTGTTGTGGAGAAAAGTAGCCTGGCTAGAAGAACAACAAGGTGTATGTTGCCTTTATATGAACAGTCATAGGCCTATGACAGAGTGGATAGAGAAGGTTTTGTGGAAAGTACCTAAGAATATAGCGGATTAGAGGGCAAGAGTTTGCTGAAAGCATTGAAGAGGCATGTGATGGGTAGGGTGCAAAGGCGGCAGTACGTGTGGAGAGTGAGCAACGAGCGAGTTCTTTGACCCTGAAATGTTTGGTTTGAAAACAGGGGATGTGTGATGTCCCCGGTGGTTGTTTACTGTATATTATGGATGGAGTCTGAAAGAAATAACTATCAAGGAGCAGTGGAATGTTGTTGTGTATCGCTGAAAAGGGAGGGAATTGAGTGGAAGCTACCTCAGTATACTGCTGTTTGCGGATGATACAGTTCTGATGAGTGATAATGAATGGGAGTTGCAGGGTCTGGTAAATGAGTTTGGAACAGTGTGCGAAAAACGGAATTTGATGGTAAATACGGGGAAGAGCAAGGTTATGGTCTTCGAAAGGGGTGAAGTCACAGAGTGTGAGGTGAAGCTGAACGGTCAGGCTATGGAGATCGTCAACTCTTTTAAGTATCTGGGCAGTGTGTTGAGTAAAGATGGGACTATGGATTAAGAAGTGCGGGAGAGGGTACAACAGGGGAAGAGGGTTGTAGGAACGCTAAAAGCATTAACAAGAAATAGGGTGGTCAGTATGGAAGTGAAGAAGTCCTTGCATGACAGTGTGGTAATCCCGACACTGGACTTACGGAAGCGAAGCATGGACGTTGGTTGACAGACTCAGACCAAGAGTGAGAGCAGTGGAAATGAATTACTTAAGGAGTGCGTGCGGAGTTACATGGAGGGATAGACAGACTAATGAGGAAGTAAGAAGGAGGTGTGGTGTGGCGGTAGATGTGCTGGAAAGTGTGAAAAGGAACAACTTGAGATGGTTCGGCCATATGGAACGTATGGAAAGCGAGAGAATGACTAAGAGGGTGTACGAGAGCGAGGTGGAGGGACAGAGCGGGGAGAGGTAGACCGAATATGAGGTGGAAGGATGGAGTGAGGAAGTACATGAACGAGGGCGGTGCTGGTTGGGGGGAGGGGCGTCGACTGACTGGGGACAGAGGTGCATGGGGGCGGTTCGTTCGTGGCCACCCCTTCGGGGATCACGGCGTCAGGCAATAGATAGATAGATAGATAGATAATAATATATACCTTTTGCATACTCGAATTAAGGGGAGGTTTCTAGTTTGTTTCCTACTCCTCCAGCAATCTTAAAATTTCACCCCCTTGACCCCCTTTCAAGATAAATTTGTACATTTTTCGGTAGAAAAATGTCCCGGCCGAAGGCTGATTACTCTTAAATTACAGGCTCGCTATCGCTCGCCTGGATAAAATCGACACCTAAATGGCACGAAAGGTCTTAAAATTGACAGAATGGGTCAGAAATTCTTAAAAATCACCAAACTAATGGGGCAAACGTCTTAAAATCTCAAAAGCAATGGGGGAGAAAGGAGTCAAGAAAAAAAATCCCTCAAGTGGAGATCTCCCCTTAATTAACCCTTTCAGTACCGGAGACGTCCTGTCCATTATATATTTGTGGCAACTATTAGACGATTATGTTCAGCTTAGGAAGGACGTCTACCGTAAATACAAGCGTTACAGACCATCTCAGTTATTGCCATATGTCCTTCCTAAGCTTCATGTAACTGAAATCCAATAAACAAGAAGGGATTAAGGGGAGATTTCCACTTGAGGGATTTTTTTCTGGATCCCTTTCTCCCTTATGTTTAGCCTCATTGCTTTTTGTAATTTTAAGACGTTCGCCCCATTAGTTTGGCGATTTTAAGAACTCGCCCCATTTCTGTCAATTTTAAAACCTTTCGTGCCATTTAGGTGTCGATTTTTTCCTGGCGAGCGTAAGCGAACCTGTAATTTATGAGGAAACGGCCTTCGGCCTGAACATTTTTCTACTGAAAAATTTACACATTTATCTTGAAAGGGGGTCAAGTGGGTGTAATTTTAAGCTTGATGGAGGTCTAGGGGACAAACTTAAAACCTCCCCTTAAATTAATAATAATAATAATTGGCTAATCAAATATGGCTGTACTCTCTTCCTCTTGTACTGCTCGACTGGAGAACTATTTACAACTTCTGAGGGAATATTGTTTGTTCCAGGTAGAGCAAATAATAAAATAATCCTCGTGTACCAAATAGGTAGTCCGGAAATTGTGAACTCTAACCTCTGTAACTCAGAATGGGCCAGAGGAAATGGGTTGTAAATCTCCACACGTATTCCCTGGCTGACTCTTCCCAAATGGTAGAAATATTAGTTTATGACTCGTTGATGAGTTATTGAGGTTAGTGGTTAAGAGAGAGAGAGAGAGAGAGAGAGCATACTTATAAACGTAGAGATAACCAATATAAAAGACGAAGCCGGAGAGTCTGAAGATGGAAACATGTATACCGTTATCATGTATTGTTGTCGATACGTGCTGAGGGCCTGACTGGAGACTGCAGGGGAGGGTTTGTGTATGTGGCACTCGGCAACAGCTGATTACGTGAAGGACATACCGGTTAGCATTAGAGATATATTATAAGCAGAGTGATGCGCATTATATAACGAGCCCCTCCCACCCATATACCTCCAATACCCCCTCCGCTACCACCATCCCAACCACCAGGTGTGGAGGTGTGGTGGAGTGGTCTTGCCACTGGACTGGTAATCCAATGGACCCGGATTCGGATCCCAATATGTCAATGGGAAGATATTATTGGGATGGAATTTGTGCTGTACCTAGTTTCAGAGCATTACCACAAAGCCCACCGAAACGCCAAACAAAAATAAATACTCTCATTGTTCCCTGATTTAATAGCACTGTATAAATATTCCCATATTCAAAATATGCTACAGGGGGGCAATGCCTATTGAGTTAATTGCTCAATAGGTGGCGTTCTGAGAGTGAGGGTCCGAGTCTAGGGGATGAGACAGTGAAGTGCAGACGCGAAGCAGCTTCAGAGATGGGGCTGCTTCTAGCCGTAAAGTGGTATCTTCACATGTCTCACTCCCTAGACTGGAACGAGACCTCATGGGCTTCACCGTGTTGAGCGGTAGAATGTACAAGCTCTCAGCCTAAGCCCGAGAGGGAGTAGTTGGAATATAGAAAACAAAATTAAACATCCCCACCACCATTGTCCCCATAACCACCCCCCACCCCCCCCCCACCCCCATCCACCCCCCCTCCACCACCATCCCCATCACCTCCCCCAACACCACCACCACCATCCTCCCCCTCCACCATACTCCCCCACCACCATTCTCCCCCACCACTTTAATTTACCTGTGACCAAGTGGGGCGATACTCTTACTTCACACTCCGGACATGACTTGTATGCGAACTTGCAAGAGAGTTCACTCTATCAATTTGTTCGATCGCCGACCCGAGGTAATAATGTTCTTGACCTTGTACTTGCAACAAAAGAAGAATTAATAGAGAATTTGAATGTTGGTGATGAATTCAGTAACAGCGACCATCGTACAATAACTTTCACTTTAAAGTTTACTAGTAACGAACCAAATAGCAGCATCGAAAAAGTCCCTAATTTCAAGAAAGCAAACTTTCATAAACTTAGAGCTATGTTTAAAGAAACTGACTGGAGCTTTTTAATTAACAATACGACATAAAATACATCTTGGGAATTATTCGAAACCACTTACCTAAAAGCAGTGCAGGACTGCATACCATCGAAAATACGGCGTCCAGGCCTTAATAATAAGCCCAAATGGTGGAATAAAGATATTTCAAACTGTCTGCTTGCTAAAAAGTTTGCTAATGATAGATTAAAATCCTTACAAAATGACGAAGAACGGGTGAAATTTGTAGAGCTACGACGCAAAGCCAAAAAGTTAATTAAGCAAAGTAAAAAGACCCTGGAGTTACATGTTGCGAATCAAAGTAAAACAAACCCGAAAAAATTCTATAGTTATATCAGAAAGAAAAAAGTAGTTACTTCAACTGTTGGACCGTTTGTCGATGAAAATGGAGAATACACCAAAGACGAAGTACAAATGAGTAATGCCCTCAATAACTTCTTTGCATCAGTCTTTGCAACGGAAGACCTCAGTGATATCCCTACACCATCGCCGATTCAGATTGATAATTCAGATGTTCTAAGCAATATCACCGTTACAGAGAAGTATTGAATTGTTTAGATAAACTCAAGGTAAATAAAACGCCTGGACCTGATAAAATCTCACCTAGAGTCCTAAAGGAAGCTAAGGATGAGCTCTCCAAACCACTGACATTGCTATTTAATAAATCCTTGCAGTCTGGAAATATGCCTGATCAGTGGAAGCTAGCCAACGTAACACCGATATTAAAAAAAGGCAGCAAATCCTTACCCAGTAACTATCGTCCAATTAGCTTAACCTCAGTTGTATGTAAAATGTTAGAAACACTCATAAGAGACAGACTCGTAATCACTTAGAGGAAAATAACATACTTAAAGATACTCAACACGGCTTTCGTAAAAAACGTTCCTGTTTAACAAACCTCTTAGACTTCTTCCACGATATCCTCAACCTCTACGATGAGAGTAAAGCTGTAGATATTATATACCTTGATTTTCAAAAGGCCTTTGACAAAGTTCCCCACAAACGTTTACTGCTAAAACTAAAAGCGCATGGAATACAAGATGGTGTGTTGAAATGGATAGAAAATTGGCTCAGTGACAAAAAGCAAAGAGTAGTCATAAACGGTAAGGCATCTAAATGGACCAATGTAAGTAGCGGGGTACCCCAGGGATCGGTACTAGGACCAATTCTCTTTCTAATTTACATCAACGACATAGATGAGGGTCTCACCTGTACAATCTCAAAATTTGCTGACGATACAAAAATTGCAAATAGCGTACTCTCAAAAGAACAAGTTGAAGATATGCAACACAATATAGATAAGTTGTCATGTTGGGCCCAAATTTGGCAAATGAGTTTCAATGCGGATAAATGTAAAGTACTACATATCGGATACCAAAATGAGAAAGCAAACTATTTGATGAATGGCACTCAGCTTAAGAATGTAAACAGAGAAACCGATCTGGGAGTAACAATATAGAGTAACCTAAAACCGAGCCAACAATGTTCAGAAGTTGTTAAGAAGGCAAACAAAATAATTGGCTTTATAGGTAGGTCATTTGAGCATAAATCCAAAGACGTTATCCTAACCCTTTACAATTCCTTAGTCCGCCCTCTTCTTGAATACTGCGTTCAATCCTGGTGCCCTTATTACCAAAAAGATATAGACAAGCTAGAAAGAGTTCAACGTAGAGTTACCAAAATGATACCTAGCCTAAAGAACAAACCATACGAGGAGCGTCTTAGAGAATTAAATCTATTTCCTTTAACCCAGCGCAGATTAAGAGGTGACTTAATTCAAGTGTTCAAAATCATCAAAGGCATCGACAATATGAACTGTAGTAAGTACTTCACTATCGACCAATCTAATTACACTCGGGGAAACGGTTGCAAAATTATTGGTAAATCTTTTAACTCACACGAAGCTAAGAATTTCTTCTTCAATCGAGTTGTCAACTTGTGGAATGGGCTTCCCCGAGATGTCATAGACTGCAGCAGCACCGTTGATTCATTTAAACTTCGCCTAGACAAATATCTCGCATCAAACCCGCAACTGACTGCATTTGTAAATGAATAACTTTATATTATCCTCCCATCAGTTACTAACCCATCTGTCCCCTACTAACTTCCTAATCCTGCCACGGACATTAGTTCCAGGGCAGTAGTTCCCTTTCCAATGTTCCCTTACCCTCTCTAAACCACTGTTTGGACACTTGATCCTCAGTGTTTTGGAGGACAAGCAGCCTAGAAGGGTCACTAGACCTGTTGTTGCTTGATTTCCTTTGTACTCCTTTGTACTCCTCCTCCACCACCACCACCACTATCACCACCACCACCCTCACCACTACCATCACCACCCCCACCACCACACACACACACATATGATCCAGTGGTCTAAGGCTAATAGCGCAGGTGAGGGTTGAAAGTTCAGTCACTCAGAATCCGTAAATGTTTTTTGGGTATCCTGATGGAGAATTGTAGGGTGGTTCATTTATTGTAGGGTGGTTCATTTATTGTAGGGTGGTTCATTTATTGTAGGGTGGTTCATTTATTGTAGGGTGGTTAATTTATTTAGCTTGTATTAACTTACGCGCGGTTCCACCAGTGCATCTGCATATGTACAATGGTTGAAACTCGGGTTCCTCACGGTCACCAAAGGTCGCATGTGACATCTTACTTAAGGTATAGAATGTTGCTAGGATCTGAATTTTGTTTAATTATTGACAACATTATTATTATTATTATTATTATTATTATTACACAACTTTCACTCTCTAAACTATCCTCTGAGAATGGACAAGGCCAATGAGATACTAATTAACCACTCCTTGACAATTCCCCCTTCACTGACACGGTTAACATACAGTATTCATCATAGGGAGGGAAGAGGATGTGTAGATCAGATCTTTGCCCTGCAATATGTTGTGGAGAAATATCTTGAGAAGGGACAACAGTTGTATGCTGCCTTCATGGACTTGGAGAAGGCCTATGACAGAGTTGATAGAGAAGGTACCGGTATGTAGAAAGTACTTGGAATATACGAAGCAGATAGCAAGTTGCTGAAAGCAGTGAAAAGCATGTATGAGGGTGCAAAGGTGTCAGTATGTGTTGAGAATGAACAGAGCGAGTTCTTTGATCTGAATTTTGGGTTAAAGAAAGGGTGTGTGATGTCCCCGTGGTTGTTCAATATATACTGTATATATACAGTATATATACAATATATACTCAATTCAATGTAGCATCTGTCGATGTTGGGTACACCATGGGAGTAAGCGCTGTAGTAGAATAAAGGGGCCCCTGCCGAAGGATAAGTCAGAAATAGAGAAATTTGAGTGCGTAGTGTGCAAAGGCGAGCTTGTGTTAAGTGATGATCCTGTGGCTGTGAATTTTGGAAATGAGTCTTTGGAGCTGGTGAACAAGTTTTGTTACCTAGGAGATACCATCTCTGCCGGTGGTGGGCCGAGGCTGCCACTGTTGCTAGAATTAGGTGTGGCTGGGGGAAGTTCAGAGAATTGATGCCAATCCTGACCATGAAAAGAATGCCTCTCCCCCTGAAGGGAAAGGTGTATGCCTCATGTGTTAGAAGTGCAATGACGTATGCCTCAGAAACATGGGCCGTTAAAGTAGAGGATGTCAACAGAATGGAGCGTAATGAGATGAGAATGGTGAGATGGATGTGTGGGGCCAGGCTACAGGATAGAATAACAAATGTTGAGCTGAGGAGACGTTTAGGTATAAAGAGTATTAGCGAGTGTGATGCGTACAAGTAGACTGGGATGGTATGGACATGTGGAGAGAATGGATGAACAAAATTGGGTGACAAAATGCAGGTCTGTGATTGTGGAGGGAGCTGCACCAAGGGGTGGACCGAGGAAGACCTGGGATCGGACTATACGCGCCGATCTCAAATCCAAGAACTTGACAAGTGAAGCAGCCCTTAACAGGGTTGCCTGGAACGCCGCCATTAGGACAAGAGACTGAAACTGCACTTATGTGTGGAACACTCAGTCTTAAAATGTTATGTATGTATGTATGTACTGAACTGTATATGGATGGAGTCATAAAAGAAATGCAAGGATGAGCAGTGGATGTTGGTGTACCACTAATAAGGGAAGGCAACGAGTGGAATGACAGAGGGACACCACCAACATGCTTGACCACCCAGATAAGGTATATTGCTCACTATCTTATCACAATGCACTGCCAAAAAGTATGACTATCAAAAAGCTAGTTTCAAGATATTTCGCCCCATTTCAGTCACTTTTTTAAGACCTTTCGTGCCATTTAAGTGTCGATTTTGTCCTCAATATAAGTCCGAAACAAGGGGATGTAGAAGGAGAGGCAGACCGTGGATGAGATGGAGAGATGGTGTAGTACGGTCGCGCTAATAAGTCATGTCCCAGCTGGCATTACGTTTGGCTCGCCCTGTGCGTATTAATGTCTGTAAGATGTTGAATAGGGTGGGTAAGTGTAGGAACATGTTTGTATATTTCACTCGATATGAAAAAATGAAGCTTAGATATTGCTGATACCAATTATTGATCAACACATACTTGGTGCCGAGATATAACTTATTAGCGCGACTGTACAAGCGTTGGTAGGCAGAGAGATGACTGAAAAATGGAGAATGCTTGTGAATATATGAGTGATAACACGGTCGTTGGGAGAGGGGGTCGGGCGCCAGTTGGACTAGATAATAGTCTGTCAGGCGCCTGGCCCAGGGAGACGGTGTGCAGGGGGTCAAACCGGAGCAATTTTGTTTAATGACTTGAACGATTATGATAAGGAATAGAAGAAAATTAACATGATATAGCATTGTTTTGACTTTTTTATCACTTTCAAACCCAGAATTGGAACTATAAACCACAATTTCATCCTTACATATACAATAATAGAGACTAAAAATAATGGATTTGGCTTTTGTTTGACACCCTGACGGTTTGTTTATGTATGAAGGGTTATGCCTGGATGTGAGGTGGGCAGGCATTGTGGTGGTGACCTTCACTGCGTGTCTGCCTGCTGAGATCGGAACCTCTCCGGTAGGTCTGGGACTTGGAAGTCTTATGCTGGAGACCCCAAATGGGCCTAGGTGCCTGGATCTTCGCCTGGGCGACCTAGATGTGTGTAAAACAAAATCATTAATTATTTGTTTTCTATTTTTGATATTGTTATTATTATTTAATGTTGTGATGTGTTGTCCCTGTTCGGGCTCTGTCTCGAGTCGGCCACCCTGATTATATACATACTGATTATATACATACAATACATACCTTACCCTATATGTCTTACAGTGTAGCCTCTTTGGGAAGCTGGAGGAATAGTGTAGGGCATGCATTGTTAATCTGTAAACACCTGCCTAGAACACGTGATCCGAGACACCCGGAGACAGCCAGGAAGATAACACACGGTAAAGAAGTGGAGGAGGGGGGGGGGGGGGGGAGAGAGAGAGAGAGAGAGGAGCGTTTATTGTGTGCTTGATTTAGGTTATCCATATATTGATTTGATTTAGGTTATCCATATATTGATTTAGGTTATCCATATATTGATTTAGGTTATCCATATATTGATTTAGGTTATCCATATATTGATTTAGGTTATCCATATATTGATTTAGGTTATCCATATATTGATTTGATTTAGGTTATCCATATATTGATTTAGGTTATCCATATATTGATTTAGGTTATCCATATATTGATTTAGGTTATCCATATATTGATTATTCTCTTAGTTTTCTCCCTAGACCTTCAATCTCCATCAGACTTTTTAATATACCTCCAATATACCTCTAGATAAATTTTTAAATTTTTCGGTAGAAAAATGTACCGGCCGAAGGCCGGCTCCTCCAAAATTGCAGGCTCGCTATCGCTCGCCAGGAAAAATTGAGACCTAAATGGCACGAAAGATCTTGATATTTATAGAAAATGGAACGAAAGGTCTTGAAATCAACAAATCAATGGGCCGAATGTCTTAAAATCTGTAAACCAACGGGGCTAAACACGAGGGACAAGGGGGGCCAGAAAAAACCGCCACATCTCCCCTTAAGGCGTGTGTGTGTGTGTGTGTGTGTGTGTGTGTGTGTGTGTGTGTGTGTGTGTGTGTGTGTGTGTGTGTGTGTGTGTGTGCATTCTTGTTATCTATAAGGTCACACTGGAGTGCTTGTTGTCTGTGGTCAGGGTAGGGAGACTTTACTATATTTAATAACCTGGATTTACATCCTACAGTAGATGTGTGTGTGAATGTGTGTTTTGTTTTTGTGTGTGAATTATTGCTCTGTGTTTTGTTGTCCTTGTTCGGGCTCTGTCTTAAGTCGGCCACCCCCAGCTTAAAAAAAAAAAAAAAAAAAAGGAAATGTGCCTGAGTACAGTAGATAGATGGATAGATAGATAGATAGATAGATGTGTGGATGCGGCCAAGCAATAATAATAATAATACATGCCAATCAAACTAATGTGGATGATACAATAATTCAGTTACTATGAAGCACAATATTTCAATGTTTGGCCATGTGTAACATGGTTCAATTTTACTCGTCGTAAGATGCAATTTCTTGAGATAAGTTTGTAAGATAGTCTTGGTCACAGGGACATATGACGATAACTTGAGAGGGAGAGAGAGAGAGAGAGAGAGAGAGAGAGATTGTACAAGGTCTTCTTCTTCTTCTTCTTTTTGTGGAGTTGCTGTCCCTTTTCAAGCCAGCTCACCTATGCACCGGTGACTTCTCCAGAAACAGCTAGAGCTAGATTAAGAATTAGTTTAGAAAATATGTAGTCGTAGAAAGGATAGTTAAAGACAAATAATTGAAGTATATAGCTTAAGCAGAACTCTCCTCTCCTTATTTTACCCCCTCCTCCACCCCCCAATATCTTGTTCTCTCCTTACCTTAATTTAACTTTTCCCCTCTCTACTATTTAATCTCATTTTTCTTCCTCCCCCGCTCTGGTCACCTTCTCCCCCTCACCCTATTCTATTCTATCCCGTTTTCTCTTCTGCCACACCTGCTCCAGGAATCTTTTCACTACCTTAATTATTTTCCCCATTTCCCCATCTACCCCCTCTTCTGTCCCGAGACCTAACACAAATTGTACACCCTCATCCTCCTCCTCTTTCTGTTCTTCCCATTCCCTCTCCCCTACCACCCGTTTCAACTCATTTTCCAGCCCATCTCTCTCCTCTGCATACCCCTGGCACTCTGTCACTATATGTTCTATTGTCTCCTCCACTCTCCTCCCGCCCACCTCACACTGTAGACACTCTTTCACCCCCCCCCCCCCCATTCCACCTCCATGTTCTCCTATTTGTCTCTAATGCTCCTGCCCTAGCCTTAAACAGTAGTTCAGCTCCCCAACTTCCGTCATAGAACTCCTCTTGTCTCGGTCTCCCCTTGCTTCTATATCTTATCAGTGTACTTTTCTTCTCCATATTTCTCTTCCATTCCTGTCTTCCTACTTCCTTCACTCTCGTTCCTATCTCTTTCTCTAGTCTCCTTCCCTGACCTAGTCCTGCATTACTCCCTACATCTCTCCACTCCTCTCCCACCCTTCTTTGTTTCACTCCTATTTTTTTCAGTTTTCTCTTACACTCTTTTGCCCATCTACTCTTCCCCTCCCCCCCCCCCATTCATTCACTCTCCTTGGCCACCTATTATCCTCCATCTCCTCCAACCTATTCTTGTACCTCAACTTTGCCTTCGCCACTCTTTCCTCAAACGTACTCCATCCCATCTCCCCTCTCACTGCTTCATTTGCTGTCCACCTTCTTGCTCCTAACCCCATTCTTCCTATTTTATTTTGTCCCGTCTCCAGTCTATTTATTTCTCCCCCTGTACTCCCTCTCACATCCATCCCGTACATTATTCTCGGCACTTCAAAGTCCTTCCACACCTCTCTTACTATTTTATATTTATTTACTCTGGTTTTTGTCACATTCCACAGTTTCCCACTACACTGCTCCACCTTCATGATTTTCTCATTCATTGTCCTTTGTCGCCCTTCCCTCCCTATCCATACCCCTAAATACTTCACTTCCTTGTTTCTATTCTTTCCCCTCCTATCCTCATTTCTACTGCCTCTGGTCCATTTACTACTATCATACTGCTTTTCTCTACACTGAACTTAATTTCTAGGTCTCTGCCAAACCTTTCCACCTCCTGTAACATTTCCCCCATATCTTCCTCTGTCTCTGCTATCAACACAACATCATCAGCAAACGTCAGAATTGCTAGCCTAAACTGCCCTATTTTCACTCCTTGTCCCTTACTCTTAATTCTCCTCACCAACTCCTCCATGCACATTGCAAAAATTAATGGTGACAGGTTACATCCCTGCCTTAACCCTTTCCTTCTCCTGATTCCTTTCACTGCAATATTTTTCCACACAATCTCTGTCTCCGCCCCTTCATACATATTCATTATCATGTTCCTTATCTTCCTACTCACTCCTAGTTTCTCCATCACTGCTTCTGCAACTCCCCTACTAATTTTATCATATGCCTTCTCCACATCCAAACACACTATAAACACACATTTCCCTTGCTTTGCCTTTTTCTCTATAATCTCATCTATAATATATTTTCTGTTCCTCTTCTCCCCTTCCTAAACCCATTTTGCTCTTCACTAAGCAGGTTCCTTTCTTCTACATACTCTTCTACCCTCTCCTTTAGTATCCCATAAAATATCTTATTTATTATGTTTATTACCTTTATTGGTCTATAACTCCCCATTTCGTGCACATTTTTTGCTCCTCCTTTGTAAATCAATGTGACCCTTTCTTCTTTCCATCTTGCTGGTATTTCTTCCTCCTCCCATATTTTATCAAATAGCTTCTTCAACATTCTAACTATCATCTCCCCTCCTTCAATATACATCTCTGCTGTTATCCCATCCGGTCCTGCCGCTTTGTTTCTCTTCAGCTTCTTCACACTCCTCCTAATCTCCTCCTCACTCACCATCTCATTCATATTTTCATCTATTTCTTCCTCATTTAGTTCAATATTCCATTGCCCTACTCTTATTTGGTCATTTACCCCTCCCACTTCCTCCCAGTATCTTTTTATTTCCTCTCCAATTTTATTTACATCCCTAACTTTTTCCCCACCTACGTTCAGCTCCACTACTACCTTTTCCCTCCTTTTTTCTCTTTTTAGCCATCTATACCACTCAGCTTTTCCTTTGTCCCCCTTGTCTTTTATCCTGTCAATTTCTTTCTGTTCATGCTTCTCTATTGCTCCTCTTATTAAATTTTTTGTGTTTTTCCTTTCCCTCTCGTATTCTTCCCTTGCTATTCGAATTTCCTCCTCACTTATATTTTCCCCTCTCTCTTTTTCCCCTTCTCCAACTCTTTCCTAATCCTATTCCTCTCTTTCCTCTTCTTCCTCGCCTCCTTAATGTCTGTATTCCACCATCCTTTCATTCCTCTACCTTTCCTCCCTATTTTCTCCTTCTCTAACACTCTCTCTGCTACCTTATTTATTTCCCTCTCTATCCACTTATCAATTTGCATTGCACTCCCTCCCCCCACTTCATCTATATCCATATTCCCTATTTCCTCCCTAAACCTCCCCCACTCCGCCTCCTTCATTTTCCATCTTTCTGGCTTACTAGCCTCTCTACACTTCTCTATCTTCTCCTTGTGAGACTTTATGCTGTATCTTAGTTTCAGCAGGTTATGGTCACTGTTTATTTCAAAGTTTCTTTCTTCATCTACTACCATTTCTATCACTCTCTCTCCTGCTTTCCTGTTCACTAATATATAATCAATAGCTGACCTCCTCCCTTCTCTTCCTCTCCATGTTACTTTCCCCTCCGCCTACTACTACCGTTATATATGATTGATAATATAGTCTGTAAATCTGGTGGTAAGAAGATTATTAAACCAAGACAACTTAGTTTTTAAGACTGAAATGACTGAAAATTAATGCATTGGTGGGAGAGAGTGAGAGAGAGAGAGTGTGTGTGAGAGAGGGAAGGAGAAATGAGAGTGTGTGTGAGAGAGAGAGAAGGAGAAAGAAGAGTGTATGTTACAAAGAGTTACATGGAATAGTTAGTATCTGACAGACCTTGCTTGCCTGTTGCGTGTGGACAGGGTATAAGAGAGAGTCGAGGTTACAAGCACTTATTTGGAGTGGTTACTATCTCACAGACCTTGAAGTATATTACTGGGAGATAATTTGGATTATAAGATAAAAAAAGTTGATTGTGTAATATTGCAGGATATACTCATTGTTACGTGTGTATAATACTATCTACTCTATTCTTAAGGGGGTGGGACTCGCTTTTTCTGGACCCCCTTCTCCCTCATGTTTAGCATATTCGTTTTGAGATTTTAAGACGTTCGTTCCGTTAGTTTGGCGATTTCAAGACCTTTCGTCTCATTTCGTTGTTAATATTAAGACCTTTCGTGCCATTTAGGTGTCGATTTTTTCCTGGCGAGCAATAGAGAGCCTGTAATTTTAGAAGGAATCGGCCATCGGCCGGGACATTTTTCTATCGAAAAAATTTCAAATTAATCTTGAAAAAGGGGTCTAGGAGGATCAATAAACTTGAGACACTGAACAGTAACTGAGGGAAAGCATTGACTTATGCATGTGGTTCACTTTTTGCTTGTATTAATTATTTTTTCTAGTTTCCTCCCTAGACCTCCATCAAATTTAAAAAAAAAAAAATCCATTTGATCCCCCTTCTAGATTAATTTGTACATTTTTCGGTAGAAAAATGTCCCGGCCGAAGGCCGATTCTTCCAACATTACTGGCTCACTATCGTTCGCCAGGGAAAAAATCGACACCTAAATAGCACGAAAGGTCTAAATATTGACGAAGAAATGGGGCAAAATGTCTTAAAATCGACAAACTAATGGGGCAAACATCTTAACATCTGAAAACTAATGGGGCTAAACATGAAGGAGAAAGTGGTCCAGAAAACCGGCCCAAGGGGAATGTTTCAAAATATTACATCAGTGTTAGAATTGTTAGATCAAATTTATACCACACTTCAATTTAGAATCAGTTATCCACTTCTAATTACCTTTATCTATCCTATCATCATTATCCCCTCTCTCTCTCTCTCTTATCAAAATCAATGTTGTGAAAGAGGCCTGTGACGTGACTTTTAATTCTTAGCAGTTGAAGACTATAGGAAAATATTGAGTGTATGCGTGACTGTGTGTGTGTGTGAGAGAGAGAGAGAGAGAGAGAGAGAGAGGGGGGGGAGAGTATTTCCTTCTTTTTATCTTCCTCTTGCCCCCCCCCCCCCCCCCCCCTCTCTCTCTCTCTCTCTCTCTCTCACACACACACACACACAATCTATTTACTCCTCCACCTGACCATATCTATCGTGTCTACGTATCCGTGTATACATAAAACCGAATATAACTCACTTTTCCTGGTATCCGCCCCCTCCCTCCCCCTCTCCCACCCCACCCCAATACAGTATAATAATGATGGTGGTGGGGGAGGGAGGGAGGGGGGGTTAACACGTCTTCCCACCCCTTGCATCATCATCATCATCAACTTTTCCTTCAAGCTTTTCCTCCTTCCTCACCCTTCTGCCGCCCCCCCCCCCCCCCTCCCTCCCCCCTCCCACCCCAATACAGTATGATAATGATGGTGGTGGGGGTTGGGGGGGGAGGGCGTCTTCCTATCCCTTGCATCATAACCATCACCACCAACTTTTCCTTCCAGCTTTTCCTCCTTCCTGCACCCTCAGTATCAGTGAGTGACCTAGTGTTGCCAATTTAGCTACTTTGTCCGCTAGATCTAGAGGTATTTTCTTCGATCTAGCGGGAATTTGTTTACATCCAGTGACATGCATTCTAGCAACATTCTGGAGATTTGAGCCATTTTAGAGCGATATTCTAGAGATTGTAGCATTATTTTAGTGATTTCTTGGCATTTATTTACTATTTAGCGGACTATATTTGGTAACCCTGCCAGTAACCAGTAAATGATGCTGCACACTACCGTCTGGGTTCCCATAAGGGGAGATTTCCATTTGAGGGATTTTTTTCTTTACCCCTTTCTCTCTCATATTTAGCCCCATTGTTTTTGAGATTTTAAAATGTTCGCCCCATTAGTTTGGCGATTTTAAGAACTTTCGACCCATTTATGTCACTTTTAATACCTTTCGCGCCATTTAGGTGTCGCTTTATTCCTGGCGAGCGATAGCGAGCCTGTAATTTAAGAGGAACCGGCCTTCGGCCGGGAAATTTTTCTACCGAAAAATGTACAAATTTATCTTGAAAGGGGGTCAAAGGGGTGTACTTTCAAACTTGATGGAAGTCTAGGAAACGCACTAAAAACCTCCCCTTAAGTCCGCTAAATAGTAAAATAAATGCCGAGAATAGCTAGACTAACGGCCCAATCTCTACAGTATCTCTCTAAAACGCTCAAATCTCTAGAATATCACTAGAATTATGGCCCAATCTCTACAATATCTCTCTATAATGGCTCAAATCTCTAGAATATCACTAGAATTATGGCCCAATCTCTACAGTATCTCTCTAAAACGCTCAAATCTCTAGAATATCACTAGAATTATGGCCCAATCTCTACAATATCTCTCTATAATGGCTCAAATCTCTAGAATATCACTAGAATTATGGCCCAATCTCTACAGTATCTCTCTAAAACGCTCAAATCTCTAGAATATCACTAGAATTATGGCCCAATCTTTACAATATCTCTCTATAATGGCTCAAATCTACAGAATATTGCTAGAATAACGGCCCAATCTCTACAGTATCTCTCTAAAACTCTCAAATCTCTAGAATATCACTAGAATTATGGCCCAATCTTTACAATATCTCTCTATAATGGCTCAAATCTACAGAATATAGCTAGAATAACGGCCCAATCTCTACAGTATCTCTCTAGAACGCTCAAATCTCTAGAATATCACTAGAATTCATGGTGCTAGATGTAAAATTTGCCTCTAGATCGAAGTAAATACTTCTAGATCTATCGAAAAATGTGTAAATATATCTTGAAGGGGGTCTAGGGATTTTTTTTTTTTTTTTTTTTTTTTAAAGCTTGATGAAGGTCTAGCGAGGAAACTAAAAAAAATACATTAATATATAAATAAATAGACCCTCAAAATAACCACTGTAAATACGATCTCCATAGTATCTCTGAATAATATAGGTCCTTCTTAAACTGCATAACATCTTCCAACTATAGCCTGAATACTCTAGGACTCAAAGGGGTAAACACGATCTCCATAATATCTTTGAATAATATAGGTCCTTCATAAACTGCTTAATATCGTCTAACTGTAGCCTGAATAAAAGGTAAAAAGACGTTCCGGTGCTCAAGGTGTTTAATAGTATTTGGTCTATAGGGGGGATTTCAGGATTTTAAGACATTTCACCCCATTAGTTTGGAGATAATATAACGCTTCGTCCCATTCAGGTATCGATTTTTGTCTGGGGAAGCTATAGCGAGCCTATAAGGTAGAAGAAAGCAGCCTTCGACCGAGACATTAATATATCGAAAAATGTACAAATTTAGCTTCAAAGGAGGGGGGGGGGGGGGGGGCATGTTTTAGTTTGAAGTAATTCCGGGAAGGATTTTGTGTTAGCTTTGGGGACAAACTAAAATACATTGCTCGAAAATGGCAAAAACAATAAAAATCCTCAAACATAATTTATAAAAACTATCGTCAGATAGTGTTAAGTAGTATACAACACCAATAACAAAATCAACAACAACAATAACAACACTTATACTAACAACAACACTAACAACAATAATAACAACACTAACAAAAACAATACAAATAACAATAATACTAATAATAACAACAACAAAATCACCACCACCACCACCACCAACAACATCTACAACACCATATTACAATAACAAAACATCAATAGTAAGAACTAACAACAACAGCATAATCCTAAAACAACAACACCATCAACATCAATACATAACAAGCAACATTGTATCTCCAAGCAAAACAACACCAACAACATCAATACATAACAAACAACGTAAAAACCCCAAGCAAAACAACAAGAACATCTATACAAGGAAAATTTCTCAATGCTCCTGGTGTTCTCCCCTAATTATTTCCCTATATATTTGACGGCTGACACGGTGAGTTTTTTTTAAATGAACTATTAACCCCTTTCGCGATTCCAGGACCTCTTTTCACTATATTCAGGTTAACATTAGACGATTTTACTCAGGTTTGGAAGGCTCTATGGGAATCAAAGGGGTCAAAACTGTCGATTAACCATTAGAATATTTTACTCGGGTTTGGAAGGCTCTGTGGGAATCAAAGGGGTCAAAACTGTCTCGATTAACCCTCTGACTTCCATAATATCTTCCTATGCTGAACAAAATCGTTTGCTGATAGCCGGAATGTAGTGAAGATTGCCTGTATGGTTTCCTTAAGGAACTCTCTACTGGTGGTATTCATTCTTATTTTACTAACTCTTGGTCATCCTCCTTCCGGGACTTTGGTAAGACCTCTATTGCGCTAGCCATATCAAAAGCATTCGATGGAGTCTGGGACAAATCTCTAATTTCTAAACTATCCTCTTTCGGTTTCTATAACTTCATCTATACCTTTATCCCTAATTTGCTTTCTGGCCGTTCTATAGCCGCTGTTGTGTACAGCCATCGCTTACTTCCTCAAACTATCAACCCCGGTGTTCCTCAGGGTTCTGTCCTGTTTCCAGTTCTCTTTCTCAGCTGTACTTTAAGACAGTCCTATCCACTCACATGCTGATGACTCTACCTTACACTATTCAGCTAGTTTTCCGCAACGACCCAGCATGCAATCACTCCAAAACTCACGTGATGAAGCCATATCACACCTATCTTTTGATCCATCACCTATCTCCGATTGGGGCAGAAAATATTTGGTTACTTTAAGTGCTTCTAAAAGCCAATTTCTCCACTTATCTAACCATATCACCCTGTTCCACACAACTTTCCATTATTCTTCAACAATATACAAATCAACCCTTCATGTTCTCTTAGTATTCTTGGTGTTTTTTTAGTTTTTTTTAGTTTTTTTTTCTACTGACATTTCTTGGAAATATCATATTACCACTCATGCTAAGTTAGGTGTGCCCAACTGTCTCCGTGGGTTCTTCACCCCTGCACAGCTGTTTCCTCTGTACACAGTGCGCCTATGATTTGAGTATTGTTCGCATGTTTGGGGAGGTTCCACACATACCGCACTTCTCGAAAGGGTAGCGTCAAAAGCATTTTATCTCATCAACTCGCTTCCTCTCACTAGTCCCCTACAATCTCTTTCTACATGCCGCAATGTTGCATCTCTTTCACTCTTCTATAATAAAATAATAATAATCACCTCTATGGATTTTTCAGATAACGGAGTGAGAGTGTTGTTGTTGTTGTTGTTGTTGTTGTTGTTGTTGTTGTTGATAATGTTGCTATTGGTGGTGTTAAGGGGGATGGTTCACTTTTTGGCCGATTTTTGCATGTATTCATTATTTTTCTAGTTTCTTCCCTAGACCTCCATCAAATTTAAATAAAACATCCATTAGATCCCCCTTCTAGATTAATTTGTACATTTTTCGGTAGAAAATGTCCCGGCCGAAGGCCGATTCTTCCAGCATTACAGGCTCACTATCGTTCGCCAGGGAAAAAATCGACACCTAAATAGCACGAATGGTCTAAATATTTACGAAGAAATGAGGCGAAAGGTCTTATAATCGACTAACTAATGGGGCAAACATCTCAGCATCTGAAAACTAATGGGGCTAAACATGAGGGAGAAATTGGTTCAGAAAACCGGCCCATCCCCCTTATTAAAGTTATTGTTGTTGTTATGAGAACGGGTGTATTTGTAAGCCTTTATCTTAATCACCTCTATGGATTTTGCAGGTACCAGAGTGAGAGCATCGAGCGAGCCCTAGCACACTCAGCCACCACCAGGGCTTTCACACACCGACACATAATAAGGTTAGTGGAATCTAGCACTGTACCATCCCGTTCTGGCCGGTCAGTGTAGTGTTTTGATTGTATTGTCATTATTGTTCAGAGGTTTTATTGTGTTTGCCATTGTTTTATTATTATTGTTTATGTTTTTGTTTTGTTTGTGTGTGTGGTTTTTTGTTTTTTGTTTTGTATGTGGGGTTTTTTCCCTCTTGGTTTGTGGTGCTGTGGTGGATCCTGCTAGGTGGTCGGACCCTCTCCACTGGCACGGAGGGTCTGTCGTCAATATCTACACCTGCCCATATGGATTCGTATACCAGGCCCGTGATATTATGTATGGAAGGAAAAATAGTACACTGTCGGAAATCTAGGGTATACAAATAGTACAGTCGGAAATCTAGGGTATACAAATAGTACTCTGTCGGAAATCTAGGGTATAAAAATAGTACACTGTCGGAAATCTAGGGTATACAAATAGTACACTGTCGGAAATCTAGGGTATAAAAATAGTACAGTCGGAAATCTAGGGGTATTAAGATTGTACACCGAGAAATCTAGGGTATAACAAATAGTACACTGTCGGAAATCTAGGGTATACAAATAGTACGCTGTCGGAAATCTAGGGTATAAAAATAGTACGCTGTCGGAAATCTAGGGTATAAAAATTAGTACGCTGTCGAAAATTTAGGGTATAAAATTAGTACACTGTCAGATATCTAGGGTATAAAAATATAAAAGGGGAATAAAAAAAGGTATATAAAATTGGTTTGTATATTTAAATTTGATGGTGATTTACCTTTTTAACTGGTATATGAAGGGTATATTAGCACCCATATACCTACCAGACCTAACAGACCTTTTTAACTGGTATATGAAGGGTATATTAGCACCCATATACCTACCAGACCTAACAGACCTTTTTAACTGGTATATGAAGGGTATATTAGCACCCATATACCTACCAGACCTAACAGACCTTTTTAACTGGTATATGAAGGGTATATTAGCACCCATATACCTACCAGACCTAACAGACCTTTTTAACTGGTATATGAAGGGTATATTAGCACCCATATACCTACCAGACCTAACAGACCTTTTTAACTGGTATATGAAGGGTATATTAGCACCCATATACCTACCAGACCTAACAGACCTTTTTAACTGGTATATGAAGGTATATTAGCACCCATATACCTACCAGACCTAACAGACCTTTTTAACTGGTATATGAAGGGTATATTAGCACCCATATACCTACCAGACCTAACAGACCTTTTTAACTGGTCTGAAGGGTATATTAGCACCCATATACTACCAGACCTAACAGACCTTTTTAACTGGTATATGAAGGGTATATTAGCACCCATATACCACCAGACCTAACAGACCTTTTTAACTGGTATATGAAGGGTATATTAGCACCCATACCTACCAGACCTAACAGACCTTTTTAACTGGTATATGAAGGGTATATTAGCACCCATATACCTACCAGACCTAACAGACCTTTTTAACTGGTATAAAGGGTATATTAGCACCCATATACCTACCAGACCTAACAGACCTTTTTAACTGGTATAAGGGTATATTAGCACCCATATACCTACCAGACCTAACAGACCTTTTTAACTGGTATATGAAGGTATATAGCACCCATATACCAGACCTACAGACCTTTTTAACTGGTATATGAAGGGTATATTAGCACCCATATACCTACCGACCTAACAGACCTTTAACTGGTATATGAAGGGTATATTAGCACCCATATACCTACCAGACCTAACAGACCTTTTTAACTGGTATATGAAGGGTATATTAGCACCCATATACCTACCAGACCTAACAGACCTTTTTAACTGGTATATGAAGGGTATATTAGCACCCATATACCTACCAGACCTAACAGACCTTTTTAACTGGTATATGAAGGGTATATTAGCACCCATATACCTACCAGACCTAACAGACCTTTTTAACTGGTATATGAAGGGTATATTAGCACCCATATACCTACCAGACCTAACAGACCTCCTTCAAGCTAAATTTTTACATTTTTGGGGCAGAAAAATATCCCGGACAAATGCCGAATTCTTATAAGTTACAGCTTCGCTGTCGCTTGCCCAGAAAGAAAATATCGATACCTGAATGGGATGAAACGTCTTATCATCGCCAAACTAATGGGATAAAAAGTCTTAAAATCTCTAAACTAATGGAATGAACCCGGGGAAATCCAAAAAAGATCTCCCCTGGACCATATAGAGTTAAGGCTAAATTGGTGTTAAATAACATACAAGGATAAAAAGGTGAATTACCATCAAAATATACCCAATGATTTTATATATCAACCTTTTTCATACCCTATTTATATCCTTGATTTTGTACAGAGATAAGGTATTCAATATAGTCTTCAAGATCTTTATATTTTGTTTTGGGAGGAAAATATCTTGCTTACCGTGGCTGCGTATAAATTATCTTTGATTTTGTCAGATTTTATCCTGTTTGTCGATAGATATTTGTAAAGGATTTCCTGCTCTCTCTCTCTCTCTCTCTCTCTCTCTCTCTCTCTCTCTCTCTCTCTCTCTCTCTCTCTCTCTCTCTCTCGCTCTCTTGTTCTTCCATTATATTTTCTTCTTTTTCTCCTCCTTCCCTCCCATCCTCTCTTCCTCCTCCTCCCTCTCTCTTCTATGTTCCCCTTCCCCCCTCCCATCTATCATATCCTTCTTCCCCTGCCCCCTCCCTCTCTCTTCTATATCCCCCTCCCCCCTTCCCTCTTCCCTCTTCCATATTCCCCTCCCTCTTCCCCCTCCCCCTTCCCATCTTCCATATCCTTCTTCCCTTCCCTCTTCCATATTCCCCTCCCTCTTCCCCCTCCCCTTCCCATCTTCCATATCCTTCTTCCCATCCACCTTCCCTCCCCCTCTCTGCTATAACCCCCTTCCCCCTCCCGCTTCCATATCCTTCTTCCCCTCCTCTTCCATATCCCTCCCCCTTCCCTCCTTTTCCATATCCCCCTCCCCCCTCACCCTTCCATATCCCCTTCCCCTCCCCCCCTCTTCCATTTCCCCCTCCCTCTTCCTCCCACCCCTTTCTCTTACACAATATTTTCCCTCTTATCCTAATTTCCTCCTCCCTCCTCCTCCTCCTCTCTTCCCCTTCCTCCCTTTCATATCCTCCCTTCCTCCTCCCCGTCCTCCCTTCCTTCCTCCTCTCCTCTCCTCCCCATCCTCCACCCCTTCCCTATCCTCCCTTCTTCCTCCTCCCCTACCTCCCTTCCTTCCTCCTCCTCCTCCTCTACTCCCCTACCTCCCTTCCCTATCCTCCCTTCCTCCTCCTCCTCTCCTCCCCTCCCCTCAACCCCCTTCCATTTAAATCAACCTCTCTCTCTCTCTCTCTCTCAATTTCCCATTTCACACCTCCTTTATTGTTATCTCTTTCCCGGTTTCAGTGGGAATTCTGAAGGTCTCTCTCTCTCTCTCTCTCTCTCTCTCTCTCTCTCTCTCTCTCTCTCTCTCTCTCTCTCTCTCTCTCTCTCAAAATGGGTTTTTTTCTTAGTGAGTGAGGGAGACAAAAGGCAGATCTGCCTGTGTCGAGTGCCTCCCTCAGAGTTGAAAGAGTGACAGGGCCAAAATCAAGGAACGTTCGAGCCAAAATGCCTGAACACACGGAGTTTGCAGCAATTTAAGTCATAGGAAGAGGGAAAGAATTATTATGTGAGAGAGTTCCAGAGCTCAACTGTTGAATAGAAGAAAGATTGAGAATAACGTTTCACTCTTGAGTTGGAGATTTGCATAGAGTAGGGGTGGGATTGTGTTGCAAGACAGACGGGTGCTACGTGCTCTACGAAGAAGGGGTGGTATACATTAACCCGTGGAGCCCCGGCTAGTTTTGTAATGTTTGCGTACCAGAACCCGGCCGGTTTTCAAAAAATGGTTTTATTCCAGAAACAATAGCGAATGGGTTAGGAATGAAGGAAAAACCACGAAAAACCGCTCAAAAAGCTTAAAAAATGGTCCTACAGAGCCCCCGAAAACGGATTTTACAAGAGTAAAAAATTGAAGGCAATTATCCCAAAAAACCAGGTTATTGCACGCACGTGGACTTTGAGAGTTTTCAACCATCGGCACGGTTGCGTGGGATACGTACACAGTTCCCATACAAATCTGAGCCCTCTTGAGTGGCTACACCTGAGGTTACGGTCGGCACAATTAGGGTGACGCGCCAGGCGCGTCTCTGGGGCTGTGCGTTACATACATCGCCGACGCGTCAGACGCGTCGCTGGGGCTATACGGGTTAAGAGAGCTCTGAGGAACACTGATTATTGTAATAGCGCTAGAATAGTGAGAGAGATGCAACATTGCGGCGAAGAGAGAGAGATACTGCAGAAAATTGGTGAGTTAATGAGACAGAAGGCTTTCTTTTCTATTTTGCTGTGTGAGAGGATGGGTCCTCCCCACACGCGTGAACAATACTCAATACATGGAAGCACTGTGCCCCTGTACAGAGCAAGAAGCTGCACAGGGGTAAAGAACCCCTGGAGGTGGTTGAGCACTCCCAGCTTCTGGGAAGCTGTTTTAGCAAGAGTGGTAATGTGACCTTTCCAAGATAGATCAGAAGAAAAAGAGACACTGAGAATATTTAGAGAAGATGAAGGGTTAATTTGTATGTTGTTGAAGAGTAGGTCATAGTTTTCTGGAAGGGGGCGACAAGTAGACAGATGGAGAAATTTAGTTTTGGAAGCATTGAAAGTAACAAG
>CM064575.1:83242060-83402060 GCA_032716605.1 Paralithodes platypus | reverse complement strand
TGCAGTCGGGTCTGACTACATGATTAGATTGATATCCAAAATTCGAAAATGGATGTTAATCGTGATCGTGTATTCAACCTTTATCTGTGATGGTGGTGTAATGGTTTAGATGCTTATGTTCTGGGTGTGGTGTCCCGAGTTCGAATCCCGGGAGGACCATATGTTTTCATTAGTTTATTCAAGTACATTGGGGGTTTGTAATTGATGATTAATGTTATGAACGGGGTGTTACTTAATATAGCTAGGCAATAAGATGAAGCAGAGACATATAGTAGTTGTATAGTTTTCCCTTAGGTACAGTCGCGCTAATAAGTGATGTATCGGCACCGAGTATGTTTTGATCAATAATTGGTATCAGTAATATCTAAGCTTCATTTCTTCTTATCGAGTGAAATATACAAACATGTTCCTACACTTACCCACCCTATTCAACATCTGACAGACAGTAATACAGCCTAGAGCGAGCCAAACGTAATGGCAGCTGGGACATTACTTATTAGTGCGACCGTACACTCGGATACCATAGTCTCTAACCCACTCATAACAATTCGTGGACCCCCTATGTTTTTCTTTATGCAATTATAACTATCTGGATGGATTTTTCAATAGAACTTGCTTACCAATAAATAATATATATAGTTTTGCAGTTGATGTATAGAAAAGAATATGCATAGATTCGTTTCCAGAGATATACTTCCATACTTTGAAATAGGTGAAGTCCAGGAATATTTATGAGTGGGTTAGAGACTATGGTGTCCGAGTGTACCGGTATCGAGACATCAGCTGCTAAAGGATTCAATTTGCCACCAGCTGAAATAAAACCGACTATAGAAAAATTTATTGTTTATTACTATTAATATTCCTTTTAACCTCTTCTGTACCGGTGCCGTTCTTTGTATTATTATCTGGCAACTATAAAGCCACTGTCACACGAGCGCTTTTTCCGTCAATTTTCCATGAGCAAGTTTGTTCTTATAATATTTAGGGATATTTTTGCATTGGAATTGGAAACTAGATCGAAGGTAGATTATGTTAGCTAGTTTAATTCTTAGGGGACTTGTATTTTGAAGCTGCAGACAACAATTGCCCGTAAAAATTGACGGAAAAAGCGCTCGTGTGACACCAGCTTTAGACGATATTTGTTAGTTTAAATAGAACTTCCAGCAATTAATATGCTTCGTACGATCTCACTTGACCCATTTTACTACCCCAGATCCTCCTTAAACTGCACAGAATCTTACAAATATTGCTAAAATAAAATTGAAAATAGGTCGCCGGTTACTGTAGCTGGTTAATCAACTCAAGGTTTTACGATATGAGTAGGCTAGGGAAGTTAGGTTTAATTAGGTAACAAGATAATTCCAAAATAAATGAATATCAATGTATCACGTCACCAACCGTCAATGAAACCTATAATACATGTCCTAATTCATTTTTTGGACACCTACAAAAATCCCAGAAATGTTGCTGAGAAAATATGTTGGCCATCCAAAAATTGACGGCAGTTGTTTTTTCTAGTCCTCCTCCTCCCTCATGTTTAGCCCTATCAGTTATGAGATTTGAAGACGTTCGGCCCATTAGTTTGGCGATCTTTATATTTTTACCTCCATTTCGTTGTCAATTTTAAGACCTATCGTGCCATTTAGGCGTCGATTTTTTCCTGGCGAGCGTTAGCGAGCGTGTAATTGTAAGAGGAACCGGCCTTCGGCCGGGAAATTGTTCTACCGAAAAATGTACAAATTTATCTTGAAGGGGGGTGGGGGGGGGGGGGGGAGGGTTGGTTTTCTAAGTTTGAGGGATGTCTAGCGAGGAAACTAAATTTATGAAAATTTATGAAAACATGAATTTATAGGCCAAAAAAGTAGTCAGTGTCCCCTTAACTATAATATTCTTGGTAAAAAATTAGTGTATGGCCTTCTAAAGAAAATGGATTTTTAAGCACAGACTAAACCAAAAATACACTACTGTATTTACATAGCTGGTCATTAACCTAACCTAAGCTAACCTGGGCATCCTGGGGGCTGCCGCCCCCAGACCCCCGCTGGTCTTGGGTTGAAAAGTGATAAAAGACACATAGGCTATCTCTTACCTCTTTATTCAAAGATTTGTTATTTGGTTTAATATACACTTCCTGGGTCATTTTAACAGTTCTAATGCTTCTACATATCATATAATACACCATAGAATACGTTTTTAATAACTAGAAAAAAAGGCCTGCGATTAAACATTTACGATATTCTTTCCCACTATCCCTGCACACCATGCTGCCCAAAAGTTAATCTAAATACAGACCACGGGAAAAATCAACGCGATAAAACAATTGAATATAATAGTTGACCATTCACTGTTCATTTTCTTTCTTTTACAAAGATAGAAAATGGAGCTGTTAAGGGTAACTATTTAACCCCTTTTTTACGGGCGATACTTACTTACTTTTTTACTTTGTAGATGTTTAGGTGAAATCATCTACATTTAGACAATATTATGAAGCTTGAGTAGGATATATGGTAGCTAAAATGAGTAATTGAGATAGTATGAAGCCTTTTATTAATGAGTAGACGGCCTTCCTAAGCTGTACAAAATCGTCTAATAGTCGCCATATTATAATGAAAAGTAGGCTACATCACCGGTAGCGCAGGGGTTAAAGTACTGCAGCGACCTTCATAAGAACATAATACCGTACCGTAGAAAGATTCCCGAAGTGAGGCCTGGTAAGGCCTTTAGACTTCGGCTCCATATATGACAGTTTCACTTAGGCCTAGGTTGCTGTCACACTGTTGTTTTGACCTGTCTGTAGCTGTGTGTCATGGTTACATTTCAGTTCCTGATTTGTCCATGCCTTATCAAGGTTTAGTTCAACACTCCTGACATTTCCTGATGTGTCAACATCTTCAGGCAGACTGTTCCATGTGTTTACTATTCTATAGGTAAAAGAGAACTTCCTTTTGTCTATCCTTGGCCTCCTTGTTTATCCTTTTACCATTCACCCCCTGTCCTACTCTCCTCAATCAACTGGAATATATCTCCACCTACTGTTATATCATATTCCTCATTAATTATTTTGAATGTCTCTATCATGTCCCCCCTTGCTCTTCTATACTTCAGTGTGGGGAGATCCAGTTTCCTCAGTCTCTCCTGATAGGATAATCCCTTCAAGTAAGGCACCATTCGTGTTGCTCTCCTCTGTACGTTCTCCACTGCCTCAATGTCTCTCACTTTATATGGATGCCATATTTGATTTGCATACTCTAGCAATGGTCTAACCATAGTAGTGAAGAGTACCCGGGAAATGTGTTCATCTAAACTTACAAAGGTTCTTCTTACTAGGCCCACTACTCTGTTTGCCTTGTTTATTTGCTCTGATAGATGTTTCCCAAAGTTCAGTTCTGAATCTATTACAACTCCTAGGTCCTTCTCGTGATTTACATGCTTCATTTCCTTCCTCATTTCATAAGAACATGGAGAAATGCAGAGGGCCTACCGACCCACACGAGGCAGATCTCTTTCACACCCAACCAATGCCATTCAGTGTTCCTCAGAGCTCCCTCAGTGTATACCACCTCCTCTACATAGAGTACGTAGCACCCATCTTGCAACACAATCCCACCTCTACTTTGTGCAACTCTCCAACCCAAGAGTGAAACGACATTCCCAGTCTTTCTTCTATTCAACAGCTGAGCTCTGGAACTCTCTCCCTGAATCCATATTTCCCTCATCCTATGACTTTAATTGCTTCAAACTCTGTGTGTCCACGCATTTTAAGGCTTGAAAATTCCTTGATTTTGGCCTTGTCACACTTTGCACTCTGGGGGAGGCACTCCTCACAGGCAGTTTTGCCTTTTGTCTCCCTCATCCACATAGACAAAACAAAAAATCATGACTATCCAAATTACGTTTGAAACTTTCCAACGTTTCTGAGCTGATTAAAGTACTATAGGTAACTATGCAACATATACTGTAGGCAATAGGCATACCATACAAAATGACAGGCATAGCCCTAGGGCCTAGGCCAAGGTTTTACACAGTCACTTAAAACTGTAAAAGAGATCAGCATAACTGGGTAAGAGTTGTGTTAGTGGGCGTATCGTCGCTTTGCTTACATTACTCGTACATTCGCAGTTATGTTCTAATCTAATGTTATTGTTATTATCTTATATTTTGCCAGCAGGGTGCAAATAACAGCTGGCCATGGGATAATTTCGTAGAATTAAGCAGTCAAAATTTACAGGAACATACCCGTGAGCGAGCGTACGAGTAATGTAAACATAGTGACGATACATCTGCTAACACAACCCTTACTCAAATATGTTACTAACTTTACAAAGCAGATTGTAGAAAGCAAGGCAGACATTCAAACTCTGAAACATCCCCAACCTCCTACTCCCCCTCCCCTTCCTTCTTCCCCCAAACCCCCAACAACTCTTGAGTTGATTGTTGGGTAAGCAAGATGAAAGAGTCTGGCTTAGTATAACCCCCAGTGTCGCATGACACCCAGTGGTGGTGGTGACCCCCCCCCCCCCCCCCCTCCCCCTAGGACCCCAAGATGACCTCGGTGAATATATTTGTTTATGTATTCCTTCATTACTAACCCATTACATGTCTTTTTCAGCAAAACAAAAAATAAATAAATAAATAAATAAATAAATAAAACAATAGGCCTAAATACAAATAATAAAACCCTTGGGTATTTTTATCAATGGCATCGTTGATAATCTTTCATGTACAATTTCAAAATTCACAGACATATCAAAATTATGAACGAAGTAGTATCTCCCTTGCATTTGCAATCCAAAATTATTTAGGTAAACTAGTAAATTGGGCCCAAACCTGGCAAATGAGTATTAATGCTGATTATTGTAAAGCACTGCACATAGGTCACACAAATATAAAAACAAATTACTAACTGAATGGTAGATAAGTTAAAAGCATTGATAAAGAAACTGACTTAGGAGTAACAATATCAAGCAATTTAAAACCCAGCCAACAATGTACCGAGGTAGTTAACCCCCTTCAGACTCATATGATGCAGAGGTTGCCAGATTAGCAATAAGAAATAGAGTTCTCTCACTCTTATAATTACCTCTCCAAAATTAGTTTTCTGCCCACAGCTAACTCAAAGACAACTGCAGAGGTTGAAGTAACTAAACTAAAGGTTTCTAAATACCCCTGATGGTAACAAAGGCTTTAAAGTATCCCTAATAGGCTCAAAATTGCGTCATATGTCGGAGAGGGTTAAAAGAAAACAAAGTTATTGGCTTCATTTGAGATCGTTTGAATGCAAATTTAAGATTTTATTCTCATTGTATACATTTCTTTGGCACCATCTGGAATACTGTGTACAAAAACTGGAGAGAATACAGCGGAGAGTAACAAAAAATATTCCTAGACTAAAAGTATAAGACATATGAAGAACGTCTAAAAGAGTTGAATATGTTTAGACCAAGAGGGGACCTAATCCAAGTGTTTATACATTTTAAAGGTATTGACAATATGGATGTTAACAAATACTTTGCAAATTATCATACAAATTACACTTGAAGAAACAGTTAAGGTCAGGTCAGTAGGGTCAGGTGGATCACATATATGCTTTCATTAATTTCATTGGAGGTGTTTGGTGTGGTGGTGAAATTAATAATAAAGTAGACGTGCCGTTTTGCCCAAAATCAAAACGGCATACCCAACTCTGCGATCGGTCACCATCATCACTACTAGTCACTATCATCATTAATATCATCAGCACTACTTCTATTATAATCATCACTACTACTCTCACCATAATTACTACTACTCTCATAATCACTACCATCAACACTACTGTCATCATTATCACTACAACCATCATCATTACTTGTCACCATCATCACTACTACTAGTACTGTCACCATTAATACCACTACAATACTAGGAAAGACAGACAGACGTCTCACCATTATCATCACATCTGAGACTTGTGTATGATGTGTGGATTTCTGTGTACCTATTCCCCACACAGGGAATAGGTACAGGGGGGGGGGGGGGGGGAATTTTTTGGACCTAAAATCATAACTATTGCACGAATTAAAAAAAAAAAAAAAAAAAAAAATTACCGTCGCATTCAAGCACCGAAGGTTCGTGTAAGTTTGGTGAAAATCCGTCAAACGGTCTAGGAGGAGTTCTCGGACGGACGGACAGACAGACAGACGGACAGACATTTCGATTAGCATGTACCACTATACGGGGGGCGATACCACTCTGCTTACGCAGAGTTGATAAAGTAAACGTGCCGTTTCGCCCAAAATCGAAACGGCATAGCCTACCAACTCTGCGATGGGTTACCATCATCACTACTAATACCATAATCAATCACAATCATCACTACTACTGCCATCATCACTACAACTGCCACAATCATCACGACTACTGTCATCATCACCATTACTATGATCATCATCACTACTACAATTACAATCATCAGTACTACTCTCACCATCATCACTACTACTGTCACCATTGTCACTACCATCTTAATCACTACTATCATCATTGATACTACAACTATTAACCATCATTACTACTATCATCACCACCATCTCACAATCATCATTACTACTGTCACCATCATCACTACTACTGCCATCATCACCATTACTATGATCATCATCACAAATATTGTCATCATCACTACAACTTTCACCATCATCACTACTACTCACCATCATCACTAATACTCACACCATCATCACAGAAAGCCACACAGGGAATAGGTACAGGGTGGGCGGTGGGGGTCTTGAAGGGGGGGGGGGGGGGCAATTTTTTGTTTAGGACCTAAGATCATAACTATTGCACAATTTCAATTTTTTTTTTTTTTTTAATTACCGTCGCATTCACGCACAAAAGGTTTTTGTGAAGTTTGGTGAAAATCCGTCAAACGGTCTAGGAGTTCTCGGACGGACAGACAGACAGACAGACGGACTGTCTGTCTGTGTATGATGTGTGGCTTTCTATGATGTGTGTGCCCCTGCGGGGCACACACACACACACAGGGAATAGGTACAGGGTGGGAGGTGGGGGTTCTGAAGGGGGAGGGGGGGGGGGGGGAACCATTTTTAGAACCTAAGATCATAACTATTGCATATATTCAAAACAAAAACAAATTAATTACCGTCGAATTCACGCACCGAAGGTTCGTGTGAAGTTTGGTGAAAATCCGTCAAACGGTCTAGGAGGAGTTCTCGGACGGACAGACAGACAGACATTTCGGTTAGCATGTACCACTATACGGGGGGCGATACCACTCTGCTTACGCAGAGTTGAAAAATAGAATATATATATATATATATATATATATATATATATATATATATATATATATATATATATATATATATATATATATATATATACCGGTATATATATATATATATATATATATATATATATATATATATATATATATATATAGTATATACAGTATATATATATATATATATATTTATATATTTATTTATTTATATATAATAATAATGAGACAGTTCGGGAAGTTCCACAAGCACAACCATTATTCCTGGCCCGTTAATAATCTCGGCATCCGGATCCACGTCTTCAACGTAAATCGACCCCAAGTTGACTGCAGAACTGTAAAGTAAAAGCAGGTATTAGAATAAAGTAGACGTGCCGTTTTGCCTAAAATCAAAACGGCATACCCAACTCTGCGATCGGTCACCATCATCACTACTAGTTACTATCATCATTAATATCATCAGCACTACTTCTATTATAATCATCACTACTACTCTCACCATAATTACTACTACTCTCATCATCACTACTACTCTCACCATAATCATCACTACTACTCTCACCATAATTACTACTACTCTCATCATCACTACTACTGTATAATCACTACAACTTTCACCATAATCAATACTACTCACCATCATCACTACTACTGTCACCATCGTCACTACCATCAACACTACTGTCATCATTATCACTACAACCATCATCACTACTATTATTACCATCATCACTACTACTAGTACTGTTACCATTACTAGCACTACAAGACTAGGAAAGACAGACAGACGTCTCACCATTATCATCACATCTGAGACATGTGTATGATGTGTGGATTTCTGTGTGTGGGTGCTCCTACGGGGCACCCACCACCGTGTCCGACTCGGAGAACTCAAACATTTACAGCTATACAAAAAATATATCTATAAAGGGGTATAATTGTATTGTAATAATAATAATAATAATAATAATATATAATAATAATATAAATAGTAATAATAATCTATCCATCTATTGTCCGAAGCCATACCCCCCTAATGAGAGTAGCCACACACACACGGGGCAGGGTACTATAAAAAAGGTTATCGCGTGGGTAACCCTTTGAAAATGTGGCACCAGTGTAAAGAGTACACAACCGCCAACTTGGAGTGGTATAGATAGCGCCAACGAACTTGACAATTATCTTGACCCCTTAACTTCTTATAACTCAAAATGAATGAAAGCAATCGGGCTGAAATTCCTCTCATTTGGGAAGAGCCCACCAGGTAATAGGTGTGGATATTTACAGCCAGTTTGTTCTAGGCCCTTTTGAGTTATGAAGAGGTCAGGGAACGAGATTTTTGTCAAGTTCGTTGGCGCTACCTATAGGACTATAGTTGCTGGTTTGTGCAGTCACTTCTATATTATTAACCCCTTCTGTACCGGCGACGTCCTTTTCATCTTATTCTGGCAACTATTAAACGATGTTATTCAGCTTAGGAAGGACCTCTAGCAATAATAAGGCTTCAAACTATCTCGACCAACCCTTTTACCTACCACATCTCTTTCCTAAGCTGTGTAATATCGTCTAAATATAGCTAGAATATAATATAACACACGTCGCTGGTACTGTACGGGTTAACCCCTTCTGTACCGGTGACGTCCTTTTAAATTGATTTTAGCTATATTTAAGCGATTTCGTGCTATTAGCTAAAAGGATGAATTGAAATGGTCTGTAGGCTTTTAAGTGGTAGACATCCTTCCTAAGCTGAATACAATCTTCTAATACTTGCCAGCATAAAATGAAAGGGACATGAAATGAAAAGGTTAAAGGAACAATGGAAAAAGAGGTCAAAAGGTTAATAATGATAATGATATAGTTCAGGTGAAGGTATTGAGGGATAAGCTTTTACCATGGCACCTCGAAGCTACTTTCTACTTTTCCTATTTTCTGTAGAGTGTAGAGAGGGGAGAAGGGGTGTTGGGGAGAGAGGAAGCTGTTGGATGGCTTTGTTTTGTTTGTTATTAGTCTGAATACGTCGTCGAGGTGTCCCCCGACTGGGTGCGAGCATGTGAAACACACTAGGACGTACTACCACACCCACTGTCAGCGTTGGCTGGGATCAAACTCAGGTCAAGCAAATTCACACATGAGCGTACTCTCCACTCGACCTCTGCGGCTCTAATGATAATAATAATTATTGTTATTATTATTATTATTATAATATATGTAGGATGGGGTCAGACTTTTTTTTAGGTGAGATTGGATCTTGGAAAGTGGTGAAAGAAGTGGATAGCATTAGGGTGATATCACACGGCGGTGTTTGTGACAAATTTAAGTTTGTTCTCATAATATTTCGGGACCCTTTTTACATTATTCTTAGAAACATAGGCTGATGATAAATTATACTAGGTGGCTGAAACATAATATCAGGTACCGATATTTTTCTTTAGCTTTGAGAAGAGATTTACTGAATGTTATTAAGGAACACCTCGTTCTTAACATTAATCATCCATTACAAACCCTAATGTACTTGAATAAACTAAATAACCGGTCAAAAATGCCCGTTTAACATCGGCTTTATATAGTGTAGGCCTACCTGGGAGCCTGGATGTAGCGCACCAGATGGTCCAACATGGGTGATGGTACATGATGATCTGTTGCGTGATGATTGGCTGATGGACCATTATGGTCCGATGGGGCACCCCTTCGTGATGGTCCATGATGGTCCGTTGGGTGATGATTGGCTGATGGACCATCCCTTGGTGATGGTCCATGATGGTCCGTTGTGTGATGATTGGCTGATGGACCATTATGGTCCGATGGGGCACCCCTTGGTGATGGTCCATGATGGTGCGTTGCGTGATGATTGGCTGATGGACCATTATGGTCCGATGGGGCATCCCTTGGTGATGGTCCACGATGCTCCGTTGCGTGATGATTGGCTGATGGACCATTATGGTCCGATGGGGCACCCCTTGGTGATGGTCCATGATGGTCCGTTGCGTGATGATTGGCTGATGGACCATTATGGTCCGATGGGGCACCCCTTGGTGATGGTCCATGATGGTCCGTTGCGTGATGATTGGCTGATGGACCATTATGGTCCGATGGGGCATCCCTTGATGATGGTCCACGATGCTCCGTTGGGTGATGATTGGCTGATGGACCATTATGGTCCAATGGGGCATCCCTTGGTGATGGGCTTGATTGGTAGTGTTCTCCCTGGTCGCTCATTCTGAAATATTTTAACCAACATTAAAACATGAGGTATGCATATTTATATACGGTAGATTTGACACTCACTTTTGTTGGGAATTGTAATACCCTGTAGCCGCAAAAATCCCGCAACCACAAAACTACCCGAGTTGATGTCTGGGATAGCGTAAAATAGTCATTGGTGGCGAAGTCTAATAAACCCACCACGTGTAACGAGACTATCACCTGGTTCTTTCAGGAGAACTAAGGTTGCTATCCTATTGTACGTCCGTGGTAGTACGAGTTAGAGCGCGATCTGGTAAAAGCCTACCGAGGTCCCTGACCAGGGTTCGAAACCGCACCAGTCTGGTAAAACCTACTGAGGTCCCTAACCAGGGTTCGAACCCGCGCCAGGCAGGCTACTGGGTGTGGGGATTTTCGCGAGGGTTAAATTCCCTTCACACCGACCTCCAAACACCACAGGGGAAATTTTCAAGGAGGTCACAGAGAAGATACAATCACTCCTACAAAATCTTCCAACTCCCGCTACAGATGTCATCATCACAGGAGATTTCAACCTGCCCATCATCAATTGGGCAACCATGAAAATAGATGGAGGAACCAGGGATGAAAAACAGCAAGCCAAGGAGCTAATGACTATCATGGACACTGCATACATGAAGCAATACATCGAGGAACCTACAAGAGGCAACAACACACTGGACTTACTATTTGGCAACAACTTCGACCTGGTACACTCGTACGAAACTGTAAAAACTATAATGTCCGACCACAGCCTCATCAAAGTTAGAACCCCCACACCAGCCGCCACACCACCAAGAAGATGTCAACAGGAATCAAGCCAAATACCCTGCACCTCTCTGAAAGATCTCAACTTCTACAGCAAAGATATAGACTGGGACAGACTGAGAGCAGAACTGGCAGGAACTGATTGGAGGGCACTATTCGAAGATAAAAACGTCGACGAAACTCTCAGTATCCTCCAGAAACAATGCCTGGAGACCTGTAAAAACACCATACCACCCAAATCAAGCAGGAAGCAGATCAAGCAGATTCCCAGAGATAGAAAAATACGTACTTGAGAGCCAAGCAAAGGAAGACCAGCTATGCGCACAATATCACCAAACTACAAGAAGAGCTCGATGAAGTTGAACGTAAACTCATCCAGTCACACCAAGAGCAAAGAACACGCGAAGAACTCCAAGCAGTTGCAAACATACGAGTAAATAGCAAATTCTTCTATGCATACTCAAAAAGGAGACTCAGGAACACCTCAACAATAGGACCACTTGCAAAACCTACGGGCGAACTTGAGAGTGACCCAACCGAAATAGCCAAGATACTCAAACAGCAGTATGAAAGTGTCTTCAGCCCGCCAAATGAAGACAAGAAAATCGAGAATGCAACGACTTTCTTTGGCAACGCTCCAGGGACACCACATCAACTCTCCTCGGTAACAGTATCAACAGAGGACATAATAGCAGCCATCGACAAGATTGGACCAAACTCTGCGGCAGGACCAGACGGCTTTCATGCCCAACTGCTAAAAAACTGCAAACATCAGCTAGCCCTGCCTCTAAAACTGCTGTGGAGCAAGTCCCTCCAAACTGGATATGTACCACAATCCCTAAAAGAAGGTAATGTCACACCAATACACAAAGGGGGTAGTAAAGGCATAGCCAAAAATTACAGACCAGTGGTGCTGACGTCACATCTTATTAAAATCATAGAAAGAACAATACGAGCTAAGATGGTCAGCTTCCTGGAAGATAACGAGGCATTCAACGAGGGGCAACATGGCTTTAGAAAAGGCCGCTCCTGCCTCTCACAACTACTATCACACTACGACAAAATCCTACAGGATATTCAAGACGGAGAAAATGTAGACGTCATATATCTAGATTTCGCCAAAGCTTTTGACAAGGTGGACCATGGGATCCTTCTACATAAACTCAAATCACTGGGAATAGGGGGAGACCTTGGAAGATGGCTCCACAGCTTCATCACCAACAGAAAACAAAGAGTCACGGTTCAAGGAAGCCTATCAGAAGCAGGTGGGGTCATCAGCGGAGTACCACAAGGATCAGTACTGGGACCTCTCTTATTCCTCATCATGATAGGAGACATCGACAGGGACCTGGAACACTCAACAGCCACATCGTTTGCAGACGACACCAGACTCATGAAGAAAATCACCTCACAACATGATGCTCAGCTACTACAACAAGACTTGGACAAAATCCTGAAGTGGGCAGAAGAAAACAACATGGCCCTAAACGGAGACAAGTTCGAGCTTCTAAGGTACGGGAACAAGAGAGCACTACAAAACGACACCAACTACAAAAGTGGACAGCAAGAAATTACCGCCAAGGACACAGTGAAGGACTTGGGAGTAAATATGAGCAGTGACACCACTTTTTCCCAGCATATTACCAAAGCCACAACAACAGCAAAACAAATAGCAGGCTGGATCCTGAGAACCTTCCACACAAGAAATGAGAGGTGTATGCTAACACTGTGGAAGTCACTGGTCTTACCACGACTGGAGTACTGCTCCCAGCTCTGGTCTCCCCAAAAAGTAGGAGAAATAACAGAAATTGAAGCCACCCAGAGGACATTCACCAGTAAAATCCATGGGTTTCAACACTTTAACTACTGGGAGAGACTTAAGGAGCTGCAGCTGTACTCACTTCAAAGACGTAGGGAGAGATACATCATCATCTACGTCTGGAAGATTTTGGAAAAAAAGGTACCAAATCCAAACATCCAAGAGACTCCGCACCAAAGGCGAGGGAGGCTGTGCTATGTGAGGACTACGCCGGGATCAACACAAAAAATCAAATCCCTGATCCATCACAGCTTTACATACAATGGAACCAGACTGTTCAACTGTATACCAGCCCCTCTCAGGAACATGACCGGGGTGTCTCCAGACACCTTCAAGAAACACTTGGACATGTGGCTGGCCAAAATACCGGACCGGCCACCAACACCAGGATACCCCAGCACCAACTCCAACCGACTTCTGGAATGGAGAGTGGAAGAAAGGGAGCTGCCTGGTCGCAGTGGAGCCCCAGCTCAACTGTGTCACTAACGGACGGAATACAACTAAGTGTAACTAAGTGTAACCCAGCATTTCAGGAATAAATATTGGGTGAACGGAGCATCCACCACAACTTTGGATACTGCTGGTCAGAGGACAAGTAAGTACCGGTAACGTGAAATAATATGACGATTTTTATTCCATTAATTGATTATTCTCAACAATTATAAGGCATTATAGTCGTTCTGTAAATGTTTTTATCCTCTAACCAATAGTACACTGTCCAACTCTAGCTCTTCCCAAGCTTTCTGTCATCTACCCAAAAACCTCTCCAACAATTTCTCTCCCTCGTCTTTCCCTCCCCTTTTCCAATTTGATGGCACAACCATCACTTCTTCCTTTGAAAAAGCTGAACTCTTCGATCAAACTTTCGCTAGAAACTCCACCTTGGATGATTCCGGTGCTATTCCTCCCTCTTCACTCCCCTCTCTCTTACTTATGCCTAATATCCTAATCTCTTCTAAAGATGTACTTTCTACCCTCTCTGGGCTTAATACTAAGAAGGTGTAGAATCCGGACGGTGTTCCACCTGTTGTACTTGAAAACTGTGCTTCCGTGCTGACCCTCTGCCGCAAACTCTTCCGTCTCTGTCTCTCCTCTAACGTCTTCCCTTTTTGCTGGAAGTTTGCTCTCATTCAACCTGTCCCAAAGAAGGGTGACCGCTCTCAACCCTCCAACTATCGTCCAATTGCTCTCATCTCTTGTATCTCTAAAGTTTTTTAAACTATTCTTACTTCCAAATTTCTTAAGCATTTCTCTTCTCATAATCTACTCTCAGATCGCCAGTATGGCTTCCTTAAGAGTCTCTCTACAGGTGATCTTCTTTCATATCTTACTAACCCTTGGTCATCCTCCTTTCGGGACTTCGGTGAGACCTTTTCTTATTCGCTAGACATATCGAAGGCCTTCGATAGAGTCTGGCACAATTCTCTAATTTCTAAACTACCCTCCTTCGGTTTCTATCCCTCCATCTGTGCCTTTGTCTCTAATTTCCTTTCCGGCCGTTCCATAGCTGTGGTTGTGGACGGCCATCGTTCACTTCCTCATCCTATCTACTACGATGTTCCTCAGGGTTCTGTCCTATATCCAAATCTCTTTCTAATTTTCAGAAATGATCTTCTCAACTGTACCTCCAGTCCTATCCATTCATATGTAGACAACTCTACCTTACACCACTCAACTAGTTTTCCAGAACGCCCCAGCAGGCAATCCCTCAAAAATAAACATAATGAAGCCATGTCACTCTTTCAACTTTGGGGGAGCCCGGGGAGGCACTCGCTACAGGCAGTTCTGCCTTTTGTCTCCCTCACTCACATAGAAAAAATATATATACAGTATACTGTATATAACACTTATCTTCTGATCTAACTACCATTTCTAATAAGGGCAGAGAAAACCTTGTTACCAAGCGGCTCGCTTGGTGTAGTGACTAGCGTCTCGGACTTCCACCCAGAAGGCCCGGGTTCGCGCCCACGCTCGGCGCATTAAAGATTTTTCACAAGCACTGAGTCGTTACCATCCCTCATGAGCAAAGGGATGGGATAGTAGTACAGGACCCCAATGGAAATACGCCTAATCGGCCTTATTGAGCTATCCTTAGCTAGCTTAGCATGCGCTAGCTTTAAGAACTATTATTATTATTATTATTATTAATGCTTCCCAAACCCAATTTCTCCATCTCTCTACCCACCATGAACTCCCAGAGGACTATCCCTTATACTTCAACAATAACAAAATCAACCCTTCATCTTTCACTATTCTGTCTCTTTTTTTTCTTCTGATCTCTCGTGGAAGGACCATATTACCACACTTGCTAAAGCGCCTCCCAGAAGCTGGGTGTGCTCAATCGCCTCATTTATTTTTATTTTTTTTTACCCTTGCACAGCTTCTTGCTCTGTACAGGGGCACAGTACGTCCTTGTAATTAGTATTGTTCACATGTGTGGGGAAGATCCTCTCACACAGCACTTCTAGACAAAGTATAGAGGAAAGGCTTTCACATCATTAAGTCTCGAAATATCAAGTTTAGCATATTTTACAAATAAATGTGCATACATTATTATGTTCCCTCCACCAACCGACTTTACTCCTAAACTCAATTAATGAAATCAACAAATACATGTGGCAGTCCAGGGATGCTCACACCGAAATTCAGTGCATTTATCCATTGCGCTACGAAGACAGTTAAAGAATGTTGGACAAGCCTACGATTTATTATGCAGTTTCGAATCCTGCATATCAATCTAAGCTTGTACACACATTCCAATTGCGCTATCATAGGCTATGTATAGATGAATGGAAGGAGTAATAAATGGGGCCTTAACCCTAAGGAAGGCCTCTCTATAAACTACCCCTGAACCTGAATGAATTATTATGTTCCTTCCACCAACCGACTTTACTCAACTCAATATGAGGTAATATGCTATAGAGTATAGATGATAGCGAGCATACAAATATATAACATATACACTAAGTACATGTTTAATTCTCAACATTTCATATTGGAGAGAGAGCGAAAAACAGAGAGGAGAGAGAGAGAGAGAGAGAGAGTGGGAGAGTGAAATGGGTTGATACCTGATTAGGGATTATTTAATCCTAAGGAAGGGTAGTTATTAGCGAAATAATGGATACACACACAAACACGCACACACAGTAACTAAGTATACCATTCTATCCCCTTCACTCAGATTGAAACTATTGCTTAAAGCCGCTGTCACACGAGCGCTTTTTCCGTCAATTATCCATAAGCAAGTTTTTTCTCGTATTGTTTTGGGACATTTTCGCACTGGTATCGGTAACTAGACTGAAGATAGATTAGGTTAGGCGGCTGAATTGTGATAAAGTGTAATTTTTGAAGCTTCCAGACCATAATTGCTCGTACAAATTGCTCGAAAAGGGGCTCGTGTGACTCCGGCTTTAGGCTTGTAGACGGCAATATATTATGAAGGTTACTGCTGATTATGCCTACAAGAACTTGCGGCTTTGCAATACACACTGAATGATGGGGATAGATAATACATTAAATTATATTGAATTTTGAACAATATGTATAAAACTATTAACCCCTTTAGCACCCTGACAAATGTTTATCTTTGATTCTGGCTATAATTAGATGATTTTGTGCAGTTTAAGAAGGACCTATATGTTACTAAGAGGGTTTATTGGGTAAGTCTTCTACTAAGGAAATACAAACGTTATTATGTTAAATAGGACTGTGTGTGTGAGGAGGGGGGGGGGGGGGGTAGGTAAGTCATCTACTAAGGAAGTACAGAGAGAGAGAGAGAACATTTAAAACTAGACAATATATATATATATGAGGTCCTTCCTAATTTGAACAAAATCACCTGGGTGTCTTCACTTTATCTAATGATTAATAAGAGAAGTATATGAAATGAGGGATGAAGAGAGAGATTGATAATGGATATGGGAGGTGAAAGAGGTTATAGGCGCTTATCAACCAAACTGTCAAATATCAGCTGCTAATATGTTTACAGAGGGCCGCGCGAGGAATACCAGTGTCAAAATTTATATACACAGTGTATAATATACTTTGTACCAGTGTAGCCGAGAATCGAGGACTCAGAGTCGCTTATATACTGGTTTGAAGGTTCCATGTCAGTTGAACCAGTGCAACTTCAACTAGTGCCGCCTTAACCAGTGTTAAATCAACCAGTGACCATCTCAACCAGTGACCATCTGAACCAGTGCCAACTCAACCAGTGCCATCTCAACCAGTGCACTTGTTGAGATGGCACTGGTTCAGATGGTCACTGGTTGAGATGGTCACTGGTTAAGTTAGCACTGCTTGAGATGGCACTGGTTGAGATGGTCACTGGTTGAGATGGTCACTGGTTAAGATGGTCACTGGTTAAGATGGTCACTGGTTAAGATGGTCACTGGTTGAGATGGTCACTGGTTGAGTTAACACTGGTTAACCCCTTCATTACCGGTGATATCTCTTCAGTATTTTCTAGCAACTATTTGACGATTCTATGCAGTATAGAAAGGGCTCCAGCAATTAACAGGCTTCGAACTAACTCACTTAACCCTTTGACTACCATAAATCCTTCTGAAGCTGCACACAATCGTCTAAATATAGCTAGAATCAAATTAGAAAGAAGGCTCCGGTACAGAAGGGGTTAAGGTGGCACTGGTTGAAGTTGCACTGGTTCAACTATCCTGTCACCAGTTCTGCCTTTTGTCTCCCTCATCCACATAGAACAAATATATAAATAAAACTTACATAAATGTTGTAGTAGAACTCGTAGTAACAAGGTGATGGTAACGAGACACAAACACTAAACACAACAGCTATTAATTTTGTATGTTCACAGAGAGATGGCCAGTGAATGATTGTGACATGTGAGTTGTGGGCTCTCTACTCTCCCTAGTCTGGTCAGTCTCCCGGCTCCAACTAGTGTTGCCAGACAAGCTCTCCAGCAAAATATGGTGTAGTCATAGAAGTGCACAATACAAATACAAAACAATAATTTAGAAAACTTTCTATCCATAGCAAACTCGCTTTTAGTTTGTACATAATTATATTAAATATTATGATTTGGGATACATCTCCAACTTCTTTGTAGCCCAAACCTCGCAGTGTTCAAATTGGCCTCCATTTTCTTCCAACTATGTGCTGGCAACAATGTCCGTATCCGAAACGTATCGTAAGCAGAGGTTATGGGAGGCGTGAAACACATATTCAGCTCTGAGCTCCCATCCTGAGCACACCTACCTCACCTCTCTCTCTCTCACAACCAACCATTCACCATGAGTTCAGCAACTCCCATCCTTGCTGGACTTGTAAAATGGTTCAATGTGAAGAAGGGGTACGGCTTCATCACCCCTGACGACGGCACCAAGGACATCTTCACCCACAAGGGCGCCATCAAGAAAAACAACCCCCTTAAGGCTGTGCCCTCCCTTGGTGATGGAGAAAGGGTGGAATTTGTGGCAGTGGCTGCTCCCAGAGGTCCTGAAGCCAGACAGGTGACGGGACCAAAGGGCGCCGCTGTCAAGGGCTCCACTCACGCCAGGGACCTCCTGAAGGAGGGGCAGAAGGAGTCAACCAGCAGGAGACCCACCAGGCCGAGCCCAAAATCCAATACCACATCTTTTTCCATCATAGATGTGGTTATTAGGACGGCTATGGCTCTGGCTGGAGACGACACCTCCCTCCTGCAGCAGATTCTGCCCGCCCTCCTGAAGGAGAACAACCTCCCTGTAATATTCATCCCAGCCAACCTTCCAGGGAGCCACCAGAGAACACCGAGGCAGAGGAACACACCGGCTCCAAAACTTCTCCTGCCTCGCCCTCTGAATAGGAAAAACTGCCCACCACCACCTTCAGAGGGGCCTGCACCAGCACCCACCAAGCCGAAGGTCCTGACTCTGACTCCCTTCATCGACCTTTTCACTGGAGAATGCAACCCTGAAGAGGACAAGACTCCAGCACCACCTATGGAGGTCGAGGAAGCCCTCCCACCACCACCACCACCTTCAGTAATCACGGCTTTGACTGCAACCACTACACCACCACCTGAGTTAGCACAACATGCAGAAGCAGCCTCCATGCCCACCATTGAGATTGCGAGCCCCAAAGCCAAAAAAATGAAGAAGCAGAAGAAAACACCAGCAGTAGCAAAGGAGACCTTACCAGCTGCAACTTCCGAGCCCCAGCCACCAACACCACAGTCAGCAAAAACTCCAAAAACTCATCAGCAACTGTTCAAGGAAATCTGTTATCCACACCTCGAAACAGACTTCAACATGTCCATGAGCTATGCATACAAGGACTGCATAATACCTGAGTTCCACGGATTCCTGTCCTACTGTATGGAGAATTGGAAAAGAGACGGCTGCAACTGCTACTTCCACACGAAGGACCCCAAGACCAACTACGTGACCTGCATGGTAACAGTGGAGGAAGCTCTAAAACACGGCTTCCCAGACCTCCCAAGGAAATAAAAACTCACCACCACCACCCATCACCTTCACCACCATCACCCCAGCCTCACACGCCCCCGACCAGACATGGCAGATGATACCCGTGCCAGCGAGGAGCCTCCCCGAACGCGCCCCTGTCGACCTTGCCCTGGCCAGTCTCTTCAGCAGCTAAAAAACAGAAAAACCCTCAGGCAGTTCCAGTCAAGCCTGGAAACCTTTTTCTCCTGCTACAATTCACTTCATCCAACTATTCCCCCTAACCCCCTGTCACTACTCATTATTGTATGGTATTGTAGGCGTGAATGTAGTTGAATGAGGGGCGGGGCCAAGGGGGGGCCTAGATTCTCACGCATGCGCAGATGATGAGTTTTAGAGCTTCATTCGCCCCTTCCATTATTATAGTAAAACGCACACACGCACGCACGGTGAATATCTTCCAAACAACACCGCTGCCAAACATACGACTAACAATTTCTCACCCCGTCTGTTATATAGCGAACATTCTACTATTTATTAAGACGTCGATATTGCTAAGGTACAAAGGAGTACAAAGGAAATCAAGCAACAACAGATCTAGTGACCCTTTTAGGTTGCTTGTCCTCCAAAACACTGAGGATCAAGTGTCCAAACAGTGGTTTAGAGTGGGTAAGGGAACATTGGAAAGGGAATTACTGCCCTGGAACTAATGTCCGTGGCAGGATTAGGAAGTTAGTAGGGGACAGATGGGTTAGTAACTGAGGGGGGGATAAAATAAAGTTATTCATTTACAAACGCAGTCAGTCGCGGGTTTGATGCGAGATATTTGTCTAGGCGGAGTTTAAATGAATCAACGGTGATGCAGTCTATAACGTTTCGGGGAAGCCCATTCCACAAGTTGACAACTCGATTGAAGAAGAAATTCTTAGATTCGTGTGAGTTAAAAGATTTACCAATAATTTTGCAACCGTTTCCCCGCGTGTAATTAGATTGGTCGATAGTGAAGTACTTACTACAGTTCATATTGTCGATGCCTTTGATGATTTTGAACACTTGAATTAAGTCACCTCTTAATCTGCGCTGGGTTAAAGGAAATAGATTTAATTCTCTAAGACGCTCTTCGTATGGTTTGTTCTTTAGGCTAGGTATCATTTGGTAACTCTACGTTGAACTCGTTCTAGCTTGTTTATATCTTTTTGGTAATAAGGGCACCAGGATTGAACGCAGTATTCCAGAAGAGGGCAGACTAATGAATTGTAAAGGGTTAGGATAACTTCTTTGGATTTATGCTCAAATGACCTGCCTATAAAGCCAATTATTTTGTTTGCCTTCTTAACAACTTCTGAACATTGTTGACTCGGTTTTAGGTTACTCGATATTGTTACTCCCAGATCGGTTTCTCTGTTTACATTCTTAAGCTGAGTGCCATTCATCGAATAGTTTGCTTTCTCATTTAGGTATCCGATATGTATATTATGTATATATATGTATATTACATTTATCCGCATTGAAACTCATTTGCCAAATTTGGGCCCAACATGACAATTTATCTAGATTGTGTTGCATATCGTCAACTTGTTCTTTTGAGAGTACGCTATTTGCAATTTTTGTATCGTCAGCAAATTTTGAGATTGTACAGGTGAGACCCTCATCTATGTCGTTGATGTAAATTAGAAAGAGAATTGGTCCTAGTACCGATCCCTGGGGTACCCCGCTACTTACATTGGTCCATTTTGATGCCTTACCGTTTATGACTACTCTTTGCTTTCTGTCGCTGAGCCAATTTTCTATCCATTTCAACACACCGTCTTGTATTCCATGCGCTTTTAGTTTTAGCAGTAAACATTTGTGGGGAACTTTGTCAAAGGCCTTTTGAAAATCAAGGTATATAATATCTACAGCTTTAATCTCATCGTAGAGGTTGAGGATATCGTGGAAGAAGTCTAAGAGGTTTGTTAAACAGGAACGTTTTTTACGAAAGCCGTGTTGAGTATCTTTAAGTATGTTATTTTCCTCTAAGTGATTTACGAGTCTGTCTCGTATGACCGTTTCTAGCATTTTACATACAACTGAGATTAAGCTAATTGGACGATAGTTACTGGGTAGGGATTTGCTGCCTTTTTTGAATATCGGTGTTACGTTGGCTAGCTTCCACTGATCGGCATAGTTCCAGACTGCAAGGATTTATTGAATAGTAATGTCAGTGGTTTAGAGAGCTCATCCTTAGCTTCCTTTAGAACTCTAGGCGAGATTGTATCAGGTCCAGGCGTTTTATTTACCTTGAGTTTATCTAAACAATTCAATACTTCTCTCTCTGTAACGGTGATATTGCTTAGAACATCTGAATTATCAATCTGAATCGGCGATGGTGTAGGGATATCACTGAGGTCTTCTGTTGTAAAAACTGATGCAAAGAAGGTATTGAGGGCATTACTCATTTGTTCTTCGTCTTTGGTGTATTCTCCATTTTCATCGACTAACGGTCCAACAGTTGAAGTAACGACTTTTTTCTTTCTGATATAACTATAGAATTCTTTCGGGTTTGTTTTACTTTGATTCGCAATATGTAACTCTAAGGTCTTTTACTTTGCTTAATTAACTTTTTGGCTTTGCGTCGTAGCTCTACAAATTTCAGCCGTTCTTCGTCATTTTGTGAGGATTTTAATCTATCATTAGCAAATTTTTTAGCAAGCAGGCAGTTTGAAATATCTTTATTCCACCATTTGGGCTTATTATTATGGCCTGGACGCCGAGTTTTCGATGGTATGCAATCTTGCACTGCTTTTAGGTAAGTGGCTTCGAATAACTTCCAAGATGTATTTATGTCGTTATTGTGAATTAAAAAGCTCCAGTCAGTTTCTTTAAACATAGCTCTAAGTTTATGGAAGTTTGCTTTCTTGAAATTAGGGACTTTTTCGATGCTACTATTTGGTTCGTTACTAGTAAACTTTAAAGTGAAAGTTATCGTACGATGGTCGCTGTTACTGAATTCATCACCAACATTCAAATTCTCTATTAATTCTTCTTTTGTTGCAAGTACAATGTCAAGAACGTTATTACCACGGGTCGGCGTTCCAACAAATTGATAAAGCGAACTCTCTTGCAAGTTCGTATACAAGTCATGTCCGGAGTGTGAAGTAAGAGTATCGCCCCACTTGGTCACAGGTAAATTAAAGTCACCAAAAATTACGGTATCTTGTGAGTTACTTACATCTGCAATTTGTTCGTAAATTTCTCGGTCAGTTTGCACTGATTGAGCTGGAGGTCTGTATATTAATGCAAGTATTATTTGGTACCTTTATTATTCTTTATTAGCACAAAAGATGCGTCGACGTTCACAATTTGAGGTTTTGACAAGAGGGTAGGGTTAAGACTTTCTTTGATATAAAGTAAAACGCCACCTCCATTTCGATTTATTCGGCTTTTCTCAAACATTACATAACCGGGAAGTGAATACTCTGCTAAAAAGTCTCTATCTTCTGTATTGAGCCAAGATTCTGTTATGCCAATCACATCATAATTTTCTGTAAACACTAGCTCCTCTAAATCTGAAAATTTATTGCGTATGCTACGAGCGTTTGCATAGAAAACCTTTAAATTTGTTATTTTAGAACTCCCGGAACGCTCTTTAATAATATTTTTGGTTCTTGTCGGATCTACATTTATGTTCATGGCTGTCCTCGGTCCTCGCTGTCTTCGGTCCTTATCGCTGGTGGTCCTCGGTTGCCTCTGTTTTTTTCTTGGCGTTGGATGATTTATGTCACTGCTGCTTCTTCTCGGATGGCGTTTTTTGATCCATGGCTGCGGACTGCTTCGTGTAGGAGACGACCCATGCGTGCTGAACCCACAGGGTTTAGATGAGTGCCATCCTTGCGGAACAGAGTAGGCTGGTTGTAGAAGTTGTCCCAGAGGTTGATGAATTCAACTTCTTCCCTCAGACACAAATGTTTTAGTCGGCTATTTGTGCTGAAGGCCTTGTCGTAGAATTTGTCAGGTGCGTCGATCTTGGGGAGAATGCCTGAGATGATGATATTCCTTGACTTGTTTTTGTAGTGCTGGATCATCTTGCGATATTTCTCCATCAACTCTTCGGATCTGGTGCGCATGACGTCATTTGAACCAGCATGGATGACAAAAAGGGTATTTTCATTTGCATCCTTTGTGGTATCTTCGAAGGCTTCCACAATGTCGTCCAGTCCAGCTCCTGGGATGCAAAATCTAGTGTGTTCCAGCGAACAGTCTACTTTTGTAGACTATAATTATAATAAGCTTAAAGTTGATTTAATAAATATATACAAACATTTTGTAATCACTGCAGTAGATAAAGCCAGCAATAATTATAGCTTCACATGTAAGAAATTTTATCTTGAAAACATGAAAAAAGAATTAGGCAGAGGTAACATTACATAAAGATATTTGTGGTAATTCTGTTTATGAAATTCAAAATAATTTGAATATTGATAACTTAATCAATGAACATACCAAAAAAATGTAACATTTTATATTAAACTTTCTGATAAGAACAAGTGCATTGCAAAATTATACAGGTTACCTAAATTTCATAAAATGCCTTTTAAATATCGCTTTATTGCCGGAGCAAAATTTTCTACCCCTAAAACTCTGTCAGAACAGGTCGTACATTGCTTAAAATACATTAAAAGTACTCATAAAAGATATTGTAATACCATCAAGAGAAGAACTGGCATTAACTATTATTGGAGTGTTGACAATTCGTTATAAGTTATTGATAAAATAAATACCATGCCGAAAGTTACCTCGGTACATAGCTTCGACTTTTCAACTTTGTATACCAATTTGCCTTTAGATTTAGTATATTCAGAACTTTGCTTTATTATAGATTTGCACTTTGACATATTCGTTAAGAATGGTAATTATTTCATAAATGTTTATTTATATTTTAATAATGCATCACTTAACTCTACTCCCACTAGTTCAGTATAGTTTGATAGAACTAAACTTAAAGATGCCCTTAAATTCCTCCTTTTCAATACTTATGTTAGATTCGGGCCTTACATTTTCAAACAAATATTAGGAATTCCTATGGGTGGAAATGCTAGCCCTTTAATTGCAGATTTATTCTTGCTTGCTTTAGAATTTAAATATGTAAAAGACTTAGTTGACAGTAGAAAAATAACATCCCAGAAAAATTAGCACCTGCTAAATTGTTAAGTAATAATAGTAGATATATTGATGATATGTTAAATTACAATCAAGTTGCTAAACTTATTTATCCTAATTCCATCCCCCTCACACAAGGTAACGTAAATGATGAAGTGGAAAATGTTCTTGATATAAATATACAGATTGTTAATGAACAATGCATACATAAAGTACATCACAAAGTTGATGATTTTAATTTTAATGTAATAAACTTTCCTTTCCCTAATAGTAATATCGATAGTAAAATAACTTATAATTGTTTTTATTCCCATTTAATAAGATTTTGTAAAATTTGCACTAAAGTAGATGACTTTTGGGCTAGAGCTAGGTTACTATACAGACTCTTAGTGGGCAGAGGTTTTGAGGCAAGTAAATTGCCTCTTCCTCTGCTGCCACTACATCTTCGTCAAGGAAAGGTTAGTCTATTTCTAGTGTTGGCGATTCCATGGTCAGACACCTAGGTAGGTCTACCTGTACTAATGATAGGAAGCTTGTCTGTCTGCCTGGTGCCGGGGTTGGGAGGATGTTAGAGAAAATGGATGACATCATGAAAGATATTGGAGATAGCCCCATTATCTGTCTCAGTACAGGGAGCAATGATGTATGTAAAGGTAGGACTGAGGAGCTGCTCACTCAGTACTGGGAAGTGTTAGATAAGGTTAGGAAAAAGGGAGGTATTCCTGTTGTACACGGCATCCTACCTAGAAGAGGGGTAAGAAACACTAATAACACTCTAACCATCATACCATCAAGACCGTTATCAGTACAGCACATGGCTACGATTAAATAATGGCTGAAAACGAGTCCTCTGAGGGCTAGTAATTAATTGACTATAGTCCATTCATTATAGTTTGGCCAAAAGTCTTGACCACTAACCTCTATTACTCAGAAACGGATAGAGTGATCGACCTAATACTTCTACCGTTTGGGAAGGGTCAGCCAGGGAATAAGTGTGGTAAATTACAGCCCATTTGCTATAGCCCATTTTGAGTTATAGAGGTTTGTGGTCTAGATTTTTGCCCAACTTATAATGAATAGACTATATTTCAGATAATCAAATTCTGTAAAATTACTTTGGAGCTATCTCTAGTGCTAGCTATATTAGTTTAGACATAGCTAATGGGCAAGACTAATTTACTACATGTACAGTCGCGCTAATAATTAGTGATATCTCGGCACCAATTATGTTTTGATCAATAATTGGTATCAGCAATAGTTACACAGGATTTCTTCTTTTTGATTGAGATTTACAACCATGTTCCTACACTTACCCACCCTATTCAACATCTGACAGACATTAATTCAGTACAGATCAAGCCAAACGTAATGACTTCTTGGACATGACTTATTAGCGCGACCGTACAGTATCAAGGACTTTCTATGCTAGCTAGTATACAAAATCTTTGATAGTACTATAACTAGCCATTCCTTTACATTTAAGGGGGTAGTGCTTGCTTTTTGGCCTATATATTCATTAATTAATATATTTTTAAAATTCCCCGCTACACCTCCATCAAGCTTAAAAAACACCCCTAGACTCCCTTTCAAGATAAATTTGTACATTTTTCGGTAGCAAAATGTTCCGACCGAAGGCCGGTAGGTTCTAAAACTACAGGCTCGCTATCGCTCGCCAGGAAAAAATCGACACCTAAATGGCACGAAAGGTCTTAATATTGACAAAGAAATGAGGCGAAAGGTCTCAAAATCGCCAAACTAACGGAACGAACGTCTTAAAATCTCAAAGCTAATATGCTAAACATGAGGGAGAAGGGGGTCCAGAACAACCGAGTAGTACCCCCTTAACGTGTTTTACCTACTTCTTCTGGTGCAATCCTTGTACGGTCACGCTAATAAGTTATGTTCCAGCTGTCATTACGTTTGGCTCTCTCTGTGCTGTATTAATGTCTGTCAGATGTTGAATAGGGTGGTTAAGTGTAGGAACATGTTTGTATATCTCGCTCGAAATTAATAAAGCAAGTTTAGATATTGCTGTTACCAATTATTGATCAAAACATAATTGGTGTCGAGACATTACTTATTAGGCCGATTGTACAGTCGAGGTTAATAAGTGTTGTCAGATATTTCACAAAGTTTCAGACACTGACTAATACTCTGAGGGATGAGCACTTTTCCCAGTAACTATAAAGGTACCAATAACACTTGTTGAGCGAAAACCAGTGGAATCTATGACAACACTTAATACCCCCGATTGTACATTGTATTTATAGCAATAACTATTATCGGGTGTATTTTATGTTCAAGTGTATTCATATTAGCAAAAACATAAGTGAAGTGGTAGAATTATGCAAAACGCGTAGCTAAGTCCCTGCGAAAGTCCAAGGCATTTTTAAAGGGGTGGTAGTCGGTTTTTCTGGACCCCTTTCTCCCTCATGTTTAGCATATTAGTTTTGAGATTTTAAGACGTTCGTTCCATTAGTTTGGCGATTTTGAGAACTTTCGCCCCATTTCTTTGGCAATATAAGACTTATCGTGCCATTTGTTTATTTTTTCCTACCGAGCGATAGCGAGCCTGTAATTTTAGAGGGAACTCTACCGAAAAATGTACACATTTATCTTGGCAGGGGGTCTATTTTTATTTTTTATTTTTTTTATCTTGATGGAGGTCAAGTTTCGACATCTAGTAGCATGAACTCTGGCGATATTCTGGAGATTGAGTCATTTTAAAGCGATAGTCAAACGATTGTGGCATTATTCTATCGATTATCTGCATTTCTGTACTATCTAGCTGACTTGATTTGGTAACCCTGTGACACTGAGGGCTCGCCGCTCAGTTGTCATCCTACGACGAGAGAGGTTCAGTACACTTGCCTCCCTCTCTGTTTCTCGCCAGCACTTAGCTCATGGAAAATCATATATTTCTACTAGGCTATAGGCTTAGTCCGTTTTTTTTTTTTCCAGCCGAGGGTAAATTAACTGGAAATAAATAGACTAGTGTACGCAGTTTTTTTCCTTGGTGCCAACGCTCTCGCGGGTGTCCTTGATATGGCGTGTTGAGTGGCGGTGGCGGTGGCGGTGGTGGTGGCGGTGGCGGCGCTGCAAGTGCTTAAGGGGAGACTGGCCGTTTGTTTGGTCTATTAATTAATTTATTCATATATTTTCTTAGTTTCCTCGCTAGACCTCCATCAAGCTTAGAAAAAAAACCTAGACACCCCTTCAAGATAAATTTGTACATTTTTCGGTAGAAAAATTTCCTGGCCGACGGCCGGTTCCTCTTAAAATTGCAAGCTCGCTTTCGCTCGCTAGCAAAAAATCGAGACCTAAATGGCACGAAAGGTCTTAAAATTGACAACGAAATGGGGCGAAAGGTGTTAAAATCGCCAAACTAATGGGCCGAACGTCTTATAATATCAAAACTAGTGGGGCTAAACATTAGGGAGAAGGGGGTCCAGAAAAACGGTCTGCCTCCCCTTAATTGCTTATAGCGGTGGTCGTGGTGTAATCAGCATCGTCTTCGTTTTAGTTTTTCGCCTTTTTTTCAAAAGTATAGTTACTCGAACATTTTTCCCTAAAACTTTTTGTATTTTTGGTCCAATTTTAATACGTAGGATATCATTGGAAAGAGGAGAAAATGCAATATATAATTGTGACAGATTTTTGATACACCAATACATTTTTTGACAGGAGGCTGGCAACCTTTTAAAACTTTCAAAACAAAAATTATTAGTGGCAAAACTAAAGGGTGTATAAAAAATCTGTCACAAACATAAATTGCTTTTTTCTCCTCTTTCAAATGATATCCTACTTATTAAAATTGGACCAAAAATAAAAAAGTTTTAGCGGTTTTAAAATTTGCAAAAAATGCGAAAATCCGAGGTAGCGAAAAAACTATTGGTCCGATTGTATTCATTGTTTTGGTTATGTTCCTAGAAATGGTATCTATCACCTGTATAAAAATGAAAATGATCGGACTATTTTGAAAAACATGGCGTACGCTCCCCTTAACCCCTTCAACACGATGTATTATTGATCATATTCCGGTTACCGTTAGCAAATTTTATTGAGCTTATTACCTACCTCTAGGACTCAAAGGGGTAAATACGGTCTCAATAAACCTGAATAATATAGGTCCTTCTTAAACTGCCTAAACTCGTCTAATATTAGCTATAGAATCAAAAGTAAAAAGAGTCATCGTGCTGAAGTGGTAAATAATCACGATTGTATAATTATGTTTATAAAATATTAATCTAACTCCACCTGTCAAAAAGACCTTAGGGTGAAACTAACCTGCAATCTCTCCCAAGATGCCAGTGAAGTGAGCCAATCAGTGTTTGTGTTGGATGGCCAGTACCTTACCAATGCCTGCTCTATATACTTTACCGTACCGGGCGTACTGGGTCTGGTGTGTTAGGTTACTGCCTCAAACTATACTGACAGGCTGGGGACTGCTCAATGCCTTTATCAACAATGTGAAAGGATACGTATCCAACACGTAGCTCTCTCACACACACACACACACACACACACACACACACACACACACACACACACAAAGTATATAGACACTAACAAGTAAACCCAAAGTATATAGACACTAACAAGTAAACCTACCAAAACAATATTGGAACCTGTGACGTCACGAGCCTAGCTCCACGCTTGCTACCTCCTTATTTACTAACGGTGGTTCTGGTAAAATCAAAGCATATGGAATACTGGTATATACTGTTTTGTAACTATGGTTTTAATGAGTTGATAAAAGACTAAACAACTTAATTCTAGTATATAACTGGTCCTAATATGTTCATATTATATATCGATAATGTTGGTGTTAATGAAGCCTTTCTCAGCATCTTCTGGGCTTCTGTTACATATATTATCGAAATATAACTTCTGAAGTAGTTTGCACATTATGCTATCATAAGTAGGGATATTACATAAATAATTGACTTCATATGAGTATGCAAGTTTACCCCTATATTACTGCAATTTTTCAATAAATATGGTCAAATATGGTATACAGTAGGTTTACTCAAAGTATATAGACACTAACAAGTAAACCTACTGTATACTAATTTCTTGAAGGGCGCCGAAGTGTGTAAGTCTTGTAAAATGGTGACGTCACGCTCAAGGTATACTGTGCCTATAGCTTAAGGTTATTTCTACCTGATGGCAAATTAAATCATTTAGCAGCTGATTCCTCGATACTTTATGAAAACTTAAAAAACTAATATGTCTCTGCATCCTCTTATTGTCACGTTTTCATAACCAGCAACATATTTCGCTCCAAAATCTGGAGTATAAATAATAATAATAATAATAATAATAATATTTATTCAGTCAGCAATTTACAGAGTTGGTACCACATAGTTTGTTACAAATATGACATGTACCAGCCTTGCATAATATGACATGTACCAGCCTTGCATAATTCCAACTAAGGATAGCCCAATAAGGCCGTTATGGTGGGTTCACACATTCACGTATATTGCTCCCGTCCGGCGTATCGCCAATTTATGTAAAGACGCGAGTAGTTTCTGCCGTTGAACGCCCGTTCTTCCACGTCTATTGCACTTCCCGACAGACTTAGCGTAACGGGGCCAGTGTTACGTCAGACGTAATGGAGTCGTATTGAACTACGTACGTGTTTGCGACGTGCGTAAGCATAGCCCCGTTCGACCTCATGGGCTGCACGATTTGCGGGAACACAGGCCACGCCCATGCCACGCCCCCTCAAGACCGGCGTAGATGAGGCCGCATGTCTTGGGATTTGTTAGGTCGTACCTGGACTGGTTCTGGCCAATCGTAGGCACACCCCGTCTGACCAAACACAGACAAAGACAGTCTTTGTCAACCACGTAGGTCTGGGTTGGAATCTGGGAACTACAAAAGGGCAGGAATGGCCACACCATTCCCATTCCCAGTCCTTCATCGGCACCATGAACAACATCGAGGAATTCATCCTGGAGAAGTAACATCGAGGAATTCATCCTGGAGGAGTAACCCGCTGAGTGCCAGCCAATTTTGACGGTGTGCTTCTGCCAGTGCCATATTTTTTTTTTTTTTTTGGCTAAATCTATTAAGTTGGGAGAGAAATGGTAAAAAAAACACTCCCCTCGCCAGAAATCAGGTCCCCGATGGTCCCCCGAAAGTAGCTGAAAAGACACTATAGACTACAGAGACTTTTATGGTATCGGAATGTATGGGTGGGAGGGTGGTTTTGGGGTTGGTTGGGGGAAGGTAGAAGGGTAATTGACTTGTGTTACACATATGAAGCCGATTGGTGAGGTAGTTTCGCCACCACGGATTTTCCTTTTTTTCCTTTCCTTCGTACGGATACGCTAGAAGTGGGTGGTGGGAGGAGGTTGGGGGTGTGGTGGGGGGAAGGCAGAAGGGTAAGAGACTTGTCACACAAATATGGAACCGATTGGTGCAGTCGTTTCGCCGCCACAGATTTTCCTTTTTTTTCCTTTTCTTCGTACGGATACGCTAGAAGTGGGTGGTGGGAGGAGGTTGGGGGTGTGGTGGGGGGAAGGCAGAAGGGTAAGAGACTTGTCACACAAATATGGAACCGATTGGTGCAGTCGTTTCGCCGCCACAGATTTTCCTTTTTTTTCCTTCTGACGGGACCGACAGTCAGCGAGTGGGTGGGAGGAGGGATTTGGGATTTTTGTGGTGGGTAGCCTAAAGGGTAAGGTACATGTGGTAAAAATATGAAAGCCATAGGTGCAGTCGTTTCGCTGCTACGATTTGTTTTCGGCAGGGTGCAGAGGGTGGCAGGGTTGGCTTGTTGGTTGCTGCTCCGGTGTGGTGAGAGGTGTGACTGGAGGGTCCCTCGCTGGTCCCGTTGTCCCCTCGTACAACGATGCCACGTCTTCCCGCCAACCCGCAGTGCGGCGGTTCTGCCAGATGCGGCCTAACTAACGTATACTTCCATGTTCGACTGGAACTTTCTACGATTTGACGAGAGCAGCTCTCGTCTCACGTGGTAGCTGCTACGTCCGACGAGGATGCTCTGGTCAGACGACCGTGGTGGCCTGGTCGGTCGTAAGTTTCCCCGTCTTTTGACATACGTGAGGGCGAGCCACGTTCCTGATTCGACTCGAATCAGCAACCGCGCGGCCTTGGCCGCACCCACAACATTCCCGATCCACGTTGGCTACTCGTTTCTACTCGCGCCATGCGAGAGTACCCCCCCGACTGGCCGTAATTTCATTAAAGTTTTGCGTATTATGCCATTACGTTTTACGTAATCGGTTGCCAACTACCAATATACCTTCGTTTACAACAGACGGGAGCTGACGGGAGCAATATACGTGAATGTGTGAACCCACCATTAGGCGTATTTCCATTGGGGTCCTTGTTATCACTGTAGAAGTGGGGAGCGTGAGACCTTAGCCGTAGCCACTATGCCTCTACATTCGTACTTAATCATGATTGTATTTCGATGTATTTTTACTTATTTTGTACTGAATTGTATTGCATTAGGTTAGGTTCAGCTGGTTAGGTTAGTTATTACAATCAAATTAAGTAAAGCACTTCAAAATACAGGTGTGAACAGGCACAAATGTATGGGCATGGTGGCTGCGGCCAAAGCCTCTTTCCTAGCGCAGACGACAAGAGAAACGATCTAAAATGTACTTTCAGTTTTCACTATTAATTTATTTTGGAGACATTTTGTTAATTGTATGCTTATATAAATATAAAACAAATATTTCAAAGTAAAAACCACATCAACTAAGACCTATCATTATTAATTTATACCGAAAATAATGGTAAACTATTATAATCAGTCCTAAAATGATACATTTTCGGTTTTCTTTACTATCCAAAGAAAACTTTATATCTACGGCTAAGGAAGATGGAGGAAAGGATTTTCTGTATAAAGTAATGTATGTTTAACAGCAATGACACAAGTGAAGTTGGTTCCAGTACATAATTGAAACCATACATACACACATAAACCTGCGCAAGATTGCTTACCAGAGTATCGGGACTCTTACTCAAGTGTAAATAAGGAAAATAATATGATTACCAGTGTATTTTTCCCCTCTCGGTATTTTGACCATATTTATTGAAAAATTGCAGTAATATAGGGGTAAACTGCATACTCATATGAAGTCAATTATTTATGTAATATCCCTACTTATGATAGCATAATGTGCAAACTACTTCAGAAGTTATATTTCGATAATATATTATCAACACAAAAAATCAAATCCCTGATCCATCACAGCTTTACATACAATGGAACCAGACTGTTCAACTGTATACCAGCCCCTCTCAGGAACATGACCGGGGTGTCTCCAGACACCTTCAAGAAACACTTGGACATGTGGCTGGCCAAAATACCGGACCGGCCACCAACACCAGGATACCCCAGCACCAACTCCAACCGACTTCTGGAATGGAGAGTGGAAGAAAGGGAGCTGCCTGGTCGCAGTGGAGCCCCAGCTCAACTGTGTCACTAACGGACGGAATACAACTAAGTGTAACTAAGTGTAAGTGTATATGTAACAGAAGCCCAGAAGATGCTGAGAAAGGCTTCATTAACACCAACATTATCGATATATAATATGAACATATTAGGACCAGTTATATACTAGAATTAAGTTGTTTAGTCTTTTATCAACTCATTAAAACCATAGTTACAAAACAGTATATACCAGTATTCCATATGCTTTGATTTTACCAGAACCACCGTTAGTAAATAAGGAGGTAGCAAGCGTGGAGTCATGAAGTCATGAAGCGTGGAGTCATGACGTCATAGGTTCCAATATTGTTTTGGTAGGTTTACTTGTTAGTGTCTATGGCCCGCAGTACCAAACGTTCCCTTCCCTCGAAGGTATCCTTCCTTTCAAAATTCGTAGTATAGAAACATTCTTTGGGAATTGTTTGGCTTAGCGAATGCTTTCGTAAACGGTCGCCGCGACCGTTTACGTACGTTTACTTTGCACCCACCCACACACACACACACACACTCTTACCATTTTCATATCTGTACATCTCATGTTCATCCACTAAATAGTAAAATGTGTATTTTCAGCTCATGAGGCTGCCTTTCTTTAATAAACCGTTTATTATTATTATTATTATTATTACACACACGGACGGATGGGGGTGAGCTGACCGCAGGGCAGGGCGGAGGATGTGACTTTACACACACACACACACACACACACACACACACACACACACACACACACACACACACACGGACAACGAGGGGTGCGCAAGGGGGAGGATGTAAGTAATGAGTCAACAATATACTAGATACTGGTTTTGTGGAAGAGGCATACATTATAATTATACTACAATTATACAGAATTGTAATACTTCATATTCTATAGAATTACATCTTAACTGTATATCCACATATTTGTCTGTTCATTTGCTTTTGTAATAAATATTTTAAATTGTAAAGAGACTATGGACACCCTGTACGTCATCTGTATGCACACTGAAGGTCATTGTGGAGTCCATAATTAGACCCTCAGGGTGCAAGCAGATGAAGTACAGGATGTCCATAAAGTCTCTTTACAATTTAAAATATTTATTACAAAAGCAAATGAACAGACAAATATGTGGAAATTATTACAAAATGAGGAGTAGATATTGAAGTTTGTTTTGCCTCATTTAGTACACCTCTACATGGGCACCATTAGTTGCACGAAGCACATCAAGACGGTACTCGATATATACCCCTAAGTTTTTCACAGAGCTGGTCGGAATTATATGATCATCACCAAACTTGAATGAGACCAAACCGATTGAGAGGTGGAAGGATGGAGTGAGGAAGTACATGAACGAAGGCGGTGCTGGTTGGGGGGAGGGGCGTCGACTGACTGGGGACAGAGGTGCATGGGGGCGGTTCGTTCGTGGCCACCCCTTCGGGGATCACGGCGTCAGGCAATAGATAGATAGATAGAGACCAAACTTGATTATCTTTTTATTTGGGATTTTTGATAGGAAACTTGGTGTAGATATGAACATGCATTTAGTTTTACTGGTGTTGATCATTAAACCGTTAATATCAAATTGGTGTTTTACCTTTTTTAAAGTGCTTTCTACATTATTTATTAATATGTCTAAGTTGGAAATGGTGCCAGTGTGAAGAAACTGGGCATCTACTGTACTAGAACACAATCGTTTAAAATTGCATTTAGGTCATTAACAAATATAGAAAAGAGTAACAGGCCTAAAATAGAACCTTGAGGAACCCCATATGAATTCGTAAGTTTTGGGAGATATAGTCTTACCTAATCTAACAGATTGAGTTTTAGATGATAGATAATCTTCAAACCAAAAACGATCAATATTGTACCGTGATAATTTTTTCAAAAGCAATTCATGATTAACACTGTCAAACGCTTTGGAAAGGTCACACAATGTTAGTACCGATATCTTTTTGTTATCCATATTGTTGTATATTCCATTGCATATATTCAATAGTGCAGTTTGAGTTGATAGAATTTTTCTAAAACCATGTTGTGTTTTGGAAAAATTTAATGTTTTTCTAGAAATTCCAAGAGTTGTTCAGTGACAATTTTTCCAATATCTTTGATAAAATGGGAAGGAGTGAAATAGGTCAGTTATTTTTCCCAGATTTATGAATTGGTACTATATGAGCATGCTTCCAAAGCTCTGGAAACTGACCAGTAACAATTGATGTGTTTATCAACTCTGCAAAGCAGAGTGGTATCGCACACACAGGTCCCGCCCGTATAGCCTACTGTGCACCACAATTCAGCTTGTCCGTCGTCGTCGTCCATCATCGTCCGTCGTCCGTCCGGTAACTCCTCCTAGACCGTTCGATGGATTTTCACCAAATTTCACAGGTATATTTATTTGGTCAATGCGAAGTCAGTCAAAAAGAAATTTTTAATTTAACTTAAAGGTTAAGGTCAAAGGTCAAGGTTAACTCCTTGCGACATATATGACGCGATCGCGTCATATGGAACTTATAATCAAAAACTCATATGATGCGATCGCGTCATATGGACTTATCTCCATGCCTCTCCAATAAGTTTATGACGCGATTTTGCGTCATATGAGCTCAGTAAGTCCGATAAGTTAGCTTACGATAAAACCGTTGGTGGCAACCTCAGCCTCCTCCGATAATTCTAACGGCCGCAGTGTTGTTGTGAGTGTAGTGCGAGGCAGTGGCAATGATCCCGGGGCTCCCGCCTCCTCGGACTTATTGGAACATAATATGTCTGAAGGAGTTCAAAATAAGGTAAATATTTCATGTCTTAGTTTTTACTCAAATGTCTTCATTTTCACTATACAAGTTACTGGTAACCTCGATATCTTATTGACCAAATGTTATATACATATACTGAAGGGTAAGGTCAAAGGTCAAAATATTTGATTTACTAGTATTTCTTATATTAACTGTTTGATTCTCACTAAGCTTACCATGTACAGTATATTCGGAATACTTTGGACAAGAAGGTCATACAAGAAACTATACAATTCCATATGAAAGGTCAAGGTCAAATAAAAGGTCAATATGCTAATTTCATTACTTTTCATGCAAACTTCACAAAATTTGGCGATATAGTAGCACTTTAAATGGAAAGGAAAATAATACATTTTGACACATATCATGAAGGTCAAAGGTCAAGGTCAACTATTCTATAAATATATATGAAACTAACTGATGGGTTTTAATGAAATTAGTCATGCTTATTTTGATTTTCCTGGGCAATGTCAATGAAAATTTGGTTTCCTCTTACATAAAGGTCAAGGTCATGGTGAAAGGTCAACTTATACTATTTATTTTTAGTTTTTATTCAAATGTCTTCATTTTCACTTTACAACTTACTGGTAACATTGATATCGTATTGCACAAATTTTAGATGCATATTTTAAAGGGTAAGGTCAAAAATCAAGGTCAAAGGTCAAAATAGTATTTTTACTAGTATTTCTTATACTAACTGTTTGATTCTCACTAGGCTTACCATGCATATTCGGAATACCTAGGCCAAGGTCACAAAATAAACTATTCTATTACATATGAAAGGTCTAGGTCACAGGTCAAGGTCAAATAAAAGGTCAATATGCTATTTTCTTTACTTTTCATGCAAACTTCACAAAATTTGGTGGGATAGCTGCACTGTAAGTGAAAAGGAAAATAATAAATGTTGAGACATATGAAGGTCAAGACAAAGGTCATAGGTCAAGGTCAACTATTCTATTAATATATATGAAACTAACTGATGTTTTAATGAAATTAGGCATGCTTATTTGATTTTCATGGGCAATGTCAATGAAAACAATAATGTACTCTTACATATAGGTCACAGGTCAAGGTTAAAGGTCAACTTTTATTATTTATTGAAAAAGATTACTCACATTTTAGAAAACTTGCTGTGTTATGGCTTATTACTTAAATATAGCCTAATATAATTTCACATAAATATTGTAATAGTTAAGGTCAGAGGGCAAGGTCAAAATAAGAGTATTTGTAATTTTCCCTAAACTCCTCCTTGACTGTTTAATGTATTGTCATTACATTATACAGGCAAATTCAGTTGGTCAATGCGACGATTATCCAAATATATGTATTTTACTTTTATCAAAGGTCAAAGGACACGGTCACAGTATATGATCACTATTTGTAATCAATAAGTTTTTATACAAATTAGGCTACACCATATTCATAATGTTAGTTAATATGAACAATGCTGTTAAGCTAACTAAATCCTTGATAAGAAATTTTAAGGTCGAAGGTCAAGGTCAAAGGTCAAGGTGAAAGGTTGATATATGATTTTTACTAGTATTTCTTATTTAATGTAAGATACTCATTAGGCATATTATGCATAGCCTATTCGGAATGCCTAGAGCAAGGTCATACAAGAATAAACATAATTCCATTTGATAGGTCAAGTTCACAGGTCAACATCATTTATAAGGTCATTATGCTAATTTCTTTACTATTCATGTAAACTTCACAAAACATTTTGAAACTTGTGCATTAAGGGAAAATTAAAATTTTAAATTTTCAGACGTCATGAAGGTCAAGATGAAGGTCAAAGGTCAAGGTCAACTATTCCTTTAATACCTCTGAAACTAAATGATGATCTTTAATGAAATTTGACACACTTATTTGATTTTCTAGGGTTACATCAGAGCAAACAAAAATATAATCCTACATAAAGGTCAAGGTCACAAGCCAAGGTCATAAGTTAACTTTGATCATAAAAAAAATCAATTTTCGATAAGCTGACGACTGTTAGTTGCATTTTACTTAAATAACATATATTTCAATCATATACAGTATATACTGTATATATATTATAATACATAAGGTTAAAGGTCAAGGTCAAAGAACAAAAGAAGAGTGTTGATAATTGTCTTTAAACCATTTGTGTACCGGTGACGTTTTTTTTATTGTATTCTAGCTATAATTAGACGATTGTGTGAAGCTTATGAAGGATCTGTGGTAGTAAAAAGGGTTAAGATAGTTGAAACCCTGCAAATTTTATGGAGGCCCTTCATAAACTTAATAAAATTGTCTTAGTATCAAGTATGAAATGAAACCGACAGAACTGTACTGAACGGGTTATGTATCGTCACCAAATTTTGCTGGCAAATTTGGTTGGTCAATGCAAAGATTGTCCCAATTTTGTGTTTTTGTTATTCAAAGGTCAAGGTGAATGGTAAAGGTCCCAGATTATGGTCACTATTTCATTCTTATATATATTTATATATTTTATATAGTGTGATATACAGTATATATATATACAGTATATATATACTGTATATATATATATATATATATATATATATATATATATATATATATATATATATATGCTATGTAAATATTATAGGTTTGATTCCCGAAGGGAAGTAGAGAAAACCTAATATTTAGTAGGGCCCCGTAATCATTGACGACTTCGCCTATTAATAATAATAGTCTCCATTCAACATTCTGCGCCAGCATTTTGAATAGCCCGCGCGGAAGTATCGTGGAGTACTCGTCATAAGTGCACGCTTAATTCCCTCATGGGCTAGTACGCTACCACCTACTATGTTCAGACCTACTCCAGTAGAAAACAGCTAGTCATTTTAACAATCAAGCACTTAAAATATAAGTTATATTAGAGATGCACTACCAGCCATAGAAAATATCTTAACTATAATTATAAAGTAGGTGTGCAGTTTTCGCATTACCAAAAACAAAAAACAAAAATCCATACGCAACTCTGCGGCCAATAATTCTGCAAGTAGTATTGAATCTCTTAGGTAAAATAGGTTTATATACAATATATGCAGTATATATATATATATATATATTTTTTTTTTCTATGTGAATGAGGGAGACAAAAGGCATAACTGCCTGCAGCGAGTGCCTCCCCCAGATTTCAAAGAGTGACAGGGCCGAAATCAAGGGACGTTCGAGCTAATAATTATGAAGGAGGAAGTGTGGTGTGCATGTTAAGTGTAGTGAAGTAGATAGGAGGATGAGGTGTTTGTGAGAGCATGCTGGACTACTCTCAGTGTAAGTGAGGCACAAAGGGAATCAGTAAGAGAGGCCAAGCAAATGAAACAGGAGTTCCAGCGATTCCTTATCAAATGCCCACAACCTCTCCTGGGTATAGCCCTGTTTGATTGGTGCCTACAATCTACCCCCATATATATATATATATATATATATATATATTTAGTAGGGCCCCTTCATCATTGACGACTTCGCCTATTAATAATAATAGTCTCCATTCAACATCCTGCGCCAGCATTTTGAATAGCCCGCACGGAAGGTATCGTGGAGTACTCGTCATAAGTGCACGCTTAATTCCCTCATGGGATCGTCATTTTGATCGGGTACCCTACAAAAAAAAACTCTGTAAAAAATAAAAAATAAAAAATAACTTAATATCTGTTATCATATGACTTGCCATATTCGTGGATTTCTCATTCTTTGCTTCCCCGACACCAGGCCCCTAGCGGCCATCCTCGTCCTTCCAACTTCCACGGCCTTCCGACCAACAGGGCTCGCGCCGTGTCCGCTTCATTCGACGTTCGCAGAGCTTCTAGTGAGTCCTTACTCATATATATACATCTGTGTTGTAGTAACAGGATTTAGATTAGCTAGCACGGCTGCCAGATTGGTATGTCCGCAGGGAGTGTGTGTTAAAATAGGGTACCATTGTCACAGGCGTCTACGAGTCCCGGATTGGCATACCGCGTGTGTTATTGTTGTGATACGCCTTTAGCTGTTGTTTACTTAGCTAGAAGGCGACCACTCTACGAGGCATGATACAGACTGTCAATAGTGAGGAAAGTACATGCCATTTTCTCCAGATATCAGAAAAAGCTCTGGTTTAAGGGTGTCTGCACGTGGTGCTCTGCCTTCCAGGGTTTGTGTTTTGCTTGGGCCCCTTGGGTGGGCCTCCCTCTTCGTTGTGCTGCTGCTGGGTGCCGGAGCGTCGCCTGCCGGGATGTTCTTCGAACCACGTGGTCAGCCTAGTTAGGGGTCTCCGGCGTAGGCTTCAGGTAATTTAGGTGTCTACATTTTCTGTCGTTTTATTATTGCCTATGTATGCCCCCTTTTTTGGATTCATGCATGCGGGCTTGTTCATTTGGGGGTAAGGGAGACGTCCATATATGTCATTATGTTTACTGTATATGTGTGGGACTTCGGGAAGGGGGCTGTGCCAACCCCGTTTCCCGGTAGTTTTTGTCTGTTCCGGCGGCCCCGTGCGGTGGGTCCTAGTTATCCGTCTCTAACGGGTAGGAACGTTCAAAAGGTCCCGGCGTGGTTTAGCTGAACCACACTCTCCCGGCGGAATTGCATTCTTAGAAGGGCTACAAACTTGGCCCGCCGAGTTAACTCACCCTGACTGGCCTTGTGACACGTAAGACATTATCGCCTGCGGCGCCTTGAGTCGAAGTGTACACCAAGTGATAAGATTAGTTTTGCAAACTTATTCAGTAATGACGAGACATTAAATGGTCAAGGGACCTGTGGCTCTTGTCACAGGTAAGTTATTGAAAGTCAGCTAGACAGATCCGGCGGAAGGTTAGAATAGTGGTGCGGTGCACTATAGCTAATTTTCCGGCGGATTTGGGTTAAGATGTTTAATACCTCGCAGGTTATCCTTATGAGCATTGATTCCTGGAAAAAAAAATCCAGGCCCCAGAGACTGCTTCTCCGGCGGAGTTGGACATCTGATCCCGGGGGAGGGGAAGACCCTCTTATTACGGCAACATGCCTAGGTTTGAACTTTGCGTCACGCCTACTTGCTCCCTTTTACCCATTTTTGCTCACAAACTTTGCATAAAGTGCGTAAAGTGTTTAGATCGTTCTAGAGGCATGTGGTTGTCAAAAAGATGCGCCATTTGCTCTGAATTGAAAACCGCCTTGCTGGCGAAGAAAGACTTATCATGCTTAGCAGCCTCTGGTGATACTGTCCCCCTGGTATCTGAAAGTGGCGTGGTCCCCCTGTAATAGGGGTGTCTCTGGTGATAGCTGTCCCCCTGGTATCTGAAAGGGGTGTGGTCCCCCTGTAATAGGGGTGTCTCTGACTCTCTGGTGATAGCTGTCCCCCTGGTATCTGAAAGGGGTGTGGTTCCCCTGTAATAGGTGTGTCTCTGGTGATAGCTGTCTCCCTGGTATCTGAAAGGGGTGTGGTCCCCCTGAAATAGGGGTGTCTCTGGTGATAGCTGTCCCCCTGGTATCTGAAAGGGGTGTGGTCCCCCTATAATAGGGGTGTCTCTGGTGATAGCTGTCCCCCTGGTATCTGAAAGGGGTGTGGTCCCCCTGTAATAGGGGTGTCTCTGGTGATAGCTGTCCCCCTGGTATCTGAAAGGGGTGTTTCCGGGTGGATGCGACTCGATAGCCTTGGCGGGCAACCTATCTAGGGGAAAAAACCCTACACAAATTACCGATGGGCGAGACGCTAATCGGTGCCACTTACAGGTGGCGATTTCTATAACAGATAACAGACAGACAGATACACGAGATTAAAGCCGCATTTAATTCTTATGCAAAGGAAATAGCCCATAAGGCACTTCAGTGTGATGACGAAGTCCTATGGGAGAATCTCATTATTAAGTCACCTTTGGTTAAACCCGGCTCCTCCAAATCTGTCAGACCCAAAGTCAAAACAAAGGCCCTCAGCAGAGAGGTAGTGAGTAGTACGATCCCAGTAGGTTTGGAGCTTCCTTTTTTTTCCTGACCGCTTGCTCCGATATACAGTATGTGATCGTTTTCTTTTGCACAAAAATTATTGAGCAAGGCATTTGTAGAAGCCCACACTAAAAAAAAATGAATTTTGTCTACGTTATGATCATTATCGCAGTTGTTTATTGGGAGGAAAGCATCATTATCTACCAGAACATTCATTGTGATCTCAGTGGCTAGATTTCTCTGATTCAATGAATTTGAAAACACTGGAATTTGAGTTAGTTTGTTGATGACAATATTATTATACATAATAATGTTAACTACAGAATCATCAGGATATAGTAAAGAACCTCTGCTAATGCCCTGTATGTAGCTGTTATTATCTGGCAAATTATCTACATTTTTATGACTAGTAAGGTCTTTACAAAAATTACATTTCAGTTTTTTGGACACCGCATAGCATGCTCTTTTCAATATCATCCTGTGTTACATCTATGTCAAACCTTGGGATATTTACCAAATCATTGTTTTCCATTTTCTCCCACTTTGTTTCCTCAAATTTAGACAAATCTACAGCTGTATGCTGTGATTTTTAAAGGGTATCTTCAGTACAGATATCATCCTCAATTTTTTGTTTCACACTCAAATACTTGTCTGACAGATATATTGTAATTGCAACCTGCAAGCTGTCAATATTTACTGAACCTGGCCTCAAGTTGATCGGTCTGAAATTTTCCTGTTAATATATATTTCATTTTAAGTTCATTTATGCAATGATTGGTTACCTCAATCATTGCATGGGTTGTGTTTCAGTGCGGTAAATGTTTCCTTAGTTAACCCACTGAACACCAGTTAATTAAAAATAAAAGTACACCCCAGGACCAGCAGGTTGTATAAAAAAATTGTTTTCCAGAAAACACCTGGAATAGGTTAGAAATGAAGGAAAAACCACAAAAACCCGATCCCCTAGGTCATTAAGGGTTCCTACGGGGCGCCCGAAAGTCGGAATTACAAGAGCGGAAATAGGTAGACAAAAACATGCAAAAACAAGCTTTTGCACGCTCACGCGCACACGCTTGGACTTTGAGGGTTTTCAACCATCGGCATTGTTGCATGGGATACTTATGCAGTTCCCATACAAATCTGAGCCGTCTAAGTGCCATAGGATGGGAGTAATTAACCAGGACGCACCTTATGCGTCCCTGGGGTTTAACGTTACATACATTTTGGACGCAAACACTGCGTCGCTGGGGCTCTGTGGGTTAATTTACCACCAACTTCTGCTATGCCATCCCAAACCTCTAACCAGTTACAAAAAAAATCCAGGAATAAATAACTTTCATCATTGATATTATTAGTTAATGGACTAGCATAATTGTTATTGAGCCGACAACCCTTAAATGGAGAATTTACGTTCATGACTGTCCACCAAACATAGATTATCTTTATATAATCTGCGACATCATCAAAGGAAGGCAAAGAATTTTTTCCCCTATAGATAGGAGTGCTTGAATGACTTACTCATTAAATATTTGTTGAACTAAATTTACATTTTGTTTTTCTAGATTAGAGGGACATAATGACTTTAATGTAAGTTTATAAGCATGTTTTAAGAGCGAGTCTGCTTCCAAAGAGTGAAGTTTCCTTAACCCTCTGAGTACCAGCGACGCAAACAGTGCGTCGGCAATGTTTGTAACGCTAAACCCCAGCAACGCATCAGTGTTAATTACTCTGGTCCTATGGCACCTAGAGGGCTCAGATTTGTATGGGAACTGTGTAAGTATCCCACGCAACCATGCCAATGGTTGAAAACTCTCAAAGTCCAACTGCGTGAGCGTGCAAAATATGGTTTTTGGGTGTTTTTGCCTTCAATTTTTTACTGTAAAATCGACTTTCGGGGGCTCCGTAGGACCCCTTTTTGACCTTTTTTATCGTTTTTTTGTGGTTTTTCCTTCATTCCTAACCCATTCGCTATTGTTTCTGGAAAAAACTAAATTTTCAAAACCTGCCGGTCCCTGGTGGTACATTTATTTATAACTAGCTGGGGCTCAGTGGGTTAAAGTAGTGAAGGTTGCAGTGCAGATTTTTGTTGCTGTACAACGAAAGTCATCAAATGAAAACTGGAAATTTCATGCACTTATTAATGTCTTTTTGATTAAGCCAGTTATTCCTAATACATTTCAATAGATGTACTGAATCGAACATAAAAAAGAGAGGCCTAGAATTCAGAGTAGGGTGAGGATATACTATTGATAATTTTGGAGGCAAAGCAAAATATGACATAGCCTTCCTATTGATGGCATTGTTATCTGTTACTACACATATGACTTTGAATCCTATGTGTTCCAAACCAGTTATAATTTGCTTTATGAATGTAAACAGAGTTTCTGCCTTCATTGTTTTGGCTGGCAAAATATGAACGACGTCTTTAAATTTTAAACCTAGGCTGTTTACCATAAACACAAACGCACTTTTGGCTGCTTCACTACTGTTGAATGCTGACCCAACAACATGACCAGCTTTATAGTCAAAATAAGGCTTAATGTGAATTTCGTCAATCATTAATGTTACTGTTAGATCATTTGGTGATAAATATTTAAACTTGTTCTTAATGTAGGAGAGAGAGAGTTACTATTATGCTGTTCAGCTGCTGGGCTCATATTTTGGGATAATGTTAGTCTTCTAATTGTTGAGTAGCAAGGCAAGATTAAATATCCTATATTCCTTAATAGTCTATATCCTTGGGGAGAGCAGTTGTACATGAGGGATGAAAATACCATGAACTCTGGTGAATATTCAATCTTTTTTAGGGTCATTAAGTGGATCTGTTCGCATTTTACTCTCAAAGTATTTTTGTGCTTAGATGACTCCTCTTGCAAAAATGTCAAGACAGAAATAGCAAGCTGCAAGAGAAAAATAAACCTGCCAGGACTAGAATTACGTTCCTCGGTATCGCACTTTTTAAGGTTGCCTAACAACTCCTCGAGAGAATCCATATCCTTGATACAAGAAGGAATGGGGTAGTTCCCTAGTTTTTGTATCTCAACATCATCGACAAATACTTTCACTGCACAGGTATTATCAATAGCTAGAAACAAGTTAATTTTAGGGTGTGGTTTGTGAATAATGTGACAAATCAAAACTGAATCCTCTTGCTCAATTACTTTCCAGAATGTATCCAGATAATTCAGTTTCTCTCCCAGTTGATTCAGTGTTGCAAATTTCTTGTTTTGTTTGTGTTGTAAATCCTCAACAACACTTTGTGCAATAGCAGTCTGGATTGCAACCTCTTCCTTTCTACATCTCCTTCCTGCTGGTGATTCTCTCGACGAAGGTGTTCTTGATAGATAGGAGGGACAGTTGAGTAACTTTGATGGGACTGCTCCCTTACGAAGCCTTGGGATTTTTAATTTGGCTATAAGTTTGATCCCAGTTCTCTCATCAAAGCATGACGTCTCTCTCTCTATATCCTCTGGACAGAAGTGTAGTTCTCACACCTGTAAACAGGTGAGTGGAATGTGTTACTTATACTGACCGATTGTTTGTGAGCATGAACTATCATATTTTAAATAAACAGTTGGTATTGTAATAGTAACTATTAATTACATTAGTAGGATTATTTGAATTTATAGCATAATATAAATATATATAAATACCCAAGATAAGAAACAAACCTAGTATGACTATTGTATAGATAATTGAAAATATTTAATAATTTTCTTCTCACTCAGTCGAGGTACTGTTGGTATTGTGAAAGTATAGTGAAGGTATGTATTTTTTGTATTTCCAATAATGTTTAAATCAAGATATCTATCAAAATAGTAAGTAGCATGGTCCATTTTAAACTGAATAAAATTGTAGCCAAAACCAATGGTTAAAAATTGTGTCATTGTGTTGGGATTAATTAGTAGAAGTAACTTCGGCCCTGTTGCAAGAGGGCCGAAGTTACTGTAAACCGTTATCGTCATGTTACCAATGTCTATGCACTTAAGTAATTATGAAAATTCGTATTATATTTAGTATGTCTCCATATGTTAACTTATATGCTTATACAGACCTACATGTTAACAGTTCTGTAAATATATGCTTACATACAGTATGTGTGGCCTTAACGAATATATAACTACAATAAATATAAGTGCTCGTGAATGGAACCAGAAATATTGGCTTTATTAGCCAATTATGAATGAATGAATGAATAGGGGGATAGAAAAGTGTGAAGGAAATAAGACTAGTAGTAGAAGATATAGGTGGGGGAGATATGGAAGTAAATTAGTAGATAAAAGCTTGCAGGCAGTCTGCGTTGCTGTATTTTCATTTTAGTTGAGTGCCATTTCACTGTAGCAGGCTCCTCTGGTGAGGGAAGTTTTCCTTCTGCCGCAGCTGACTTGATCTTCTTTGTCAGCTCGAGGAAGGTCTTCTGGAGCTCGTCGGCAGTGGCCCCCAGGTCGATGTCACCATCTCCCTCATCTTCTATCTCCTCCACGTCGACTTCTTCTCCTATGGTGGACTCAGAGTATTCAGACGACGCGGAGGAAGGGGGTGCCACCGGATGATCAATGGTGGCTGGTGATGGAGTGGAGGTTGAGGCTGGTCCCACAGAGTTGACTGATGGTGGAGGTGGAGAGTCAGAGACTGCAGGACGAGGAGGTGGTGGGGTGGACTTCGAGAGAGGCTTCTGGAGAACCAGACGCCTCCTCGGGTGACATCTCTGTCTCACAGCCTGAGATGGAATGAGGCTAGATGATGGAGATGGTGTTGGAAGAGATGGGATGGTGATGGTTGGGAGGTTGTTTGCCTTCAGGAGTGATGGTAGGTACTCCTGCAGGAGATGATCGTTTCCTTGGCAAAGGGCCGTAGCAGTTGTGACAACCACCTGGATTAACTCCAGGCGGTTATCATTGATGACTGTTGTGGCATGGTGTTCCTCCCTCCTGATTCTTCCATGTCTAGAGCCCTTCAGGATCTCTCCTTCAGGGCCCATAACTTTGGTGGCCTCCTCTCCTTGTTGGAAAGAGAGGGCACAGGATGACGAGGGTTGGACCCGTATTATTAAACATCCCCTTCCCACGAGCGGGCCGTTCGTCTCCTTGACGGTATTATTAAACAGTTTTAAGCCTCGAACGGGGTCTTCAGGGAAGGGGCTTGTAGTAATATTATTGGAACACGAAGGTCACGGAGTACCCCACCTCTTCGCAAACCCCTTCGAGATAAAAGACATTTTTGTCTTGCATTCTTATTGTGTATTACAAAGCAATGCTATAAGACGCCTATTTGTGTCGGTATCGACACTATTAGAATATTAGTATCCAATTGGGTGATATTTAAGTAATTTGTGAAGACTTCTGCTATACCGCCCAGACATCACGATCGCCATTCTACCCACAAAATATGCTGTGTCGCACTTGTTCTTATATTACTACCCTCTGTTCTGCTTTAGGGAAGCACTTACACTAATTCTAATGTATTTTTTAGCAATTTCGGCATTGCATTTTTGCTTGAGTAACATGGTTATCCCATAGTTTTACTTAAATTTCGTAGTGCGTGTGATGCCAATTATGCCAGTTCCAAGTCTTTAGAGTTTAGACATTGGCTAGTTTATACCTTTCATTACTGCAGTTAAGCACAAACTTTATTTAACAAAGGAAAAGAATGTATGAGGAGGGCTGGGTATCAGTATTTTGTGAAATAACTTAAAAGGCCTAGGCCTAGCCTAATTTTACTTCACTGCTCAACATAATTTTTTGTTTTTTTTTTGCTGTTGAGCTCTGCATATATTCAGGTAGAGCATATATTCAGGTAGGCTTGGGTTTTAGTAAAATTGCATTAGGCTAGGCTACATATTTTTACTTCTATTGAAAAGCATAGGCCTACACATGCTAAAGAATTTACCCTAGCCTACCACAATTTAGCCTAGACTGAAAAAACAAACAAAAATAGGTTAATTGCAGTTCTGGTAAGAGTTGCATTTGTGGGCATACCAAATGCTTTGTATATATAGCCTAGTCGCACGCTCGCAGTTAGGCCTACATTCGCGTCTAATTTAACTAATGGGGGCAAAGCCCCCCTCAATCCATTATTGTATCCCCCGGCCGGTAACAAAACAATTTACCCAACACCTGGCCGTGGGATATAATAATGGGTTGAGGGGATCTTTATCCCCCTATGACTTATTGTCATCATCATCTATATCACCAGCAGGGGCAAATAACCACAGTCAAATTAGACGCGAATGTAACTGCGAGCGTGCGACTACGTAAATAAAGCGGACGATACGCCCGCTAACACAACTCTTAACGCATTTTTTCCCTAATGTATCAGATTTTTTTTACTTATGACCTCAACAGTTGAAAGATGACAATTTTATTGTTTATTTTTTACAAAAACATTTGATTTGTAACTTAGATACTCTCATATTTATGCTTATAATTGCAGTACGAGTGGGTTTTTGCTTTTTATATGTAGGCCTAGGCTAAACAAATGTTAGTTTTTGTTTTATAGGCTAAACTAGGCTGAATTTATGCTAATAAATATTACTTGTAGGGAGCAAAGGTGTTTCAGAATATATTTAAAGCTATATTTGCACACTCTACGCATCGGATTTTACACCTATATTTTTTTCTTAAATTATCCCACACGCGCGTCGGATTTGACACCTTTATTTTTTTCTTAAATTATCCCACGGGCAGCGGCTATTTGCCCCATTCTGTCATATATTATGATAACAATAAGTCCTGGGGAGGTGAGGGGGGCATTGTCCCCCTCAACCCCCCAAATATGGTTAAATAAGAAGCAAACACACAGAACTTGCAAATCGGGGTGGTAGGCTCATTGAATGATACCATCAATGTATCATATTGAATCTCTATTAATCTTTTTTCAGTTGTTAAGAACCTTTAATGTAAATTTTTAATACAGTAGTATGAACGGTAAGAGTTATGTTAGCGGGCGTACCGTCAGCTTTCTTTACATAGTCGCACGCTTACATTCGCGTTTAATTTGACTACTGTTATTTGCCCCTGCTGGTAATATATATGATGATGACAATAAGTCATGGGGGGTGAGGAGGACAAAGCTCCCCTCAACCCATCATTGTATCCCACAGGCAAGTGTTGGGTAAATTGTTTTGTTACCGGCCGTGGGATACAATAATGGGTTAAGGGGAGCTAAGCTATATCACAGAAGTTAGAACGTTTTGATTATCGAGCGTGATATCTATGCTATGCAGTTTTATATATAGGATAGCCTATAGGCTAGGCCTATATATTTATTTTGTTTGTTAGGCCTATATTATGGTTATATAATGGTTAGCAGCAGTTAGGTAAAGGTTAGCAACTGTTAGGTAAAGGTTAGCAATGTTAGGTAAAGGTTAGTAGGCTAGGGTGTCATAATTTAGTCTACTAGGTTAGGTTAGTTAAGTCAAATTAGTCCTAAAAATATTCAATGTGGGTAAATTGTTGGTGGGGGGAGAGGGGTTGAGAGAAGGCTCAGTGAGTCAGTTCTGAAGAATTACCAACCATTGAATTTTGTGCCTTTAAAATGACCCAAATTAGGCTATACTGGAAGATTAGAAGAATCTTTAAGAAAGGCTAGGTTAGGGTCATTGTCTTGCCAAAGCTAGATTATAGCCTAAATATAGAAGGAAGTGAATAAAATAAAATATGTAGGCCAAGACTATTATATCCTAATGGTGTTAGTGAGCTAGGCTTATAATTAGGGTCAGGTGTGAGAGGGATCTGCCTTGTGTGGGCCAATCGTCTTTCTGCAGACTCCCATATTCTTATGTTCTTATATTGATATAGCCTATAGGTCACAAGTGTGTTCAGAAAGTTTGGCCTAAAAATGGTCAGTAATAGGCCTAGCCTAGGCCTAACTCAACTCAATGAGTGTCTTCTTGAAAATTTCACATTTAGCCTAGGCCTACTGTAGGCTAGAGTTCTATTTCCATCAAAACCGGAGAACAAATTTGATTGTACTTAGAAGACTTGGATCATGGTCAGAATACAATATTGTATTACTTCACACTTGTTTCCACATTCATGTATACTGTAGGCTAAACACTACCGAGTCTGCATATAGGCTATGAAGCTAGGCTATAGGCCTAGACATATGGATAACAAACATGTAGGTGTGCATTCTTTATTGAAAGGCTATTAGGTTTGATCATGGATGTGTGAAGATACGCGTGTATGGACTGAATTTCTGAAATTGACTCCAATTCCCAACTAAGTGAAAACGAAAGTTGGCGAATATTTGTAAACAAACCCCTTCTCAAGTATACCAACCCTTCACATTTAGCTTTCATGATATACACAGGCGTACCAACCTACGAACGAACCTCTTCCACGAAGGGGACGCTCAGGTAGCGTTTAATAATACCGCACGAAGGAACGACCCCGCCGTGAGGGTTCTTCGTGAGCAAACGAAGGGGACATCTAATAATATGGGCCTTGGGCTTTTCAATGCCTGTTGAGTGGACAAAGATGTCCCCTCCACTGTGTGTGATAAAAACATACCCTTTCTTGGTGTTAAACCACTTAACGTGGCCAGTAAGGGTGGTTGTGGTGTTGGAGGTCTCGTCAGGCATGCTGGACTGGAGTGGAGTGGTTGGCCAATTATATAATAACATGAATGAAATATATAGTAGCCTACTGCTGCAGCATATTAAAAACCCATCTCAAATGAAAGAAACTTACAAAATAAATGGAATACTGCAAAAAGTTTCGACTAGTATACTATATTAAAATACCCCAGAAAGAGAAAGTCCCAGAAGAGAAGGGACCGAGAAAGACGAAGAAGAAGCAAGAAGAGAAAAGACTCCGGAAAGTAAACAAACCAACCACGCGGGTATATTTATAGCAGGGTCAAGGACAGGACCTCACCTATCAAAAGGAGACCGCCGGGTCGCACCCATAACCACGGAGTACCCCAACCCGGTGGGAAATAAGAAGCAAAAGACCAACAGCCGAAATGTCCTCTTCTCGCAACCTTTTTAACATAAAACATAAATATAAATGATTGTATATAAATAAACTAAGAATAACCCATGGAAATTTGTCACCACAAAGACCCTCATATCTGTGTCCTAACTTAGATGTAAATCAGTCTTCAAAAATAAAGAGGATAAGTAAGCTAAGTAAAACAATCCAGTTAGATATCTTGTAAACTACGAGACTCTGAATAACATCTCTGAGAGATGATTGATAAATATACCAGTAATGCATGTCCTATTCTTGATCACCTTGTATCTCCACACCAGGGGTGGATCAAATACTGATTTGTATAAGTGTGTCGTGAATCCTAGCTGGTATATATACCGTAGTTTGAATTTCCCGGGTTCACAACAGCTGGTTCCTTTTTGTTTATACGCATTACTTTATTTATCTTTGTGGATAAGTATTACTGTGGTTGCACCAATTATATCTTAGTTTATTTTCCCTTATTATTTAATCACGGGGGGCGATATAGAACACTTTAAATATATTTATATTGTTACGATAAGAGGGAATCTCAGTACACTTCACACAGAGACTTCGTCCCTTTCACAACAACCACCAGTTGCTGCCACATAACAACAGAACTTCACTGAACTACACCTACCGACATGTCCATCACCTAACCTACACTCTTTGCATCACAGCTAAGTTCCTTTAATACTAGAAGTACTTCATAGATATTACTGGGACTACCACAGATAACCTACACATACATGTTTACAAGTAAGTCAAACGCCGACCCGGTATCATATTTATAGCCTAGGCCATTTCATCTTCCCAGGTCTAATTATTTACTTTATATCCGTTTCTCCTCTACCCCCTAGGAATAATATTCAGGATATAATTGGTGCCGTGACCAGGATACTGGGCCATCTGTTGTATATTGAAAAGAATTGGGGTGGGTGTTAAGCCTGACTTGTCTGCCTTTGTGTAGAGCTGGGCGATCCAGTGGACAAATGCCGAGGGGCGCACCAGGGAGGGCTGCAAGGGCAGGGGGCGTTGGCCAAGAGTTTGTGCCATCGTCCGGATATTACCCTGTGCCTTTGCGAAAGGTGGCCCTCTTCGGCCATTCCTATGTGCGGGATTTTCCGCTGGATCGTCCAGTGCAGTGCCCTGCTTTTTTTGTTAAACAACTGTATAGACCAGGGGCAAGGGTAGACACTGTCAGGCAGACCTCGGCCTGGGATGAGCTCCTAGCCTACAAGCCGGATCTTACGTTCCTGATCCTCAGGGGAAATTATTTATCCCTGCAGGCTGACCTTCAGGGGGTGGCCCTCGGGCTCCAGTCTGAAGAGATAGAAGAGAGGACTGGGGGTCACTGTCTGGTGGTCAGTCTGCAGCCTAGGGTAAGCCCTAGGGGTATGACTCCCGAGGAGTACAATAGGGCGAAGAATGGTGTGAACCTCCGCTTGCGAAGAAATCTCCCATTTACTAAACAAAGGTACTTTGCCATGGGGATGAGTAAGACCGACTTGTGGGACGGAGTCCATTTAGATGCGCCAGGGAGCCGGAAGGTGTTAGATAGGCTACTGAACAGAGTGCGTGCCTTCTTTGAGGAGAAGGACGGGGCCGAGGAGGCGCAGTCGACGCAATAGGCTAGATCTAAAGACTAGGACGACGGCTGCGGCTGTTCCTCCTTCAGAGGAGTCTTGATCCTTCTTTCTTTTTCTTTGTAATTTGTTAAAATTTAATATAGCCTAGTAAAGTAAATATTGCAAAGTTGAGTAATATGACTTAGGGTAAAATTTCCTTTTCTTTGATCATTTGTAAACTCACAGGGGGCACGCGATCTGCATGCTTCAATTTGCTTGGTTGCTGTCGTCATCAATGTAAGTAGGTTAGCCTAGGCTTAGAATAGATTAGAATAGGTTAGCCTACAGTGACGATTAGTATTGTTGTTCCTTAAGCTTTAGTTACCGTAAACTTTTAAGAATGGATGAGAAAATAAAGTCATTGCGGCGGTTCAGGGCCGCCAAGAAGGGAGGGATTACTAAGCTTACCTCTAATCTGTCTGAATTTATTGAACATGCTGCTACACTGCATGATGTAAGGGGTGTGAAAATCACTTTAGAAAAGGCCCTAGCTGATATCGAGTCGTATAACGTAAAGTTGTATAGCTTATATTCAGATGATCAGTTAGAGGATGAGATGGTGAAAGATATACAGTATGTTAATCAAGTAAACAGTCAGTTAGCTGAGTTAGATAGTGCTCTACAGACAACCACTACTGGTAGATTTCATGATAGTGCAGCAAGTAGGAAGCAGAAGGGTATTAAGCTACCCTCCCTGAAGTTGCCAGTTTTTGATGGGGATCCAACACAGTGGGTGGGTTTCTGGGAGCTCTTTGATTGTAGTGTTCACTCCCAAACAGACTTAACTGACATTCAGAAATTTACGTATCTAAAGGGACAACTTAGTGGTGAGGCTCTACAAATTGTTAGTGGGTTTAGTTTGGTCGCTGCATGTTATGAACCAGCGGTCACTATACTGAAAAACAGTTATGGTCAAAAGGATCGCATCAAAGCAGCTCACATAGCGAAACTGTGTAATCTCCCGCATCCTAGCCAGGAGGTCAGTGCTCTGAAAGATTTGTCCGCGTCATTTGAGTGCGTTAGAGTCATTACGCTCTATGGATGTAACAGTAAGTGAAATGTGTGCAGTACTGTTGCATAATAAACTCCCTAGTGCACTCTCTGAAGTGATTAAGCGTAAATTAAAAGACAACTGGCTGGATGTGGATGAATATGTTCGTGTTTAAGACTGGAGTGTGCAATCTAGAAAGTAGACATAATCCACTAGAACAGTTTGGGGCGACCGCCACAGCAGCATATGCAGTGTATCAGAAACCCAATACCAAGCAGAAGTATGGATGTAAGTTGTGTTTAAAGACAGGAAATTTTTGGGCAAAGTGTGCAAAATACAAGAACAGTCCCACCAAGGCCAATAGAGCAAGGCAGTTGAAATTGTGCGTCGGGTGCCTGTCGTCAGAACATGGCAGCCAGGGGTGTACTAACCCTAAAATTAGGCCGTGCCGATTCTGCCAACAGAAACATTTTAATTATTTGTGTCCGACGCCACGCCTTGAACAAACTGGACAACCAGTGGCCCCTGAACCAACAGTGACCATGGCTGTGGCTTCGGGCCGTAATGCAGTGTTGTTGCCTACCATTCAGATTCCCTTGACCGACAGAAACGGTCATACCAGTAAAGTAAGAGCTTTGTTGGACCAATGTTCGCAACGTACCTCCATCTTGCGCTCTGCTTTATCGCAGCTTGATTACGTTGGGGTCAGCAAGGAACAGCTAAAGCTCCAGGGATTTACTGGCTCACTTGGTAGTACTGAGTATGAAATAGTAACAGAAGAAGGGTAATTTGACCTATACGTAATTTGAGAGCCGTTGTGGTGGAGGAGTTACCAGTATACAAGCCAGGGAGGGGATTAGGGATGGAGGTAAATGCTATCAAGGCTCGGGGTTATAAATTAGCCGATCCAGGTATCACTGATGGAGATATGATAGGGTTACTGATTGGGGCGGACTTTTATTACCACTTTGTACATTCAGGCTATGTCAGGGAAGGAAGTATAGTTATGTTAACCACAATTTATGGTTACGCACTGAGTGGCACTTATCAGTCAGATATAGAAGAGACCCATGTAGAGTTAGTCACTGTTCTTAAGTTACAGTAGACCCTTTAGTGGAGATACAGGAAGATATTGGCAGGAATTCTCCAGAATTAAAGGATCTGACAGCTCTATGGGACTTGGACCATATTGGTATAAGTCCTAATGAGACTGGTAAGGGAGGGGAGAAGGTCTTAACCCGGGAGCTGCGGGGAGACTCTTAAGAGTTCCCCCGGCGCACTGCGGGAAGACTCTTAAGAGTCAGAGAAAATAAAAATCAACTTTTGACATCGAAAAAAAAAAAATTTATATTTTTTTTTTTTATTTTTTTTTTTTTGGCCCCTGGGCCATGCAAAATCTCAGTCCTCTACCTCCCCTCCTTCCCCACTTTCCTCCTCTCCTTCAGTTATCACCTATTTTCCCTGTTATTCCCTTATTCTGAGGTATATTTTCGTGCTAACATTAGAAATCCGATTGGAGGGTGTGGTCATCACTGATAGCAAGCGAGTGCAAGAGAGAGAGAGAGAGTATCGATCGACTGTGTCTCAGTGGCCTTGGGGGAAATTGGCGGGAAAGCAGATTGCCTCACCCATACATTATACAACTCGCGGGCTATATCTCCGATTTTGACCATCCAAACGCTGTTTTCACTCGTTTTATTGTTGTTTCAGGTTAATACCTTTATAATCAACCCATAATAGGCGCATATGGATAAATATTAATGCTATTAATGGCACAATGAATATTTTAGTGACGGAAACACCTCAAATACGTCAGCACAGGGGGACGTTTCCAATTACCCCCATGCGCACTTCAGAGGTTAAATAGATATTCTGAAACGGTACAGTATTCCGAAGCACAGGGACAGTATATAGTGGAACTGCCGTGGAGAGATAACATAGATAAATTACCTGATAACTTTAAGTTAGCCCTGAGCAGAATGAGAGGCTTGCAGCGTAAGTTTATAAAGGATCCCAACTACTGTCAACAGTATACAAAGGTTCTGGATAATCAGATAGAAAGGGGGTTTATTGTAAGGGTAGAAAACAGGAATCAAGCTGGTCATCCCATTCACTACTTAGCTCACCATGGTATTACCAAGGATAGTGTTACTACGCCTGTACGGATAGTGTTTGACTGTTCGGCTAGGATGGACGAGAAGGCGTTCAGTCTGAATGACTGTCTCCATACAGGTCCATCGCTAGTGGCTGACCTCACCCAGGTGCTTCTGCGCTTTAGATGCCATCAATTTGCCTGGGTGAGTGATATTGAGAAAACATTTCTCATGGTGGGGTTGAGTGAGAGAGATAGGGATGCTACTAGGTTTCTGTGGCCCGTTGATCCCTTGGATGTTGCAAGTCCTTACATTGTCTACCGGTTCCGTGCAGTTCTGTTCGGGGCCACCTGTTCCCAGTTCCTCCTTAATGCTACCATTCAAAAACACCTGTCTATGATACAGGAGAACAGTGAAGTAGTTAATAAGCTCAAAAGGGGGCTGTATATTGATAACTTGCAGGGGACTGGTGATGATGTAGGTGATTTGCAACAACAATGTTGGGATGCCCGTAGAATATTTTCCAGCGCTAACCTGTCTTTACGTGAGTGGGTCACAAATAATGAGAGTTTGCGGGAACTGTTGCACCTGAAGGGTATAGCTTCCGCCAAACAAGACGGGGTTAGGGTGCTTGGCGTTGGGTGGCTAACTAATAAGGATATGTTACAGGTTAATTTCCGCGGAAGTAGCCCTGCATTGGTTACGAAACGCGAGGCTCTAAGTCTAACCGCGAGTGTGTTCGATCCTCTAGGAGTGTTGCTACCGGTAACCATCCGGGCGCGGAGGTTCGTACAGGACTTGTGGAGATTAGAGTGTGGGTGGGATGTCCCCATTCCAGATGACATGAGAGCTAACTGGCAGGGTATTTATAACGATATGATAGATAGTACAGGTATCATGTTTCCCCGTCAGGTCACTAATTCTAAGAGAGTTACGCTGCACCTATTTAGTGACGCTAGCTCAGTAGCATATGGTGTAGCGGCCTATGCGGTTGGTGATGAGGTGAGTAGGTTAGTAATGGCCAAAGCTAAGGTGGCACCTATTAAGTCCCTCACCATACCTAAGATGGAGTTGACTGCTGTTCTTCTTGCAGCTCGTCTCGCATGTTATATATGTGAGGCCTACGCGGACGAGCTGATTATAGAGAATGTATACCTCTGGTCGGACAGCCAGATAACCCTATGCTGGTTGTCTAGTAAAAAAAATTTGCCTATATATGTTCAAAATAGAGTTGATGAGATAAAGTCATTAGTCCCCAGCGCTCATTTTCGTTATGTGTCCACAGAGGACAACCCCAGTGATCTAGTTACCAGTGGGATTTCATATGTGTCCTTAGTTGCTTCTTCGCTTTGGTGGGGAGGGCCCATATGGCTACCTCACCAAATGCTATGGCCTGATCATGGCCCAATAGGGGGCTAAATAGGAGGGGACACCACTGTGGGTTGTAACATGAGTCAAGAAGGAACCCTGTCATTGCCGGTACCGGTTGCCCCTATTGCCATATTGAATTGGGACCGGTATGGCTCATATATGAAGTCATGGCATGTAATGGCATGGGTGCTTAGGTTTATTAGGACTCTTAAAGAGAAGACACAAGGGAACTATCAGGCAAAACCGGCATACCTGACGGTGCCGGAATTAAGAGCAGCAGAGTCAGCCATGATTAAGGTAGCTCAGAGAGAAGCTTACTCTGAAGAACACCACTATTTGTCAAAAGGACAGGGCACACCAAGCAATATAGTGAAGCAGTTAGGCCTCTATATGGAGGGAGGCATGATACGCTGTAGAGGTAGGCTGCACTTTTCAGCTTTACATGATAGCACCAAGTACCCTATCCTTATCCCTAATAAACATCGTATAGCCACTCTCCTTAGTAATTACTGCCACAAAGTGTGTAACCATAGTGGTGTTAGTTATGTTGTAAATTACATAAGGCAAAGATGGTGGATCCCCAAGATTAGACAGGTAGTAAAGAAAGCCTTAAGGGGATGTATCATCTGCAAGAGATTGCAAGGTACATCATACCGTGCTGTACAGGCCCCTCCGTTGCCGGAGTTTAGGGTTCAGGAGGTGAGTCCTTTCCAGGTAGCGGGGGTTGACTACACAGGTGCCTTGCCAGTAAAAGAGAAGGGGGGTGCTGTAAGTAAACTATATGTAATAATAATAATAATCTTCTGGTTACTTATATAGCGCCCGTCTCTCCTCCTTCGAGGATTCGCAAGCGCTTGGCTTTCTTTAGTCTACCAGAGACCATTACCCATCCCCCTTACTCATGGGGAGATGGTAACCGCCGGCTGTATCCCAGAAAAACTTTTCAATCTGAGCGGGGATTGAACGCGAGACCTTCAAGGTGGGAATCAGGCACGCTATCAACTGAGCCAGCCGGACGGCTGTAGTCTTATTCACCTGTGCAGTTACTAGAGCGGTCCATGTAGAAATGGTGTCTAACCTCTCCTGCGAATCATTTTTGCATGCGTTCCGTAGGTTTAGTAGCAGGAGGGGTTACCCTGAGATTATGATGAGTGATAATGCCACCACATTTGTTAGCGGAGCCAGTACATTACGGGAGTTGATGGATGATGCAAGGTTAAAAGGTACTCTAGAGGAATTCAAGTGCGAGTGGCGGTTTATACCGGCCAGGGCACCATGGTTCGGTGCCATATGGGAACGGGTCATTGGCATCCTAAAGGTTGGCTTGAAGAAGGTACTGGGTCGAGCATTGGTTACCACAGAGGAACTAAATACGGTATTACTGGAGCTCGAGGCCACAGTCAATGATCGCCCGCTTGGCTACAGCTACAGTGATCTTGAAGACCCTCTACCCATCACTCCTTCACAACTGGTTCATGGAAGGCGGATCAGAAGCTTTCCAAGGCAGGAAGTCACGGATGAAGATTTCAAGGACACAACTTGGCGTAACAATGATTCCGTCAACCAACGCTTCCAATATGTTGCAAAGCTCTCACATGACCTGTGGAAAAGGTGGAGCACTGATTATCTAATATCACTCAGGGAGCAACATCGTCACTTAATGGTAAAAAGAGGGATAGTATCGCCGCAAGTTGGGGACGTCGTTCTAGTACATGATGACGGCCCCGACTTTTTTGGCGTATAGGTCGGATAATGAAACTTCTTCGTGGTCCTGACCACGAATGTAGGGTAGTTCAGGTAAAAACAGGAGCCGGTTTGACCACCAGACCGGTGGTTAAGCTATACCCACTAGAGATAGATTTAGAGGTAGTGGATGGCGACAGCAAGCCGAACTCTGATAATATCCTTCCTGCTACTGGAGCGGACCGAGGTGATACCCCTCAGAGGCCGTCACGTCGGGCTGCTTTGGGTTCCTCCCAGTTGTGGCGATCCATGATCGGGACGGGACAATTGTAAATACTTTGTATATAACTGCTGGCGGAGTATGTCGTGAATCCTAGCTGGTATATATACCGTAGTTTGAATTTCCCGGGTTCACGACAGCTGGTTCCTTTTTGTTTATACGCATTACTTTATTTATCTTTGTGGATAAGTATTACTGTGGTTGCACCAATTATATCTTAGTTTATTTTCCCTTATTATTTAATCACGGGGGGCGATATAGAACCCTTAAATATATTTATATTGTTACGATAAGAGGGAATCTCAGTACACTTCACACAGAGACTTCGTCCCGTTCACAACAACCACCAGTTGCTGCCACATAACAACAGAACTTCACTGAACTACACCTACCGACATGTCCATCACCTAACCTACACTCTTTGCATCACAGCTAAGTTCCTTTAATACTAGAAGTACTTCATAGATATTACTGGCACTACCACAGATAACCTACACATACATGTTTACAAGTAAGTCAAACGCCGACCCGGTATCATATTTATAGCCTAGGCCATTTCATCTTCCCAGGTCTAATTATTTACTTTATATCCGTTTCTCCTCTACCCCCTAGGAATAATATTCAGGATAAAGTGTTAGGAACAAGGCAAATAGAGTTCTAGGATTCATATCTAGGAGTGTTAGCAACAGGACTACTGATGTGTTCTTAAAACTATACTTAGCACTAGTAAGACCCCATTTAGACTACGCTGTTCAATGTTGGTGCCCTTATTACAGAATGGATATCGACCCTTTAGAGGCAGTCCAAAGAAGAATGACGGAAAAGATACATAATATTAGAAACTTATCGTATGAGGAGAGGTTGAAAATCTTAGGCTTGCACTCACTAGAAAGACGAAGATGTAGGGGAGACATGATAGAGGTATTTAAATGGATAAAAGGTTTAAATAAGGGCGATATAGATGGGGTATTAAAGCTAAAGAACGGCGACATAACCCGCTCAAATGGTTTCAAGTTAGATAAGTTTAGATTTAGGAAAGATATAGGAAAGCACTGGTTTGGGAATAGAGTTGTAAACATGTGGAATGCACTACCCAGAACAGTAATTCACTCAGAAACAGTTGAAAGCTTTAAGCATAAGTTGGATTCCCATATGGGTGATATGGGCTGAGTGTGAATGGGAGCTGCCTCATGTGGGCCGCATGGCCATATTCTATTTCCCGCGATCTTATGACCTTATGTTCTTATGTAATTGGGGTTGGGTGTGACAGGGATCTGCCTTGTGTGGGCCGATCGGCTTTTTGCAGACTCCCATTTTCTTATGTTCTAATGTTTTTACGTATAATAGCCTAATGTAAAACATAACATTATATTACTACTAAACTAAGTATATATATACCGGTAGAAAATAAATATATATATATATATATATATATATATATATATATATATATATATATATATATATATATATATATATATATATTGAGTATATATCACAAATACACGTGAGCCACTAAATGTTTCTAATCTCTCAGTGGGGTTTGAACCGTCGATTGATTAAAGCATCGGCTATCGTCCTGACGGTCGACGGTTCGAACTCCACTGAGAGATTAGAAACATATATATATATTATATTTGTTTTCTACCGGTATATATACTTAGCAGTAATATAATGTTATGTTTTACACTAGGCTATTAAACGGTACTATTATATTACTTACCGGTATATGTTTATTTTTCCAGAGGTAGGTGCCAACGGCTGACTGTGGTGTAGTTTTGGTAAGTACACTTATTAGACTTATTGTTTTGATATTACCGCATTTGTAAGCTATGTCTCTATATATATCTATATTATATCAATGGTATTTATGCCTCAACTATTGCCTATTTTTGTTCAGGGTACGATAAATTGAATCCCTTGGCAGCTCATTTATCGATACTTCATGGAAAAATATGAAACTACCATGGCTCTGCATTTTATTAAGACCAAGTTTATAAAATTAGCCCCAAATTTCACAACAAAGTTTTTAAAGTAACTGAGAAATCTTAATGGAGACTTTGCAATTTGCCGTCAGTTGAAAAGAAACAGACTATAGGTGTCAATATGTATATAGTGATAGTATAGAAAATATGTTAAGTACAGTTAGTATAAGTAGAAATGATGTGCTTAAGGAAATTGACAGACTGAAACCTCAAAAATCGCCTGGTCCTGACGAGGTATATGCTAGAGTATTAAGAGAATGCAGAGATGAGTTAAGTAGCCCATTAGCATTTTTATTTAACAAGTCATTAGAAACAGGTTTAGTTCCAGAAGCTTGGAAGCTTGCAAATGTAGTTCCGGTCTTCAAAAAGGTGATAAATCGATAGCATCCAATTACCGTCCCATTAGTCTCACATCAATCATTGGAAAGTTGCTAGAGTCTATTATTGCTAGGAAAATTAGAAGCCACTTAGAAAATTTTAACTTAATAAATTCTTCTCAGCATGGATTCACTCAGGGACGTTCTTGCCTTACTAGTTTGCCTAGCTTTTTCTCAGAGGTATATGAAGCAGTAGATAGTGACAAGTCATATGATATTATATATTTAGATTTCAGTAAAGCTTTCGACAGAGTCCCTCATGAGAGATTGATGAGAAAGGTTGAGGCACATGGAATAGGAGGGTCATTGTTGGGATGGATTAGGTCATGGCTAATTGGTAGGAAACAGAGAGTCAGCATTAATGGTACCAAGTCAGAGTGGGGAGCAGTCAAAAGTGGTGTCCCCCAGGGATCGGTATTAGGTCCCCTGTTGTTTCTTATATACATAAATGACCTAGATTTAGGTATAACTAATAGGATAAGTAAATTCGCAGGCGATACTAAAATGGGGAGATCAATTGATTCAGATAGCGATATAGAGTGCCTCCAAAGGGATCTAGATACCTTACATGAATGGTCAGTAAATTGGCAGATGAAGTTTAACATTGACAAATGCAAGGTATTATAGATAGGAAACATGCAAACAAATGTTAAATATAAATTAGCTAATTTAGAATTAGAAAATTCAGACTGCGAGAAAGATCTAGGTGTGTTTGTTAGCAATGATTTGAAGCCTAGAAAACAGTGTATAAGCGTTCGTAATAAGGCAAACAGGATTCTCGGGTTCATCTCTAGGAGTGTGAGTAACAGAACTGCTGATGTTATCTTAAAACTTTACTTGTCATTAGTGAGACCCCATATGGATTATGCTGTCCAATTTTGGTGTCCTTATTACAAAATGGACATAGATTCATTGGAGAGAGTACAGCGTAGAATGACAAAAATTATCCATAATATTAGAAATCTTCCGTATGAAGAAAGGTTGAAGAAATTAGGTTTACATTCGTTAGAGAGATGCAGAGTTAGAGGGGATATGATAGAGGTGTTCAAGTGGGTTAGTGGGATTAACAAAGGGGACATGACAAATGTACTAAAGCTCAGTGATAGCGAAAGAATTCGTACCAATGGTTTCAAATTAGATCAATTTTGTTTCAGAAAAGATATAGGCAAATATTGGTTTGGTAACAGAGTTGTAGATGGGTGGAATGGACTACCAAGTGCTATAGTGGGATAAAAAATGGTAGGGAGCTTTAAGATAAAATTGGATAAGCATATGGACGAGAAGGGTTGGGTGTGAAGGGGGACAGCCCGGTTGGGCCAATCAGCGCTCTGCAGACCCCCGTAATCCTGCGTTAATCTCTAACCATTTTGGTAAGATGATCCTCAGGGTATTAGAGTGTTGAGCCTATAATTGGGCTTTGTAATTGGGGTTGTGTGGGACAGGGATCTGCCTTGCTTAGGCCAATCGGCTTTCTGCAGACTCCCATTTTCTTATGTTCTTATTTCATATAATTGGTGTGCAGTTAAGGGCTGGTTTTTATGTATTTGTTTATTCAATTATTTACTGTACCGTACTAATTATTAATTATTATTATTAATATATACAGTATATATATATATATATATATATATATATATATATATATATATATATAGAGAGAGAGAGAGGCTACATATATACAGTATATATATATAAATAAAAAATAGGAAAAGTGAGGATTGGGCCTGAGCATATATACTGTATATATATATATATATATATATATATATATATATATATATATACCTGTATATATATATATATATATATATATATATATATATATATATATACGGTATATATATATATATATATATAAATAAATAATGTCCCGTTTTGGTCATACCCCATCTTAATCTTATAATTACCTCTCCAAAATTAGTGTTCTGCCTACAACTCGCTCAAAGACAACTGCAGAGATTGAAGCAATTAAACTAAAGGTATATAAACACCCCTGATGGTCACACAGATTTAAAGTATCCCTGATATACGAGATCGCGTCCAAACTACGTGAAAGGGATTAACCTAACCTAATCTCGGGCAGACCCACTCTGGTCTTAGCATTGATATAGAGGATGACAAAATACCTTACAAAAAATACGGTAGAAAAAAAAATCTCCACTGATTCAAGATGACCGCCTTTCCCTTATTTAACCCACGACGTCTAATGAAAAGTATTACCTGAATATGGTTCATAAAGATTGTAGGCCTATATATGTTACACAGATTGAGATGTGTAAAATCTAAAAACAAAACAAAAATAATACTTTGTAAAGAATAAACAAAAATAAAAAGCAAATTAAACTAAGTACCGGTAAATATAAATTAATAAAATTTTCGTCAAAAAGTTTTAGTTGGCCTTGAAAATATCGTTTTCTGAAAAACGCTTCCAGAAAGAAAACTAGTTTTTAATGGATAACATTTTATTAATTTCCAAAATATAATACCGTTTTCCATTTACTAGCCGCGCAGGTCCGACACACGTTCTCTGGCTCTCTATAGTGTTGGATACAATTGTGATAGCGATGCAGAAACCCTATACCGTGTAGTACTGTACATCATGATCATCCAAGAATCTATGGAGGGATTGTGATTTAACGACGTCAGTGGATCCAATCGGCGCTCTGCAGACCCCTGTTTTCAGACCTCTGACCGTTTTGGTGAGGTCGGTCCTCGTGGTATTAGTGAGCTGGGCCTATAATTGGCCTTGTAATTGGGGTTGGGTGTTAGAGTGATCTGCCTTATGTGGGTCAATCGGCTTTCTGCAGACTCCCATTTTCTTATGTTCTTAATAATCTTATTCATAAATGTTTAACTTGAAGTTTCTCATATCTTATCTTCTGATCTAACTGCTACTTCCAATTGGGGCAGAGAAAACCTTGTTGCCTTAATAATGCTTCCAAAACCCAATGTCTTCATCTTACTACCCGTCCGGAACTCCCATCCTGCATCTTCTCTCAATATTCTTGGTGTCTCTTTTTCTTCTGCTCTCACTTGGAAGGACCATATTACCAGTCTTGCTAAGGCAGCTTCCCAGAAGTTGGGTGTGCTCAACCACATCAAGGGGTGCTTTACCCCTGCACAGCTTCTTGCTCTGTACAGGGGCACAGTGCGTCCTTGTATTGAGTATTGTTCACATGTGTGGGGAGGATCCTCTTACACCGCACTCCTAGACAAAGTAGAAAGGAAAGACTTTCGTATCATTAACTCCCGTCCACTCACCAACTCTCTGCAATCTCTCTCTCTTCGCCGCAATGTTGCATCTCTCTCGCTATTCTATCACTACTACAATAATCAGTGTTCTTCAGAGTTTTCCCAGTGTATACCACCTCCTCTACGTAGGGTACGTAGTATCCGTCTTGCAACACAATCCCACCCTACTCTGTGCATCTCTCCAACCCAAGAGTTAAAAGTCATTCTCAGTTTCTTCTATTCAACTGATGAGCTATGGAACTCTCTCCCAGAATCAGTCTTTCCCTCTTCCTATGACTTAAATTCCTTCAAACTCCGTATGTCCAGGCATTTTGGCTCGAATGTCCCTTGATTTTGGCCCTGTCACTCTTTCGACTCTGGGGGAGGCACTCGATACAGGCAGTTCTGCCTTTTGTCCCCCTCACTCACATAGACAAAAATATGTACTGTATAAATAACCTCTGCTTACTGTTTGTCTGTATTTATTGGTTGTTTATATAGTTTTATTTTCTATTAGTAATGTTTATTGTTATTTGTAAAATAGTACTCTTCGTTCATATCTGTTATTACGGTACTTCTTTATATTTTGCTATTGTTCTATTTTATTTTAGTATAGTTATTCACTTTGGATCGCATCAATTGCTTGCCTTTGTGTATTCCTTATTGCATCTGTACTATAAATGTAGGATATTTATAGGTTAATAGTTGGTAAGGGTCATGTGGCCATGCTGTGCTCGCAGGTGCCTATCCGATAGCACTATCTTGAGTGAATATGTATTTTGTACTATTGTTAATTTTGTTCATATTGCTCAAGTTGCAAATTTGTTTGTATATTTTATGCATTAAATATTGTTTAATGTGCAGTTTTATGCATTAATTATCATTCATAATTGAACTAGTTTGAATAGAATAATTTAACTTTAATTGTAGTTTCTTTATGCATACATAATTTACCTGAACTTTCCATTTTACTAATTCCTTGAATATGCCGACAGTACGTTAATATACGTTCAACTAATTTACCTGGGAAACAAGCTTATTTGGTCATATGGTGATGTACTGTACACGTACACAGTACCGTCAAATTTATGTGGTGGTTTTGTGAGTGTGTGTGTGCGTGTGTGTGTGTGTGTGTGTGTGTGTGTGTGTGTGTGTGTGTATATGTATGTTAATTGGTTTGTGTTACTAAATCTTCAATGCTTTATTTTCCCATAGTGATTTTGATAAGTTGTTTTGTCTTTAGTGTGCAATTATTGTTTTGGTTTGTTTGTTTTGGAAGTTTTACATTTTAATCTATAAGAATATTCATGCACTTAAAACAAAATATCCTGTACTTCTTTTTTGAAGGATAAAAATATATGATACTATTATGTCTAAGGTGGCTTCGATCCTTGGTCTTGCTTCCGGAGAGGGCGGTCTCTCTTCATGTATCGATCTCTAGTGCCCCCCCCCCCCCCCCCCTCTCCCTCTCTCTAGCTATACTGTACTTATATTTTGTATCTCTCTTGTTTGTCCTAAATGTATCATTGCATATACTACAATGGGTTAATATCATGCTGTAGTCTCATCCCGGAATAGAAAATAATATTGAAATGGATGTTTTGCATTTAAATTTGTCAAGCGGCAGTGGCCTCTAGGGTAGTTGGGGTGTACGAAACCGTTTTCTCTGTACCGTTTTCTCACTAGCTCCGCCTCCTTCTCTTTATCTCTTTCTCTCCCAGCCTCCACCAGCACTGTACGAACCCCGGGCCCACTGCTCTCTTATATAGTCAGAGCACTAGAAGTTCTAGAACTAGTAATGTTTTTGAGCTGTTCGGAGAGTCATAACTATGTCTTAACTACTCTGAGAACGGTATACATATTATATTTTGAATATATAAAGCTTTTCTCCAGCATGGCATGTCAGAATCAATCAAACAAGTAATGGTGCATGTGATTATTTATATGAAATTACCAGGGACATGATATACCTTTGTCATTATTTTAATGTGACTTGTTTAGGTTACATTTAACATTTATTGAGATGATTAGCTTCATATATACAGTAATAGTACATATAATTATATAATACATGTATTTCTAGCCTGAGAAGTGCGTTCAGACCGCGATAAGAGGAACCACCTGGTTTGGTGAGTGTACCTCTTCTCCCCGGGTAGCCTGTGGCGCAATGGTTAGCGCGTTCGGTTCACAACCGAGAGATTGCGGGTTCGAATCCCGGGCAGGATGAGATGGATGGGCGATCTCTTAACTCCCGATGCCTCTGTTCACCTAGCAGAGATTAGGGACCCAGTGTTAGTGGACCGTTGTGAAGTTCCATCTGGGGAGTGGTGTGTTGGCTATCAGCTGCTGCATAGTTAGGTCCGGCCAGCAATGGTCAGTCTGTCTGAGACTATGGATGGCGCAAGCCAAAACAATGTGAAGGCGCAAGCCGAAGACTATGGATGGCGTAAGCCGAACTAAGCAAACCTGGCGCAAGCCAAACTCTGAGAATTACTGAATACTGTGAAGTCTACAAATTGGGGGAGCTAGCAGACCTTACCCCTCCCTGGCTCTGCGGTAGTCGCCAACACATCACTTTTAGGGTCCCCCCTTCTTCCTAATTAGTATTCAGCTAATTTTGGCAATTTTAAGACCTTTCGCCCCATTTCTTTCTCAATATTAAGACTGTTCGTGTCATTTAGGTGTCGATTTTCCTGGCGAGCGATAGCGAGGCAAGATAAACTTCTTCCGTATAGTCTATTCATTCAAGTAGGCCAAACAAGTCTCGACAACTAACCTCTATAACTCAAAAACGACTCGCTTTTTATGGACCCCCTTCTTCCTCATGTTTAGCCTATTAGTTTTGAGGTTTTAAGATGTTCGTTCTATTAGTTTGTCGATTTTAAGACCTTTCGCCCCATTTCCTTGTCAATATTTTGACCTTTCCTGCCATTCAGGTGTCGACTTTTTCCTGGCGAGCGATAGCGAGCCTCAAATTTTAGCTACCGAAAAATGTACAAATTTATCTTAAAAGGGGGTCTAGGAGGTGTTTTTCTAAGCTTGGTGGAGGTCTAGCGAGGAAACTCAAAAATCAATCAATCAATAAATATGTAAACCAAAAACCAATCACTACCCACTTAATGCTTCTACAGGAAAATAATCGACACCTAAATTGCACGAAAGGTCTTAATATTGAAAAAGTAAATAGGGTGAAAGGTCTTAAAATCGCCAAAACTAATGGGTTGTACGTCTAATTTTTTTAAAAACTAATGGGGTTAAACACGAGGAAGAAGGGGCGGGGGGGGGGGGGGGCCAGAAACACCAATCGCCAAAAATGAATGGGCTAAACGTCTTAAAATCTGGAAACTAATGGGGTTAAACACGAGGAAGAAGGGGGGGGGGGGTAGAAACAACAACCATACACACCCCCTCCTTTTCATTATATTCCGGCAACTATTAGACGATTTTATTCAGCTTGGCAAGGTCGTCTACACATTAAAACGGTGCAGAGTATCTTAATTATTCCTTCTTAACTACCGGTACCATATATCCTGTCCAAGCTTCAAAAAATCGCCTAATTGTAGCTGAAAGCCAATAAACAAGACGTCCCTGGTATAGAAGAGGTTAGCCATCTACCTTTAAAAGGGGGGGTACTCGCTTTTTATGGACCCCCTTCTCCCTCATGTTTAGCATATTAGTTTTGAGGTTTTAAGACATTCGTGCTGTTAGTTTGACGATTTTGAGACATTTTGCCTTATTTTTTATTTTTTTATTTTTGTTTTCAATATTAAGACCTTTCGTGCCCTTTAGGTGTCGATTTTTTCCTGGCGAGCGAAAGCGAGCCTCTAATTTTAGAAAAAAAAAACGGCCTTCGGCCGGGATATTTTTCTACCGAAAAATGTATATTGAAAGGGGATCTAGGGGGTGTTTTTCTAAGCTTGGTGGAGGTCTAGCGAGGAAACTCAATATCAAATAAATAAATAAATATATAGCCCAAAAACCAAGCACTACCCCCTTAAGAGAAACTATTGATTTTTACTATACTAAGTCGCCTCTTTTGATTTACAATTTATTATAAAACAGACATTTCCAACCTAGCCTACCCTAGAATTGTATAAAACGCCAAAAAATATTGAGTGGCTGTTTTGTTTTTGTTAACCACTCGGTACAAACCCCAACACTCTGGGGAACGTTGTTGCTGAAGGCCATGTTGTATTATTTATACAATGTTCAAGGCATGTGATTACAGTACATAGGAACTAAAAATATGAACAAGATTTACAGGAAATAAAACCATGAGTAAGTTCCGTTCCCTGCATAATTATACACAATTGCCGACTTGCGAGTTTCAGGCTATAAGGAAGTTGGAGCCTTAAACATCAATATTTAGCAGAATTATCAACTAAAATATGGTTATAGTAAGTTTATAAATTTATAAAATCAAATTAATCATACTTAATATCCATCAGAAACGTACATTATTATTGCATTTCTGTTTAATAGCGATGTTCATGGCTCCGTATACGCGCACACACATGTACGTTCCACACCTGCGAAGCATAAATAAATGTTCTAGATTCATAAACTTACTATTATTACAATAGGAAATCAGGATGTACACGCAGAATATCTTCTAGTATTGTAGGGTGATCGATAAGATATTTACAAAAGGTACCGGTATTATACAGGACCCTAGGTGGTCGAAATTGTGTTATGGTAGGACAGTCTATAATGTAATGAGATAGTTCAATTTTCATATTCTTTATTTAGCACTCAGTACTGTAGCCTACAAGCCCCAACACTTTGGGGAACGTTGTTGCTGAAGGCCATGCATCATATTATACAATGTTCAGAGTTTGTAGTACATAATCAATTAAAATATATGGAGGCTATGCGTTTTTTATATAATTATTACCGTACGGTACAGGGTTGGGACCCTGGTACGGTACACAATTGTGAGGACGACAGTAAGTATGTTCGTCCTCACACATTATGGTATTCCTACACTTATTTATATAATGCATATATGTGACTCCCATGCATGCGTACATGCGCACATGCACGTCTATTCCACACCTGTGAACATAGACAAGTACAGTAGTAAGGTTACATAAGCTTGATATTATTAAGAAGATAATCAGGATGAACATGCCATGGAAACTATAGTTCAATCAATGAGACATAAAATAGTCTCCGTTATATAATACCCAGATATTACAGAAAACGGGACTATTTCAGTAGCGGATATTACACTGGCATATTTTCCGTCGTCTTTCATCCAATCCAGGATTTTTGTGGTCCCTCATCTCCCAGTTTGTGGTCTTTTCAGCAGCCCACGGTGACCCAAGTAGACCGGGATATTGCGATAATACATACACAGCTCAAATGAACATTATTTTATAGTATGCCTTTATATTTTGAATATATTTAATTGTAAGTGAATTAAGAACTAATGATATATGGGCGGAAATGTATTTATTCTGAACTCCAAACCGGTAATGTTTTTTAAGGGGGTAGTACTCGCTTTTGGACTCCTTTCTCCCTCATGTTTAGCATATTATAGTTTTGAGGTTTTAAGACGTTCGTTCCGTTAGTTTGGCGATTTTGAGATCTTTCGCCTCATGTTTGTGTCAATATCAACACCTTTCGATTTTGTCCTGGCGAGCGACAGCGAGCCTCTATTTTAGAAAGAAATGGCCTTCGGCCGGGTAAATTTTCTACCGAAAAATGTACAAATTTATCATGAAAGGGGGTCTAGGGGGTGGTTTTCTAAGCTTGATGGAGGTCTAGCGAAGTAACTAAAAAAACAATCAATAAATCAATATATAGACCAAAAATCAAGCACTGCCCCCCTAAATGTAAAAGGCTATGAGGAGGCTCCTTTGACTACGATGAACATACACGGTGGTGGCCCGTTGTGGGTGGAGCCAGCTTGGAGCCAGCAACTCGAGAACTTGGGATCGAGTCTCCGCGATGGGGTTTTTATGTAATTTGTATTTATTTATTTGTTTGTTTTATTATTTTTGTTATATGTAATTATGCTAAGTGAACTAAAATAATGCGTGAATATTGGGTTTAAGTTAATTTAAACTGCGTTAGGATAAGTCTTGGCATAATTAAATTTATGAGGGAGAAGGTGGAGGGGTTGGGTGAAGGAGCAGGTGGAGGGAAGGGGTGAGGGAGGAGGTGGAGGGATGGGGAAGAGGGAGGAGGTGGAGGGAGGTTTAAGGATGGGGAAGAGGGAGGGAGGTGGAGGGATGGGGAAGAGGGAGGGAGGTGGAGGATGGGGAAGAGGGAGGGAGGTGAAGGGATGGGGAAGAGGGAGGGAGGTGGAGGGATGGGGTGAGGGAGGAGGTGGAAGGATGGGTAAGAGGGAGGGATGGGGAAGAGGGAGGGAGGTGGAAGGATGGGGAAGAGTACAAAGGAAATCAAGCAACAACATATCTAGTGACCCTTCTAGGCTGCTTGTCCTCCAAAACACTGAGGATCAAGTGTCCAAACAGTGGTTTAGAGTGGGTAAGGGAACATTGGAAAGGGAACTACTGCCCTGGAACTAATGTCCGTGGCAGGATTAGGAAGTTAGTAGGGGACAGATGGGTTCGTAACTGAGGGGGGGGATAAAATAAAGTTATTCATTTACAAACGCAGTCAGTCGCGGGTTTGATGCGAGATATTTGTCTAAGCGGAGTTTAAATGAATCAACGGTGCTGCGGTCTATAACGTCTCGGGGAAGCCCATTCCACAAGTTGACAACTCGATTGAAGAAGAAATTCTTAGATTCGTGTGAGTTAAAAGATTTACCAATAATTTTGCAACCGTTTCCCCGCGTGTAATTAGATTGGTCGATAGTGAAGTACTTACTATAGTTCATATTGTCGATGCCTTTGATGATTTTGAACACTTGAATTAAGTCACCTCTTAATCTGCGCTGGGTTAAAGGAAATATATTTAATTCTCTAAGACGCTCTTCGTATGGTTTGTTCTTTAGGCTAGGTATCATTTCGGTAACTCTATGTTGAACTCGTTCTAGCTTGTTTATATCTTTTTGGTAATGAGGGCACCAGGATTGAACGCAGTATTCCAGAAGAGGGCGGACTAAGGAATTGTAAAGGGTTAGGATAACTTCTTTGGATTTATGCTCAAATTACCTGCCTATAAAGCCAATTATTTTGTTTGCCTTCTTAACAACTTCTGATCATTGTTGACTCGGTTTTAGGTTACTCGATATTGTTACTCCCAGATCGGTTTCTCTGTTTACATTCTTAAGCTGAGTGCCATTCATCGAATAGTTTGCTTTCTCATTTAGGTATCCGATATGTAGTACTTTACATTTATCCGCATTGAAACTCATTTGCCAAATTTGGGCCCAACATGACAATTTATCTAGATTGTGTTGCATATCGTCAACTTGTTCTTTTGAGAGTACGCTATTTGCAATTTTTGTATCGTCAGCAAATGTTTAGATTGTACAGGGTGAGACCCTCATCTATGTCGTTGATGTAAATTAAAAAGAGAATTGGACCTAGTACCGATCCCTGGGGTACCCCGCTACTTACATTGGTCCATTTAGATGCCTTACCGTTTATGACTACACTTTGCTTTCTGTCGCTGAGCCAATTTTCTATCCATTTCAACACACCGTCTTGTATTCCATGCGCTTTTAGTTTTAGCAGTAAACGTTTGTGGGGAACTTTGTCAAAGGCCTTTTGAAAATCAAGGTATATAATATCTACAGCTTTACTCTCATCGTAGAGGTTGAGGATATCGTGGAAGAAGTCTAAGAGGTTTGTTAAACAGGAACGTTTTTTACGAAAGCCGTGTTGAGTATCTTCAAGTATGTTATTTTCCTCTAAGTGATTTACGAGTCTGTCTCGTATGACCGTTTCTAGCATTTTACATACAACTGAGGTTAAGCTAATTGGACGATAGTTACTGGGTAGGGATTTGCTGCCTTTTTTTAATATCGGTGTTACGTTGGCTAGCTTCCACTGATCAGGCATAGTTCCAGACTGCAAGGATTTATTGAATAGTAATGTCAGTGGTTTGGAGAGCTCATCCTTAGCTTCCTTTAGAACTCTAGGCGAGATTGTATCAGGTCCAGGCGTTTTATTTACCTTGAGTTTATCTAAACAATTCAATACTTCTCTCTCTCTGTAACGGTGATATTGCTTAGAACATCTGAATTATCAATCTGAATCGGCGATGGTGTAGGGATATCACTGAGGTCTTCTGTTGTAAAAACTGATGCAAAGAAGGTATTGAGGGCATTACTCATTTGTACTTCGTCTTTGGTGTATTCTCCATTTTCATCGACTAACGGTCCAACAGTTGAAGTAACTACTTTTTTCTTTCTGATATAACTATAGAATTCTTTCGGGTTTGTTTTACTTTGATTCGCAATATGTAACTCTAAGGTCTTTTTACTTTGCTTAATTAACTCTTTGGCTTTGCGTCGTAGCTCTACAAATTTCACCCGTTCTTCGTCATTTTGTGAGGATTTTAATCTACCATTAGCAAATTTTTTAGCAAGCAGGCAGTGTGAAATATCTTTATTCCACCATTTGGGCTTATTATTATGGCCTGGACGCCGTATTTTCGATGGTATGCAGTCTTGCACTGCTTTTAGGTAAGTGGTTACGAATAACTTCCAAGATGTATTTATGTCGTTATTGTTAATTAAAAAGCTCCAGTCAGTTTCTTTAAACATAGCTTTAAGTTTATGGAAGTTTGCTTTCTTGAAATTAGGGACTTTTTCGATGCTACTATTTGGTTCGTTACTAGTAAACTTTAAAGTGAAAGTTATCGTACGATGGTCGCTGTTACTGAATTCATCACCAACATTCAAATTCTCTATTAATTCTTCTTTTGTTGCAAGTACAATGTCAAGAACGTTATTACCACGGGTCGGCGTTCGAACAAATTGATAAAGCGAACTCTCTTGCAAGTTCGTATACAAGTCATGTCCGGAGTGTGAAGTAAGAGTATCGCCCCACTTGGTCACAGGTAAATTAAAGTCGCCAAAAATTACGGTATCTTGTGAGTTACTTACATCTGCAATTTGTTCGTAAATTTCTCGGTCAGTTTGCACTGATTGAGCTGGAGGTCTGTATATTAACGCAAGTATTATTTTTGTACCTTTATTATTCTTTATTAGCACAAAAGATGTGTCGACGTTCACAATTTGAGGTTTTGACAAGAGGGTAGGGTTAAGACTTTCTTTGATATAAAGTAAAACGCCACCCCCATTTCGATTTATTCGGCTTTTCGCAAACATTACATAACCGGGAAGTGAATACTCTGCTAAAAAGTCTCTATCTTCTGTATTGAGCCAAGATTCTGTTATGCCAATCACATCATAATTTTCTGTAAACACTAGCTCCTCTAAATCTGAAAATTTATTGCGTATGCTACGAGCGTTTGCATAGAAAACTTTTAAATTTTTTATTTTAGAACTCACGGAACGCTCTTTAACCCTCTCATATCCTTGACACAATTTTGAGCCTATTAGGGATAATTTAAAGCCTTTGTTACCGTCAGGGGTATTTATAAACCTTTAGTTTATTTACTTCAACCTCTGCAGTTGTCTTTGAGTTAGCTGTGGGCAGAAAACTAATTTTGCAGAGGTAATTATAAGAGTGAGAGAAATCTATTTCTTATTGCTAATCTGGCAACCTCTGCGTCATATGGATGTGAGAGGGTTAATAATATGTTTGGTTCTTGTCGGATCTACATTTATGTTCATTGCTGTCCTAGGTCCTCGCTGTCTTCGGTCCTTATCGCTGGTGGTCCTCGGTTGCCTCTGTTTTTTGCTTGGCGTTGGATGATTTATGTCACTGCTGCTTCTTCTCGGATGGCGTTTTTTGATCCATGGTAATGTTAACCTTAATGACCTAGGGGATCGGTTTTTTGTGGTTTTTCCTTAATTTCTAACCTATTCCAGGTGTTTTCTGGATTTTTTTTTTTTTTTATACTACCTGCTGGTCCTGGGGTGTACTTTTATTTTTAATTAACTGGTGTGCAATGGGTAAACTAAGGAAACATTTACCGCACTGAAACATACAACCCCTACAATGATTGAGGCAACCAATCATTGCATAAATGAACTTAAAATTAAATATATATTGACAGGAAAATTTCAGACCGATCAACTTGAGGCCAGGTTCAGTAAATATCGACAGCTTACAGGTTGCAATTACAATATATCTGTCAGACAAGTATTTGAGTGTGAAACAAAAAATTGAGGATGATATCTGTACTGAAGATACCCTTTAAAAATCATAGCATACAGCTGTAGATTTGTCCAAATTTGAGGAAACAATGTGGGAGAAAATGGAAAACAATGATTTAGTAAATATCACAAGGTTTGACATAGATGAAACACAGGATGATATTGAAAAGAGCATGCTATGCGGTGTCCAAAAAACTGAAATGTAATTTTTGTAAAGACCTTACTAGTCATGAAAATGTAGATAATTTGCCAGATAATAACAGCTACATACAGGACATTAGCAGAGGTTCTTTACTATATCCTGATGATTCTGTAGTTAACATTATTATGTATAATTATATTGTCATCAACAAACTAACTCAAATTCCAGCGTTTTCAAATTCATTGAACCAGAGAAATCTAGCCACTGAGATCACACTGAATGTTCTGGTAGATAATGATGCTTTCCTCCCAATAAACAACTGCGATAATGATCATAACGTAGACAAAATTCATTTTTTTTTTAGTGTGGGCTTCTACAAATGCCTTGCTCAATATTTGTTGTGCAAAAGAAAACGATCACATAATTATATCAGAGCAAGCGGTCAGGAAAAAAAAGGAAGCTCCAAACCTTAACATAAGAATATGTTGGAGTGATGAGGACGAAATGTAAATGTATGTAAATTAAGTGTATATGTAAATATAAGTTAGTAAATACGATTCACTTGGTATTTTGTTTATCTATTATTCTATAGCTTTCTAAAATCGGATAAAGTATTTATACAATATATATATATATATATATTTTCTTTAATACATACGAGGTTGAAAGAAATGGCAATTTCTGCGTTGGAAATTTTATTATTCAAAGTTTCCAGGTCTCTGATAAGTTTTCGCTGGGTGGCAGGAAGTAGATGAAGGAGATGAGCAAAATTCATGGTGGTACAGGGTTACATAAATGTACATGATGATACAGGATATACGACGCGTTTCACTGGACAACCAGCATTATCAAGTAAGGAAGGAATGATATAAAAGGTAAACAGGAAGGGTATATATAGAGGGTGGAGGATCAGAGGAGGCGTTTTCCGCCTCCTCTGATCCTCCACCCTCTATATATACCCTTCCTGTTTACCTTTTATATCATTCCTTCCTTACTTGATAATGCTGGTTGTCCAGTGAAACGCGTCGTATATCCTGTATCATCATGTACATTTATGTAACCCTGTACCACCATGAATTTTGCTCATCTCCTTCATCTACTTCCTGCCACCCAGCGAAAACTCATCAGAGACCTGGAAACTTTGAATAATAAAATTTCCAACGCAGAAATTGCCATTTCTTTCAACCTCGTATGTATTAAAGAAAATTTATTACCTGGCTTTACTAACATATTAATATATATATATATATATATATATATATATATATATATATATATATATAATATATATATATATTGTCGTTGTATTAAGCAATATATATATATATATATATATATATATATATATATTGCTTAATACAACGACAATGTTACATAGTCAGTTTAATGATATATCAAGGAGTAAGCATAAATATGAAGAGCAATATACGTGAATGTGTGAACCCACCATTATGGTGGGTTCACACATTCACGTATATTGCTCCCGTCCGGCGTATCGCCAATTTATGTAAAGACGCGAGTAGTTTCTGCCGTTGAACGCCCGTTCTTCCACGTCTATTGCACTTACCGACAGACGTAGCGTAACGGGGCCAGTGTTACGTCAGACGTAATGGAGTCGTATTGAACTACGTACGTGTTTGCGACGTGCGTAAGCATAGCCCCGTTTGACCTCATGGGCTGCACGATTTGCGGGAACACAGGCCACGCCCATGCCACGCCCCCTCAAGACCGGCGTAGATGAGGCCGCATGTCTTGGGATTTGTTAGGTCGTACCTGGACCGGTTCTGGCCAATCGTAGGCACACCCCGTCTGACCAAACACAGACAAAGACAGTCTTTGTCAACCACGTAGGTCTGGGTTGGAATCTGGGAACTACAAAAGGGCAGGAATGGCCACACCATTCCCATTCCCAGTCCTTCATCGGCACCATGAACAACATCGAGGAATTCATCCTGGAGGAGTAACATCGAGGAATTCATCCTGGAGGAGTAACCCGCTGAGTGCCAGCCAATTTTGACGGTGTGCTTCTGCCAGTGCCATATTTTTTTTTTTTTTGGCTAAATCTATTAAGTTGGGAGAGAAATGGTAAAAAAAAACACTCCCCTCGCCAGAAATCAGGTCCCCGATGGTCCCGAAAGTAGCTGAAAAGACACTATAGACTACAGAGACTTTTATGGTATCGGAATGTATGGGTGGGAGGGTGGTTTGGGGTTGGTTGGGGGAAGGTAGAAGGGTAATTGACTTGTGTTATACATATGAAGCCGATTGGTGAGGTAGTTTCGCCACCACGGATTTTCCTTTTTTCCTTTCCTTCGTACGGATACGCTAGAAGTGGGTGGTGGGAGGAGGTTGGGGTGTGGTGGGGGGAAGGCAGAAGGGTAAGAGACTTGTCACACAAATATGGAACCGATTGGTGCAGTCGTTTCGCCGCCACAGATTTTCCTTTTTTTTCCTTTTCTTCGTACGGATACGCTAGAAGTGGGTGGTGGGAGGAGGTTGGGGGTGTGGTGGGGGGAAGGCAGAAGGGTAAGAGACTTGTCACACAAATATGGAACCGATTGGTGCAGTCGTTTCGCCGCCACAGATTTTCCTTTTTTTTTCCTTCTGACGGGACCGACAGTCAGCGAGTGGGTGGGAGGAGGGATTTGGGATTTTTGTGGTGGGTAGCCTAAAGGGTAAGGTACATGTGGTAAAAATATGAAAGCCATAGGTGCAGTCGTTTCGCTGCTACGATTTGTTTTCGGCAGGGTGCAGAGGGTGGCAGGGTTGGCTTGTTGGTTGCTGCTCCGGTGTGGTGAGGTGTGACTGGAGGGTCCCTCGCTGGTCCCGTTGTCCCCTCGTACAACGATGCCGCGTCTTCCCGCCAACCCGCAGTGCGGCGGTTCTGCCAGATGCGGCCTAACTAACGTATACTTCCACGTTCGACTGGAACTTTCTACGATTTGACGAGAGCAGCTCTCGTCTCACGTGGTCGCTGCTACGTCCGACGAGGATGCTCTGGTCAGACGACCGTGGTGGCCTGGTCGGTCGTAAGTTTCCCCGTCTTTTGACATACGTGAGGGCGAGCCACGTTCCTGATTCGACTCGAATCAGCAACCGCGCGGCCTTGGCCGCACCCACAACATTCCCGACCCACGTGGGCTACTCGTTTCTACTCGCGCCATGCGAGAGTACCCCCCCGACTGGCCGTAATTTCATTAAAGTTTTGCGTATTATGCCATTACGTTTTACGTAATCGGTTGCCAACTACCAATATACCTTCGTTTACAACAGACGGGAGCTGACGGGAGCAATATACGTGAATGTGTGAACCCACCATAAGTGGGAATATGTGGGAGTGTGAGCCCGCCACCCAGCGCGAGAGTGGCCTGGGCTTATGACGTGGGCTGGCCTTGTTATACAGGGTGTCCCGCGAGTTTTGTCAAATACTTCCAGAGATGAAAGATTAAGTAATTCTAAGTTAAAACTGTTATATACACATAGGCTTTTGGGGTCATTGTTTTGTAGTTATGGACCCTTAAAGTCGGCATTTAGGTGTTTTTTGTAAATTCTAACCCTGTTTTTCTTCAAGAAGATGAGGATAGGAAAAATAACTATAAAGTGTAGTATGAAGCATGATATCAACACTTCAAACTGAATATTACAAAAAAATAAAAAATAATAATAATTTTAAGCTCATCATCACGGAAAGAAGAAAGGGGCAACAGAGGATTTTTTCGTGTTTTCTGTCAGTTTAAACCCATTTTCCGAGTAATGAAAATTAATAGCGATAACGTTATGCTGTATGATGGTGCATGGTATCAATACTTAATGAAAACACCAAAAAATCCTCTGTAGCTCCTTTCCTCTTTCCGTGATGATGAGCTTAATATTAAGTTTTGTTGGTTTCTTGTAATATTCAACTCCATGCCAACGGAATATGAAGTGCGATGTAGGGAAGTTTTTGGTGTCAGTTTGAAGTATTGATATCATGCTTCATAATACACTTTATATATTTTTTTCCTATCCTCATCTTATTGAAGAAAAATAGGGTTAGCAACTACAAAAAACACCAAAATGGCGACTTTATGGGTCCATAACTACACGACAATGCCCACAAAACCCTATGTGTAATAACAGATTTTACTTAGAATAACTTCCTTTTATTCTCTGGACGTATAGCCGGCGGATATAATATATTTTTTTTTCCTATCCTCATCTTATTGAAGGACAACAGGGTTAGCAACTACAAACAACACCAAAATGTGTTGTGATGGGCTGGTCTATCAGAGTGAGAGCTGAGCGATCTCTGCCATACCCATAGCTTACTCTGACTGTTCCTTTAACTTATATATTTTCTAGATCTCAAGTGACGGCGTCTCTTCCGTGGATTGATCTCCCAATCTACCAAGATTGGAAGCCAAAGCGTCACATTTTTCCCTTGCCCCTCAACTTTCTCTTCATAATTGCTGAGGGGCACAGGGCCCTGGGTGGGGCTTTGGTTTCCCGGGCGTTTCCGCACCCTCCTCAGCTCCCCGCCATGGAGTGGCTTCGGTCACCCAGGCTTTATTGTGGTCGGCAGGGAGGGTTCTGTGGGGGCGCTCGGTTATGGCCTTGGAATTGCTCGGGGCCTTGGGGCTGTTCGGCCAGGCAGCTTGGGGAACAACAACAACAACAACAACACCAAAATGTCGACTTTAAGGGTACATAACATGGAAAACATGGAAAACGATCAAACAACTGATCCCAGATCATCATAAAACAGATATCAATAATCAATTAGAAGACTCGGTTTCAATGGCAAATAAATGTAATGAGTTGTTTGCGAATGTGGGCAAAAATGTTTATGAACAGACTCAAAGAAATATAAATGACTCCCATCCTGAGAGTGCCTCACCTACTATAACGCTACCACCTACTATGTTCAGACCTACTCCAGTAGAAAACGGCTACAGTCATTTTAACAATCAAGCACTTAAAAGACACAAGTGCAGTAGGCGCTGATGATATACCATTAAGTTATATTAGAGATGCACTACCAGCCATAGAAAATATCTTAACTATAATTATAAAGTAGGGCACCAGGATTGAACGCAGTATAGGATAACTTCTTTGGATTTATGCTCAAATGACCTGCCTATAAAGCCAATTATTTTGTTTGCCTTCTTAACAATTTCTGAACATTGTTGACTCGGTTTTAGGTTACTCGATATTGTTACTCCCAGATCGGTTTCTCTGTTTACATTAAGCTGAATGCCATTCATCGAATAGTTTGCTTTCTCATTTAGGTATCCGATATGTAGTACTTTACATTTATCCGCATTGAAACTCATTTGCCAAATATGACAATTTATCTAGATTGTGTTGCATATCGTCAACTTGTTCTTTTAAGAGTACGCTATTTGCAATTTTTGTATCGTCAGCAAATTTTGAGATTGTACAGGTGAGACCCTCATCTATGTCAAAGGAGTACAAAGGAGTACAAAGGAAATCAAGCAACAACATATATAGTGACCCTTCTAGGTTGCTTGTCCTCCAAAACACTGAGGATCAAGTGTCCAAACAGTGGTTTAGAGTGGGTAAGGGAACATTGGAAAGGGAATTACTGCCCTGGAACTCATGTCCGTGGCAGGATTAGGAACTTAGTAGAGGACAGATGGGTTAGTAACTGAGGGGGGGATAAAATAAAGTTATTCATTTACAAACGCAGTCAGTCGCGGGTTTGATGAGAGATATTTATCTAGGCGGAGTTTAAATGAATCAACGGTGATGCAGTCTATAACGTTTCAGTTTCGGGGAAGCCCATTCCACAAGTTGACAACTCGATTGAAGAAGAAATTCTTAGATTCGTGCGAGTTAAAAGATTTACCAATAATTTTGCAACCGTTTCCCCGTGTGTAATTAGATTGGTCGATAGTGAAGTACTTACTACAGTTCATATTGTCGATGCCTTTGATGATTTTGAACACTTGAATTAAGTCACCTCTTAATCTACGCTGGGTTAAAGGAAATAGATTTAATTCTCTAAGACGCTCTTCATATGGTTTGGTCTTTAGGCTAGGTATAATTTTGGTAACTCTACGTTGAACTCGTTCTAGCTTGTTTATATCTTTTTGGTAATAAGGGCACCAGGATTGAACGCAGTATTCCAGAAGAGGGCGGACTAAGGAATTGTAAAGGGTTGGGATAACTTCTTTGGATTTATGCTCAAATGACCTGCCTATAAAGCCAATTATTTTGTTTGCCTTCTTAACAACTTCTGAACATTGTTGACTCGGTTTTAGGTTACTCGATGTAAATTAGAAAGATAATTGGTCTTAGTACCGATCCCTGGGGTACCCCGCTACTTACATTGGTCCATTTAGATGCCTTACCGTTTATGACTACTCTTTGCTTTCTGTCGCTGAGCCAATTTTCTATCCATTTCAACATTTCCAAGAGGGAAGGGGTGGAGGGATGGGGAAGAGGGAGGAGGTGGAGGGGAGGGATGGGGTGAGGGAGGAGGTGGAGGGGAGGAGGGAGGGAGGAAGTGGAGGGGAGATTTTGATTTGATTTGATTCTTTATTGAGAAAGCATAAATACATGGGGATACATAAATACACGTTGTCTCAAAAGGGCAAAGATGGTATAACAGTCTTTTACCCTACTCATATTTTACATGTACAATATAAACATAAACATGAAAACAACATTTAGTAAGTTTTTATCTCTATACTTGTTAGCACACCAGTTGTCCCTAACTGTTTAAGAAGGACCCTTCGCTAAGCCTTAGGCTTAGCGCGGGTTTGTTATAATCCTGATACTTCCCTTAATGTCAGAGAATGAACCTCCCACTCCACTTTAATCCCCAATTTCCAAAAAGATCCTCTCGTCACTGCTAATACCCTAATGTCTGGGTCATTGGCGGCGGCACGAATATAAACCCAGAGTTGTGTCTGTGCTAGCAGGGCTTATTATATATGGATCATATATATTTTGTTTCCCTCTACATTTGTTTTGTGTTAACAAAACCAATTGTTAATAATATACAGTAAATACAGTTCTTATATCTATCACACCAGTAATGGCATAATCGATGAGATGCTATTCGTAGTAGCAATGACAATACTATTAATACTAAGAATAGCAGCAATAACTATAGTAATGATACAAACTAAAATAACATCTGCAAGATTGGTACCAATAACCACACCAATAATAATAGTAATAACAACAACGATAATATAAATACTATTATATATATATATACTCTGACATACGGAGCCCTGTATGTTAATTTAAGAGTTAGAATTAGAGTTGAAGGAGGTTCAAACTAGCGAGCGAACTAGGGAGTGGGGAAACTAGCTCGCCGCATACCAGCAAACAAGCCTTCACACCTGCGTGCGTCATAGGGGACCCTGCAAACTACCCGACGCTATGACGTATGATCGACGCCAGGAGCTGTGAATGGACCAGGCACCTGTTATGCAACTCGAGGAGCTGTGATTGGAGCGGGCACCACCCCCCGCCTCCTGATTCGTTCCTATACCATCATTGTTTAGTATATAAGACCTGAGTTGTGGGCATTCAAATCAGTCTCATTTGGAGTTGGGGAAGGTGAACTTGCAGCTGGAGGAAGACGGGGTGAAGTATTATAATGGGATTGTGACTGTCAATCAGATTATATAAATGTGTGTTAAGTGTGTTCGGTGTAAACACTTACGTTATGTTGGTTAGTGAGATATGTGATTGGGAATTAACGTTAACGCTACTATTATGTGTTTAACTATTTGATTGCGAATTAACGTTAACGCTACTATTTATGTACTTAACTATTTGATTGGGAATTAACGTTAATGCTATTATTATGTACTTAACTATTTTAGTTGACTAACTTGTGGACTAAAGCAACTCTTTAAGTAATTGGGTTATGATGAAAGTAATACTATTGTTTTATATTAATACTTACGAGTTCTTTCATTTTCTTTGAATTAAGCTTACATTGCTTAACGGTGCTTAGTACGGTGATGCTATTGTCTCATATTAGTAATATCGCCTTAGACTAACATGGCTGTGTTAATATTACTTCTAGTGATTTCCTAAGCTGAAGAAAATTCTTTTGCTTCAAAATATTATATTTTGCTTTTCATATTATTTGAGTGAGACCTGAATCGAATCTATGAAGCGATCCTGTAACTTAATTTACTCATAATCAAACCTCAATGTTACGTGGTTAAGAAATACATTTAACTAATTATTAAATATATATCTAACTTTTTATGTGACTTTGATATTAATCCTGATGATAATAATAATATAATACTATTAACGTAAGACAAGAACCAAGAATAATTACATTAAATATAAATAAAAGGACATATAAGAAAACTATCTATTCATTTCAAAAAGGGTAAGAGACAGAAATATTCTTACTTTAATATTTATCTTCCAAGACTTTTTATAAAATTAATAGTCCTTCTTTAGCTATAACTTATTCGGTTCATAACCATAGCCTACTAAGCTTCGGTTAAATAATAATTCTTTATAAATACTACATGACTTTAATTAGTTTCAGTATGTTTCCTAATTAAAGAGTATCAGTCAATAAAGGATACTAAGTCCTAAGATCCAAAAGGAAAGGAAGCAACAACAGGAAATAATTTTATTAGATTTTACTTTTGTTTTGCCTTCAGCTGACTGATACCTTAATATATATCTCTGTGCTATCTAGATTCATTAAGTTAACCACTTGAGGATCAAGATACGTAACAGAAGAGTGGCGACCTTGCCAGGATTCGTTTCATACAGTTTCACTCAGTTTCATTAACGTTTCACTACTTAAAAATCAAATATTAATCATGCCTCAACTAATTAATGACAAAGATGCTCGAGTTTTCATAGAATCAGAACCCACAGCCCCTGATATTGACTGTCTGTCAAAATCTGAACTGAAAGTGCTTGCCTCGCATCTCCAGTTAACTGTCTCAAACATGTCCAAAGTAGAGGTGGCTCAGACCATAAAAACCCACCTGTTCCCTGTAGAAGGCGGGGAGGGTGACGGAGCAGTTGGTGGGATCCCGAGTAAACCTAGCAAACTTGATGAACAATTGCCACCTGGTTTTACCGTTGATCAATTATTCGAACTAGAACAAACCAGAGCAAAGACCGAACAAGCCAGACTAAATGCCGAACAAGCCAGAGCAACGACCGAACAATATCAATATCAATATCAAATAGCTCAACTAAATGTCCATACAAATGCTCCCGTAATTGCTCCCCCTCTGGGATTGACTATGACTAGTGTCATTCCACCTTTCACTGAGGATAATGTGCAGGATTTCTTTGTTTTGTTTGAGGAAGTTGCTGGAGGTATGAAGTGGACAAGAGATCAATGGCCTTTTATGTTACAAACCGTTTTGAGAGGGCAGGCTCAAGCCACGTATTTGTCAGAAGTAGCAGAGGTTAGGCAGGATTATGACAATCTCAAAGAAGCTATCCTAAAAACCTATCAATTGCAGCCTGAGGCTTACAGGCAATCTTTCCGTAAAAACCAGAAGAAAGTAGAAGAAACCCATAAGGTATTTGCCAGGACCATGACTAAAACTTTCAATCATTGGGTCAAGAGTAAGAAAGTCACAAGCTACAACGACCTGAAGGAGTTGGTCCTGTTAGAAAATTTCCTATGGAAAATTGATTCTTCTGTATCCTATCATTTAAAGGGGAAAAAGGTAGATTGTCTTGCCGACGCTGCTGACATGGCTGACACATACGTGGTCAACAACAAATTTCGTGGAAAGAAGCCCTACGATAATTCTAGTTCTAATTTTAAGTATCCCAATCACAAATCTGACAGACCCAGTCACAAGCCTATAACGTCTTCCCCAGCTAGCCAAAATAGAATTGTTCCCCCAACTAAAAATGCGACTCAGGGCAATGCTAACAGAGGTGGGCCCCAAACTAATAGTAATGCTCAAAGAGGGAACGTTCCCGTATCCCCTAAAGTATGTACTTTTTGTGGCAAGAGAGGCCACCTAGCTTATCAGTGCTGGGCCAAGGAGAAAACCGAGAGATCGGGGCAGACAGTTGCCGCCGTATCTCAAATTCCATATGTGCATTTAATGCAGGGCTCCCGACAGAAGGAGTACCTAGCATCAAAAGTTCCTTTAATGCAGGACTCCCGACAGAAGGAGTACCTAGCACCAAAAGTTCCTTTAATACAGGACTCCCGACAGAAGGAGTACCTAGCAGCTAACGTAAATCATCTAGACAGGGGTGTAGTAGCATGTGTGGTGCAACCCACTAGGGTTAAGCCAATAATAATTTCACCATCAGTGCAGGACAGTTACCGTCCCTTTATTTCATCTGGCAATGTGAGATTAAATGGTTGCATGCATGAGGTAAAAATTCTGAGAGACACAGGTTCTACTAGCACCCTCATGGTGAATCCTTACACAGAGTGCCCACCTGGCGAACCAGTTGTAATGAGAGGTGCTGGAGGCCAGTTTTATGCATACTTGGTAAAAGGCGAAATTGAACGTGAGTTACTACAGGGTGAGGCCACCATAGCTTTGTGTAGGTCCCAAGATATCCCTGTGCCTGGGGTAACGCTCCTTTTGGGGAATGATGTAGCAGGTGAGAAGGTCCGACCAGACCCCATTTTGTCACTTTCCCCTGTTAACGAGCCACTAACCGGTGAGCTCGAAAAGGAGATGCCAACAGTTTTCCCTGTGTGTGCTGTCACACGTTCAATGTCTCAAGTAGCAGTTCCCTCAGACAGAAATGTACCGAATGTAAGAGTTGATGAAAGGGATGATGAGAGTGTGAATGACGCTCCAACTGTGCCTGATGATGTGACTGAGGTGGATTTATCTGACACCTTTATGGCTCATCTTGACCCTAACGATGACCATGAAACCCCTCCAAATTGTCCTAGTGGCCTGGTAGAGCTACAGAGAGATGATAGTGAATGCAAGGAGTTAGCTGCCAGGTCCGTGAGTGAAGAGGAATGTGAGAAGGAGGGTGGTGAATGTTTCTACCTCAAAGGAGGAGTATTGTGGCGAAGATGGAGACCGCCACACAGACCAATCGATGACGGGGCTTGGGACGTCCATCAAGTAGTAGTCCCCAAACCTTGTCGTAGAGATATCATGGAAATGGCACATTGTATACCATTGGCAGGACACCTAGGTGTAAGAAAAACTCTAGACAGAATCAGAGCCCACTTTTACTGGCCAGGAATGCGTGCAGATGTAGTGGAGTTTTGTAGAGTGTGTCACACTTGCCAGATGATAGGAAAACTCAATCAGAAGGTGCCTGTACATCCTCTGGTGCCCTTGCCCGTTTTCGAGAATCCTTTTACTCGGGTGGTAGTTGACATTGTAAGCCCATTGCCTAAGACTTCCCAAGGTAACATTTATTTATTAACTATCATGGACATGGCAACTCGCTACCCAGAGGCTATACCCTTAAGGACTACCTCTGCTCCAACTGTCATCAAGGAACTGCTCAAATTCTTCACCAGAATGGGTTTCCCCCATGAGGTGCAAAGTGATCAAGGAACTAATTTTACCTCTAACATTTTCCAGCAGTCCCTGAAGGAGTTGGGTATCGAGCATGTTAAGTCTAGCACCTACCACCCAGAGAGTCAAGGGGTTCTCGAACGATATCATCAGACATTAAAGGGAATGTTACGTAAGTATTGTACAGAGACCGGAGTTGAGTGGGATAAGGGGGTACCTTTTCTTTTATTTGCTACTCGTGAGGTTCCAACTGAATCCCTGGGTTTTTCCCCTAATGAGCTAATTTTCGGTCACCAGGTAAGAGGTCCTTTGCAACTATTGCAGGATAGCCTAGTTGGCCAGGAGGGGAACCAAAACCTCCTCAAGTATGTTTCAGATTTCAAAACCCGGCTGAGATCCTCATGTGAGTTTGCCGCTCAAAACTTGACCGTGGCTAAAAGCTCCATGAAGAAATGGTATGACAGAAAAGCCTGTGAGAGGGAGTTTCAGCCCGGTGATGAGGTTTTGGTCCTGCTCCCCCTTTTTGGCCAACCTTTATCTGCCAAGTTCAGGGGCCCATATAAGATCATTCAGAGGGTGAGCATTACCGATTATCTAGTAACTACCCCAAACAGGAGAAAGCCCACGCAAGTATTCCATATAAATATGTTGAAACCCTACCATAGGTCCCCTGATTCCTCTCTTCCAGATTCTCCCACTGTGGCAGTGAATGTCAGGACCTGTGGACAGCCTGGTGCGGACGAAGTTTTCAGTTCTCTTACTGACCCGCAACAGACTGTTCCAGAGCCTGAAGGTATCCATGCAGACTTTGACTTGTCATGTAGCCTATCCAACTTTCAGTATAATTCAGTAGCTTGGGGGGAATTACCATCTAAACTATGTCATCTTCCCTCTGAGCAAGCGAACCATCTAATCTCTGTTTTATCTCAGTCTCCCAGTGTGTTCCGTGATACTCCAGGGCTCACTTCTTTGGCCGTGCACGACATCGACGTAGGGGATGCAACTCCCATTCAACTATCCCCCTACCGTGTCTCACCACAACGCAGGAGTATACTGCAGGTCGAGCTTGACTACATGTTGTCAAACAAGCTGATCAAAAGGGCCTTAAGCCAGTGGAGTAGTCCGGTCATACTTGTGCCAAAGCCAGACGGGAGCCATAGGTTTTGTAGGGACTATAGGCAAGTTAATGCTGTCACAAAGAACGATACCTACCCACTGCCACGGATCAAAGATTGCATTTACCAGGTTGGCCTCATACAGCAGTAAGTTTAACTTAATGAGAGGATTTTGGCAATTAGCTCTCCCTTGTAGCGAGGTAAATGTCATTCTTTTGTAGTGCGCTTTCAAGCCTTCAGCTGTGAGATAATGCCTTGCAGTTCGAATAACGCTCCAGCTACGTTCCGGCTATGTTCTGATGTGGTACCTGGAGACGTTGCCTACTTTGGGTGATATCCTTATTATATCCTCATTATGATCTTGCTGTTGCCAATCTGGTGGTGAATCTATTTATGTATTATGTTTCATATTATGTACTATACTCCTTAAACTCTTTTCTAGGGGGGAGGTCTGACATACGGAGCCCTGTATGTTAATTTAAGAGTTAGAATTAGAGTTGAAGGAGGTTCAAACTACCCAAGCGGCGAAGCAAACTAGCGAGCGAACTAGCGAGTGGGGAAACTAGCTCGCCGCATACCAGCAAACAAGCCTCACACCGGCGTGCGTCATAGGGGACCCTGCAAACTACCCGACGCTATGACGTATGATCGACGCCAGGAGCTGTGAATGGACCAGGCACCTGTTATGCAACTCGAGGAGCTGTGATTGGAGCGGGCACCACCCCCCGCCTCCTGATTCGTTCCTACACCATCATTGTTTAGTATATAAGACCTGAGTTGTGGGCATTCAAATCAGTCTCATTTGGAGTTGGGGAAGGTGAACTTGCAGCTGGAGGAAGACGGGGTGAAGTATTATAATGGGATTGTGACTGTCAGTCAGATTATATAAATGTGTGTTAAGTGTGTTCGGTGTAAACACTTACGTTATGTTGGTTAGTGAGATATGTGATTGGGAATTAACGTTAACGCTACTATTATGTGTTTAACTATTTGATTGCGAATTAACGTTAACGCTACTATTTATGTACTTAACTATTTGATTGGGAATTAACGTTAACGCTATTATTATGTACTTAACTATTTTAGTTGACTAACTTGTGGACTAAAGCAACTCTTTAAGTAATTGGGTTATGATGAAAGTAATACTATTGTTTTATATTAATACTTCCGAGTTCTTTCATTTTCTTTGAATTAAGCTTACATTGCTTAACGGTGCTTAGTACGGTGATGCTATTGTCTCATATTAGTAATATCGCCTTAGACTAACATGGCTGTGTTAATATTACTTCTAGTGATTTCCTAAGCTGAAGAAAATTCTTTTGCTTCAAAATATTATATTTTGCTTTTCATATTATTTGAGTGAGACCTGAATCGAATCTATGAAGCGATCCTGTAACTTAATTTACTCATAATCAAACCTCAATGTTACGTGGTTAAGAAATACATTTAACTAATTATTAAATATATATCTAACTTTTTATGTGACTTTGATATTAATCCTGATGATAATAATAATATAATACTATTAACGTAAGACAAGAACCAACAATAGGCTAATTACATTAAATATAAATAAAAGGACATATAAGAAAACTATCTATTCATTTCAAAAAGGGTAAGAGACAGAAATATTCTTACTTTAATATTTATCTTCCAAGACTTTTTATAAAATTAATAGTCCTTCTTTAGCTATAACTTATTCGGTTCATAACCATAGCCTACTAAGCTTCGGTTAAATAATAATTCTTTATAAATACTACATGACTTTAATTAGTTTCAGTATTTTTCATAATTAAAGAGTATCAGTCAATAAAGGATACTAAGTCCTAAGATCCAAAAGGAAAGGAAGCAACAACAGGAAATAATTTTATTAGATTTTACTTTTGTTTTGCCTTCAGCTGACTGATATCTTAATATATATCTCTGTGCTATCTAGATTCATCAAGTTAACCACTTGAGGATCAAGATACGTAACAATACACATACATACATACATACATACATATATATACACACGCATACATACACCCATACACACGTATATACATACATATATATACATATATACACATATACATACACTTGTTACACTTTGTAGTATTCCGTCCGTTAGCAACACAGTTGAGCTGGGGCTCCACTGCGACCAGGCAGCTCCCTTTCTTCCACTCTCCATTCCAGAAGTCGGTTGGAGTTGGCGCTGGGGTATCCTGGTGTTGGTGGCCGGTCCGGTATTTTGGCCAGCCACATGTCCAAGTGTTTCTTGAAGGTGTCTGGAGACACCCCGGTCATGTTCCTGAGAGGGGCTGGTATACAGTTGAACAGTCTGGTTCCATTGTATGCAAAGCTGTGATGGATCAGGGATTTGATTTTTTGCGTTGATCCCGGCGTAGTCCTCACATAGCACAGCCTCCCTCGCCTTTGGTGTTGAGTCTCTTGGATGTTTGGATTTGGTACCTTTTTTTCCAAAAGCTTCCAGACGTAGATGATGATGTATCTCTCCCTACGTCTTTGAAGTGAGTACAGCTGCAGCTCCTCGAGTCTCTCCCAGTAGTTAAAGTGTTGAAACCCATGGATTTTACTGGTGAATGTCCTCTGGGTGGCTTCAATTTCTGTTATTTCTCCTACTTTTTGGGGAGACCATAGCTGAGAGCAGTACTCAAGTTGTGGTAGGAGCAGTAACTTCCAGTGTTAACATACACCTCTCATTTCTTGTGTAGAAGGTTCTCAGGATCCAGCCTGATATTTGTTTTGCTGTTGTTGTGGCTTTGGTAATATGCTGGGAAAAAGTGGCGTCACTGCTCATATTTACTCCCAAGTCCTTCACGTGTCCTTGGCAGTAATTTCTTGCTGTCCACTTTTGTAGTTGGTGGCGTATTGTAATGCTCTCTTGTTCCCGTACCTTAGAAGCTCGAACTTGTCTCCGTTTAAGGCCATGTTGTTTTCTTCTGACCACTTTATGATTTTGTCCTTGTTGTAGTAGCTGTGCATCATGTTGTGAGGTGATTTTCTTCATGAGTCTGGTGTCGTCTGCGAACGATGTGGCTGTTGAGTGTTCCAGGTCCCTGTCGATGTCTCCTATCATGATGAGGAATAGGAGAGGTCCCAGTACTGATCCTTGTGGTACACCGCTGATGACCCCGCCTGCTTCTGATAGGCTTCCTTGAACCGTGACTCTTTGTTTTCTGTTGGTGATGAAACTGTGGAGCCATCTTCCAAGATCTCCACCTATTCTAAGTGATTTGAGTTTATGTAGAAGGATCCCATGGTCCACCTTGTCAAAAGCTTTGGCGAAATCTAGGTATATGACATCTACATTTTCTCCGTCTTGAATATCCTGTAGGATTTTGTCGTAGTGTGATAGTAGTTGTGAAAGGCAGGAGCGGCCTTGTCTAAAGCCATGTTGACCCTCGTTGAATGCCTCGTTATCTTCCAGGTAGCTGATCATCTTAACTCGTATTGTTCTTTCTATAATTTTAATAAGATGTGATGTCAGCACCACTGGTCTGTAATTTTTGGCTATGCCTTTACTACCCCCTTTGTGGATTGGTGTGATGGTACCTTCTTTTAGGGATTGTGGTACATATCCAGTTTGGAGGGACTTGCTCCACAGCAGTTTTAGAGGCAAGGCTAGCTGATGTTTGCAGTTTTTCAGCAGTTGGGCATGAAAGCCATCTGGTCCTGCTGCAGAGTTTGGTCCAATCTTGTCGATGGCTGCTATTATGTCCTCTGTTGATACTGTTACCGAGGAGAGTTGATGTGGTGCCCCTGGAGCGTTGTCGAAGAAGGTCGTTGCATTGTCGATTTTCTTGTCTTCATTTGGTGGGCTGAAGACACTTTCGTATTGCTGTTTGAGTATCTTGGCCATTTCGGGTGGGTCACTCTCAAGTTCGCCCGTAGGTTTTCAAGCGGTCCTATTGTTGAGGTGCTCCTGAGTCTCCTTTTTGCGTATGCGTAGAAGAATTTGCTATTTACTCGTATGTTTGCAACTGCTCGGAGTTCTTCATGTGTTCTTTGCTCTTGTGTTCAGCACGCATGGGTCGTCTCCTACACGAAGCAGTCCGCAGCCATGGATAAAAAAACGCCATCCGAGAAGAAGCAGCAGTGACATAAATCATCCAACGCCAAGCAAAAAACAGAGGCAACCGAGGACCACCAGCGATAAGGACCGAAGACAGCGAGGACCGAGGACAGCCAGGAACATAAATGTAGATCCGACAAGAACCAAAAATATTATTAAAGAGCGTTCCGTGATTTCTAAAATAACAAATTTAAAGGTTTTCTATGCAAACGCTCGTAGCATACGCAATAAATTTTCAGATTTAGAGGAGCTAGTGTTTACAGAAAATTATGATGTGATTGGCATAACAGAATCTTGGCTCAATACAGAAGATAGAGACTTTTTAGCAGAGTATTCACTTCCCGGTTATGTAATGTTTGAGAAAAGCCGAATAAATCGAAATGGAGGTGGCGTTTTACTTTATATCAAAGAAAGTCTTAACCCTACCCTCTTGTCAAAACCTCAAATTGTGAACGTCGACACATCTTTTGTGCTAATAAAGAATAATAAAGGTACAAAAATAATACTTGCGTTAATATACAGACCTCCAGCTCAATCAGTACAAACTGACCGAGAAATTTACGAACAAATTGCAGATGTAAGTAACTCACAAGATACCGTAATTTTTGGCGACTTTAATTTACCTGTGACCAAGTGGGGCGATACTCTTACTTCACACTCCGGACATGACTTGTATACGAACTTGCAAGAGAGTTGCTTTATCAATTTGTTCGAACGCCGACCCGTGGTAATAACCTTCTTGACATTGTACTTGCAACAAAAGAAGAATTGATAGAGAATTTGAATGTTGGTGATGAATTCAGTAACAGCGACCATCGTACGATAACTTTCACTTTAAAGTTTACTAGTAACGAACCAAATAGTAGCATCGAAAAAGTCCCTAATTTCAAGAAAGCAAACTTCCATAAACTTAGAGCTATGTTTAACCCTTAATTAGCGGCTCACCACATAAGTCGAGTTAAATAAAGCTGGACTATGTGGCGGCGCTCGACATAGGTCGAGTGGCAATTTCAGCACGTAATGTTGCTGAGAGAGAGAGACAAGTGGTGGCAGGAGACTAGCGAGCGTATGACTGCTCCAGACCACCGCGGCGAACCTACTGACACGAATCTCAGCTCCCTCCTCCCTCTCTCACTCGCTACATACTGAATTATATGGGGAAAGTACCGAATTACATGCTTTTTGCACTCGCGTTGCACGGTTATTGCAAGAAAACTAGCCATCATAAAAGGATCGTTGTGGTGTCATTCGAAAGCTCTGTTTATGCCCTTTCAGGAATAGGTACTTGTTTTACGTTCTGGGTCTTATTTAGGCATGAAAATGATCACGTAAACAGCCCTATTTTGGCTAAAAACACCCCACTGGGCGGTACATATAAATAAACCGCATAGGCCGCTCGTAAGGTGTTAAAGAAACTGACTGGAGCTTATTAATTAACAATAACGACATAAATACATCTTGGAAGTTATTCGAAACCACTTGCCTAAAAGCAGTGCAAGACTGCATACCATCGAAAATACGGCGTCCAGGCCATAATAATAAGCCCAAATGGTGGAATAAAGATATTTCAAACTGCCTGCTTGCTAAAAAATTTGCTAATGATAGATTAAAATCCTCACAAAATGACGAAGAACGGGTGAAATTTGTAGAGCTACGACGCAAAGCCAAAAAGTTAATTAAGCAAAGTAAAAAGACCTTAGAGTTACATATTGCGAATCAAAGTAAAACAAACCCGAAAGAATTCTATAGTTATATCAGAAAGAAAAAAGTAGTTACTTCAACTGTTGGACCGTTAGTCGATGAAAATGGAGAATACACCAAAGACGAAGTACAAATGAGTAATGCCCTCAATACCTTCTTTGCATCAGTTTTTACAACAGAAGACCTCAGTGATATCCCTACACCATCGCCGATTCAGATTGATAATTCAGATGTTCTAAGCAATATCACCGTTACAGAGAGAGAAGTATTGAATTGTTTAGATAAACTCAAGGTAAATAAAACACCTGGACCTGATACAATCTCGCCTAGAGTTCTAAAGGAAGCTAAGGATGAGCTCTCCAAACCACTGACATTACTATTCAATAAATCCTTGCAGTCTGGAACTATGCCTGATCAGTGGAAGCTAGCCAACGTAACACCGATATTCAAAAAAGGCAGCAAATCCCTACCCAGTAACTATCGTCCAATTAGCTTAACCTCAGTTGTATGTAAAATGCTAGAAACGGTCATACGAGACAGACTCGTAAATCACTTAGAGGAAAATAATACTTAAAGATACTCAACACGGCTTTCGTAAAAAACGTTCCTGTTTAACAAACCTCTTAGACTTCTTCCACGATATCCTCAAACTCTACGATGAGAGTAAAGCTGTAGATATTATATACCTTGATTTTCAAAAGGCCTTTGACAAAGTTCCCCACAAACGTTTACTGCTAAAACTAAAATCGCATGGAATACAAGACGGTGTGTTGAAATGGATAGAAAATTGGCTCAGCAACAGAAAGCAAAGAGTAGTCATAAACGGTAAGGCATCTAAATGGACCAATGTAAGTAGCGGGGTACCCCAGGGATCGGTACTAGGACCAATTCTCTTTCTAATTTACATCAACGACATAGATGAGGGTCTCACCTGTACAATCTCAAAATTTGTTGACGATACAAAAATTGCAAATAGCGTACTCTCAAAAGAACAAGTTTACGATATGCAACACAATCTAGATAAATTGTCATGTTGGGCCCAAATTTGGCAAATGAGTTTCAATACGGATAAATGTAAAGTACTACATATCGGATACCTAAATGAGAAAGCAAACTATTCGATGAATGGCACTCAGCTTAAGAATGTAAACAGAGAAACCGATCTGGGAGTAACAATATCGAGTAACCTAAAACCGAGTCAACAATGTTCAGAAGTTGTTAAGAAGGCAAACAAAATAATTGGCTTTATAGGCAGGTCATTTGAGCATAAATCCAAAGAAGTTAACCTAACCCTTTACAATTCCTTAGTCCGCCCTCTTCTGGAATACTGCGTTCAATCCTGGTGCCCTTATTACCAAAAAGATATAAACAAGCTAGAACGAGTTCAACGTAGAGTTACTAAAAGGATACCTAGCCTAAAGAACAAACCATACGAAGAGCATCCTAGAGAATTAAATCTATTTCCTTTAACCCAGCGCAGATTAAGAGGTGACTTAATTCAAGTGTTCAAAATCATCAAAGGCATCGACAATATGAACTGTAGTAAGTACTTCACTATCGACCAATCTAATTACACGCGGGGAAACGGTTGCAAAATTATTGGTAAATCTTTTAACTCGCACGAATCTAAGAATTTCTTCTTCAATCGAGTTGTCAACTTGTGGAATGGGCTTCCCCGAAACGTTATAGACTGCATCACCGTTGATTCATTTAAACTCCGCTTAGACAAATATCTCGCATCAAACCCGCGACTGACTGCGTTTGTAAATGAATAACTTTATTTTATCCCCCCCTCAGTTACTAACCCATCTGTCCTCTACTAACTTCCTAATCCTGCCACGGACATTAGTTCCAGGGCAGTAATTCCCTTTCCAATGTTCCCTTACCCACTCTAAACCAATGTTTGGGCATTTGATCCTCAGTGTTTTGGAGTACAAGCAACCTAGAAGGGTCACTATATCTGTTGTTGCTTGATTTCCTTTGTACTTTGTACTCTTTGTGTGACTGGATGAGTTGTCTTTCGATTTCATCGAGCTCTTCTTGTAGTTTGGTGATAGTGTGCGCATGGCTGGTCTTCCTTTGCTTGGCTTTCAAGTTCGTCCTTTTCTTCATTAGTATTTTTCTATCTCTGGGAATCTGTTTTATCTGCTTCCTGCTTGATTTGGGTGGTATTGGTGTTTTTACAGATCTCCAGACATTGTTTCTGGAGGATACTGAGAGTTTCGTCGACGTTTATATCTTCAAATAGTGCCCTTCAGTCGGTTACTGCCAGTTCTGCTCTCAGTCTGTCCCAGTCTATTTCTTTGCTGTAGAAGTTGAGATCTTTCAGAGAGGTGCAGGGGATTTGGCTTGAGTCCTGTTGACATCTTCTGGGTGGTGTGGCAGTGGAGGTTCTAAATTTGATGAGGCTGTGGTCGGACATTACAGTTTTAACAGTTTCGTACGAGTGTACCAGGTCGAAGTTGTTGCCAAATAGTAAGTCCAGTGTGTTGTTGCCTCTTGTAGGTTCCTCGATGTATTGCTTCATGTATGCAGTGTCCATGATAGTCATTAGCTCCTTGGCTTGCTGTTTTTCATCCCTGGATCCTCCGTCTATTTTCATGGTTGCCCAATTGATGATGGGCAGGTTGAAATCGCCTTTGATGATGACATCGGTAGCGGGAGTTGGCAGATTTTGTAGGAGTGATTGTATCTTCTCTGTGACCTCCTTGAAAACTTCCCCTGTGGTGTTTGGAGGTCTGTACAAAATTATGATGAGCATGTCGGTTTGTCTTATGTGTACTGCAAGTAGCTCTGTTGTGCCGTTTGAGAATACAACTAAAGTTTCGGCATTTGCAGCCATATCCTCCCTTAGGTAGAGTGCTACTCCTCCATGGCTTCTATCCGCTCTGTCGGCTCTGAATAGTGTGAAGTTATGGATATTGATCTCTGCATCCAAAATGTTTTCGTTCAAGTGTGTTTCTGTGAGGGCTAGAAAAGTTTAGTTATCTTCCTCTGCAATTTCTTCCAACATGGGGACTTTACATTGATTGTTTCGTGGGTAGAGTCCTCTGATGTTGCCCACAAAAAAACTATTTAGTGGTAGTTGCACCTTCCTCTGTGTTTCATGTCTGGCCCCTCGGTTTGGGCTAGGAATCTCTCCATTATTGCTTGAGACCGTTTTTCCACTTCCAGAAGATGTCCCATTAGTACCTCTAAAAAAGCACTTTGGTCGGGCATAGCCGTGTGTACCGCTGCTGGTCTGTCCTTTTGAGTTTGCTGGATGGTTGGCCAGCTTCTGAGGGCATTCCGTTGGCTGTCTAGTTTTTCCTCATGTGTTGGTGTAGAAGCAATTTTCCTTTGGATGTGTCCTGTAGCATGTTCCCTTGGTTTGTTGACATTGTTGCTGGGCGTCAGTATTTTAGTTCCCTTGATGTGTGGAAGATTGCAGTCTCTGATAGCACATGCCCTTTTGCTAAGCGAGTTTCTGCATACAAATGGGTGGTAGTCGACGCACTTCCATCCAAGCTTGCAGCCGATCCTGTCATCCCGCCCGTGCTTCATGAATTTTGCACATATTTTTGGATGGTCTTGTTTGCATCCCATGCCAACTACTCCATATCGGCATTCATTTCTCAGGTAGAACTTGCATACTACCATGTTTTTCCTCATATTATAAATGTCCTTGTTTTCAGCTCTGGTCCTAGGCCTAAATGGATTTGAATTAACAGCACAACCACAAGAACAGGTGAGGCTAGCCTCACCTGTTCTTGTGGTTGTGGGCCCAGTTGCTGCTGGAGTCCCGTGTGTAGGAGCATTATGGCTGCATCCGTTGCATGTGGGGCGTGTGCTAGTTGGGGTCCCCGACCTCACCTGTCTTGCTGCATTTTGAGGAGGCTCTGCTGTGTCTGCTAGTGTTGCGGGGGGGGGGGGGGGGGGGGGGGGGGGGGGGGGGGGGGGGGGGGGGGGGAGAGAGACTATGGGCACCTAGCATTGTGAGGCTCATATCTTCTGGTGTGTTCCCCAGACCTAGATCTAAAGCCTTGTTTGTTGTGGTACTGGTATTGAGGTTGTCGCTGTCACTCTTGCCTACGGCTACTTCTGGGCTTTTGAGTAGGCCTTGGCCTAGGCCAGTGTCCCCAGTTGATTCCTTGATTGTTGGTGTATCTGCAGGTGGCGTGTTGGTGTTGGTGTTGGTGTCGGCTGTGTTGCTCTGGAGCTGAACAGGGATTTTTCTTACCTTATTTATCGCTCCAGATTTGGTTAGTCGTTCCTTGTGTTGGAGAACGGCTGTTTCTGCATCGGCCACCCACTCACCCTTTGTGTCAATCTTTGTTAGGCAGCATGTTTTGCACATGAATTTCCTTGGCATCTTTGCATAGTTGAGAATTTGATAGGTAGGGAGGTCTGTGCAGCAGTAGTGCAGCCATTCCTGGCAGTAGTTGCATTGGATTGCATTTTTTTCACTTGCGAACTTGATTCCACAGTCGGGGCATTCCGGGTCGGATTTGTTTTGATCCCCGGCCATTGTGGGCGTCATGTGCGTAGTCACTTTTTATCTCTTATTTTCACTTCAATCCTTCTGTTTCGGACTTTGTTTCTTGTGTGTGTGCACTCACTAAGTGTTTATGTAGGTTATTCTGTCATTGGTAATCACCGATTGCACTTTCTTAACGAGGAACACTTGATAATGTATGGAGCTGAGCTACAGTGTGACGTGACCTTGACCTACCTTGACCTGTAAATCGGCCCATTTTAATATACATATACAAACACACACATACATACACACATACACATGCATGTACGTGCATATACCTACATACATATATATACACACATTCATTCATACAACACACAAATATAACAATATACAGTATATAGGCTACATACACATTTATTATTATAATAACAATAATGATATAATGAAGCTATCAATTACATAATAATCATAACACTATATCCTAAACTTTGTTTTATGTGTAGGCTATGTACCTTACGATGTATTGTATATTTTTGCATTTGGCTATTATTTGAGTAATCATATTCTGATTGAACATCCATATAATTTGTTCGTCGACCTTATCTATGACATTGTTTCTATATTTCGCTAGGTGTTGGCAGTGCAGTATACAGTATAATGATTTAAGGTATGACTTCTTGGTTCTTTACATAATTGACAACATATTATTTCGTGTTCTCCTTTAGAGGGGAGAGGGGAGGGAGGATGGGGAAGGTGGAAGGGAGTAGGGGGAGGGGAGCACGAGGCCCAGGGAGTGTCACCAGCAGGATGTGTGGCTTGGTGTATAATATACGTATCGTAAGAGATCCGGTGAGCGGTTGGTGATTCACTTCTATGTGCTGTGGTGCCAAGTCTACACATAGTTTCACTATAGTCTATTTTTTTCCAGTTGAGGGTAATTTTAATTTTTCTATCTTTGTTACTCAGCTTTAAGGTAGATTTTGTAGTGAAATATGCTGTTAATTATGAAAACTTGGCATTAATACGACACACAGCCATAGTAGTTTCATATATTTCCATTAAGTATTGAGAAATCAGCTACTAAGGAATTCAATTTACCATCAGCTGGAAACAAATAGAGTATAGCCAACTCCAAGATCAATATAACCCTTGCCTACAGTATACAGTAAATTGCCTTGTTATTTTATTGTATCTCTGTAATGAATATCTTGTTTCTTCCCGTTTAGTGAATCCACATAACTTGTGTATGTCTATAATATAGCATAACAATAGTAAATCCATCAATTCAATATTCTGCTATAAGATTCCGTGCTTCAGTGTTCATCCATTTTCTGTGATCACTACACAATCTTCAAAATAACTGAAAAATCTTTGATACGAACTTTGCAATTTACCGTCCGTTGAATCTATAGAACGCAAAGGGCTAATTAAATATTTACCTTCTTGAATCCTAGAATTCCTTACTAAACCGAATAAAATCTTATATGAGCCAAAATATAGTTAAGAAATACGTCTTAATATTGAAGTGGTTAACCCCTTTAATACCGAGTTGTCCTTGTCATTATTATCTGGATATTTTTCGACGATGTTATCCAGCTTAGAGAGGATGTGTAACAATTAAAAGGCTTCAAACTATCTCGATTATACATTTTTACTACCACGGTTTTCTCCTTAGCTGCATACAATCGTCTAAACATAGTTGGAATAACAAAATACATCCTCGGTAATGAAGGGGTTAACATAACATAATATAACTCAGACTAACCAAATATAACTGCATATCCTACAGTAGCTTTATGGATGCAAAGTAACACCATCGAAAATCACTCGTTGGACTAGCACCGATCTGTCCTAGGCTTAAATTCTTCGCCAGAGTATAGTATATAATTGCGTCCTTGTATTGAAGGCCTTAGTATAACATTGAATACTGTAGCCAAACCTAACGTAACATAATGCTGAATAATGTAGTCAAACATAACATAACATAACACTGAATAATGAAGCCAAGCATAACACATAACACTTTGATAGAGTGAGAATGAGTGAGTGTATTGGTCTTATGACTGACTAGAGGACAACGTGGCACAACCGCATCTCCACGTATCGTATACGAATCCTTAATTCATGACGCAGTTAAAACGAAGTAACACAAACAACTTTTTTCCGGCAACTTTATCTTGGCAATTGGTGTTGGTATCTGGACTGACGGTAGGTTATCATAGTCAAAAATTATATACCTACTACTACTACAAACATCAGATATTACTCTATTCCTACTACTCTATAACATGCAACTACATATTAGTATTAATAATATTAACGCGTCCCCTCGTATGACTCAGCCAGCAAGGGAGCGTATCCTGCAGCAATCCGTGTGATTCATACCGACAACACTATTTCAGCAACTCCGGTCTGGCAGCTGGTTATTTCAAGTTTGGCAATAATTTCCAGTGATACTTAGTGATCCCCGTACAGCCTGTTTGCCGATACAGATGCCCCAGACTCCCGATGCCTTACCGGGGTGGGATTGCCGATACTGTGATGCCCCCGTGTGACACCAGCCGCAGTAAAAGTGCACCAAGTGATGATTACTAAACATAGAGGGCTCAGTTATCCCCGGGCTTGGTGCTCCCCTTTGGTTCTGGCTGCCGTTAGACGATTCTGTGCGGTTTTCTAGTCAGGGAATGGAGAACTCCAAGGGTTAAATACTGTCTGGTGCGACGTCTTGGGTATTATTACATATCGTTTCAATATTGTCAAGAGTAAGGATTGTTCTTGTCATTTTGAGGCAATGTATATCTAGTGTGTCCTTTAGGAAAACAAAAATTTATATTTATAATACAAAATATGATCCAGACCCCCTTCAAACTATTACAAAAAATTAAAATTAAAACACATGTATATACCGCGCGCGCGCGCACACACACAAACACACACACACACATACATACATATATATATATATATATATATATATATATATATATATATATATATATATATACTGTATATATACTGTATATATATATATACCGCTAAACAGGATGAGGATTCCCCGGGGAGATACACGTCATGGAATTTCCTTTTTTATTGTTTTTATATATTATTATTATTATTATTATTATTATTTTTGTTTTGTTTTAAGAAATATGGTTACTATACATTTTCCAAGAACTACTGACTATATGTGAGCGATAATATGCGTACAGCTGTCTTTATTGATTGCTGGGAACTATCTTTGCATAATTATGAAGTTGGGTGTATAATAATGCAATATAGAGTAATAGGTTTTATTATGATTCACACACACAGAGGATGTATACTTTAGTCTTGACACGTATATACTATCTATTGCCTCACCACACACACACACAGGATATACTGTATAATGTAGTCTTGACACGTATATAATATCTATTGCCTCACCACACACACACAGGATATACTGTATACTGTAGTCTTGACACGTATATAATATATATTGCCTCACCACAATATATTGTGTCACCAGCAGGATGTGTGGCTTGGTGTATAATATACGTATCGTAAGAGATCCGGTGAGCGGTTGGTGATTCACTTCTATGTGCTGTGGTCTACACATAGTTTCACTATAGTCTATTTTTTTCCAGTTGAGGGTAATTTTAATTTTTCTATCTTTGTTACTCAGCTTTAAGGTAGATTTTGTAGTGAAATATGCTGTTAATTATGAAAACTTGGCATTAATACGACACACAGCCATAGTAGTTTCATATATTTCCATTAAGTATTGAGAAATCAGCTACTAAGGAATTCAATTTACCATCAGCTGGAAACAAATAGAGTATAGCCAACTCCAAGATCAATATAACCCTTGCCTACAGTATACAGTAAATTGCCTTGTTATTTTATTGTATCTCTGTAATGAATATCTTGTTTCTTCCCGTTTAGTGAATCCACATAACTTGTGTATGTCTATAATATAGCATAACAATAGTAAATCCATCAATTCAATATTCTGCTATAAGATTCCGTGCTTCAGTGTTCATCCATTTTCTGTGATCACTACACAATCTTCAAAATAACTGAAAAATCTTTGATACGAACTTTGCAATTTACCGTCCGTTGAATCTATAGAACGCAAAGGGCTAATTAAATATTTACCTTCTTGAATCCTAGAATTCCTTACTAAACCGAATAAAATCTTATATGAGCCAAAATATAGTTAAGAAATACGTCTTAGTATTGAAGTGGTTAACCCCTTTAATACCGAGTTGTCCTTGTCATTATTATCTGGATATTTTTCGACGATGTTATCCAGCTTAGAGAGGATGTGTAACAATTAAAAGGCTTCAAACTATCTCGATTATACATTTTTACTACCACGGTTTTCTCCTTAGCTGCATACAATCGTCTAAACATAGTTGGAATAACAAAATACATCCTCGGTAATGAAGGGGTTAACATAACATAATATAACTCAGACTAACCAAATATAACTGCATATCCTACAGTAGCTTTATGGATGCAAAGTAACACCATCGAAAATCACTCGTTGGACTAGCACCGATCTGTCCTAGGCTTAAATTCTTCGCCAGAGTATAGTATATAATTGCGTCCTTGTATTGAAGGCCTTAGTATAACATTGAATACTGTAGCCAAACCTAACGTAACATAATGCTGAATAATGTAGTCAAACATAACATAACATAACACTGAATAATGAAGCCAAGCATAACACATAACACTTTGATAGAGTGAGAATGAGTGAGTGTATTGGTCTTATGACTGACTAGAGGACAACGTGGCACAACCGCATCTCCACGTATCGTATACGAATCCTTAATTCATGACGCAGTTAAAACGAAGTAACACAAACAACTTTTTTCCGGCAACTGTTGAGCGGCAACTTTATCTTGGCAATTGGTGTTGGTATCTGGACTGACGGTAGGTTATCATAGTCAAAAATTATATACCTACTACTACTACAAACATCAGATATTACTCTATTCCTACTACTCTATAACATGCAACTACATATTAGTATTAATAATATTAACGCGTCCCCTCGTATGACTCAGCCAGCAAGGGAGCGTATCCTGCAGCAATCCGTGTGATTCATACCGACAACACTATTTCAGCAACTCCGGTCTGGCAGCTGGTTATTTCAAGTTTGGCAATAATTTCCAGTGATACTTAGTGATCCCCGTACAGCCTGTTTGCCGATACAGATGCCCCAGACTCCCGATGCCTTACCGGGGTGGGATTGCCGATACTGTGATGCCCCCGTGTGACACCAGCCGCAGTAAAAGTGCACCAAGTGATGATTACTAAACATAGAGGGCTCAGTTATCCCCGGGCTTGGTGCTCCCCTTTGGTTCTGGCTGCCGTTAGACGATTCTGTGCGGTTTTCTAGTCAGGGAATGGAGAACTCCAAGGGTTAAATACTGTCTGGTGCGACGTCTTGGGTATTATTACATATCGTTTCAATATTGTCAAGAGTAAGGATTGTTCTTGTCATTTTGAGGCAATGTATATCTAGTGTGTCCTTTAGGAAAACAAAAATTTATATTTATAATACAAAATATGATCCAGACCCCCTTCAAACTATTACAAAAAATTAAAATTAAAACACATGTATATACCGCGCGCGCGCGCGCACACACAAACACACACACACACACACACACACACACACACATACATATATATATATATATATACACACCCTATATTTATATATATATATATAATATATATATATATATATATATATATATATATATATATATATATATAATACAGTATATATATATATATATATATATATATATTATATATATACTGTATATATACTGTATATATATATATACCGCTAAACAGGATGAGGATTCCCCGGGGAGATACACGTCATGGAATTTCCTTTTTTATTGTTTTTACATATTATTATTATTATTATTATTATTATTTTTGTTTTGTTTTAAGAAATATGGTTACTATACATTTTCCAAGAACTACTGACTATATGTGAGCGATAATATGCGTACAGCTGTCTTTATTGATTGCTGGGAACTATCTTTGCATAATTATGAAGTTGGGTGTATAATAATGCAAAGGAAAAATGTGACGCTTTGGCTTCCAATCTTGGTAGATTGGGAGGTCAATCCACGGAAGAGACGCCGCCACTTGAGAACTAGAAAATATGTAAGTAAAAGAAACAGTCAGAGTAAGCTATGGGTATGGCAGAGATCGCTCAGTTCTCACTCTGATAGACCAGCCCATCACCAGGACCGTACGAGTGATATTATATAGCTACATGGGTGGCGGCGGCCCAACCATCAGGCAGGGCCCCCCCCCCCCCCCCCCCCCCCCCAGCCATTCCTTTTCTCTCTCTCTCTCTCTGAAGACAAACTTTATGTCACTAATAGAAGATATGACAGATGAGAACACTGATCAGGTATACTGTGACGGCTCACTTAACACCGTAACTGGGAGGGCAGGAGCTGCCATCACTATTATGAGTGGTGGCAACTTTGCTCAGGAAGACGATGAACTATCCAGGCTGGGCCTCCTCCACTCAAACTGAGCTGGTGGCAATAGCGATGGGAATTGGGAGTATCTTTCGAAGGGGAAAGAATATTCTTATCCTATCTGACAGCAGGGCGGCCTTGGAAGCTATCTCTAGCCCCCAACCCACCTATCCTTTCCTTGTACAAGATATCAGACGGGGGATAAAATGTGTAGGGGAGAAGGGGCTAGGGGTCAAATTTGCCTGGATTCCTTCACATGTAGGCATCCCCGGCAATGAAAGGGCAGATAAGCTTGCCAAGGAGGCCTCAGAGAAAAAAGAACCTGATCATATTCTTGAACTGTCATTGAAACAAATGAGAACTATAATTAAAAAGACACAAGAAGAAAGAGTGGATGAAGACAGAGCTAGACATCTTAATACCAGCCGATCTATAAACTACTACAATAAAGTAGCATTTACGACCAAATACACCTATGGTAAACGTACAACGAGTAGGTGGGTAGACTCAGTACATGCAAGAATAAGGCTTGGCTATTGTTATCCATGGCAGCTGAATTGGCAGGTAGAAGAGCACAGGCAATGTAGGGTTTGCAGAGCTCCCAACAAACACTCTCTCGAGCACTATATCTTGGAATGCCCAATGATTAGGGAATACAGGAATAATCAGTTAACCACAATTGAGGATCAAGCAATATACATGCTAAAGAATAACGTAATCAATAACATACTAAAAAAACACAAGAACTTTGCCCCCCCCCCCCCCCCCCACACAATAATATGTACTGTAAACATGAAACATGAACCTTATAAGTATGCACCCCTTGCCCTCCACACATCTCTTCTTTCTTACAAGGTCACACTTAAACCCTTTGTAACGCCCTCTACACGATTTCATATTTTCATTGATCATGTCACACTTATAATACCAGTCAGTATTTTTTTACTTATCACTGCTATTCTCATTTAATAGATTGACAATGTACAGTATATACATATCCCTCTGAGCCTCTAACACAGCTTTTATTTAAATAATCTGTTAAGTGCCAATTCATATCCTTTTGCAAGCCAATATACATGACCCTTGCATATGTAAGCAACATAATTGTCCTCAATATGCTTTGCTAATGGTTTGATCTACAATTAAGTACCTTCGGATATGCGGCATATCCATACCGGAGGACTACTAGTATCTTCCTTCTGAATATTGTTTTGCTACTAAACTTAATTGAATCTTGATCTTTGCACGTATACAGTTTCCTTCCTTACTTATTGATATGTTGTGTCAGGTACGATGAAGCGATACTGCTGATATCTGTAGACTTGCGTTGAAATTCAAACTTTCCCTTTTTTTTTGTTTACTACCATATTTATCTTCAGTACTATCGCTGGCCTTAAACAACTTATTTATATGTAATATGTCCCACCCTCCCCAACACATACACACACACACACTCTGGGACAACTTCTACAACCAGCCTACTCTGTTCTGCAAGGATGGCACTCATCTAAACCCTGTGGGTTCAGCACGCATGGGTCGTCTCCTACACCAAGCAGTCCGCAGCCATGGATCAAAAAACGCCATCCGAGAAGAAGCAGCAGTGACATCATTCATCCAACGCCAAGAAAAAAACAGAGGCAACCGAGGACCACCAGCGATAAGGACCGAAGACAGCGAGCACCGAGGACAGCCATGAACATAAATGTAGATCCGACAAGAACCAAAAATATTATTAAAGAGCGTTCCGTGAGTTCTAAAATAACAAATTTAAAGGTTTTCTATGCAAACGCTCGTAGCATACGCAATAAATTTTCAGATTTAGAGGAGCTAGTGTTTACAGAAAATTATGATGTGATTGGCATAACAGAATCTTGGCTCAATACAGAAGATAGAGACTTTTTAGCAGAGTATTCACTTCCCGGTTATGTAATGTTTGCGAAAAGCCGAATAAATCGAAATGGAGGTGGCGTTTTACTTTATATCAAAGAAAGTCTTAACCCTACCCTCTTGTCAAAACCTCAAATTGTGAACGTCGACGCATCTTTTGTGCTAATAAAGAATAATAAAGGTACAAAAATAATACTTGCATTAATATACAGACCTCCAGCTCAATCAGTGCAAACTGACCGAGAAATTTATGAACAAATTGCAGATGTAAGTAACTCACAAGATACCGTAATTTTTGGCGACTTTAATTTACCTGTGACCAAGTGGGGCGATACTCTTACTTCACACTCCGGACATGACTTGTATACGAACTTGCAAGAGAGTTCGCTTTATCAATTTGTTCGAACGCCAACCCGTGGTAATAACGTTCTTGACATTGTACTTGCAACAAAAGAAGAATTAATAGAGAATTTGAATGTTGGTGATGAATTCAGTAACAGCGACCATCGTACGATATCTTTCACTTTAAAGTTTACTAGTAACGAACCAAATAGTAGCATCGAAAAAGTCCCTAATTTCAAGAAAGCAAACTTCCATAAACTTAGAGCTATGTTTAAAGAAACTGACTGGAGCTTTTTAATTCACAATAACGACATAAATATATCTCGGAAGTTATTCGAAGCCACTTACCTAAAAGCAGTGCAAGACTGCATACCATCGAAAATACGGCGTCCAGGCCATAATAATAAGCCCAAATGGTGGAATAAAGATATTTCAAACTGCCTGCTTGCTAAAAAATTTGCTAATGGTAGATTAAAATCCTCACAAAATGACGAAGAACGGCTGAAATTTGTAGAGCTACGATGCAAAGCCAAAAAGTTAATTAAGCAAAGTAAAAAGACATTAGAGTTACATATTGCGAATCAAAGTAAAACAAACCCGAAAGAATTCTATAGTTATATCAGAAAGAAAAAAGTAGTTACTTCAACTGTTGGACCGTTAGTCAATGAAAATGGAGAATACACCAAAGACGAAGTACAAATGAGTAATGCCCTCAATACCTTCTTTGCATCAGTTTTTACAACAGAAGACCTCAGTGATATCCCTACACCATCGCCGATTCAGATTGATAATTCAGATGTTCTAAGCAATATCACCGTTACAGAGAGAGAAGTATTGAATTGTTTAGATAAACTCAAGGTAAATAAAACGCCTGGACCTGATACAATCTCGCCTAGAGTTCTAAAGGAAGCTAAGGATGAGCTCTCCAAACCACTGACATTACTATTCAATAAATCCTTGCAGTCTGGAACTATGCCCGATCAGTGGAAGCTAGCCAACATAACACCGATATTCAAAAAAGGCAGCAAATCCCTACCCAGTAACTATCGTCCAATTAGCTTAACCTCAGTTGTATGTAAAATGCTAGAAACGGTCATACGAGACAGACTCGTAAATCACTTAGAGGAAAATAACATACTTAAAGATACTCAACACGGCTTTCGTAAAAAACGTTCCTGTTTAACAAACCTCTTAGACTTCTTCCACGATATTCTCAACCTCTACGATGAGAGTAAAGCTGTAGATATTATATACCTTGATTTTCAAAAGGCCTTTGACAAAGTTCCCCACAAACGTTTACTGCTAAAACTAAAAGCGCATGGAATACAAGACGGTGTGTTGAAATGGATAGAAAATTGGCTCAGCGACAGAAAGCAAAGAGTAGTCATAAACGGTAAGGCATCTAAATGGACCAATGTAAGTAGCGGGGTACCCCAGGGATCGGTACTAGGACCAATTCTCTTTCTAATTTACATCAACGACATAGATGAGGGTCTCACCTGTACAATCTCAAAATTTGCTGACGATACAAAAATTGCAAATAGCGTACTCTCAAAAGAACAAGTTGACGATATGCAACACAATCTAGATAAATTGTCATGTTGGGCCCAAATTTGGCAAATGAGTTTCAATGCGGATAAATGTAAAGTACTACATATCGGATACCTAAATGAGAAAGCAAACTATTCGATGAATGGCACTCAGCTTAAGAATGTAAACAGAGAAACCGATCTGGGAGTAACAATATCGAGTAACCTAAAACCGAGTCAACAATGTTCAGAAGTTGTTAAGAAGGCAAACAAAATAATTGGCTTTATAGGCAGGTCATTTGAGCATAAATCCAAAGAAGTTATCCTAACCCTTTACAATTCCTTAGTCCGCCCTCTTCTGGAATACTGCGTTCAATCCTGGTGCCCTTATTACCAAAAAGATATAAACAAGCTAGAACGAGTTCAACGTAGAGTTACCAAAATGATACCTAGCCTAAAGAACAAACCATACGAAGAGCGTCTTAGAGAATTAAATCTATTTCCTTTAACCCAGCGCAGATTAAGAGGTGACTTAATTCAAGTGTTCAAAATCATCAAAGGCATCGACAATATGAACTGTAGTAAGTACTTCACTATCGACCAATCTAATTACACGCGGGGAAACGGTTGCAAAATTATTGGTAAATCTTTTAACTCACACGAATCTAAGAATTTCTTCTTCAATCGAGTTGTCAACTTGTGGAATGGGCTTCCCCGAAACGTTATAGACTGCATCACCGTTGATTCATTTAAACTCCGCCTAGACAAATATCTCGCATCAAACCCGCGACTGACTGCGTTTGTAAATGAATAACTTTATTTTATCCCCCCCCTCAGTTACTAACCCATCTGTCCCCTACTAACTTCCTAATCCTGCCACGGACATTAGTTCCAGGGCAGTAATTCCCTTTCCAATGTTCCCTTACCCACTCTAAACCACTGTTTGGACACTTGATCCTCAGTGTTTTGGAGGACAAGCAACCTAGAAGGGTCACTAGATCTGTTGTTGCTTGATTTCCTTTGTACTCCTTTGTACCTCCCCTCTCACACTTTCCTCCTCCCTGGAGTACCTTACCTCCTCCTCCTCCCCCCCCCCCCCTACTCCTCCTCCTCTCCCACCCATTCCTCTACCTCCTACAAAACCCCTAACCATACTGCTGTATTGTCCTCAATATTCTCGGCTAATGGCTTGATGTACAAGTACCTCCGGATATGCGGCACTGTCCCTCCCGGAGGACCACTTGCACCTTCCTTCCGAATATTATTTTATGGAAATAAAATAATTTGAATCTGAATCTGAATCTGTATGGCTGTGTGTTTTGGGTGCTGGGGCAATGCCTTCTCTATACATAATTATGTATAGAGAAGGCATTGGCTGGGGTCTGGTGACTGGGTCACGACGGGTAGGGTCCCTCTAGGATGTTTAAGGAGGGACATACACACACACACACCTCCCCTCTCACACTTTCCTCCTCCCTGGAGTACCTTACCTCCTCCTCCCCCCCCACCCCCTTCTACTCCTCCTCCTCTCCCACCCATTCCTCTACCTCCTACAAAACAAAGTGGAAATGCTAGAAAAACAAGTCAGCTATCTAAATGATATGGTTAAAGGTAAGGGAAATGAAAAAAGTACCGAACCTGTAGCAACAGCATCAGTGAGTGCCGAACCAGTAACAACAGCATCAGTGAGTACCGAACCAGTAGCAACAGCATCAGCGAGTCAAAACTCACGAGAAGTTACAGAAAAGAAGGCAAAGAAAGAAAGTGAATCAACTAATTGTAAATTTACCGTAAAAGGAAGAAATAAAACTCTGTACCCACACAAGCTGATGACGAATAACCTTGTAGTGCTCGAGAGTGCGCTAGCTAAGTGTGAAGATGACGGGAAAAAAGAACAATTATTCATGGACTGGGTAGCGTTGCACCGACAAATGGATAAAATCATGACAAAAATAGAAGGTATGTCGGAATCAATAACGGATACACCGAGTAACAATGGATCAAAATGAACTTAGAGTAATTTCATGGAATGTTAATGGACTACGTAATAGAATTGATGACTTGCATTATTATGTAAATAAATATGATATAGATGTTATACTCCTCCAAGAGACTCGGGAAGGGAATGTTAACTTGTTAAAGCTAAATAGATATACAAAATATACTCTCCCGGCGAGCGAAGGCATTAGGGGCGTATCAACCTACGTGATAAATACCATTCCCTCGGAGCTTGTAGAAAACCCTCATAAAACCGACGGGGTAGAATCAGTTTCTATTAAATTATTTATGAAAGAGGGGTCAATAAGTGTTGTTAACCTTTACGTATCTAAGAATTGTTTTTCCATTAACTCTCTACCTAATAGTGTATTTAATGAGGTAACTCTTATTGCCGGGGACCTAAACGCTCGTCACAGGGAATTAGAGGGCGGGGAAACTACCAACACTAACGGGAGGAGATTCAATCAATTATTGAAAGACTATCCAGATATCAAATTGCTAGGGACACAGGCAGCAACACACATACAGGGAGGGAGGCTAGACTATGCAGTGATTATTAATGGCCAAGGTTTGGATGGGAGGTGTGATGTTACACCGGAATTACTCAGCGACCATTTCTCTTTAGATATAAGTATTCCTTTGGGTAAAGTGGACATAAAGTATAAAAGAAAAAGGATAATATTACCTCTAGACAAGATAACTAATTTTAGCAATAGTATTCGGGATTGGTATAGAGACTATGAACCAATTTGTACAAATCAGTTTTATGAAGATATGGCCAAAATTATAGAAGAGTCATTAAGTGTTAAAGGAGAAAGAAAAATAAGGGAATATTCGTCAAACCGGAATAAATACTATAATGACCAAACATTAAAGGATTGGTCAAAAATGCTTAAGCAAAGCCATAAGAAGTGGGTGGAGGCGGGAAGGGATGACTCTACTAAATCCGATCTACTTGAGGCGTCCCGGATTTGCGGGCAGGCCCGTAAAGAAGTGAGAGGAGACTATTGGAAGAAATTTGCAAATAAGATTGGGAATACCACAAATATCAGTGAAATCTGGAGAGAAGTTAATAAAGTACGGGGGAAAAGGAAAAGTAATGTCGCACACCCACATCCACAACAAAAGGCAAACGAATTAATGGAAAAGTGGGCAACTGCCGCTAGTACCGATTCACTGCCGCAGGACGTCAGGGAGGGATTAGAGGGTTGGGAAAATGAGAGGAGAGAAACTATTGTTAACGCATTAAATATAGCACACATCACAGATGTAGATATAACAAGAGATGAACTACTTAGAGCAATTAAACAAGGTAAATCTACAGCTCCCGGGGAAGACGGTATAACTTACGATGTATTAAACTGCCTAGCCAGTATAGAAGATAGCCCCCTCCTTCGATTATTCAACATGAGTCTTAAAGAGGGTAAACTACCTAAAGCGTGGAAAAAAGCTATAATCATTCCCATCCCTAAACCAAATGGGGAGAGTAGACCCGTTTCCCTCACATCGTGTATGTCCAAAATGATGGAGAGAATCGTGTTGGAGAGGCTATTATATATCACAGACGATAAATTGTGCAACAATCTGTTCGGTTTTAGAAAAGGTAGGGGTACATCTGATGCAGTCATAAAGTGTCTGGCCAACGATAATGATTACTGCAGGGTATACGTGGATCTCAAGGGCGCCTTTGATAAAGCAAATGGAGAGGTAATTTTGTTTGAATTAGCTAACATGGGTGTAAAAGGAAAATTATTACATTGGATAGGAGATTATTTATTTGGAAGGAAGGCGCAGGTGTGGTATCAAGGGGCTCTTTCTGAGGAAAGGAAACTTGACCTGGGTACACCACAAGGCGGGGTATTAAGTCCATTCCTCTTTAATGTCCTAATGAATAGGATAGCTCAAGATATGCTAGGTCCAGGTGTTAAAATAACAATATACGCAGACGATATAATGCTGCAAAGCAGTAGCGTTGAGAATATGCAATTGGCCCTCAACAAATTTGGGCAATTAACCCAGAAGCTAGGGCTAGTAATTAATGAAGAAAAAACTAAATTTCAGTGTCGTGCTATGGGCGATAAACAATTAGCTGTGAATGAAACAAATATTGATAGGGTTAGGAGCTATAAGTATCTAGGCATCTATATAGGATATACATCAGACAGTAAAGATGCCGAGTTACATCATATACAAACACAATGTAAGGCACGTATGGCACCCTTGAAATCCCTAGCTTGGAGTGGTACAGGTGTTGGTGTACAGGTACTGCGGATGATGTACCTCATCACTATTAGGTCAGTGGTGGAATATGCCAGCCCCGTTCTCTCTTGCCTTGGTGAAGGAAGGTTGGATAAAATAGAAACTATCCAAAATGAGGCTATGCGGGTTATATTAAACTGCCCCAAAAATGCGATGGTAGCTGCTATGAGATTAGAATTAAATTTAACAACCTTGCGACACAGAATAGAGGAAGTAAACCTAGTATCGGCAATGAGACATATACGGTCAGGTAGTGGTGAAAAATTGGCACAAGACGTCAACGATGGCATACGTAAAATTCGAACCTTCAGGAGGCAAGGCAAGAGGGGATACCTAAAAGAACTAATACATAAAGTAGAGAAATTTGACCTAATACATTTCTTTCTGGTCGAAGAGAGGGCACAAAAACCTCCACCCTGGGAAGATAAAGGCGTGGATATAAATATTATCAAGCTGGGGAAAAAGAAAAGTATGTACGAGACTGGGGAACTTAAAATAATTGTTGAAGAAAAGATAAATGAATTAAAAGATGATAATGTTGGGCAAGTATACTGCGATGGCTCTGTCACAGAAAATGGGAGAGCAGGATGTGGGATACTGGTGAGTGACGATGTAGGTAACGATAACATATACAGTGAATATTATTATAGAATAAGTAACAACGTGTCCTCTACGCAGGCAGAAATATGTGCTATGTTATACGGGTTAAATAAAATAAGAGGGGGAGAAGGTGATGTGTGCTTTTTCGTAGACAGTCGAAGTGCTTTGGAATCTATGAACAGCAAAAAACCCGTGTATGAAAAGCTGGTATCTCAGTGTAAGGTTATTATAGATGAACTACGCAATAATGGGAGAATGGTAAAATTTACGTGGATACCTTCACATGTTGGGATAATAAATAATGAAAGAGCGGACGAACTTGCTAAATTAGGAACGGAGAAAGACACAATAGATTACGAGTGCATTCAATCTTTAAGACAAATTAAATCAACAATTAGAAAAAAACAAAAGGATGCGGAACTTTTTATGATGCAAGAAAAACACGCGAATAGTGCAACATTCTATCACTATAATAACGTTGCACGGCGAACTAGCTTTATATACGGAAACTTAAGAAGTGCTTGGAAGGACTCCTTGTGCACACGACTTAGGTTAGGATATTGTTACATGTGGGAACTTGGTGTTCCTAAAGGAGAACACGAAATATGTTGTCAACTATGTAAAAAACCAAGAAGTCATACCTTAAATCATTATATACTGCACTGCCAACACCTAGCGAAATATAGAAACAATGTCATAGATAAGGTCGATGAACAAATTATATGGATGTTCAATCATAATATGATTACTCAAATAATAGCCAAATGCAAAAAAATACAATACATCGTAAGGTAAATATACATAAAACAAAGTTTAGGATTTAGTGTTATGATTAGTATGTAATTGATAGCCTCATTATATCATTATTGTTATTATAATAATAAATGTGTATGTATACACTGTATATTGTGAAATTTGTGTGTTATTGTATGAATTATTGTGTGTATAGGTATGTATGTAGGTATATGTACATGCATGTGTGTGTGTGTGTGTGTATGTATGTATGTATATGTGTATATATATATGTATATACTGTATATGTATTTATGTGTGTATGGGTGTATGTATGTGTGTGTATATGTAGGCATGTATTAAACTGGAGTGGGAGGGTCATTCTATGACATTAAGGAAAGTAGAAGGATTATAGCAAACCCACGCTAAGCCTAAGCCCAGCTTAGCTAAGGGTCCTTCTTAAACAGTTAGGGACAACTGGTTTGCTAACAAGTATAGAGATAAAAACTTACTAAATGTTGTATTCATGTCTGTGTTGATATTGTACATGTATAATATGAGTAGGGTAAAAGACTGTTTTATCACCTTTGCCCTTTTGAGACGTGTAATTATGTATTCCCATGTATTTATGCTTTCTCAATAAAGAATCAATCAATCAATCAATCTACCTCCTACAACCCCCCTCCCTCTCTCCCATAACCACACACCCTACTAAATATTATATTACTATCGGCATGTAAACTTCTCCACTGGTCATATTGCGCTAACTATCCCCTCAATAACCATTATTGTAATAAGAATTTGAACCATGTAACTCATCTTTGTAAAATATTTGTATTACTATAATTCCATTATAACTTCGGTAGTTGGTAATATTAGTCACATTATGTATGTGACTCTTGTATTCAGCTAACTATGACCTCAATAACCGTTGATGTAATGAAGAATGTGAAGTGTCCCTCATATGATTGTAATATATTTGTCGTACTATTATTACATAATAATTTATGTAGTTCGAAATATTAGTCACATCATGTATGTAATAATTGTATTCAGCTAACTATGATCTCAATAACCATTGATGTAAGAAAACATGAAGGGTCTCCTCATATGATTGCACTAGTTTTGTAGTGCTATTATTTACCTGTCAATTAATAATTCAGTCACTTTTTTTTTTCTTCTCATGAGCACGTATATACAGCACATGTGGCAATCAAATGAGGAAACTATAATAACACCAGACGACGATACTGTTGTTACAGTAGAATAATGGCTCTTTGAGCAGTATGTATTGCCTTACCAGTGGTTGTCCCCTTATTATTATTATTATTTTATTATTATTATTGAAATACCACAGGAACGAAAATTCCTGGGAGCGAAACTTCCACCCCCAACGAGATCCCTCTCTTTCTACCACCTCCCTCCACATGTTACACGTCTCGTTAATCAGTCTTCTAATATACAAATCACATTTCCTTACCCCCTGACATTCTTGAAATACCCACTAAGTATATTCAATTAGATGCCAACCATGCAGACTATAATACGTTCGTTGTGTATGGGTACGAGGCGATCTCAAGACACCTTAGCTCCCAGTGCACAACGAACCGGATCATGATTATGTCCGCCTGTATTAAATTATGCATTATGTTGATTTATACCATTGCCTATTTTTGTAATAATTGTATTCAGCTAACTATGATCTCAATAACCATTGATGTAATGAAAATATGAATAGTCTCCTCATACGATTGCACTAGTTCTGTAGTGCTATTATTTACAACCTGTCAATTAATAATTCAGTCACTACAAGCTTGCTTGCTTTTTTTTTTTTTTTTTTTTTTTTTTTTTTTTTTTTTTTTTATATATACAGACCATGTGACAATTAAATGAGGAAACTATAATAACACATCTGAATAATGCCAACCTGACTTATAAACACAAATATGAATGTAACCAGACGACGATGCTGTTGTTTCAGTGGAATAATGGCTCTTTGAGCAGTATGTATCGCCTTACTAGTGGGTTGTCCCCTCACAGGATGGGGGGCGCTGCTCAATAAACTCGCCCCTCGGGGCGAGGGGGGGGGGGGGGGGGAGCCTCATGTATTTTTTTTTTTTTTTCGTCATGTGAGGGTATAGTGTACACAAAACGTTTCGCGGCCATTTCTTCTCTTAAGTGTTTTTTTTTTGTTTTTTTTATTCTGGACCCCATTCTCCCTAATGTTTAGCCCCATTAGTTTTAAATTTTTAAGACGTTCACTACATCAGCTTGGCGATTTTAAGACCTTTTGTGCCACTCAGGTGACATTTCTTTTTCTTGGCGAGCGAGAGCGAGCCTGTAATTTAGGGGGAACCGAAAAAAATTACAAATTTAGCTCGATGGGGGTAGAGTCTCTAGAGGGGGGGGGATTTTATAAGCTTAAAGGAGTTCTTGGGAGGAAAGTAAAGAAGATAAATAAATGAGTGACTAAATAAATAGGACTCTCCCTTTAAGGTCATCCACGTCTCCACTTCTGAGAACCCCACACAAGACGTCAACACTTAACTTAAAGATAATAAGATAAGAAAATATCACCAAGATGATGACTGATATCTTTGTGTTTGTAACTAACGAGGATAAGTATAAAGTATCCACCCCCACAAACTGTATTGGCGGAGAGGAGATTCGATCCTTCTCTCTCTCTCTCTCGACATTTCTTCAAGAGGCGGTTGGTGGATTGTGAGTGGCATATTTAAAATTTGAATTACCGGTAACGACTTATTCCTTGCATACGACGTCATAACCGTCTTGCACCCAGGAAGACTAGAGTGTCATAAGTTATAATACCCAGATATGACTTGTAGCTTAGTAATAATAGCGATACAATTCCGATGTCGGGATTTAGGATACGACGATCAGAAGATAAGGTGCCGTTAATACTTTGAAAATCCAGCCCCTTATACTTTGAAAATCCGGCCCCTTATACTTATTAAATCCGGTTCCTTGTACTTTGAAAATCCGGCCCCTTATACTTTGAAAATCCGTCCTTTCTGCAGCAAGAAGTAGTTTGTTCAGTTAAGGGGGGGGGGGGGTAGTCGCTTTTTTTTTTGGACACCCTTCTCCCTCATGTTTAGCATATTAGTTTTGAGATTAAAAGAACGTTTGTTCCATTAGTTTGGCGGTTTAGAGACCTTTCGCCCCATTTTCAATAGCGATAGCGAGCCTGTAATTTTAGAAGGACTTGGCCTTTGGCCGGGACATTATTCTACCGAAAAATATAGAAATTTATCTTGCAAGGGGTAGGGAGTATATATATATATATAATATAATATATATATATATATATATATATATATATATATATATATATATATTTTTTGTTTTTGTATTTCGTTTCTTCAAAGCTTGATGGAGATCTAACGAGGAAACTCAAAAATAAATGAATACAAATATATACATAGGCCAAAAACCAAGCACTACCCCCTTAGCTCTTTACCAGTTGACCTTGGAGCCAGGACAGCCTTGTTGTTACTGCATCGTGTTGCCCCCCCCCCCCCCCAAAAAAAAAAAAAAACAATCACTACCCCATTAACTCTTTACCAGTTGACCTTGGAGCCAGGAGAGCCTTGTTACTGCATCGTGTTGCCAAGCCCCCCCCCCCCCCCCCCCCACACACACACACACACACATCAGTTATTCACCAGTCTTGCCACTCCAGGGAGATGGTAATATAGTCTCCATGTGCCCTCTCTCTCTCTCTCTCTCTCTCTCTCTCTCTCTCTCTCTCTCTCTCTCTCTCTCTCTCTCTCTCTCTCTCTCTCTCTCTCTCTCTCTCTCTCTCCTCTCTCTCTCTCTTCTCTCGTCTCTCTCTCAATGTCACTGACCCTTGTGTGTGATGGTTGATACCTGACCAGCTCCTCCAGCCGCCCTGCTCAACTCCCCAAGGACCCCGACCCCACAGCTGCTACCTACCTACTCACTACAGTAACACGCTAAGTTACCCAGTCCAGTGTTTATTTATTGATTTTATATTATTTATTGTTCACCACAGAGAAATTATGCCACCAAAGAGATACAAAACTCTATGTTGTGGGGAGACATTTTATGCGGAATGGATATTCCGGCATGGTTTCCCAGAAGAAAAATGCTTTAAGTGTCTAACTGGTGAGAAATTCCAGTTCCTTGAGCTTACACTAGAGGCATACAAAGGAGAAGTGAGCGAACTAAAACATGAAATATGTTTACTCAAAGAGCAACGTAACAGCCCCAACCTTAACCCGGCAAGCGCTATAGGCCTCACGGAAGGCTTCCTATAGGGAACGGGATAGGCCTCACGGAAGCAAGACCATAAAAAAAAAGGGCCTATCAAAACAAAGGAATTTGTCTCTAGGTGAGATAATTCCCCTCCAGTACTCATCCATGTAAATCTCACCCCCCCCCCTCCCCTCCTTCCCCACCTTATTCCCCCCTCCCTCCCCTCCTCAATTATCACCTATTTTTCCTCTTATTATCATCATTTATCGGTTATTTTTCTCTCCCGCGATAATGTAGCACAAGTGGGTTGCAGAAAATATCGTTATGCAACACCCAGACACCGGCCCACACCACCCCGCTCGTCTCAGTTACCTCACAGACAGCGAGAGAGGAGGGTTGCCTGTGGCTCTCTCTCGCCTGAGATTATGACCGGGTGGCCAATATCTTCGTTTTTCACCACCCAAATGCTTTTCCCATTTATTTTAGCACTCTTGAAGCTTCATATATACATCATATATGTAAAATAAAAGCATACCGAAAACAAATAATGCTCTATATTGTAAATATAACGAATTCTGTCAGAATCCAAGGCTAGAAATGCACAAATAACTACCCTAGCCCCTAGGTCTATTTAGCGCTTGTCAGGTTAACAAACAAAACATCCCCATTTCGCACCCGCAGGCTGATTCTAGAGCTGCCTTCCAGGTAGTCAGAGGAAATAAAACAAAACAGACTGCCCCAAAGATAATCACAATCCCCCTTGCTAACAGATATGATGTACTAGGTAACAGTACAGATGAGGCCGCAGGTGCAGACAATGCACACAAAAGTAAAGTAACGAAAAGAAAACCGTATCAAGAGTCCAAGGCTACACTGGTTAGCAAAAATGAAATAAAGTCACAAATAGTTAGTGACTCGCTCTCACGTGGACAGGGGGCCCAATGGGCTACATTAGCACCAGGTAAAAGATCCGTCAAAGTCATACCAGGTGCTAAAATTACCCACATCACCAACGACATCAAGAACTCCCAAATCAAACAAAGTACTTGCCTAGTTCTCAGTGTAGGGAGTAACGATGCCTACGACGGGGGTAACACAAGTAGCAAACAAATAATGACCAAATATGAAACACTCATCCAAGAAGCAAAAAATAAAACTAAAAATTGTATCATACTAGGAATCCATCCCCGCATGAAAGAAAGCAGTTACAGTAATCTCAGGGCCAATGACATCAACGAGTCCCTAAATCAACTCTGCATCCAACAGCAAGTCGCATTCATTAACCCATTTAATGAAGTAAAAGGGAAAATGGAATTTTTCAAGCGAGATGGAATTCATCTCTCCCACACTGGTTCCACGTGGCTAGCTGCGAAATTAAATGCAGCTGTGTACAACGCCCACGAGAAAACTAGGGATAATCACCAGTCTTCTCACAAATCCCCTTCAAACTCTGACAGGACAAAGAAAAGCCTGATAAGCCACCCTACTCTCTCAGAGAACCTAATTCTTCCTAATCCTTCCCCAAGGTCTTACCCCATACCTTTTCCCAAACTCCCTTCTCCTCGCCTCCAAACCCCGCCCTATCTCGCACCACCCTCTCCTCCCCTTTATTCCATTACGCCTTCACTCCCTACCCTCAATCACAGCTCTCCCGCTGCTCCACCCGTACCATCACCTAGATTTTCCGTACGACTCAATCACTCTTTACCCGAACAAAAAAACTATTAAACTCTCTCCAACCACCGAACGTGTCACTGCTGTCGGATTCCCCCACTTACAAAAGATCGAGAGAGAATAAACAAGCAATCAAATTAATGTATTTTAATGCCAGAAGTCTACGAAATAAGATTGACGAACTAAGAATTATGTTACTAAATGAAGAAATAGATATAATTGCGATAACAGAAACGTATATAGACACCAACAATATCGATTTCACACACGAATATCAGATCAATTCCTATAAACTATATCACAAGGACAGAGTAGGTAAGAGAGGAGGAGGTGTATTACTGTATATTACTGTATATAAAAGAAAATATATGCTCACTTGAGGTTCAAATTCCTTCTAATAACTCAGAACTGTTATGTGTGAAAATTAATAACAAGGATATAGACATTAATGTGGTTGTCGTATATCGTCGTCCAACTCATACCTATCAAGAGGATATAGACTTATACAATAATTTAGAAAAAACTCTATCAACAAAAGAAACCCTTATCATAGGCGATTTTAATCTTCCTAATATTCATTGGGGAGATGTAAAAGGGTCTGGCCATGCATCAGAAAAAATGACCGAATTTATTAAATATAACTTCTTATATCAATTAGTCCAGAAACCCACGAGGGGAGATAATATTTTAGACCTAGTAATAACGACCCACGAAAATTTAATTTCTGACTTAGAAGTTGGGGAATTAATATCTAATTGTGATCATAATATCGTCAGGCTCCAAATTAATATGTCGCACACAAACAGCACTAGTGAAACTTTTATTCCCAACTATAATATGGCAGACTTCAATAGCCTAAGAAATGACCTAAAAGGTATTAATCTGCATCTCGAAGGTCTCACCAACATTGACGATACATGGGAAAGATTTAAAGAAATATTCATGAGTGCTCAAAAGAAACATATCCCAATGCGTAAAAGACACAGTAAGAAAATAAACAAACCCCTTTGGTACGATATATATATCAGTAGAGCAATTAGGGAAAGAAATCGTTTATACAACTTAAAGAGAGAAACAAAGAATAATACCATATGTAAGCAATACCTGACCGCCAGAAGAAAAGTAAAATCACTAATAAAAACAGCTAAGAGGAATTATGAAATAAGCATAGCTAAAGATAGTAAAACTAATCCTAAGCAATTTTACAGATACATTAACAGTAGCAAACAAATCAAAAGCGGGATAGGACCCATACTTAACACTCAAGGTGTTCTAGAAACAGATAGCAAAGACATAGCCTCTACACTTAACAATTATTTCAGCTCCGTTTTTACCACTGCTGCCAACACGAACACTCCACAAGCTACTAATCAAACAAGCAACATTGTGCTCCCTGACTTCAAAATTAGCCAATCAAGCGTCACTAGACAGATTGAATTACTGAAAATAAATAAATCTCCCGGCCCAGACCTATTCATCCCTAAAATCCTAAAAATGGTCAAAGATGAAGTTGCCGAACCCCTAACCAAAATGTTTAACATGTCACTCCAACATGGACAATTACCCACTGACTGGAAGACAGCGAATATTACACCAATATTTAAAAAGGGAGATAAAAAACAACCAGGGAATTACAGACCCATTAGCTTAACTTCCGTTGTTGTAAAACTATTAGAATCAATTATAAGAGACGAACTTGTACTTTTCATAGAGAATAATAATCTTATTAATAATAGTCAACACGGCTTCAGAGCAAAAAAATCATGCCTAACGAACCTTATCGAATTTTATGACAACCTATTTAAGATTAATGATTTTACCAAAAGTCTTGATATAGTGTACTTGGACTTCCAGAAGGCCTTCGACAAGGTCCCTCATAATAAATTACTTCAGAAGGTCGAGAATCTAGGAATACAAGGCAACACACTTAATTGGATAAGGAATTGGTTAAGCGAAAGAAAACAAAGAGTAATTATTAATGGAGTGGAATCAGAATGGACTCCGGTGACTAGTGGAGTCCCACAGGGTTCAGTTCTGGGCCCATTATTATTCATAATATATATTAATGATTTAGACAACGGCATTAATAACATAATTTCCAAATTCGCCGATGACACTAAAATAGGAAATGCAATAATATCCGAAAGCGATAGAAGTAGCCTGCAATCAGATTTAAACAAGATATCAGAGTGGTCAGAAAATTGGCAGATGCCCTTTAACGTAAACAAATGCCTGATACTACAAATAGGCTCCCGAAACAACAAATACGAATACCATATGAATGGAGAAAAGATAAAGAGCGTATCACAGATAAAAGACCTAGGAGTGCTTATCAATGAAAATCTAAAATCTACAAGCCAATGCACCGCAGCATCTAACAAAGCAAATAGAGCGCTAGGTTTCATTAAAAGAAATTTTCATTGTCATAGTAAAGACATAGTTGTACCACTATATAAAAGTATTGTGAGGCCACATCTGGAGTATGCTGTGCAGTTTTGGTCTCCCTACTTAAAAAAAGACATAGAGAAACTAGAATCCGTTCAGCGTAGAGCAACAAAGTTAATCCCTTCCCTTAGAAATAAGCCATACAATGAGAGATTAAGAGAACTCGACCTGTTTTCGCTTAAGAAACGGAGAATAAGGGGACAGCTGATAGAGTGTTTTAAGATACTAAAAGGCTTTAGTAACGTAAATTCTAATAATCTATTTAAGATAGCCAAAGAAGGTTCCACAAGAGGAAACAAATTAAAACTAACAGGCAGGAAAGTGAACCTAGACATAACTAAAAATTTCTTCACCCACAGTATTATTAATGAGTGGAATAAGCTCCCTAATGAAGTTATTGACAGTGACTCGATATACACATTTAAAAAAAGGTTAGACACATATCACAGAAAAGTTGGTCTGCAGTAGAAGCTGATCACTGATAAGAGAACCTGGCGGAAATGAAAACATTTTCAGTTGGAAAAGGGAAAAAAAAAAAAAAAAAAAAAAAGTGAAGGTGTGCATGCCTTTTCCTTTCCATTTCTAACTATACTATAAATTCCTTCAGGCGATTTCCAAGCCCTGCAAGGTTATTCACTTCTAACTATTTTCATGTATGGCAAATTGCCGGAGGGAGCGGAGGGTGGGGAGAGAGCCGAGGGTGGGGAGAGAGCCTTCATCTTTGCTATCCTTTCCTTCCACTTTCTCTTAGGGTTGCTATCTCTATTAGGATTAAGTCCTGGTCACCTCGTAGGGATCGTAAGATCTGTGTGGCCAGTGTATCTATGTAAATCTATGTAAATCTCTCTTGGATAACGTAATGCCTTAAAATACTAGTATAACAACGTCAACAGCTATTACTACTAATGTTACTAAATGTAAATAAAAATAATAATAATAATTATAATAATAATAATAATAATAATAATAATAATAATAAAAGTAATAAAAACAACAACAAAAGTATCAACAACAAATATGATAAATGAGCATGCGATGAAATGAATATGGTGGTGCAATGAAACCCTCTTTATTTACATTCGATCAGCTGATGCTAAAGTACACGTGGCCCATAGGTTTGTTTACGTTTTATTCTCCTAGCCTAGGGTTTACGTGAGTGAACATGGACAAGGGCCGTGATTGGCTGTCTCCTGAGTTATCGTTCACCACCTGCACGAACCACTGAACTATATTTAGATCAGTGGCGGCAAGAAAGAACATGGACATTCAGGCGGGTGGCATGTTGGGTGACTTCACGGCTGTTGGATGACGTCAGGGTCGAGTTGCCAGAGGGGTTTAATAAATTACAGTCAGTAACATATTCTGGGATATTTTATTTTAGTATTAAATATAGGTTATCCTTCAGATCTTTTTCATAATACTTACTAAAATGATTATCAGTAAACATAGATGAGAATGTAGAAGTGGGCTATTCACATATACAGTATATGTATATTGCAGACATATGGCAACTATTCATTAGATGTAAACACACGTGATCATGAAGAGACCCGGAAAACGTCAAGAACAGTTGCCAGAGGAATCAAGGGGCAGAACTTTAAATATATTAGTCCGTAACTTACACTGTGTTAGTAAGGAACATAATTATTTTGTATAATATTCTTACAGAAAAATATGGTAAATAGACCAAGATTAGTGGAATGCATGTTAGGAAAGCTATTCAGATCTACTATTGACCAATTGTCAACTGATTAATGTATGTAAACACGGATGACTTGACTGAATCCTGTGGGAAGAACTGTTTTCATACGCCTCCGAATAGTTTAACCACTTCACCCATGACCCGTAGTAGTAGTAGTAGATTGTAGTAGATAGTAGGAATAGAGTACTGTAATATCTGATGTTTGTAAAATATGAGGAATGTACAATATTTAAAAACAGTAGTCGTAATAATAATAATAATAATAATAATAATAATAGAGTGAGGGCAATCGGTACTAAATAGGACAAGAATTGCTCACAAGGTGATACAAGCATAAAACTTTCCACAATAGTTCACAAAGACCTATTTTACAATTTCAGGGCAGGAGCCACCGAGATTTCAGTGTTGCATAGCAACGGTTGCTAGGCAAATCATTTTCCTTAGCAACCGGCAGCAACAATGCAGTTTCTGGAAAACTGTGAGGTGCTATGGTTTTTTCTCAACTCCTTGTTCTAAAAAAACATGTAGCATTGCATTTGGAGATCATATACAAGAATTATGTGGCATAAAATCCAATTTAGGGCAAGTCAGGCTATAAAAATGCCACTCCTAAAGCTTCAGACACTGTTGTCACAGTCACTTTTGCATTTGCAGTAGGCTGTGCATTTTAGATGCGCATCAACACATTTGCAGTCTGTGCAACCTCCTCGGCAAGAACACTTCAGTAGTTCTGGGCAGGTTGCACTGGCTTCGGGCAAGTTAGACCACAGAGGCCTCCACTTTTCTGGGCAAGTCCATCCCCACTCACTTGGAGAGGGCAACTGTCGTTCTGGCACCGTGGTGCAGCCCCAGTGGTGCCCACCTTGTAGTACTGCCCTCTTCATGTGTTGCTGTAGAGCAGCCTTGGTTGGAGGTAGACATGATATCTGACGTCCTTTGTGGATGAACAGATCCTTTCTGACTTCATTGATGGAACGAGAAGTTGCTGTCCTGTCATAGAGTCGAATGGTGAAGTACTCCAGAGAAGCCTCAGTCGCTTCACCAATTTGTTCAGGTGCATTGTGCAGCTCATAGAATGTCGCAGTAAATTCATCATGTGCCTCCCACACTTTCCATGCAGTCTTCTTTCCCACCTGGACCAGATGGGGCACGGTATCACAACCTGTATAAGCATGGAACACAGGCAGTGCCAAGGATCTTTCTGTGCCAAGTGAAGCACATATTTCATGAGCTGGGATGTACCTAAAGTCCTTTCCACAACCAAAGGCAATCCAGAGTTCTATCTGCTGTCTCTGAGCCAGCTGCTGTACGACTGCCACTGCCAATACTACCACGTCAGTGTCCACAGTTCGAACAAGGATCTTGTGGAAGCCCTGCATAACCGCATCACTGACATGCACCATGATCCTCGAGTCTGCCTCCTCATGGTTGCAGGGAGCAATGTTGCTGGTGTCTCGTGTAGGTAAGCATAGCACATTGGCACCATCAGTAACAATGAGAGTCTGGTCTCCTGATGCATTTTCCAGCAGTTCCTTGTTCAGGAATGTAAACAGGTCTGTCTTGTTGTTGGCCAAGCGAAGGAACTGCTGCCACTTCTTTGGTGTTGGGCTAGATGCCCCAACTCGTCTGCGCTGAATAGGACCAGTGACACGTTGTTCTCTTGTCTGTGACTTGAGGCTGTTATCGAAGTACTGGTCCCAGACAACATCCACTCTCAGAGCCTGACTTTGAGCATTGTTTATGTATGGAAGAAAGACCTTGGCAGCATAGTCTCCAAATGTCTTGCAGCCCTCAGGTCTAAGAAAGTGAACAAGTGCCGCACCATCCATGATTCGCACTTCAGTCTCTGGTGTCACATCATTTGATGACCCGACTTTCTTTTCAAGACATTCTATGAGATCAGACTTCTTCCCTGGACGTAGCTGTCCATAGGCAGACAGAGATGGAGGAAATGGGAGGTTTTCATGATTGAAGAAATTGTTCAAGTCACCTTTCCTTGTCTGACATGCAACATACAGACTTGCAAACAGCGAAGATTCACTTTTGAGGAGACTGACTTTGTCCCCTGATTTGTTTGATCGTTTGCCTTGGACATTGAACAGTACCACCTTGTTCCTGGTAATTGTTGCTGTGATTGGCTTAGTATTTGTTCTGAGCCGCTCTTCCACAAATGTTGCATACTGCTCCTGACCCTTTGATGCGAGAGTGGTTAGACACTCGACTGACTGCTCATCCATGATGTCCTTTGTATGGAGTCTGAGAAGGTCCTGCCCTTCCTCCTCAAATGGGCTCCCCATGTCCTCCATTACACTAACTACCGCCTGAACCTGTCCAGCAAACAACTTCTGGGTTGACCGGGTTTGTTCATGATGGTTTCTTTGCTCAGAACTTTGTTGTTTCCCTACCATGGTCGCTTCAAACTCAGAAATTACTCTGACAAGTTCTGGTCCTGCCACTGCCCATCTCAAGAGGGAGTTTGCATCCTGGGTAAGCCCGATGATTCCGCCTTCATCCTTCATTACTCCATTGTTTTGTTCATGGCAGTGATCGACAGCAATGAGGGAGAATTTTCTCTGGGATTTTGCCACAACAAACTTGCCTTGCTGAAATTCTTTGGCAACATCTGGATGAGTGTGAGATAGACTGCTCATGTCACGCACATGTACGGACATCCAACGTGCGTAGTGGGTGTGGTTGAGACTGAAGAACCAAGGTGTCAATTTCTTCAATGTATCCACATACAAATCAAAGTCACCAGTACGTAGTGATCGCACAAATGTGAACAAGAGAAGTTCCAGCTCTAGACTCGTATGCCAGTACATGAACTGAGGACTTTCAGCTTTCCGCCGTTCACACCTTTATCAAATACATCTGTTGAACACATTCCTTTATGGGATACAACTAGGTTCAGTTTCCCTACACCTAGCCCGATCGTTCATCCAGTGCCATTTAAGTCCCGTGCGATCTGTACACCTTCCGGGTAATTCTTAAGCCCCGTTACCCTTGGCTCGGCTCTCCCGCGCTGGCACATCCTGTCAATTCAGGCGCGGCTATCTAACTACATCTACCAACTACAAACTACAGTTTAGTAGAGTCAAGGAAATGGGTGCAAGAATTGCTCACAAGGTGATACAAGCATGAAACTTCCCAGAAATGTTCACAAGCACCTACTTTGCAGGAGCCACCGAGATTTCTGTATTGCATAGCAACGGTTGCTAGGCAAAGCATTTTCCTTAGCAAACGGCAGCAACGATGCAGTTTCTGAACTACTATGAAGTGTTATGACTTTGTACTTTTATTTATTTTCCTATATTCACTCCTAAAATGGTTCAAACGATGTATAAAAGCATATATATCTATATAATAGAGTGAATGTCAGCACACAACCAGGGCACACTGGTGACATCACTGCTGTGTAACTCAGCATGGGGTTCAGTGCCAGCTGATCTAGATATACTAGTACTTTAATAAGTACTATGGTTGTATATGATTTGATAATAGCCAGAATTAAGTAATCAGATGATAGCCAGAATATAATCGAGACATAGCCCGAACAGGGACAACGCAGCACAACAGAAAACAATGAACACAATGAACACACAAACACTAAACACAAATTCACACACATCTAGGTCACCCAGGAGAAGACCCAGAGACCAGGGATCACCAAGGTCCCTCCAGCACTCCCCCGGCCACCAACATAAAATCATCTAATAATAGCCACAATCCAATAATCTAATAATAGCCAGAATACAATCACGCAACACATCATCGTAAACTGAAAGGGTTGAGCTGCCTGACGTTTGCGTAATGTTAAAGGGGGTGGTACTTGCTTTTTCTGGACCCCCTTCTCCCTCATGTTTATCATATTAGTTTTGAGGTTTTAAGACGTTCGTTCCATCATTAGTTTGGCAATTTTGAGACCTTTCGTGCCCTTTAGGTGTCGATTTTTTCCTGGCGATCGAAAGCGAGCCTCTAATTTTCGAAGGAATCAGCCTTCGGCCGGGAAATTTTTCTACCGAAAAATGTACAAATTTATCTTGAAAGGTGGTTTGGGGGGGGGGGGGTCTAAGCTTGATGGAGGTCTAACGAAGAAGCTCAAAAATAAATACATAAATAAATATATAGACCAAAAACCAAGCAGTACCCCCTTAAACCTATTTGGTCAGAGGGGGGTCTTTTGAACCTAGCCTGTTTCACCTTATTTGTTTGGCGATAATATAACGTTTCACGCAACTCAGGTGTCGATTTTATTCCTGGGCAAGCGATAGCGAACTACTTAGAAGGAATCAGCCTTCCCCGGGACATTTTTCTATCAAAAAATTTACAAATTTAGTTTGAAGGGGGTGTCTGGATGGGCCTTTTTTTTTCTCTCTCTCTCTCTTTTTTTTTTTTTTTTTTTTTTTTTTTTTTTTTTATTAAAGGAAGTCTGGTGAGGCGTTTTTGTTAGCCTAGGTGACAGACTAAAACACAATTCTCAAAAATGGCAAAATCCAGTAAACTACTCAACAATAATGAAACCAAATATCACAATAACCCCCAAGCGTCGGACCAGCTAGCCTTAATCTGAATCAAATTAATACGACTCTTTCATAAAGCCGGTATCACACGAGCACTTTAGCGGCGGAAGTAACGGAGTCACAATATCCTATTCATTAAGGGGAGATGGGCCTGTTTTCTGGACCACTTTCTCCTTCGTGTTTAGCCCCATTAGTTTTGAGGTTTTAAGATGTTTGCCCCATTAGTTAGTCGATTTTAAGACCTTTCGCCCCCATTTCTTCGTCAATATTTAGACCTTTCGTGCTATTTAGGTGTCGATTTTTTCCTTGGCGAACGACAGTGATCCTGTAATGTTGGAAGAATCGGCCTTCGGCCGGGACATTTTTCTACCGAAAAATGTACACATTAATCTAGAAGGGGGATCTAAAGGATTTTAGTTTTTTTGTTTTTTTATGTAGGTCTAGGGAGGAAACTAGGAAAATAATGAATACATGCAAAAATCGCCCAAAAAGTGAACCATCTCCTAAATCAAATCTAAGTATTTTTTTATTTTTTTCAACACTACCAGAGCTCAGTCGTGCTTTGGCAGTGATGAAGGAAGGGTGTTGCTACGTTGGCTGCTACTTTGCCCAGCGCTCTGTTTACACTGTCGTATTGATTGTGCAAGGTAGACGAGTGAACAAGAATGACCCATATAGACCTATTACTGTATCACCTATATGCTCTCTCTCTCTCATATCCATTAAATCTTTTCGTAACACACTCTCTCTCTCTCTCTCATATCCATTAATTCTTTTCGTAACACACACACACACAGCCCGTAGCCTAGTAGGTAGAGCTCTCGTCTCACACACGAGGGGTCGGGGGTTCAATCCCCGGCCGGGCGGAGACAAATTGGGCTTGTCTCCTTTCATGTGTTAGCCTCAGTTCACCTAGCTGTAAATAGGTACCTGGAATAAGTGGACGACGTTGTGACGTCCCATCTGGGGTTGGCAAAAATGGTACAAAGCGAGATGGGTATCATATGGTTCACCTAAGCTGATGGCTACCTAAGCCTTCGGGCGAGACGGTACCGTCTATAGTGAGAATGGTACCATACAGATCCACCCTAAGCCTTCGTTTCCGATGTCGCCTATTGGCTAAAAATACAGACTACACACACATCCACAGTCATTCCAACGATACATATAACACCTACACATATAGGAGGCGGGAAATAACGACCATGCTCACTCCCGCAATACAACTAGAGTAAGTACAACTAGAGTAAGTACACACACACACACACACACACACACACACACACACACACACACACACTCCTTGCGTAAGATGACGTAAGGGAGCGGGTCCAACTCGGAATCGGTAGTGTCGCTGCGAGCCTGCGAGAGCTGGCAGTGTAGAGTGGAACGTATTGGGAGGAGGATGTAGGCGTCCCAACGTGATTAGCTGCCAAGAATTTGTGAAGAAACGTTAATACATTAATACACCGACAATCTTGTTCATAAAGTGTGTCCTTTTAATTTACCATCACAGTCCCCATGTTGAAAATAACCCGTGACTATTCTGTTTCTTCTCAACTGATGGTAAATTGCAAAGTTCCCATTAAGATTTCGAAGTTAGGCCTATGTTGAAGATTTTGTAATGAACTATGGTGCTAAAGATATAAACTTGGTCTTAATATGATGCAGAGACAGCAGGTCCATATTTTCCAATTAAGTATCGAGATATTAGCACCTAAGGGATTCATTTTACCGCTAGTTGAAATAAAAACGATTATAGTTAAATTATGACGTCGTATAAGTGTCTAGAAATCACGGTGTTCAAACTAAAAACCTCTCCTTAATGTGTTGAATTAAATCTCTTTATGTTTGTATATTTTGCAGTGGATATTGCCTAACCTATATTAACCCGTTCAGTACCAGGGACGTCCTTTTCATCATATTCGGGCAACTATAAGACGATTTTATTCAGCTTAGGAAGGACCTCTAGCGATATTATGGCTTCAATCAATCTCAACCAACCGATTTAACTACTATACCCCAGATCCTTCCTAAGCTGCATAATATCGTCTAAATACAGCTACAATGAAATATAACGTCGCTGGTACTCAAAGGGTTAAGGGGAGGAAGGTACACATTGAAGAGACCCCGGACAGCCTTTTTACCTTACCTAACCTAACCAAACAACATACAATAATTAGTCTCTTCAATTTTTACAGAGGTTTTTAGTTTGTTTCCTAGACTTCCATCAAGCTTAAAATTACACCCACTAAACCCCCTTTCAAGATAAATTTGCGCATTTTTCGGCAGAAAGATGTGCCGGCCGAAGGCCGGTGCCTCTTAAATTACAGGCTCGCTATCGCTCGCCAGGAAAAAATCGAAACCTAAATGGCACGAAAGGTCTTAAAAATTACAGAAATGTGGCGTAAGTTCTTAAAATCGGCAAGCTAATGGGGCGAACGTATTTACATTTCAAACGCAATGGGGCTAAACATGAGGGAGAAAGGGGGTCCAGAAAAAAAAATCCTTCAAGTGGAAATCTACCATTAACCCCTTGAGGATCATGACGCGATTAGACATATACTCACAGATACTTACAAATGTTTTTCTGGAAGAGGCCTAGCCGCCTAGGCCAGTGGCTCCAGTTCAGTAGCCTGGTCACCAATTTGACCCTGACTTCGCCTGTGTCACTGTGTGTGGTGGTTATTTGTGCCCTATAATTAATTAAACTTTCGATCCTGGCCCCTCCACACTTTGTCCAGGCCCGACTCAAACTTTTCCACCGTGTCGGAATTTACTACCCACTCTGGCAACACATTATATATGGTCACCGACAATCCTGTGTGAGAAGGAGTATTTCCTGAGGTTGAGTCTTGCCCTTGGTTTGAAGATTTTCTTCGTATTTCCTCTGGTGACGTCGTCTTTCCTCATCCGAATATTCCCTCTGTGCAGTCATTGTCTTATTTTTGGGTTATTATCTTATATGCCTCAATCTGGTCTCCCCGTGATCTTCTGTAGGCCAGTGTCGGTAGATTTAGCCTCCTTAATCTTTCTTCATAGGTGAGGTCTTTCAGTTGAGGTACCAGTTAGTTGCTCGGCGTTGTACATTTTCAAGCGCATCTACTGTATGTCCTTTACAAGGTGAGGACACCACACCTGGTTTGCATATTCCAAGTGTGGTCTCACTATCGCTGTGAACAGAGCTTTGAAAATTTCTGGATCCAGGTACACAAATGTTCTTCGAATTAAGCCCACAATTTGAAGGGCCTTGTTAATTTTCTCGGCTAGGTGATCAGAGAAAGACAGTTTATCGTCTATCACTACACCTATATCCTTATCAGCCTTGGTTTTCGGGATGTTATTATACATTGTATATACCTGTTCCTCAACGTCGGACCTCCCTATCCGCATGAACTTACTTTTGTCTGGGTGGAAACTTAGCATCCATCTTTCTGACCACCTTTTCAGCTCGTCTAGATCTTCCTGTAGTTTCGTGCAGTCCTCACTTTCGGCAATCCTTCTGAAGAGTTTTGTGTCATCTGCATACAGGAATACTTCGCTATCGTGCTTAATCACCTCCGGCAGATCGTTGATGAACAGCACAAACAGCAAAGGACCCAACACCGAGCCCTGTGGTACTCCACTTGTTACCGGTACTTCTTTCCACCCACAGATCCTTCCTAAGCTGCTTAAAATGGTCTAAAGATAGCCAAAAATAGACTGCTAAAACGCGTCAGAGCATCAAGGGGTTAACCCCTTCACAACCAGTACGTACTTTTCATCATACTATGGTTACCATTAGATGATTTTGTTAGTATATAATCTACCTCTACGACTCAAATGGGTTAATAGTCAATAAACCTTCCTAAGTACACAGGTCCTTCTTAAAGTGTATACAATCATCTCATTTTAGCCAGAATCAAAGGTAAAAAGACTTCCTGGTGCTGAACGGGTTAATATTGTACTTTAGATGCTATTTCAATTTTACGTTAATTGCATACAAAGCTATGGACCTTAGAGTGTGACTTAGTGGTTTACACTCACACACACACACATGCACACACACACACATACACAACAAACACATACACTCATCATTACATCCATGCACACATAAATACGCACACATATGCACATTCATCATTACACACACACACACACACTGCCTTTTCCGTATTGGACATACAGTATAAGCACTCTTAACCCTTTCACTAGACGACTTTATACAGCTTAGGAAAGATCTGTGGTAGTTAAAAGGGGTAATTGAGACAGCCTGTTACCTCATAATTGCTACACGTCCATCCTAAGCTGTTAAAATCGTCTAATAATGGCCGGAGTATAAATTGCGTATCCGGTACAGAAGGGAGTCAAGCATCCTAATGTACCAGTTTCATCTGTAAAGTGATACGTTGTGGTAATAAAGTCCCATCCTCAAAATAATGGTGTTTGTCTAACCTTTTCCTCGGTTTATAATGTACAGGAATCTATCTATCTATCTATCTATCTACAGGTATATGTTCAGGCCCAATCCCCACTTTTCCTATTTTTTATTTTTATTTGTTATGCAATTCTAGTTTATTATTATTATTATTATTATTGTTATTATTATTATTATTATTATTATTATTATTATTATTATTTATTTTTTATTTTTATTTTATTTTTACAGGAATACATTTGTTTTATTAGGGTCTAACAATGGTATGGAAAAGGTAAATATAATCATTGGGTATATTATAGGGTGTCAAACCGGTGTCATTTTGTTTGAAGACATGAATGTGAGAAGGAATATAAGAATTATTATTTTCCCTCCACCAACCGACTTTACTCCTAAACTCAATTAATGACATCAACAAATAAATAAACATGGCATATTATTGTGTTGTCCACTTTATCACTTCCAAAGGCATCATTTGGACTATAAACCACAATATGATTTATGCATGTACAATGATAAAGACTAAAACAAAACAAAACTTGGCTTTCGTTTGACATCCTGTGTTAGTGTTTTACCTTTCTATTGGTATAAGATGGGTACAGTCGGCCTAATAAGTGATGTCTCGGCACCAAGTATATTTTTATCAGTAATTGGTATCAGCAATATTTAAAATGTGATTTATTCGTTTCGAGTGAGATATACAGACATGGTCCTACACTTACCCACACTATTCAACATCTGACAGACATTGATACAGCACAGAGCGAGCCAAACGTAATGAGAGTTGAGACATGACTTATTAGCGCTACTGTACATTACCAACAAATTCAACAATATATCTTTAAATTGTTAGAGACTGGCATTCGAGTGTACCGGTATTGTTTGAATTATGTGTTATTATATTCATGATTATTATAGCGTGTAAATAAACCGACTGCACTCACTCTGATGTTGCCATTTGCCTCATGTCTTGTTAAGGGGTTAGTGGTTAGTTTTTTGGATTATATATATATATATATACCGGTATATATATATATCTATTGCCTGACGCCGTGATCCCCGAAGGGGTGGCCACGAACGAACCGCCCCCATGCACCTCTGTCCCCAGTCAGTCGACGCCCCTCCCCCCAACCAGCACCGCCTTCGTTCATGTACTTCCTCACTCCATCCTTCCACCTCTCATTCGGTCTACCTCTCCCTCTCTGTCCCCCCACCTCGCTCTCGTACACCCTCTTAGTCATTCTCTCGCGTTCCATATGGCCGAACCATCTCAAGTTGTTCCTTTTCACAATTTCCAGCATATCTACCTCCACACCACACCTTACTTCCTCATTAGTCTGTCTATCCCTCCATGTAACTCCGCACGCACTCCTTAAGTAATTCATTTCCACTGGTCTCACTCTTGGTCTGAGTCTCTCAACCAACGTCCATGCTTCGCTTCCTTAAGTCAGTGTCGGGATTACCACACTGTCATGCAAGGACTTCTTCACTTCCATACTGACCACCCTATTTCTTGTTACTGCTTTTAGCGTTCCTACAACCCTCTTCCCCTGTTGTACCCTCACCCGCACTTCTTCATCCATAGTCCCATCTTTACTCAACACACTGCCCAGATACTTAAAAGAGTTTACGATCTCCATAGCCTGACCGTTCAGCTTCACCTCACACTCTGTGACTTCACCCCTTTCGAAGACCATATATATATATATATATATATATATATATATATATATATATATATATATATATATATATATATATATATATATATATATATATATATATACCGGTATATATTTATTTATTTATTTAGTTATTTAGTTGTTTCCTCGCTAGACCTCCATCGAGCTTAAAATAAGAACCCCTCCTAGACATAATATTGTCATAATATATTTGTACATTTTTTGGTAAAAAACAAAAATCCTGGCCGAAGGCTGGTCCCTCCTAAAATGTCAGGCTCGGTATCGCTCGCCAAGAAAAAAAATCAAAATCAAAATGTCACAAAAGGTCTTAAAGTCGCCAAACGTCTAGATATCTCAAAACTAATGGGGCTAATCATGAAGGAGAAAGGGGTCCATAAAAAGCAACTACGTCCCCCTTAACCCCTTCAGCACGCCTTTTTTCATTTATTTTTTCTTTTGTTTCACCTTTGATTCTGGCTAGCATTAGACGATTTTATCCAGCTTCAGAAGGAACTGTTATTATTCAGAGGTTTGATTGAGATCATATTTAGGGATCTGCCTCGTGTGAGCCAATCGGCTTTCCATAGACTCCCATTTTCTTATGTTCTTATGTTTACCCCTTTGAGCCCTAGAGGTAGATTGTAAGCTAAAGGCAATCGTCTAATGTTAGCCAGATTGTGTTGAAAATTACAGCATCGGGCTGAAGGGGTTAAGGGGGTAGTGCTTGGTTTTTGGGCTATATATTTATTTATTTATTTATTTTTTAGTTTCCTCGCTAGACCTCCATCAAGCTTAGAAAAACACCCCCTAGACCCCCTTTCAAGATATATTTGTATATTTTTCGGTAGAAAAATGTCCCGGCCGAAGGCCGATTCCTTCTAAAATTAGAGGCTCGCTGTCGCTCGCCAGGAAAAAAATCGACACCTAAAGGGCACGAAAGGTCTTACTATTCAACAAAAAATTGGAGGAAATGTCTCAAAATCGCCAAACTAACGGAACGAACGTCTTAAAACCTCAAAACTAATTTGCTAAACATGAAGGTGAAGGGGGTCCGTAAATATGAAGGTGAAGGGGGTCCGTAAACATGAAGGTGAAGGGGGTCCGTAAATATGAAGGTGAAGGGGGTCCGTAAATATGAAGGTGAAGGGGGTCCGTAAATATGAAGGTGAAGGGGGTCCGTAAACATGAAGGTGAAGGGGGTCCGTAAATATGAAGGTGAAGGGGGTCCGTAAACATGAAGGTGAAGGGGGTCCGTAAATATGAAGGTGAAGGGGGTCCGTAAATATGAAGGTGAAGGGGGTCCGTAAACATGAAGGTGAAGGGGGTCCGTAAACATGAAGGTGAAGGGGGTCCGTAAATATGAAGGTGAAGGGGGTCCGGCTTTGCCTGTCAGCTGTCTAAAACATAATCCGAATTATGCTGGCTTGCTATCGCTCGCCAGGTGTAAATCGACACCTGGATGATGATAAACGTCTTAAAACAGTAGGCTGAATGGGGTCGAATGGCTACTACCCAGAAAGAAAAAGCGGGTCGGTCCCCTTAATTAAGTGTTGGTTGGCTTGGTCAGGAATCAATAAGCTTATTCTGATTATACGTAGCCGTTGATTTAATAGTCTATCGTCTCTCTCTCTCTCTCTCTCTCTCTCTCTCTCTCTCTCTCTCTCTCTCTCTCTTTCAAAATCATCAAAGGCATCGACAATATGAACTGTAGTAAGTACTTCACTATCGACCAATCTAATTACACGCGGGGAAACGGTTGCAAAATTATTGGTAAATCTTTTAACTCGCACGAATCTAAGAATTTCTTCTTCAATCGAGTTGTCAACTTGTGGAATGGGCTTCCCCGAAATGTTATAGACTGCATCACCGTTGATTCATTTAAAATCCGCTTAGACAAATATCTCGCATCAAACCCGCGACTGACTGCGTTTGTAAATGAATAACTTTATTTTATCCCCCCCTCAGTTACTAACCCATCTGTCCCCTACTAACTTCCTAATCCTGCCACGGACATTAGTTCCAGGGCAGTAATTCTCTTTCCAATGTTCCCTTACCCACTCTAAACCACTGTTTGGACACTTGATCCTCAGTGTTTTGGAGGACAAGCAACCTAGAAGGGTCACTAGATCTGTTGTTGCTTGATTTCCTTTGTACTCCTTTGTACTCTCTCTCTCTCTCTCTCTCTCTCTGAAGCAATTTGAAGCAATACAAATACCCTTTTCATCAACGCCCCTCCTCTCTCTCTCTCTCTGTGAAGCACTACAAATACCCTTTTCATCAACGCCCCTCCTCTCTCTCCCCTTAACCTCCTCCTCCCTACTGACCATAAAGACCCTATAGTAACTAGAGATCAGCCAACCTCCGCCATATTGGTACCACTGGTGCCATTATGCCTCTCGCCACACTTTAGGGGGTAGGCTAGTGGTTATTTTTTTGGTATATATTCGTGAGGCGGATTTGAAACGTTGAAGCTGCACCGGGCCAGGAGGAAACTACCAGCTGCCATAGGTCTACGAACGAGCCAGTTGCAACACTCCACTGTCTCGCTGTCTCACTCGCCATCTGGAATAAGCCCTACAATAAAATAATGTTTACTTATATATTGCCGACTCCAATACTTCTTACAGATGAATTATGAATTTTCTTGTGTGATAGCTGAGTTGTGTGTGTATATATTTATATATATATATATAAGTGTGTGTGTGAGGGTGTGTATATAATAAGTGTGTGTGTGTGTGTGTGTTCTGTGACTTTTACCCGTGACTGTACATAATGACTCGGACCTCTTTAACCTCCTGAGGATCGATGACACCCTTCTTTTCTGTTTTCTGGCTATTATTAGACGATTTTATTCAGATTAGGAAGGGTATGTGGAAGTCAGAGGGTAATTTGAGGTCGTCTTTAGTACTCTTTACCCTTCCAATTCCCTCATATCCTTCTTAACCCTTTCGCTGCGGGTGATGTTCTGGAATGTTTTGGCAAGTTACAGCAATTTCCAGGCTATAAAAGCCTGTAAAAAACTTAAAAATCGAGTGTCAGTGGGCGGGAGCGTGAGGGGCCCACCTCCGACCCTCAGAGCACCGAGCGGCTCACTGAGCTAGGCTGTGTCTCGCGCGGGTCTCTCTCTGTCTCTCTCACCAGTGTAGCCAAGCGAGCGAGTGTTACATAATAGCGGGGTTCCCGCGTTTCACTGGCAGCACTGCGGGTGAACCAGACCACGTACAGGGTCCGTTCTGGTGTCATTTTGATGCTATTTTCGCCTAGTTTTCGGCAGAATAAACTTCATTTAATGCAGATGCTTGATTTATCATTCAGGAGTGCCTGAATATGCCCTAAATAGCCCAAACATAGCCGCAGCCAAAGCGTTAAGCTGCATAAGATTGTCTAATGATAGCCAGAATAAACTGCTAGAACGTGTCAAGGGGTTAAAGTACTGTATATTATTCATAGCTAATTATGTAAACACTAGACTCACTCAGTACCTCTCTCTCCCGCTCTCTCTCTCTCTCTCTCTCTATTTCTCTCTCTCTCTCTCTCTCTCTCTCTCTCTCTCTCTCTCTCTCTCTCTCTCTCTCTCTCTCCAATGTCCAACCCACAACTGATTCAAAATTGGTATACAGTATAAGCGTTTTCATTTGAACTAAACTTTCACTGTTTTGAAATTAGTAATTATCGAACGCATTCATAAGGTGGATAATAAATGTGTTCCGAAACTCTAAAGTAAGTAACACGGAAACTATTATTTCACACCTTTTTGTGCGTACCTTTTTTGTTACAGTTATAGGCTGTATTTTGCACACACGACTTTTAGAGTTTACAGTATTATAATATGCACTAATTTTGTAGTGCATGGTAAGTTTTCGATGACCCTTGAAGAAAACTTTTCCTATTTGACCAAGCTAAAATGGTGCAATTCTGTTGCTGTGTCTGTTGACCATGAACCCGCCCGGGGTTATCGAACTTTACACACACACACACATACACGGTACACATACTAATCCACACACACTAACACACACACACACACTTAACACACACACTAACATACTAATACACAGAGGGTATTGGGACAACTACCCCCATCATAGGTCCATAAAAACTAGACTATAGGGCTTGTTTTTGGTTCAGCAGGAATGAAAACGAGAGAGGCAGCGAACATGTATATGTTCAGACATTTCAACATGTTCTGAATGTCATCATCAGTCATCTAAAAAGTTTAAAAGGATAAATCACATTAATAAAATTATTTGTCATACATGATTAAACAAAATCGCAATCGATGTTACCATAGGATGTATTAGATTAGAATTGAAGTCCCAATATTTTTACTGGGAAAGGAGAACATTATTTATACATTCAAAATATGGTTTATTTACACAGACAAGAAACATACACAAATTACAATAAGAATAACACATTGCAAACCTATACAACACAGTCTTGGCTTGCTGGTGCCACGGGACTTCTGCGTCAGGTGGGTAGCGTGGGAGTCTGGAATATCTTTGGGAAATAGGGGAAACCGGGTGGATTACCTCGGCGCTTCTGCTTCAGAATCATCTCAGCTACTTCGTCAGGAACAAGGGACTAGGATGGTGGCCTGAGTCAAGACAGCTTCATACGTCAGCTAATTCTTCAGGAACAAGGGATGGCCCTGGTACAGTAGCCTGAGCTAAGGCGGCTTCAGATATCAACTGCTTCTTTAGGAACGAGGTTGGTTACTGCTGGGACACGCCCTCGGCTTCTCTTCCAGATACTGGTGAATCCTTTCTCCAGGCTCGGAGAGTTCGGGGCAGCTCTTCCTTCCACTGTTGGTTTAGATGCTCAAAGTAGTTATCGGTGTTGTCAGGCATGCCTGTGGTGATTAGCGTCCTTAATTTTTCAGAATGAAGGTTTTTCAGCCCTTCGGGTGTCTTTTGTCTTTCTAAGAAAGGCTTCTTATTAGACACCCCACCAGTGCCATCCACCAGGCTGGACTGCTACTGCTGATGGAGGAGGGGAGAGTTTGTGCTCAAGTGAGTCCCAGGTCTGAGCTGTTTGAGACTCTGCCTTTCTGGGGGCAATTCCGGGATTTATATGGCCCAGTCCTGGGTCGAGAGATATAAAGGGATTACTGGGCTGGACCAGTCATAGATCACAACTTTGCCCACCTATGTTCCTGTGATCCGGAATCCGGGTTTCCTCCGGGTCAATGATGGAGAAGGTCTGGAGAGATTTGGGCTTCCCCTGATCCGGAATCCGGGTTTTCCCCAGGTTGATGCTGGAAAAGGAGGTGGATATGTTTGAGGTTGCCCGGGCTGGCCAATCAGAGGCTGCGGCTCCGCCCACTCACTTCTCTGTGATCTAGAATCCGGGCTTTCCCTGGATCAATGCTGGGGAAAGTTTGGAGAAGTGTGTCGACCAACTAGGGACCGGGGATCTTCTAATTTTCAGTTCCATGAGAGGCTTGGGTGCTGGGGAGCTTCTGGGGCGATCGTTCTCCTGGAAATAGACTGCCAATACTTCTTTGACTGTCGAAGTTAAGGGGACATGGATCCTCATCGTTAGCTGTCATGTCTTCTGGTTCTGCTGTGCTGGGGAAGGTCTGGGGAAATTGTTCTCTTTGGAAATACACTGCCAATACTTATTTCACAGTCAAAGACTTGGATCGTAAACCATATTATTTGGTTCGTTGGTTTTTCGGTCTGGTTTTTGAGGTCCTGCTTAAAGTGCCTATATTATTCAGGCTAGAACACAATGTGGGGTCTATAGACTGGGCAGGCAAAGTCAACATAAATAGACACAATATATAATATATTTCACAGGAGATAGATAGATAGATATACAGAGGTCAATACAAAACAATACAATACAGCACGATAAATCATACAAGATGTGCAATATTGTGCCTCTAAGAGTTGGGCTACCTTGGCAGTTCCTTCTAACTTTGAGTAAAGGTGGTGTTGGGTGATAGTCGTCGCTGCGTGGGGGAAGTAGAGGTCAACTAGGGGATTAGCATGGCAATGGTCAGGTAGCCTCCAGGCAGAAGTGCGGCCAGGTGTGCGGCTAGTAGGCGGCTTCCTTTCTTCTTACTGGGCGGCCTGGGCGAGTCCACTCGTCTAAGCCGGGGGGTTTCGTTGGGTAATGTGATGGTATGGCCCAGCTTTCTCTGGGTGGAGTTTTAGCAACTTGATGAAGTGGTGATGGGGAGAGTGACGGCTTTGACTATTACTGGGGAAAAAAAAAAAAGGGATATTCCGTTGGGCCTCAAGGTGTTTAGGGGGCCAGGGAAGGGTGTCTTCTAGGGTGTCACACATAAGGCTTCTGTGGGCGACACGCTCCTCCAATTCCTTCGCCTGGTTCACACCCGGGGAGTCCCTCTGCCTCTCCCGGATGGTGCAGGACAGCTCATCTTGCCATTCCTGGGAAAGTTGATCGAAGTAGTCGTCGAAGGGGGTTTAGGAGGTCTTTCAATTCCTGGAGTTTTATGCTCTCCTCAGCTTCTTCCTGTAAGGTTGGTGGCAGATCTCGGAGAGTGTCAGAACATGTTATCCCTTTTGGAATTGGCCGCACTTGCTGGTCTAAAGCTTATCTTTTCCAGAATGTCTAATAGATCCTTAGTACGGTACCTTCCAACAAGTGAAAGTGAGTCCTGCTGACGGTGCAGGAGGAAGGGGGAGGAGAAGGTCCTGTTCCGTGGTGGGCTTGCGAACTAGGTGTGTCTTGGTTTATATGGCCCTGGCCTGGATCGAGATGCTAGGTCAATCACAAGCTGGGGTGGATTAAGGATCTGGTCCTGTGATCCTGTGAAGGTATTGATGTGCGTGGTGGTGGTGGTGCTGTTCTCCTTGTCTGTTTCCACCTGGCCAATCTGCCCCGTCGTGATCCAGAGCCCTGATTGGCTGGGTGGCTCGTGGGGTGTTGGGCGGTTGTAAGTGACGGAACATGAGGGGTACTGGGTCGTCGTCCGGGTTTAGGAAGTTGATATGGCTGACATGCACCTTCCACATGTCAACCTCCTGGGCGTATGCTGCCATCCTCTCATGGAACCTATAGGTTAAGATAGGATAGCATAAAATAGATAGGATTGGATAGGCTAGTTTAGGTGGGGTTAGATAAGGGGTGATTGGCTTATGTAAGTTTACGTTAAGGGTTAGGCAAAAAAATATATATGATGAAATAGATTATAAGTTTGGTAAACATGGTCAGGCTAGGATTGGTTTAGGCAGGTCAGGTCAGATTTGGCTAACTTAGGCTCAGTTTGATAAAGTCACGTAAGGAAGTAGTTATTATCTACATTTATTCAGTTTTCCATAATGGTATTGATTAACTAATATTTGTTCTGAATCTTGGGCCGTTATTTATATGTCGGCGGACAGTTGTCCTAGAACCCACCCAGAGTACAGTCACTTATTAAATATTGTGGACCCCCTATGTCTTTCCTCATGCAATTATAACCATCTTGGATGTTATTTGGATGGAACTTGCTTCTCAATAAATAGTATATATAATTGTATAGTTCTGTACAGAAAATTGTATTCATAAATTCGTTACTAGAGATATACTTCGTACTTATAATTAGGTGGAGTCCATGAAATTTTATGAGTGACTGTACACATCATTATCACCAGCAGCCTGAGTTAGTCCACTGCAAGACAAAGACCTCTCCCAAACGTTTCCACTCAAACTGGTCAGATGTTAGTCTGATCCATCCTACCCCAGCAAACTGTACACATACACACGCATCTTCCACTCAGTAGTCGAAGAAACGTTTTTAGACCACTGAGTTGAAGAGCTTTGTGTGTGTGTGAGGGGAAGGGGGTGAGGGAGTGGGGGAGGCACCCTTATAATTATATATATCCCACACGTGTTAAGGCCAGGGGGCTTGCATGCTTTGTCTACGAGCATGTGCGTATGTACAGTTCCGGCCACATGTGTCTTGATTCGGTTGGTGGCAGTTGGAGACTCTTATTGGGTGAATGGAGTTAGAGTTGGGGGAGTTTCTCGCACTCAATTTGTATGCTATGAAAGAGGGGATTGTGATTGACTGATAGGACACTATAGTTATTGTGTTTTAATTTACTGAACTAATATATGTGCATGATTAATATAGGCATTTAGTTATTTATTTATTTATTTTTGTTTACAATAAAATATAATGTATATAATATGTATGTATTGATATTTATTATTGTAAATGAACTTTGTCATGAACAGTTACCATCACAACGGTACTTTGTGTCTCAAGTTTAACCCTTTCAATTACAGGACAATGGTATATTATATTCTAGCCCTCAGTACTCGATTTCCTTCAGTTAATTAAAGTAATCTGGGGACAGGTTAAAAAGTTCTATAGTTATCTTTGCCTTTTGTCTGCTTCATACTTATAGACAAAATAATTGCCCAGAGCTGCTGGAGCTGAGAGCCCTCATAGAAAGCTACAAGTTAGGTGCCCCTGATTTCTACTTTGAGGAGCTCCCCACCCATTGGCTAACAGAACTGCCGAAGCTGCTCGAGTCAGAAGCCGAGCCAGCAACTGAGGCCCTCATCCACTATTGTTGAGCTGGCTGCCCCTGATGACGCCCATAGATGTCCCACTACCTGCTGTCGTCGCCCTGTGTTGTGGCCCTTCTGCCGATGCCCTGGTGTGTGTCCCAGCTAACGATGAAGTACCTGCTGAAGGAGTGACAAGCTGCCGAGCCACCCTGGTCCTGGAGGATCATGTAAAGTCATTGAAAATAGATTAGCCTAAACTGAACAAGATGCGGAAATACACTTAGACTACCAGGCTAAGTGAAGTACCTTTATTAGTCTCGTGGTAATCTGTATGCCTCGTAACCCAAGGGTCCAGGGTTCGATTCCCGCCCTGGGTGCAGATTTTTGGGAGGCTGTTTCCACATCTAACAAAGTTTAGGTGTGTTGGTAAAATTGTCAAGAGGGTTGAAAGTAAGATCGGAGCTCCATAACCCTCCTTACGGGCATGGTGTAAAAAACAAATCCTACAATCAACCCACCACCTCTTTTAACTTGCTGTATTAGACGCTTGCAGGTTCGTTAGACGAGTGTTACAATGCTCTTTGAAGCGTTATTAGGATTTGTATCTTGATAAAACTATCTAACTATCTACTGTTCACAAGGACTCAGATGAGTTATTGCTCACAAACTGTAACTTGCTTCACTATAAAATCCAGTTAATCAAAAAGTCATTAATTAGATAGATAAGTCACTTACTGTTCACAAGAATGTAAGTGCTTGCTGTTCACAAGAACTTAAGTTCCCAAGCATTAATACTCAAACAGATAGAAGCTCGCTGTTCACAACAACTTGAGTTGTGACAATTAGACTATTCTCTTACCATTAAGTACCTTAGTGCATGTTGAGCTTAGAATTGCTAAATCCAAAGTATTAAGGTTATTGTCTGCTGTTCACAAGGACCCAGACAAGTTAGGCTTTGTGATAGTACTATAATGAAGTTCTTTGGAACCTGAACCTATATCAACTTATTACTTCACAATAACGAGAGTGCTCCCGGTAGAGATAGTTATTGTACTTAAAAAGGATTATAAGTATTGTCTGCGATTGCCAGAGATCCAGGATTATGATATAATATAGACACGATTGTAACTGTGTATTGTTTGTTTGTATTTCGTATATCCATTATTTTATGTTAATAAACTAATTGTATATCTATGTTTACCTTTTGTTTGAGTTGTCCAGCTGAGCATGCAATAGCCCAGGCCTTAGAATAATTGCATAACATATATTTTACATCAAGTATGTCATTTAAGTTTAGAGCTACAACACAGTAAAAAGGAGAGAGAGAGAGTGTGTGTGTGATAGAGAGTGAGTGAGTGAGAGAGAGAGAAGGGATGTGGGGAAGATAACTGAGAGAAAGTCGTTCGGATCATGGGACTCCCCCATGAAACAGCCACCCCGACCTTGGTTCACACATAGGGTTTATTAAGGGGGGTCACCGTTTTTTTTTTTATCTTTCTCTCCTTTTCTCTCTTTCCCTGGCTTGTATCCATTCGGCCCCATTCAGCCTACTGTTTTAATATGTTTATCCCCATCCAGGTGTCGATGTCTTCCTGGCGAGCAATAGCGAGCCAGCATTGTATGGAGAAATCCGGCTTCGCCAGAGACATTTTTCTATCGAAAAATTGACAAATTTAGATTTCTGAGAGAGAAGAGGGTTGAGCTTTTGGGCAGTCAGTTGATCAGGCAGAGGATTGAAGCTGACGAAGTACAGAGGAGGTCCTGGGCCCTGGTACTCTGCTCCTATTGGCTGTTCACTTCCAACTCCCGAGAATCCAAGGACAGGGTAAGCAAACATTCTTCTTCACTGCCATCAAAGACTGGAACGACCTACCCCAGTCAGTCCGTGAAAAGAGAACACTGTATTCCTTCAGACGTAGCCTGAAGGAACACCTGAACCGGACAGCTGCGAGAAGGGAGCACCAAGCTTATGTCTACTACTAAATACGACATAAGAGATAGACAAACCAAACTGAAATTATTACTGATTACGGATTACTGATATTTACTATAGGATGTAAGGTATCTTAAAATAACCCCCTAGAAATACTTTTTCTAAAGTATCTATTTCTTTATCCTCCCCTTTTCCCCAGCTAACCTAATCCCACAAGGACCCCAATGGAAATACGCCTAACGGCCTTATTGGGCTATCCTTAGTTGGAATTATGCAAGGCTGGTACATGTCATATTTGTAACAAACTATGTGGTACCAACTCTGTAAATTGCTGACTGAATAAATATTATTATTATTATTATTATTATTATTATTAAAAAATATTATAACTCCTCTTTCTTCCCGGTTGTCCTTCATCATCGTCCTCTTCTTCCTCATCGTCTGCTGCATGTTCGAAATGCTGGCGCCAGTCCTGGTGCCCTTTGGCTTTCATCTGGCACCAAGCGAGAAGTTGCAAAGGCCATGCTGGGGTTTTGTAACTCATTTGCAACTCAATCATCCTGCTTGCTGTTGAATGTGGGGGGACGTGAACTGCTGATTTCAGTTGAGGTGCCTTCCGGGGTTTCTTGAAGCTCCTTCTTTCAATTGTATATACCTTTATACCTCCTGTGCATCGTATAGTGAAAGAGTTAATCAGCGTTGAATGTGTTAATTATGATTGTTGTTAACTCTTTCAGTGTTCGGGGACTCTTTTGCACTTAATTTTGGCTAACATTCGACGATTTTACTCGGGTTTGAAAGGCCCTGTGGGAGTCAATGGGGTAAAGTCTATCTCAATTTAATCGCTTGACTCCCATAATATCTTCTTAAGCTGATATATTTATTCTCTAACGCCCATAATCCCTTCTTAAGCTGACTAAAATCGTCTGTTAGTAACCAGAATCAAAGAAAGAAACGCGCCCTCATATCTTGAAAGGGTTAAGTTTATTTGGGCTATCGCTAGACAACTTTATTCAGCTTGGGAAAGAACTACACTGCAATAATCGTGTGTGTAATATACAACACATTACTGTAACAAAATTAGTACACAATACCCGTTCAGTACCGGTGACATCCTTTTAATTATATTCTGCCAATGATTAGACGATTTTATTCAGCTTCGGAAGGACCTCTAGCAATAATCAGGCTTCGAGCTATCTCAATCAACCCTTTCAACTACCACAGATCCTTCTTAAGCTGCATAATATCGTTTAAATATAGCTAGAATATAATATAACACACGTCGCTGGTACTCCAAGGGTTTAGACGTTTAAATATGAACACATTTTAGACACTTTCACTGTTTTGGCATTCATAATCGAACACATTGATAATATGAATCATGAATGTGTTCCCAAACCCTAAAATAAAGTGACAAAAGCGATGCGTAGCCTACCCTTGTTGTTGTTATGGGCTCTGTTTTGTGTACATGATATTTACAGTGTAGCTACACATTCACACACACATACACACCACATATACACACACATACATGCACACATATGCATACATATATATATATACACATATACATACGCAGTACATATACTGTATAGTACACACACAAAGGTTATAAGAACATAATATAAGATAAGAACATATGATCGCGGGAAACTACATAAGGCCATGCGACCCACATGATATGGTACGTATTCCGTCATTATGCATTAACACGCACGCGTTATCATGATATGTATTCTGACACACACACAGACACACACATACACACACACACACACACACACACACACACACACACATACACACACACACAAAGGTTTTATATCCATGATACGTTACGTATTCTGTTATTATTCATAAACACGCACGAGATATTATACAGTATATAATATCATGATATATATATTATAATTGTGTGTTGTTGTTTATTCTTTGTATGAAGAAGACAAAAGGCAAAGCTGTCTGTAAAAAGTGTCCCTCCAAAAAGTTGAAAGAGTGATAAACAAATTCAAGGACGTTAGAGCCAAATACCTGCACACACGGAGCTTGAAGCAGTTCGAGTCATAGGATGAGGGAAACGCAGATTGAGGGAGACAGTTCCAAAGCTTACTTGTTGAGTAGAAGAATGACAAAATAAGGGTGAGAATGTATTGAAAGGCGGGTGCCCCCCACTCTCCATAAGGAAGAAGGTTTGCACTGAGAATGCTCTGAAGAACATTAATTAGTGTAATAGTGGTAGAAAAGTGAAAGATATACAACATAGCAGCGTGTAGAGAGAGATATACAACATAGCAGCGTGTAGAGAGAGATATACAACATCGCAGCGTGTAGAGAGAGATATACAACATATCAGCGTGTAGAGAGAGATATACAACATAGCAGCGTGTAGAGAGAGATATACAACATAGCAGCGTGTAGAGAGAGATATACAACATAGCAGCATGTAGAGAGAGATATACACATAGCAGCGGTGTAGAGAGAGATATACAACATAGCAGCGTGTAGAGAGAGATATACAACATAGCAGCGTGTAGAGAGAGATATACAACATAGCAGCGTGTAGAGAGATATACAACATAGCAGCGTGTAGAGAGAGATATACAACATAGCAGCGTGTAGAGAGAGATATACAACATAGCAGCGTGTAGAGAGAGATATACAACATAGCAGCGTGTAGAGAGAGATATACAACATAGCAGCGTGTAGAGAGAGATATACAACATAGCAGCGTGTAGAGAGAGATATACAACATAGCAGCGTGTAGAGAGAGATATACAACATAGCAGCGTGTAGAGAGAGATATACAACATAGCAGCGTGTAGAGAGAGATACAACATAGCAGCGTGTAGAGAGAGATATACAACATAGCAGCGTGTAGAGAGAGATATACAACATAGCAGCGTGTAGAGAGAGATATACAACATAGCAGCGTGTAGAGAGAGATATACAACATAGCAGCGTGTAGAGAGAGATATACAACATAGCAGCGTGTAGAGAGAGATATACAACATAGCCAGCGTGTAGAGAGAGATATACAACATAGCAGCGTGTAGAGAGAGATATACAACATAGCAGCGTGTAGAGAGAGATATACAACATAGCAGCGTGTAGAGAGAGATATACAACATAGCAGCGTGTAGAGAGATATACAACATAGCAGCGTGTAGAGAGAGATATACAACATAACAGCGTGTAGAGAGAGATATACAACATAGCAGCGTCTAGAGAGAGATATACAACATAGCACCGTGTAGAGAAAGATATACAACATAGCAGCGTTTTGGGGGAGATAGACCACATGGCAGCGTGTAGAGAGAGATATACAACATAGCAGCGTGTAGAGAGAGATATACAACATAGCAGCGTGTAGAGAGAGATATACAACATAGCAGCGTGTAGAGAGAGATATAAAACATAGCAGCGTGTAGAGAGAGATATACAACATAGCAGCGTGTAGAGAGAGATATACAACATAGCAGCGTGTAGAGAGAGATATACAACATAGCAGCGTGTAGAGAGAGATATACAACATAGCAGCGTGTAAGAGAGAGATATACAACATAGCAGCGTGTAGAGAGAGATATACAACATAGCAGCGTGTAGAGAGAGATATACAACATAGCAGCGTGTAGAGAGAGATATACAACATAGCAGCGTGTAGAGAGAGATATACAACATAGCAGCGTGTAGAGAGAGATATACAACATAGCAGCGTGTAGAGAGAGATATACAACATAGCAGCGTGTAGAGAGAGATATACAACATAGCAGCGTGTAGAGAGAGATATACAACATAGCAGCGTGTAGAGAGAGATATACAACATAGCAGCGTGTAGAGAGAGATATACAACATAGCAGCGTGTAGAGAGAGATATACAACATAGCAGCGTGTAGAGAGATATACAACATAGCAGCGTGTAGAGAGATATACAACATAGCAGCGTGTAGAGATATACAACATAGCAGGTGTAGAGAGAGATATACAGCATAGCAGCGTGTAGAGAGAGATATACAACATAGCAGCGTGTAGAGAGAGATACAACATAGCAGCGTGTAGAGAGAGATATACAACATAGCAGCGTGTAGAGAGAGATATACAACATAGCAGCGTGTAGAGAGAGATATACAACATAGCAGCGTGTAGAGAGAGATATACAACATAGCAGCGTGTAGAGAGAGATATACAACATAGCAGCGTGTAGAGAGAGATATACAACATAGCAGCGTGTAGAGAGAGATATACAACATAGCAGCGTGTAGAGAGAGATATACAACATAGCAGCGTGTAGAGAGATATACAACATAGCAGCGTGTAGAGAGAGATATACAACATAGCAGCGTGTAGAGAGATATACAACATAGCAGTGTGTAGAGAGAGATATACAACATAGCAGCGTGTAGAGAGAGATTGTAGGGAATTAGCAAGAGGAGGTGAGTTAACGAATGATATGCTTTTGACTCTACCCTTTCGAGAAGTGCGGTATAGGTGGAACCTCTCCACACATGCGAACAATACTCAATACATGGGTGTACAGAGCAAAAAGCTTTCCAAGAAAGGTCAGAAGAATATAAAACATCAAGAATATTGAGAGAAGACGAAGGGTTGATTTGTGTATTGTTGAAGAGGAGGGATAGTCGCGTGGAAGATTGTGATGGGCAGATAGATGGAGAAAATTAGTTTTGCAAGCATTGAAAGTAACAAAATATTCTCTGCCCTAATCAGAAATAGTTAATAGATCAGAAGATAGGCGTACTATGGCCGCATTACTTGAAGTTTAGGAGTAATTGCATTGTAGGTCACTGTGGAAAAGTAGTTGAATAGTGTAAGGCAGAATCATCAGCATATGAATGGATAGGATTAGAGGTACTGTTAAAATTATTAATAAATATTAGAAAAAGAACTGGAGACAGGACAGAACCCTGAGGAACACTCGATGTGATATGTTGAGGAAGTGAGCGATGGCAGTCCACAACCGCAGCTATGGAAAGGCCAGAAAGGAAGTTAGAGATAAAGGCGCAGATGGAGGGATAGAAAACAAAATAAATATATAGACCCCAAAAACCAAGCACTACCCCCTGTCTCGTGTCTTGTATGGAATGGGAGCTGTCTCGTGTGGAATGGGAGCTGTCTCGTGTGGAATGGGAGCTGTCTCGTATGGAATGGGAGCTGTCTCGTATGGAATGGGAGCTGTCTCGTGTGGAATGGGAGCTGTCTCGTGTGGAATGGGAGCTGTCTCGTGTGGAATGGGAGCTGTCTCGTGTGGAATGGGAGCTGTCTCGTGTGGGCCACATGGGCTTATGCAGTTTCCCGCGATTTTATGTTCTTATGTTCTTAACCCGTATAGTACCAGTGACGCCTTTTTCATCGTATTCTGGCTACTATTAGACGATTTTATTCAGCTTAGGAAAGATATGTGGTAGTTAAAAAGGTTGACTGATATATTTTGAAGCCTTATTATTGCTAGAGGTCCTTCTTAACCCTTATTTAGCGGGCTAGGTGGTCTATTTGACCGTAGCGCCCAGCGTTTTTTTTTTTACCCTAAATAGGGTTGTTTACGTGATCATTTTCATGCCTAAATAAGACCCAGAGTGTAAAACAAGTATCTATCCCTGAAAGGGCGTAAACAGAGCTTTCCAATTACACCCGAACCATCCTTGTACGACCACTGGTTCTCTTGCAACGATCGTGCAACACGAGTGCAAAAACCCTATAATTAGGTAATTTCCTTACATAATTCCCTGTGTAGCGAGTGAGAGAGGGGAGGGAAGGGTGGGATACAGTTCAGTAGGTCCACGGTGGTCGTGCGGAGCGGTCCTAAGCTTACTACGCTCGTCCCACCACTCAGCTCTCTCTCTCAGCAACATTACGTGCTGAAAATGGCGTCGACAGATGTCGTGCACCGCCACATAGTCCAAATTTATTTCACTCGACATAGGTCGCGTGCCACCAGTTAAGGGTTAAGCTGAATAAACTCCTCTAATAATTGCCAGAATAGGATAAAAAGGACGTCCCTGGTACAGTACGGGTTTTAATGCCAAGTTTACCTTATTAACCCCTTCAGCACAATGACGTAATTTGTTATCCTATTCTGGTTATCAATAGACGATTTGCTTTAGCTTATAATCTACCTCTAGGACTCAAAGGGTTAAAGACGATCTCTATAAACTCTCTGAGAAACATAGGTTCTTCTTAAACTTCATAAACTCGTCTAATTTTAGCCATAATCGTGCGGAAGGGGATAAGGGGACGTTATTATATATATATATATATATATATATATATATATATATATATATATATATGTGTGTGTTTGTTATAGTTTGCTCCCCAGACATCTATTAAGCTTAAAAAACACATCCAAAAGAGATAGATTAGTAAATTTTTCGGTATCGCTATTGCTCGTGAGGATAAAATCGACATCTAAATTGGCGTAAAAGGTCTTAATATTGACAAAGAAATGGGCGAAACTCTTAACATTTGAATACTAATGGGGCTAAACATGAAAGAGAAGTTTCAGGAAAAATAAACAAATGCATCCCCTTGTACAAATTTGAGATAAGGCAGGAGGAAAAGTGAGGGAAAAATATTAGTGTGTGTGGATTTGGAGAACTGGAGCAGGAAAGATTGGTGACAGAGAGTGAGTGAGAGTGAGTGAGAGTGAGTGAAAGAGAGAGAGAGAGAGAGGGGGGGGAGGAGAGAGAGAGAGGCATTGTGCTTCGTTGTGGTGTTATCAGCACATTTTTTGTCGTATTGCAATAGTCTGGTAGCTCCTCTCAGCTCCTCTCTCTCTCTCTCTCTCTCTCTCTCTCTCTCTCTCTCTCTCTCTCTCTCTCTCTCATGGTGTTACAATTATGTAAGTTGTAACAGAGTCTTGTATAGGCTTATGATGACATTGTCTAATTCCAGTTAGTGACACTATGGTACGACAAAGCTATAGTCCGTTCATTCCAGGTTGGGCACAAATCGTAACCTCTAACCTCTGTAACTCAAAAAGGACTAGAGTAATCGAGCTCATTTTTTCTACCGAAGGGGAAGACTTGGCCAGGGAATAGGTGTGGAAATTGGCAGCTCATTTGCTCTAGCCCTTTTTGAGTTACAGAGGTTAGAGGTTACGATTTCTGCCCCACCTGGAATGAACGGACTATAGTACTATGGGACAGACAGACAGACAGGAAAGAGAACAGCTGAAGGTGTGGGGGGGTGGGGGGGGTCAGAGGAAGCAGCTGAAAGGCTTCAATAGACGGTAAAGAACTGGGTTTTGTATTTGGAGATTATAGAGTCGGAGTTTAGCCCAACGTGCATTAAGGGGGTAGTGCTTGGTTTTTGGTCTATATATTTATTTACAGATATATTTTTGAGTTTCCTCGCTAGACCTCTATCAAGCTTAAACAAACACCCTCTAGACTCCCTTGCAAGATAAATGTTTACATTTTTCAGTAGAAAAATGTCCCGGCCGAAAGCCGGTACCTTCTAAAATTAGAGGCTCGCTGTCGCTCGCCAAGAAAAAATCGACACCTAAAGGGCACGAAAGGTTTTAATATTGACAAAAAAATAAGGCGAAAGGCCTTAAAATTGACAAACTAACGGAACGAACGCTTAAAACCTCAAAACTAATATGTAACCATGAGGGAGAAGGGGGTCCAGAAAAAGCGAGTACTACCCCTTTAAGGCTTGGTTTGTACAGTTGTCCCAGGAAATTGTACCCATACCATGATGCCTCGATTGTATGTGTGGCAGTCAAAATGGTATAATTCCCTTAGAGGAAGAATGTGGTATGATACATTCTTGTCCCATTCTCTCTCTCTCTCTCTCTCTCTCTCTCTCTCTCTCTCTCTCTCTCTCTCTCTCTCTCTCTCTCTCTCTCTCTCTCAGTTATGTAAGTTGTAACAGCATTTTGTAGGTTTATGATGACATTCTTACCCTTATCCTTATCATGTTGCCCTGTCTCTCTCTCTCTCTCTCTCTCTCTCTCTCTCTCTCTCTCTCTCTCTCTCTCTCTCTCTCTCTCTGACTTTCATCTCTCTCTCTTACCCTTATCCTTATCTCTATCTCCTTACCCTATCGTTAATCATGGCCCTTGACCCTGGTCTCTACTCTCATCTCTCTCGTCTCTCCCTCTCTTCTCTCTCTCTCGTCTCTCTCTCTTCTCGCCTCTCTCTCTACCCTTATTCTTATCATGTTTTGGCACCCTCTCTCTCTCTCTCCTCTCTCTCCTCTCTCTCTCTCTCTCTCTCTCCTCTCTCTCTCTCTCTCTCTCTCTCTATCGTGAACATCTATCAATTACCCTCATCATGTGCACTGTCTCTCCCTCTGCTCTCTACATCTCTCTCTATCTATACTCTTTTAACCCTTATCCTTATCATGATAATGCCCTGTGCCTGTATCTCTCTCTCTCTCGCTCTCTCCTCTTCTCTCTCTCTCTCTCTCTACGGCGATAACCTACCTATCCTTATAATTGTGGGCCAGCGGTACCCTTATCCTATCATGTTGCCCTGTCTCTCTTACGATCTCTCTCTCTCACTCTCTCTCTCTCTCTCTCCTCCCTCTCTAGCTTAACCGTATACATTAGCATGTTGCCATGTCATACTCTCTATACTATCTCCGTGTTTTATCGCTTATTGCTTAGTATTCTCCTATCTCTCTCTCTCTCGTCTCTCTCTCTTCTCCTGCCCTTCTCATGTCTTACCGTTACCCTTATCCTATTTCATGGTTGCCATGTCCTAGCTCTCTAGCTCTCTCTTCTCTCTCTCTCTCGCTCTCATCCTCTGTCTCTCTCTCTGTCTCTCTCTCTCTCTCTCTCTCTCTTAACCCTATATCCTATATCTTCATGTTGCCCGCTCTCTCCCTCCTCTCCGTCTCTCCTCCTCTCTCTCTCTCCGCTCTCCCTCTCTCTCTCTCTCTCTCCTATCTCTGCTATCCTCTCTCTTGTTTTCAATCCTTAGCATGTTGCTCTCTCTCTCTCCTCTCTCTCTCTCGTCTCTCTTTCTCCTTCACCTTATCATGTGCCCTGGCTATCCCTCTCTCTCTCTCTCTATTACCCTCCTATCCTATCTCCCTCTCTCTCTCTCTCTCTCTACCCGTATCTCTTATCTGTTGCCCTGTCTCCTCTTCTCTCTCTCTCCTGACCGTCTCTCTCGCTTTCCTCGCTCCCCTCCCTCTCTCTCTCTCTCTTCTGCTCCCTCATAATAAAATTACTTCAGAAAGAAGGTCGAGAATCTAGGAATACAACGGGCAACACACTTAATTGGATAAGGTAAAATGGTTTTGAATTTGTGCTTTATTTTAGCGAAAGAAAACAAACGAGTAATTATTAATGGGAGAGCTATTGGAATCAGAAATGGACTCCGGTTACTAGTGGAGTCCCACAGGTGTTCAGTTCTGGGCCTATTATTCGACGCATAATACTTATTAATGATTTTAGACAACCTGCAACTTAATAAACATCATTTCCAAATTCGCCTTGATGACACTAACAAATAGTTAGGAAAAATGCAATAATAATTCAGGGAAAGCGATAGAACAGTAGCCTGCAAATCAGATTGTAAACAAGATATCAGAGGTGGGATCAGGGACAAAATTGGCAGATGTGACTCCAAACGTCTTTAACGGTAAACAAATGGACCTGATACTACAAATAGGCCTCTGCCCGACACAACAAATACGAATACCATATGAAGGGAGGGAAAAGATTAAAGAGCGTATCACATGATAAAAGACCTAGGAAGTGCTTTAATCAATGAAAATCTAAAAGCAACAAGACCAATGCACCGCAAGCCATCTAACAAAGCAAATAGAGCGCTAGGATTTTCATTAAAAGGAAATTTTGCATTGTCATAGTAAAGGAACTATAGTTGTACCACTATATAAAAGTTATTGTGAGGCCACATCTTGAGTATGCTGTTGCGGTTGGCAAGTTTTGGTTCTCCATAGCTTTAAAAAAAAGAACAAGGACATAGAGAAACTAGAATCCGTTTACAGCGTTAGAGACAAACAACAGTTAATCCCTTCCCTTAGAAAATAAACGCCATTACAATGAGAGATTAATGAGAGACCTCGACCTGTTTTCACGCTTAAGCGAAACGGCGAATAAGGGGGGGTGAACCCCCTGTACAGCCTGCCAGCTGCTGATAGAGTGTTGTTAAGAATACTAAAGGGCTTTAGTAACGTAAATTCTAATCTCCTATTTAAGATAGCCAAAGAAGGTTCCACAATGAGAGAATGTTACAATAATCAATTTAATTAAACAATACTAACAGGCAGGAAATGCGAACTTAGACAGTAACTAATATAACCTTTCTTCACCCACAGTATTGATTATTTTTTTTTTATGAGTGGGTGAATAAGCTCCCTAATGAAGTTATTGACCAGGTGACTCGAATATACACGATTTAAAAACGGTTAGACAGTACATATCACCAGGTAAAAGAGGTTGGTTTACTGCAGTAGAAGACTAGATCACTGAGACAGCGAACCTGGCGGAAATGCCTAAAACGCCTTTTCCCAGTTGGCACATGGGACGAACGAAAATAAAATAACTAAAAAAGTGAAAGTGTGCATGCCTTTTCCTTTCCATTTCTAACTATCACGATAAATTCCTTCAGGCGATTTCCCAGCCCTGCAAGGTTATTCACTGTCTACTCTAGTTTCATGTACGTCATATTGCCTGAGGGAGCGGAGGGTGGGGAGAGAGGCTTCATCTTTGCTATCCGTTTCCTTTCCCCCACGTTCTCTTAGGGTTGCTCTCCTCTATTAAGGCTTAAGTCCCTGGTCACCTCGTAGGGATCGTAGAATCTGTTGTGTGGCCAGTGTATCTATGTAAATCTATGTAAATCTCTCTCTTACCCTTATCCTTATCATGTTGCCCTGTCTCTCTCTCTCTCTCTCTCTCTCTCTCTCTCTCTCTCTCTCTCTCTCTCTCTCTCTCTCTCTCAGTTATGTAAGTTGTAACAGCATTTGGTAGTTTATGAGGAATTCTTACCCTTGCCTTTCATGTTTCCTGTCTCTCTCTCTCTCTCTCTCATTACCCTATCCTTATATGTTGCCCTGTCTCTCGCTCTCTCTGCTCTCTCATCTCTCTCTCTCTCTCTCTCTCTTACCCTTATTCGATCATGTTCCCTTCTCTCTCTCTCTGCTGCTCTCCTCTCTCTCTCTCTCTCTCTCTCTCTCTCTCTCTCTCTCTCTTACACTTATCATGTTGCCCTGTCTCCCTCTCTCTCTCTCTCTTACCCTTATCCCTTATCATTGCCCTGTCTCTCTCTCGCTCTCTCTCCTTTAAACCCTTATCCTTATCATGTTGCCCTGTCTCTCTCTCTCCTCTTACCCTTATCCGATATCATGTTGCCCTGTCTCTCTCTCTCTCTCTCTTACCCTTATCCTTATCATGTTGCCCTGTCTCTCTCTCTCTCTCTCTCTCTCTCTCTCTTACCCTTATCCTTATCATGTTGCCCTGTCTCTCTCTCTCTCTCTCTCTTACCCTTATCCTTATCATGTTGCCCTGTCTCTCTCTCTCTCTCTCTTACCCTTATCCTTATCATGTTGCCCTGTCTACTCCTCCATTCGTCCGCTCTCTCTCCAGCTCTCTCATCTCCTCTCTCCTCCTCTCTCTCTGCCGTCTCGCTCTCTCTCTCTCTCTCTCTCCCTCTCTCTCTCATCTCTCTCTCTCTCTCTCTCTCTCTCTCTCTCTCTCTCTCTCTCTCTCTCTTACTCTTACCCTTATCCTTATCATGTTGCCCTGTCCCATGTGTTCTATTGTCTTCTTGGCTTTCGAGCCAGCTGCATGTTCGAAGTTTTGTGTTTGATTCGTTTGATCATGAAATGCATGTTCGAAGATTTGTGTTTGATTCAGTTGATCATGAAATGCATGTTCGAAGTTTTGTGTTTGATTTGTTGGATCATGAAATGTATGTTCGAAGTTTTGTGTTTGATTCGTTTGATCATGAAAGGCGTTGGTGAGCCATTGTATGCTTTTGGAAGAGCTCAACAAGGGTGACCGGACAACTCAACCAGTGGACCATTTCAACCAATAGCTCTCAACCAGTACCAAATCAACCAATACGGTTAGGTTAGGTTAGTACTATATTTTGGCACTGGTTTGGTTGGCCTTGGTTGATTTGGCACTGGTTGAGAGTTACTGGTTGAGATGTCCGGGAACCCTCAACAAGCATCTACTGTATGCCTCATTTCAAGCAACTTTTGACATGACTCAAGCACAGGAAGCCGTCAAATGCCAGAGAGTGTTGACAAATATTTACCTGGGAGAGAGAGTGTGTATGTGTGTGTGTGTGTGTGTGTGTCGGGGTGGAGGTAGTGGGAGTAATATTGAAAGGTATTTTCACCTGGCGACAAATTCAATCCCTTAGCGGCTAATTTCTCGATACTTGTTGGAAATATATGGAACTGCTGTATCTCTGCATTATAATATATGGAACTGCTGTATCTCTGCATTATAATATATGGAACTGCTGTATCTCTGCATTATAATATATGGAACTGCTGTATCTCTGCATTATAATATATGGAACTGCTGTATCTCTGCATTATAATATATGGAACTGCTGTATCTCTGCATTATAATGGGGTCAAGTTTTCATAATTAACTACATACGTTGCTAAAAAATCGTTGTGTATTTTATAAGTATATCATTAATCGCATTAATTTAATGTTAATATGTGGCATATAATTTTACTTGATCCTCAATTGTGGTTAACTGGTTGTTCCTGTATTCCCTAATCATTGAGCATTCCAGGATATAGTGTTCCAGAGAGTGTTTGTTGGGGGCTCTGCAACTGCAAACTCTACATTGCCAGTGTTCTTCTTCTACCTACCAATTAACCCGAGGAGAGTGCCATTCCTGTTTTTGAAACGCCCGCGTATGCAAATTTATTACCTTTGATTCTGACAGATTTTGTTATATTTACCATATATAGCATTATTTCTGCTCCATGTACATATATTTTACTTGTATGATGAACATGTGAGCACTGAAGACTAGAAAATAGGTGTAAACAGCAAATATCTAGTGAACAAAAATTATTTGTGGTGGGAGAGAGCATGAGCAACATCCTGCCTGTGCATGGTCTCTGGAGAGTGGAGGCACTGAGCTGTGTCTGTCATCTCTCACGCATGTGAAAGGGGGGAGCGGGTGTGGAGAACCATGACTCACCATATTTTGTGCAGAAATAAGGGAGGAATTATGAAAATTAGAGGAAAATAGCCAATAATTGAGGAGGGGAGGAGAGAGGGAGGGTGATCAGGGATCAGGTGATCCCCTGCTCAATTTCCCTTGTGTACTCTGCAATGGCCTGATGCACTTGCGATCCTGGAGGACAGTGGGCCTCACATCTAATTTCAGGGGTCTAGGGAAATTATGCTTCTGGGGGCGTCGAGGGTGCTGGTGGTGTCTGCTGTACTGTCATTACTATATATATGTATATATATATATATACCGTATATATATATATATATATATATATATATATATATATATATAGTAATATATATATACAGTATATATATATATATATATATTATATATCGTATAATTAATATCTATACATGTATATATTCAGTAATATAGGATATCTATATACCTCTGAGCCTCTGACCCTCTGACCCTCGGTGACCCTTGACCAGTGTCGGACGTCCCCAGTGACCGCTAGTGTTCCCGGTTTACCCTTAGTGATGCCCTCGTGAACTTTCATAGTGATGGCTGTTGTTGATGAGTCTGCTGTCCTCCTTCCATACTCTCCATCTTTGTCTTGCTTTGCAAGAAAATGAGAGTGTGTAGCAGGAGATTCAGTGTCTCAAAGATTAAAATTTGGCCTTGATACTAGCTATGGCGGAGAAGAAGTGTGAGGCTACCGGAAGTGTTTCCCAGGGATCGGTGAAGCCCCTTGGAAAGTGGGATCAACTAGTGCAACGGCCTGCAAGCTGGAACAGGCATCCAGTCAAGACCCACAACAACTTCAGCACCTTTTCTGATGAGAGTGCTGGCGATGAAGTGGCTATCATCGAGGCAGTGAGAGGGGAGGGGGGGGGGGTGGTAGTTCTGCTGCTGTTGCTGCAACAACTGCTTCTACAACGCCCGACAAAAGGAAAAAGCTAAGTCTGTTTTCATTGCTTGTCTCTGTTTCATTTTCGGTGATTCCTTGGTTAGATACCTTGGCAGGGCACCACAACACTCAGGTTGGTAAACGATTGTCTGCGTGCCTGGTTGCCGGAGTCGGGAGGGTGGCTGATCAGATAGATGCTGTCATGGAAGTGAGTGGGGAGGACCCCATCATCTTCCTCAACGCAGTGGAGCAACGCCATATTGAGATGCCGGACTGAGGAGTTTCTCTCCCAAGTATCAGGAAAGGTTGCCGAGGATCCAGGAAAAAGGTGGAGTTGCCTGTGGGAAACAGGTATCCTGCCTAGAAGAGGGGTAAGGACGGAATGGTCCGCGATGCTATTGGTGTAAATAGCCGGCTGGAGAAGGACTGCAAGGCAAATACTATTCCCTTCCTGGCTAACTGGTCCCTCTTTTAGGGTAAGGATGAACTGTATGCCCAGGATTGAGAGCTCCCTCTCGACTAGGAGTTTTTCGACCTTGGCCAGCTCACTCGACCGATTTTTGCGGGGTTTCGTTAAAAAAACCTTGTTGTGTAAGTAACATACTGTCTCCACTATGGAGCATGTACTTCATGTGACAAACCAGTTAGTACAATAGAACTAATGCGTCAAGATCGTGCGGATATAGTGCTTTAAAATAGGAGTATCTATAACACTACACATGTAACTGATAGTAAAGCTGAGAATACTGATAGAGTAGAATTTCCGTCTAGAGCTAGTAGTTTCAACAGTAAATAATAAGTTAGCTAGCACAAAATATAAAATTATTTGCAAATGAAGTAATAGGTTGTGGTATATTATACACATTTGTGAGAGTGTTATGGTCACAAAATGAACGAACTTAGAGCACTCGTTAGCACAGAAAATATCGACATAATATCGCTAACTGAAACGTGGATTCATACAGAATCTAGGGCATTGTTTTAGCAGAATTTGATATTCCCTGATATATTTCTGTTTAAATATGACCGAACAAGTAGGAGGGGCGGGGTCTCTAGCAGGGTGTTGTCAGGAGTCCATTACAACGCTGTATTAAATCAGGTATTAGACTAAATAATGATAATGAAAGTGTTTTGGGTAGAGGTTAACGAAGGTAGTGAAGACCATAGCTTTATTGGAGTTATCTAGAACCGCCGTAATATGAGTAGAAATTGCGGAAAATCGTTATGGGAGGGAAATTAAAATATCATCAAGGTTTAGCCATTATTGCATTATGGGGGATTTTAATTTTCCGAACATTGATTGGCAGCACCACATAGGCGACTCCGATTCAGTAGAGTTTATTGAGGTAGACACAAGATAGTTTTTTATGTCAATTCCATAGATACGCCGACTAGAGGTATGAATATTCTTGATTTAGGTTTTCCTTAACAATGAACATATGATAAATAATGTAGA